>CP126899.1:2565000-3765000 GCA_030440675.1 Furcifer pardalis | reverse complement strand
CTGACAACCCTCAGCCAAGGAATGGTACAGAAAAGATCTGCAGCTGAGACATAAAAAAAGCCAGAGCTCATTATCAGATGAGGCTCCCAGCTGATACCGATTAGCTGAGAGACTTCTTACACAAACTTGTCTCGCCAGACAAGCGTTGGTACAATTTTCCTCTATGCAAAGACCAACAACCTTCTTGACTTCGGATGCCTCTTGTGATTGCCTGCCGTGACCCTGACTTCTCTGCCAACCCTAACGATGATGCTAGACATCCATTGGACTAGATGATTCCTTGAACTACCAGTAACCAGACCTCGGCTTGCTCTTTGGACTTTGCTCTTTGGATCCAGGTTCCAGGGGCAGCGACCCTGTGTAGCGACCCTGCCCACTGCGGTAGGTCGGGCACAAGTAAGGAATGTAGGCACTTTCCAAAGTTCTGCAAAAGGAGCCGGCCAGAAGGTCAACATCCAGTCAATCAGATGCGCCAACTTCCACCCTGTTGCTGTGAGTTCTGAAGGAGAACTTCCCAGGCCTTCAGATCAAGTCTCTTCCCACTGAAAGTGTACATCTGGAGGGGTGGGGCCTGGTGTGCAGAGGCTTCCACTTTTGCCAGCTTCTCTCACGCCGTCTGCACAACCCCTCTTTCCCTTGAGGCGCCAAGTGGCCCGTCTCTTGCTCCCGCTGCTTCGGCTTCCCATGTCAGCCCCAGGGTGTCACATCGTATCAAGGGTGTCACCAAGCGTGTAAAGACAAGTGTGAACAGCCTTCCTCTTCACCCGCGCACTCTTGCTCTCTCTCTCTCACACACACACACACACACATTTCTACTTCTCTGTGAGCCAGCATTCCCAGTAAGCAAGTAGGTAATACACAGAGAGAGATGACGTGGTGGATTTGTGGCTCCCACAGCTCCAAGGCCTTTTTGATGAGTCAGGGCAATGAGATCATCTCCCCCTCCTCAAATCTGGTTTCTCTGTGTCTTTCTGAGCTTAGGCATTGGTCCTCTTAACAACTGCAGAGGAATGAATTTTCCTAGCACCATTATACAGTAGTATTATGAACTCTCAGTGTTTACTGTATATACTCGAGTATAAGCCTAGTTTTTTAGACCCAAAAATGAGCCCCAAAAAGGGGAAACAGTTTATACTAGGTTCAATGATCATGAGGGTCCCAAGATCGTATCGGATTGAGACACACCGAAAATTTAATTAATTTTACCATATTTTTATGTATTTTGATTATTGAAACTCACTGTCAGCTGCTGCATTTCCCATCTTCGGCTTATGCTCGGGTCAATCTATTTTCCTGGGTTTTCATGTCAAAATTAGGTACCTAGGCTTATATTCAGGGCAGCTTATACTCGAGTATATACAGTAATCATAAGGCATTTCAAGATAGCATGGAATGGACAGCTAAGATCCATCAGGTTTACAACACCTGCCTTCCACGAGGAGCAGGTCTTTCCTAAGGCTTACAGATCTTTAAAGGAGAGTGCAAAAGCTGGCCTGAAATGCAACATCAAAAAAGCCAAGATCGTGGCATCCGGCCGCATGACTCCGTGGCAATCAAAAGAGGAAGAAATGGAAACAGTGACAGACTTTACTTTCTTGGGATCTAAGATCACTGTGGATGGTGACTGCAGCCATGAAATAAAAAGACACTTACTTCTTGAGAGGAAAGCTATGGCAAACCTAGGCAGCATTATAAAAAGTAGAGACATCTCCCTGCCCAAAAAAAAAACCATAGTCAAAGCAATGATCTTCCCAGGAGTCATGTATGGCTGTGAGGGCTGGACCATAAGGAAGGCTGAGCATAGAAGAAAAGACGCCTTTGAACTGTGGTGCTGGAGGAGACTTTTGAGAGTCCCCTGGATTTCAAGGAGATCAAATCAGTCCGTCCTAAAGGAAATCAACCCTGACTGCTCCTTGGAAGGACAAATACTGAAGCTGAAGCTCAAGTACTTTGGTAACCAAATTGGAAGAGAGGATTCACTGGAGAAGGCCTTGATGCTAGGAAAGATTGTAGACAAAAGGAGAAGGGGGAGACAAAAGACGAGGTGGCTGGATGGCATCCTTGACACGGTTGGTGTAGATCTGGGTGGACTAGGTTTCCCTTGTTTGAAAGCCAGTCGTATCCGACTCTAGGGGTCAGTGCTCATCTCTGTTTCTAAGCCGAAGAGCCAGCGCTGTCTGCTTCTGCAGACATTTCCATGGTCATGTGGCAGGCATGACTAGATACCAGAGTGCATGGAATGCTGTTACCTTCCCACCGAAGAGGTCCCTACTTATCTACTTGCAATTTCTTGCTTTCGAACTGCTAGGTTGGCAGGAGCTGGGACAGAGACGGGAGCTCATTCCGTCCTGCAGTACTCGGGAATCGAACTGCTGACCTTCCACCTCCCAGTCAGCATCTTAGTGATTTGAGTCACAATGATAGATGACAGAGGAGCCCAGCATGTGGTCAGAAAGAGTCAGACTCGACTGTGTAACTGAACAACAAATGCCAAACCTATCTGGCTGTCGACAGCAGTGATGGTGAACCTTTTAGAGACTGACTGCCCAAACAGAGGGATGGGTCAAACTCTGTGCTGGGGGAGGGAGGAAGCGCTCCCATTGGGCTGCTGGGCAGAGGGGCAGGTGAGCTTTGTGCTGGGGGGAGAGGACGCGCCTCCCATTGGGCTGCTGGACAGATGGCAGGGCAAACTCTGTGCTGGGGCGATGGCACACGTGCCCACAGAGAAGGCTCTGAGTGCCCCCTCTGGCACATGTGCCATAGGTTCACCACCATTGGTATATATGAAACCAAATGAAACCAAGACGTTTCGTCATCTTTGAAAGTTTCACAGCTCAGCACACAATCGTCTCCCATTGACAACTTTCCCCACTGTCATAGGGAACCACATCTGTTTCCCTGGAGTCTGCCTTGGAACATGCTCAGGGTCACAAAGCCCAAAGCTGGAACTTGGCAGGCCCTCCTTCCCACCAGATCGCAGAGGAAGATTCAACTATGGAAGTCACCAAGACCACCCTTTCTCCGTCTTCAAAACTGAGAGGCAAGGGTTAAGTTGGATGTTATGTGGCAAGGGAATCAACACCCAAATACCTCGGCGTGACGCTTCACCATGCACTCTCTTTTAAGAAGCACTGCCTGAACACCAAAGTTAGTACAAGGAACAACATCATCAGGAAACTCGCAAACTGTAAATGGGGAACTCAACCACCCACACTGCGCACATCAGCTTTGGTCCTGAGCGTCTCTGCAGCAGAGGATGCTGTTCCAGTATGGAATACATCCACACACGCAAAAGAAGTTGACACTGCTGTTAATGAAGCCATGCAGATAGTGACAGGAGGCCTTAAACCTACACCGGTTGAGAAAAATAGACCCTCTTGTTGGTATTGCTCCACCTAAGATCAGGAGAGAAGTAGCAGCAGATGCTGAGGGAACGAAGCAAGAGGAGGACCCTCAACACCCTCGGAACGGAGATGAGCCTCAAGTCCACCGGCTCAGATCCGGAAAGAACCTTATAGCAAGAAGAAACATTCTGGAGGGTACACAAGAGCAAAACCAAATTAAAAGATGGAGGGAGGAGCTCACTGGGAAAGGAACATCATTAAAGGGGGATATGGCAGAAGATCTCAACCTCCCCTACATCACCTGGAGGACCCTGAACAGGCTGAGGGTTGGAGTCCAATATGCTCGTGTGGAGACAGCTGGTGGACAACAACACACAGTGTGAATGCAGAGAGACACAGAGTCCGGCCCATTGGCTGGTCTGCTGATTGGTGCCAGAGACATGCTCTGATGAGGACTTGCATTTGGGCCATGACAAAGTGAAGGAAGTGGCTTCCCTTTGGCAGTTCAGGGTCTGATCAGGACATGAAAAAAGAAGGCAAGAACTGCACTGTAGAAAGCATCTATGGCCATAATGGCGAACCTTGGCACTCCAGATGTTTTTGGATGGGTGTGTTTTACTTCTGCTTCCGGGAGCGACGAGGGCACCGTAAGGGCGCATTTTACTTCCACATCTGGGAGCGACGAGGGCAGCGTGGGCTGGATGAATTGCAGTAAACCCATTCGTGTGGATTCACAGGGTGATTGGGCTTCTGGGAATTGATGTCCGAGAACATTTGGAGTGCCCCCATCACGGATCTATGGAGTTCTGGCAATGGGTGGCTCATCATTTTTTGCATGGGAACTGCCCCAGATGGCGCAGCTAATGGTGAGGAATACCTGGAGCTGCAGTCTAGCAACGTCTGGGCTCCCTTTGTCTGTCCCCTGAGCAACAGCATCTGCCTGATCCTGACATGACTATCAAAGGGAAGACGTGCCAGAAAAGTGTGCTCTGAGCTCAGGCACATGGCATTTCCCTTGCCACATCTACCCGTCCTTCTAACATATTTCAGAATATCAGTAATGGCATCTCCGGTTCAGAGGAAATGAATTTCAGGCAGGATTTATTCTCAGCCTCTCTGATTACAGAAGATGACGTACTCGGCTACCTCCAGCAGGCACTTGTGCAACTGCCCTTCCCTGGTAGCAGAGGACCTCACTGGCACCCGGAGGGTTCACAGTTCAAATGGCACCCCACACCCCCAGTCACCTGCCAAGCTTCTCCACTTAAAGTTGGCTCCAGTGACAGCTAAGGGCAAAGAACCTTTGCGTTCCCAGAGGACCTGGAAGGGAGCTGCCTCTCCGAGCAAACGACATTGAGTCTGAAAGAGGGGTTTGCACCAAGAATAGGGTTGCCATATGTCCCGGAAAACTGGGATTGTCCCGGATTCAACGCCAGAAAAATTGTCCTGGCCGGTTCAATAAAAAGTATGTTAAAGTCCCGGATTTTAAAAACACAGTCCAGGAAAAGCAGAGTCCTTCTTTCACCCACCCCCCACCCCCACCTGAGTGGGGTCGGTCTATATGGAGGGGTGTGTGAGAGACAGTGATTGTGTGTTGCTGCCTCCTCCTGCAACCCTTGCTGTCCCCCCCTTGCACATCTGGGCAGGGGGCGGGGTGAACTGTGTGCTGGGGGAGGGAGGGAGCACTCCCACTGGGCTGCTGGGCAGAGGGGTGGGGTGAATGTTGTGCTGGGGCAACTAGCGTGCCAAGAGAGAGGAGTCTGTGTGGCCCTTCTGATACACTTGCATGCCATAGGTTCGCCACCACTATGCTAGGATATTGTAGCAGAAGATGCTGGGCTATATGAATCCTGTTCCCTCCCTCAAGCTGATGTGGTACAGAAAAAAGTTATGCCTAGTGGAGTTTATGGCTATTTGGCCCTCTGTGGCACTGGACTTTTTTGGGGAGGGGGCAATGGAGTGGCAGAGTGGGTGGGGGGCAGTGTGGCTTGACCTGCTATGTGGCACGTCTTCTCTCTTTCTCTCTTCTGTGCATTTCCCTCTTTCTCTCCTGTATCTCTCGGGTGCTGGAGCTGCTGGAAGGTTGTTTTCTCTGATGCCGCCAATGCCGTTGGCGGTTCCAGTGTTGCCCGGGCATGACGGAAGCCTTTATTAATAGCAGCGGGTGCTGCAGGCCAGCTGCTGGCTTGCTGTGGGTGGAGAGGGTTGTTCAGGCTCTCTGTCTACTTGGATGCAGGGAATGCGGTGGCTTGGTGGTCAAGACCCTGAGCTTGATGAGCGGAAGGTCAGCAGTTTGAGACCCGAGCGCTGCGTGACGGAATGAGCTCCCATCTCTATCCCAGTTCCTGCAAACCTAGCAGTTCGAAAGCAAGAAACTGCAAGGAGATAAATAGGGACCACTTCGGTGGGAAGGGAAACAGCATCCTGTGCAATAGAGTGTCTAGTCATGCCTGCCACATGTCCACGGGAACGTCTACAGATGCAGACAGCGCTGGCTCTCTGGCTATAAACAGAGATGAGGACGGAGCCCTAGACTTGCCTACCTTGGCCTCGACCTTTATCCAAAGAAAATCCATTCACCAAGTATGCGGCCCTTCAAATCACGTCTGAAACACCTCCCGGCTGCTCCACTCCTTTGTTTACCTACAAGAAGGTCTTCGTTTTTGCATCTCAACCCTTTTGTGAAAAGAAAAGAAAATCAGGATGGTTTTTGTTCTAACCCACAAGAAAGGACCACCTGGTTTTCTAACCTTTCTCCTGTTTGGCCATTGACAAATACTCGAGTATAAGCCTAGTTTTATTTTAGCCCCAAAAACGAGCCCCTAAAAGGGCACTCGGCTTATACTCGGGTCAGTGACCAGGAGGGTCCCAGAACCATGCCGGATTGAGATGTGCCAACAATTTAATTAATTTTACCATATTTTCATTTATTTTGATTGTAGAAATTCACTAGCAGCTGCTGCATTTCCCACCCTCCTCTTATACTCGAGTCAATATATTATCGTGGGTTTTCAGATCAAACTTAGGTGCCTCGGCTTATATTTGGGTGGGTTTATACTCAAGTATATGCGGTAACACTGTATCATAAAAAGAATAAATATTGTCTGCCAAATCCAAATCTGAAGTCTGATTCTGCCCAGGATATCAAGATCTTAAGAAAGCAAATCTCACCCTCTTGGTTAGGTTCTTGCCTTGATCACGCAGGGTATATTTGCCACAAAGGTAGCAAAAATTGTCCGGTTGATTAACACAGTTGCACCTAATCATCTTTAGCTCAAAACAGACTCAGCATGTCCTAGTTGCACTATCCAATAAAGATGGTTTCATGCTAGAAACAAACTTTTGGTCCATCTCGCCTGACGTACCTATTTCTGACATCAACTCACTGACTTGCCCAGTCATGCCCGGCCAAAGCTGGGACATGCATGCCACCAGGGGATGTGAGTCAGCTGAGGTAGCAGCAGGCCTAGTGGTAGCTGCAAATGTTATAATGTTCCAATGTAAAAATACATTACCCAATACCATTTGAACAGGTATAGCACGCCTATAACTTAAAATCTGTACGTGATAGGCAAATTCTGAGTTCAGATTTGGAGTCAGCACACTCCATATCATGTAAATCACATGTGTTATTCCCAGTAGCAAAATCGTTGTTGTGCAGTGTAATAAGAGGAGTCACAAGGACACGATCCTGCTTTCATTAGCCTGCCAACCAGCCTGCAAAGGAGATGAAGCAGAGAGGACACGATGGGCCCAATGTCACCCAGTCAGTTTTCACCCTGAGCTGGGATATAAACAAGGACACGAGTTTTGCCTGTCAGCCATTGCACATTCTCATTCTTGCTGTTCTTTGTTACCCTTGGTCTCTCTCTATGTTCTCCCCTACAGTTAGCATCAAGACTGGAACCCCTCCAGGGCAGAGATCTGTCTTTTTTGGTTCATGTTACTCTGAAAAGCGGAAAGGGGAAAAGTAGCCACGTGATCCATCTGAAGGAACAAAGTTCGAGTGTGGGTAAGGTCCATATAAGCTGACGAAAAACTTGCAAACAAGACACGTTTTCATGTTCCACCAGAACGTTGCATCCATACTTCTCCATAAAGCTAACAACAACAATGTCTACTGTATATACTAGAGTATAAGCCTAGTTTTTAGTCCCAAAAATGAGCCCCAAAAAGGGGAAACAGGTCAATGACCACGAGGGTCCCAAGACCGTGCCGGATTGAGAAGCACCAAAAATTTCCCATCCTCGGCTTATACTCAGATCAATCTATTCTCCTGGGCTTTCAGGTCAAACTTAGGTACAGTACCTCAGCTTATATTCGGGTCGGCTTATACTCAAGTACGATACTGCACCCTACAGCGGGTCCAAAATGACACCTTGAACAAACTCCAGCTCAGTTCACCATCAGTCTGCAACAGGAAAAAGGGGCAGCCCATGCGACCCGGGTGTTTCGACTTCCACGCAAAATAAGTTGACATCGTTGTTAATGACGCCATGTGTATTATGACAGGATGCGGCAAACCTACACCAGTTGAGAAAATATACCCTCTTGTTAGTATCGCTGCACAAGTCCGGCCCCTCAACAGTCTGAGGGAGTGTGACCCGGCTGCAAGCTTGAAAAAGTTGAGGACCCCTGTGCTAAAACAACACCATACCGGCTTTCTTAGCGAAGAGAAGACTTTCTCCACTCAAACTTCCAACATTAGTTGCCCCAATAAAAAAGAAATACTGTACCCTCTTTACTCTGTGCTATTACTAAAAACCCTACACAGATACAACCATGGCATGATGGGTTGTCAAAATTTTCGCTACCCCACCGTGATGTCATTACATCATGGGCATAGCTGACATCATGACATCATGACGTTATTACGTTGTGGGTGGAGCCAACATCATGACGTCATGACGTTTGGGACAGAGCCAAAAAATAGAATAAGATAAAATAAAATGGCTGCCCAGAACTGTGCATGCGTGAAACCTCCATTTGACGCATGCACAGTTCTATTTTTTTAGTGCGCATGCGCCAAACCCCAGCGACCCCCTCCTGATGGGTGCTACCGGTTCGAGTGAACCGGTCCGAACCGGTAACATCCCATCACTGGATACAACTACTGGTTTCCTAGTCCCTCTTTTCAGGTTTAATGCTTGAAAACAATACAGTATATACTCAAGTATAACTCGGGTTTTTTAGCCCCTCCAAATGAGGTTCAAAAATGGGACTCGACTTATACTCAGGTCAATGTAAACATTCAAAAACATACTTACACAAATGTCTAAATTAATTATTTTTACCGTATTTTCATGTATTTTAATTATTGAAACTCACTAGCAGATGCTGCGTTTCCCACCACCCCCGAACATATACTTGGGTCAATCTATTTTCCTAGTTTTAGAGGTCCAGATTAGGTACCTCAACTTATATTCGGGTCGACTTATACTCGAGTATATACAGGTAACTGTTCAGGAATGGCTTCCAAATATCCCCAAAATTATACTGTTTAGCAATACCCTGTTTTAAGTTTGAATTCCATGACTCAGCTCTCTGCTTTAAAAGCATGCTCAAAATGTGTCGGGTTTTTTATTTATTACCGGGGGGGGGGGGGGATGCATGTCATAAAAGTGTGATTTTGTGTTTTTAAGAAGTGTATGGGTGTTTTCAAGTCCCCACACGCACACGCACACACATACACACCGGGGTGGAATGGACTTTAGCTTGAACATATGTGAAACTGACACGCCGGCCTGAAATAGATGGATCTGTCCATCCTGATAGCTCTGTAGGCAGAAAAAGTACAAGGTCATGTGTAATCGGAGAAATACTAGCCATGACATTTGCCAAAGGGGCATGGAAGATGGAGAAGGAAAGGGAGCACAGATCATAGCCTTTCAACAGTCTCTCCTGGTCAAGAGATTAAGTCCACAAAGAGGTGGGAAGCCTGAATCTCAACAACATCCCCTCTCTGGAATCGGGGGGGGGGGGCAGTCTTAACAAGTTAGGACTAGGGTTCCCACCCTTTTCAAGCCAGGGGCCGGGTTATGCTCCCTCAGTCAGCTTCGAGGGCCAGACAGCCATTTTGCCCTGCTTGCACGATGGGGGTGGCCATTTTGCCCCAACAGCTTTGGTGGCCATTTTGTTTCTCAAATGCCCTTTGAAGTGGGGGAGGGCACATGAAATGGCGCTGTGATTCGGTCCGCAGGTTGGGAAACCTTGAATTAGAAGATCCTATTCTGTATTGGGTTGTTCTTGTCGTCATATAAACTTAGCGTTTCCCAGAAAATGCAACACACTTTTATGTTGTGCTCTGTGTGAGCGAGTGAGTGCGCAGGCGGTTTCCACCCCACTTTACAAAAAAGCCGTAGCCAGTGTGGGGAACAGAAATGGACAAGGCCAACCCCAGGAGCCATGAAGGGGACGTGACCACGATGGAAAACACAGAGACAGGAGCAAAAATAGCTCATTAAGGCAATAAACAAAGTGATTAGAGTGGCCACACCATCGATCGGCACACTCATTACCACCACCCTGACAGCTCCTTGAGGGTAAAGCTGAAGGTTAAGCAAATAATAATAATAATAATAATAATATTTTTTAAAAGTGAGGGTGGCATGATGGGATGGGGTGGGAGAGTGTTAGTGAAAAGAGGAGCAGAAGAAGAAGGTGAGATGGGATCTAAGAGGTAGTGGAGCTATCAAGTAGGCCACAAAGTTACCAACTCAAACTTCTAAACCACGGATTCTCAACCTGTGGCCCACAGCACCATTTCATGTAGCCCACCACCACCTCCACCACACCAGGAAGTGCCATGTGGTGGAGGAAGGGCAAAATGGCCATCCGGCCCACGAAGTTGTCTGAGGGAGTATGACCTGGCTCTCAGTCACCAGGGCTTAGGACTGGAAGTGTCACCCACCCTCTGACCTTGAGGGTGCAGCTCATTGGGTTCAAAGTCCTACAGTTATGGGCTCTCTTAATCCAATCCATGCTCTTCCTATCTTTTTGATACACAGAAAGAGCCTCCTCAAGACTGGTATTGCTGAAAAACAACCGGGTGTACCCTGGGCAACGGCCACCTTGTGCCGGCTAATCCTTCTCACACTGGGTCAGGCTAAAGGAACCATAGAATGAATTCACAAAAGGATGCCTTCGTTTTGGCACATCTGCCCTGGACACCCACATTGCACAAGTATGTACCCATGTACCAATGGTACCTCACTTAAAGAGCATAATGCATTCCACAGGATTGCTCTTTAAGTGACTTTGCTCTTTAAGCGAAATGCCATCGTAAGTGACCAGTTGTGACTTCTGGTGGTGGTGGTGGGGATTGCGAACCCCCGATTTAGTTGTTAAGCGAGTTTTGGGTCAGTTTTAGTTGTTAAGCGAGGCGACCAGTCAGAGAAAACTCTGCTCTTTAAGCGAGTTACTCTCTAAGCCATGCGCTCTTTATGCTGTTGGGACAAAATGGCCACCCCCATTGTGCAGGTGGGGCAAAATGGCCATCCAGCCCTCAAAGCTGACTGAGAAGGTGTGACCCAGCGCCACGCTTGAAAAGGTTGAAAACTCCTACAGTAGCGCACACAAGACTAAATTCCAACCGTAGCCTCCTCTGTTGGCACTCGCCCTTACACATGCTCCCTTGCCAGGGAAGCATGAAAAACCCAGTCCTGGCAACCTTGCCTGGCCTGGCCCTTACGTGTTTACTATCACTTTAGATGGACTGCAGAGGAAGTGAGCCATTTACACCTGAGGGCAACCAGAGAGAGAGAGAGAGAGAGAGAGAGAGAGAGAGAGAGAGAGAGAGAGAGAGAGTCAGAAGTTGTGGACTTATTAAATAGCAACTGATCTGTGTCAAGTTATCTTCCTCATCATTATAGCTATAAAGCACTCTCCCAGAAAATTACATTATCTTCCTTATCACTTGAAGCAAAGAGAGTAACCTTTATTTGACCATAGGGTGAGAGATGAATTCCCGTTCAGAAAGCGTTTCCAGCCCCAGGCTGGGCCAATAACCTAAAACGGAAGCCAGCGCCCGATTAGGTGGGGACCAGGTGGCATTACGACCCCATTTGGGACATCTACACACCCGGCAAACATGCAGCCTAATTCCATGCATATCATCTCAGTGATAGCCCTGAGACAACAACTTTCTGGTCCATGGAGCAGAGCTCCCATTTCATGCGAACATCTTCCCAGGCCTTTTGATACCCTTCGCTGAGCATATAGATAAAACCACCAAAGGTTGGGGGAGCTTGGAAAAGCCTCCAGGGACCATTGACTAGCAGGGACTGCTAAAGTAGGGAATCCCTACCGAACGGAGCCCTGGCCAGGGAATTCACCATCCTTTCCACTCTCGCGGTTAGCAACTTCTTTCTAACGTTGAGTCAAAATCTCCTTTCTTGTAATTCGAGTCCATTAGGTAAAGACCAGTCTGACCAGGGGATCCTGCTATGGCAATACAGAACTGCCAGCAACTCAACACCGAGAGTCAGGTGGTGGCGAATTAACCTGACCACGCTGAGGACTAGCAGCCTTGATGAAATCCACAGGGAAGGAACCTGATTAAATCCCACTTGAATCCATCCTAATGGAGGGCAGCAGCTTCACCAATCCTGGCCTGGGGCTGATGAGGACTTTGTGTGCCAAAAGGGCTCAGGACCAGACAGTGACTTGATCAGTGGTACGGGTGTCACACTGCGATGTCAGAAGGCAGAGGAAATGCCACGGCATTATATTCACAGGATGGTCACCAAGATGGTTGCCAATATTTGGAATCGGATACGGCACAAGAAGAAGAAAGTAAAGGTCACCCTTGATCAAAAGCCAGTTGTATCCAACTCTAGGTTTATTGGTACATTATTATAAACATGGACTAAAATGGATGTCCCATGTTGCATATACAGTTTTTTCCGACCTTCCAGTCTTCAATTTCAGCATCTTAACCATCTTAAGACACCACAGTCCCATTACTTCAGTTCGTACCCTCTGGAGCTGCAGAAAAAAAGTCCACCCCACCTTCCATGTGACAGCTCTTTAAATATCTGAAGATGGCTACTCATAGCAGAAGATGGCCATCCACAGCAGGGAACACTTAAGCAGTAACTGGCCCACAGGAAGACAAGAATGATTATCTTTATATTATGGAAGCAAGGCTAGGACTCAAGATACACCCTTGGGCCTCTGCCCTGGCCCTCTTCCCAAAATGATTCCCCTAACACAGAAGCGCCCCAGGATACGGCTGACCTAACCATTCACCCGGAGGCCACAATTGTGCCAAGTCCCAGGGTGATCGTTGTGTACAAGGAAATTCACAACACAGTCCAATTCAGAAGGAAGCCCTGTTGGTTTTAGTGGGAAGTAACTGTGCCAGAATTGGAGTGATTTTCCCCCAGCTACAAGCGCACTCCTTTAAGAATAATCTGCTAATGGAAGCAAGAGCTGCAGGCCACATCTGGCCAGGACGAGCTAAAAGTATCTCATGATAAAAAGGATCTTTTGATGACCTTCTTAAACCTTGCAAGATTATTGATCGTAAAACATTGGAAAATGATTCCCCAATCTTAAAATAGATAGTTGGTATAAGCCAGGGCTCAGGTCATGCTCCCTCAGAGAGCTTTGGGGGCCAGACGACCATTTTGCCCTTCCTCCACCACGAGGCACTTCCAGGTGTGGTGGAGGCAGTGGGGGGGGCACACGAAATGGCGCTGCGGGCCACAGATTGAGAATCCCTGTTCTAAAGAAATGGTACGTTAACATAGGAACTTAATATTTAAATTTTGAAGGGGAATAGTAGCCGTGTTAGTCTGTGGTTCAGGCATATCAGAAAACAAAACAAAATAAACAAAACAAAATAAAAATAAAAAACACTGTAGCACTTGAAAGACTAACTGCTATACTGTATTTTTGTTTTCTGATAATATTTAAAAGGGTTTGATTAAAAGCAACTGGTTTTGGAAAATCTGGAGATATGTATTATATCTGACTATATTGTTGGATTGTATTTTTATATTGCATTGTTCCATTGTATAGTTTTATTGTATTGCTGGATTGTATTGCTGGATTGTACAGCATCTCTACATTGTTTTGCTGATTGTATTTGCTATATTGCTTTGTTTGATTGTATCACCACATTATTGTTGTTTTTTTACTGTGTAGCATTGTTATGCTCTATTGTTAGCCACCCATGTCGCTCTGCAAGTGGGGCCGCATACAAGTCTAAAAATTAAATTAAATTAAATTAAATACAGTAAAACCCCTACTTACATAAAAAGTCTGTTCCGTAGGCTTTTATATAAATCGTTTTTTTACTTAACTCGAAGCAAACCCATAGGGAAAATGAATTTTTACATAACTTGAAGCATACCCGTAGGAAAAATGATTTTTTTTACTTAAGTCAAAGCAAACCCATAGGAAAGTGATATTTATGTAACTCGAAGCAAACCTATAGGAAACCGTGTTATGTAAATCAGGACATGGTTTTAGCGCAAAAATCATTATGTAACTCGAATGTTATGTAACTCGAGGCATATGTAAGCCGGGGTTTTGCTGTGTTTTATTGAATTTGCGATGAAAAAGAACTCTGGATATAAACCAGGACAAGATACATTAGAATTCTGGAAATGTAATAATGCATGTTGAAAGTGTAATTTTGACAATTGAAAACAGTGGTTCTCCATACTAGTGTATAAATATGCTAGTAAGCTAGTGATGAACAACCACAATTTATTGTATTTTGACTAAAATGGAATGATCAAATGAATAAGAAATTATAAACTACTTAAATAGTAAATGTAGAAGCTAGGAAAAGTACACAACGTAAAACTATTAGAATAGAGATCCTTGTTTGAAATGAGGTCAAAAGTTACTAATTGCTATATCTGTACAGTATTATGTTTTTCTTGGTTTTTTAAATTGTTTTCTTTTTTCTGTTTTATCTCTTATTTTATTTTATTTTATCCTATTTTATTATACACTACTACTGGGAAGACCATCAATGTTGGCAGGGTGACGTCTCTACTTTTTATTACGCTGCCTAGGTTTGCCAAGGAGTAAGTTTCTTTTTATTTCATGGCTACAGTCACCATCTGCAGAGTTCTTAGATCACAAGCAGGTAAAGTCTGTCACTGCTTCAATTTCTTCTCCTTCTATTTCCCAGGGAATGATGGGGCTAGATGCCATTATCTCGTTTGCACT
The DNA here is from genome assembly GCA_030440675.1 of Furcifer pardalis. Lineage (NCBI taxonomy): Eukaryota > Metazoa > Chordata > Lepidosauria > Squamata > Chamaeleonidae > Furcifer > Furcifer pardalis. Next base: position 3,750,469 of record CP126899.1, on the reverse strand, counting down.
CTCCTCTTCCACCCTCATCAAGAGGCCCTTTAGATCTTCTTCACTTTCTGCCATTAGTGTAGCGTCATCTGCATATCTCAGGTTGTTGATATTTCTCCCGGCAATCTTAATTCCAGTTTGTGCTTCATCCAGCCCTGCATTATGCATGATGTACTTTGCATATCAGTTAAATAAGCAGGGTGACAATATACAGCCTTGCCGTACTCCTTTTCCTATTCTAAAAAAGATCAGTTGTTCCGTATCCTGTCCTATCTATCACTTCTGACCCACCTACAGGTTATTCAGAAGACAGGTGAGGTGAGGTGGTCTGGTACACCCATCTCTTTAAGGACTTGCCACAGTTTGTCATGATCTACACAATCAAGGGCTTTGGCGTAGTCAGTGAAACAGAAGTATAGTAATACGTCGGATAACGCTAAGACTTGGTTCCACAAGTCTTGGTGTTATCCGATTTTTAGGGTTATCCGATCCATGTTAAAATCCTATGGGATGGATCGGATAACGTTAAAGCTCCATAGAGCTACATTGCAACCGCACAGGCTTTAGCGGTTGTTATCCGATCCATCCCATAGGACCTTAACGTTATTCGATCCAATTCTCCTCCCCAGATTACTTAACGTTATGCGATTTTAGCGTTATCCGAGGTATTACTGTACTGTATATACTCAAATATAAGTCGTCCCGAATGTAAGTCGAGGTACCTAATTTGGACCTCTAAAACTAGGCATTTAATTTAATTTTTAGACTTGTATGCTGCCCCACTTGCAGAGCGACATGGGCGGCTAACAATAGAGCATAACAATGCTACACAGTGCTACAATGTTTTTGTTTTGTTTACTCCAGGGGTTCCCAAGCTGAGGCCCATGGGCTGGATCCGGCCCATAGTGCCATTTCATGTCCAAGGGCATTTGAGAAACAAAACGGCCACCCCTTTTAAGCTGTTTGGGACAAAATGGCCATCCCCATTGTGCAAAGAGGGCAAAATGGCCGTCTGGCCCTCAAAGCGGACTGAGAGAGCATGATCCAGGCCCCGGGTTGAAACAGTTGGGAACTGTTATGCTTCCAACCTTGAGGGCCTCATTTTCCAGCGTCATGTCTTTTAGCTTGTTAATACATTCCATGGGGTTTTCTTGGCAAAGACACTAGAATGGGTTGCCAGTTCTTTCCCCTGTGGCTAGTGTTTATTCTGATTTCTCTTCTATGTCTGTCCGTCTTGGGTGGCCCTGCATGCCACAGCCCATAGCCACATCCTCCTCCAGCGTATGAGACAGAGACTGTTTAAGAGGCTTGTTTGATTTTTCATAGCAACAATTCAAAACATGATGGGTTTTTTTATAGCTTTTCTTGTTCCTCCATTAGCATAGCTGTCATTCGTATGTCGGATGAGCCCTCCTGCGTCCCTCCCCAAGACATCGCAAATCATATGCAGAGAATGTGGCTGTAGTGATGATAAAAACATGTTAAACAGCACACACTGCTGTTTCCCCTGGCTGCTCCTCATGGAAATTTGCCCTGAAGAAAGAACCTGCAGGTCCTGGAACCTTGTCCAGTTATTTTTCGTGGTTTTATTTTAACGTTGGCATACAAAGTTAACATCACACTATGGATCTCGCGGGTTGTCTTATGAACGATAACGGTTATTCTCCAGCATTTTACTCCCAAAAAGGTAGATCAATGGATTCTCGTGACTTTGATTTTCTTAGGGCCTTGATGGCGAACGTTGGCACTCCAGCTGTTCTTGAACTTCAATTCCCAAAAACCCTGATGATGAGGAGTGCTGGCTTGGGCTTCTGGGAATTGAAATCCAAGAACAGCTAGAGCAGGAGCGGCAAACCTGTGGCACGCGTGCCAAGGGTGGCACTTGGAGCCCTCTTTGTGGGCACCCATGCAGCCACCCCAGCACAGAGTTTGCCCCACCCCTCTGTCCAGCAGCCCAATGGGAGAGCTTCCTACCTTCCCCCAGCACAGAGTTTGCCCCACCCCTCTGCCCAGCAGCCCAATGGGAGAATTTCCTTCCTCCCCTGCTGCTGTGTTGGCACTTTGTGATATATAAGCGGGTTTTGGGTTGCAGTTTGGGCACTCGGATGGGATGCATTGTACAACGATTTTTTTTTTTTTTTGCTAAGTGGTTTTCCCCACTGAAAAATTGTTGTACGATTCTTTTCTATCGGGAAAATTGTTATGCGGGATGCCATTTTCTTCCTTTCTTTCAAAACCTAATTGTTATGAGATTTCATTGCTGTGTGGGGCGGTTGTTGTATGAGGTTCACCGTATTATGATTCAGATATTATTCTGGGTTGAAAGGATTTTTGCTGGAGAAACTCTGCTCAGGGGGCGCCCGAATGAGGATCTTTTCATGTCCCAAAAGATCTTTTCCCACCAAAGTGGTCCCTGTTAATCTAGTTGCAATTTCTTGCTTTTGAACTGCTGGGTTGGCAGGAGCTGGGACAAGAGGTGGGCGCTGAATCCGTCCTGTAGTACCCGGGTCTCGAACGGTCGACTTGCCGGCCTTCCAGCTCACAAGGCGAGCTTCTTAACCAATGAGCCACAGCAGCCCCTTATCCAAGGTAATGAGGTCCTGTCCATAAAACTAGATCTGTACTTTAGACAAATCCTATCAAGTTGAGATTAAACCTTCATAGACGTCACCACCATCCCAAAATGGAGTTACTCGCCTCCTTGAGGGGGGCAGACGACATTCCTCTCGCCAGCCCCACCAGCCCCCCCCCCTCCCCAGCCCCGCTCTCGTCCCCTTCTTCTGCATTCGGTGAGACATGGGAATGCTCCACCTCCCATTCACATCATTATTCATCATTTCCAACTCCATCTCAGCCACTGCAGTGCAACTCGATTGAGTAGAAGCAGGCAAGGGAGAGACAGAAAGGGCGGGGAGGAGAGTGGTGACAGAGGCAGGGAGACACAAAGAGAGCATTTAGGTTTTTGTACGCGGTTGCCACACATCCTAGGACGGTGATGACCAACCTTGGCACTCCAGCTGCTCTTGGACTTCAATTCCCAGAAGCCCAAGTCTCTGTGAATCTACACGAATGGGTTTACTGTACAACAAGAGCAGGTTTTTAGGGCAAACGAGGGGAGCTGCAAAATTATAAAGGCAAAGGTTGCCCCTGTTCGAAAGCCAGTAGTATCCAATTCTAGGGTTCGGTGCTCATCTCCGTTTATAGCCAAAGAGCCAGCACTGTCTGTTCTTGTAGGCATTTCTTGCAAGAATTTCTCCTCCACTCCCCAGTCACAGTGCTTGTGGGGGAATGTGGTGTGTATTTTTTGACAACATTACTGAAACTCGATGTCTGAAATTCTGAAAGAAAACTTCACTCTTTCAGACCCATCATGTCTCTGGGCCCCAGAGCTATCTGAAGGAGTGTGACCAGTGATTGGTTGTTAAAATCTTCGCTACCCCACCGTGACCTCATCAAAGTCATGGGCATAGCCGACGTCATGATATCATGACATCGTGGGCGGAGCAAAAAATATAAAAATTAAAAATGTCTGTGCATGCATCAAACCTCCGTTTGATGCATGCATAGTTCTTTTTTTTAGTGTGCATGCGTCAAACCACTATTTGATGCATGCGCACTAAAAAAATAGAACTGTGCATGCATCAAACAGAGGTTTGGTGCATGCGCAGTTCTGGGCAGCCATTTTGGTTGCCCAGAAAAACATTTTTGGAGGGGGCCGGAGAGGTGACTGAACCGGTCCCCTGGGTTTTACCACCACCACCCCGTGACCCCTCCAGATGGGGTGCTACCGGTTCGGGAGAACCAGACCAAACCAGTAATATCCCATCACTGAGTGTAACCCAGGCCCCAGCTTAAAAAGTTTGAGACCTCCTGAGTTAGATATATCAGCTGCTGGGGGGTTTCTGCACACACTTAAACAACTTTGCCAAAGCATTTGCACTATATGGCAAAATTGTGGAAGGCTTTGTTCATTTGTGGGAACAGTACGACACTCATGGAATATTGCAGAAACCATTCAGTTTTCCAAGAGAGCCTTCCCTCTATGCACAATGTCTGTCACGGCCTTTAGGATTCTGTTGCACAATGCAGTGACGAAATCTAGCACAAAAGTCTTCATAATTCCATTTCCACATATTTATGCTGTTTGATTGTCCAACAGGATTCTGGCAGTTACTCAATATTGGAAGCATTGAAGAGATAATTTGACAACCCTCTGTCTGATTTGCTTTGACTTGGAATCCTGCATTGAGCCTAAAAGGCTTCATCCAACTTAGTGAATGATTCTGTGATTCTATATTCTTAAATAAATCTGGTGTTGAGACTATTTCATGTTTTAATGCTAAGGGAATTTTTCAAAATAACTGTCCAATTTTCCATCTATTACAAAACTTTGAAGTAATGAATAAAATACCCAACGGACTTCCTCACTTCAGAAGTGAGAGATACAATTCCCCTACCACACCAAAAAATATATACAGTCATACCTCGCATAACGAATTTAATTCGTTCTGCGAGGTTGCTCACTATGCGAAAAATTCACTATGCGAGTCCGACTCGCATAACGAATTTTTCGCTATGCGAGTCGGACTTTTCCCTATGGAAAAACTTGCATAACGAGCGTTTCTATGGGGAAAACTCGCATAGCGAAAAAAATTCGTTATGCGAGTTTTCCCCATAGAAACGCTTGTTATGCAAGTTTTTCCATAGGGAAAAGTCCGACTTGCATAGTGAAAAATTCGTTATGCGAGTCAGACCACTTAGGGAAAAACTTGCTCGTTATGCGAGTTTTTCACTAAGCGAAATGCTCGTTATGCGAGGTTTGACTGTATATGAAAAAAATGAAATTACCATGTATACTCAAGTATAAGTCAGGTTTTTTAGCCCCCCAAATGAGGTCCAAAAATGGGAGTCAACTTATACTCGGGTCAACATAAACATTCAAAACATACCCACACAAATGTCTATAATAATTAATTTTACCGTATTTTCATGTACGTATTTTGATTATTGAAACTCACTAGCAGCTGCTGCATTTCCCGCCCTGACTTATACTCAGGTCAATCTATTTTCCTAGTTTCAGAGGTCCAAATTAGGTACCTTGACTTATATTCAGGACAACTTATAGTCGAGTATATAAAGTAACTTGTCTAAGATCTGGTAGAGTTTCTTTGACAATATTGACTAACAAGTATTGAATTACCTCTTCTGCTTTTTGCCTATTACACTGCATTACACAAAATAGATAATGCAAGTACCAGTGTTACCTCATACAACAATTTCCCCCCGTATAGCAACGAAATCGCATAACAATGGGGGGGGGGGGATGGTGTCCGGTATAACGATTTTCGCTATGGAAAAAACTACAATTTTTTAACCGGAAAAACCACTTAACAAAAAAAATCGTTGTACGATGCATCCCATAGGGAAAATTGCTATACGATGTATGTATCGTACATCAATTGTTTCGTACAACAACGAGCCCCATGGAACGGATTAAAATTGTTGTATGAGGTACCACTTGTATATATATTGTCTGCTACTTGATTTAATCCATGGGTTTCTAACTTTTTCAAGCTGTGGCCTGGGTCACGCTCTCTGAGGTATCTGAGGGGACAGACGGCCATTTTGTCCTGGTTGCACAATGGGGGGGTAGCCATTTTGAGGTGGACATTTTGTCCAACAGCTTCAAGGGGGTAGCCATTTTGTTTCTCCTTGGGAGGAGGGAGACGCCAGCCCTCAAAGGAGGCTTCAGGCCTCCCTCCCTGACTGAGATGAATTGCCTCAGTTGTGAACTGGTCACAATGAGGAGAATTGGAGGGAGAATTAGGTGGCTCTGTGGTTAAGAAGCTCGCCTTGTTAGCTGGGAGGCTGGCAAGTCAGCAGTTCGTGCCCTGGGTACTGCATGATGGATTGAGCACCCGTCTCTTTCCCAGCTCTCGGGGACATGAAAGGAGCCTCATATAGGCATTCCCTGAGCCGAGTTTCTTCTGCAAAAATCCTTTCAACCCAGCATAATTTCTGACACAAGATTATTATATAGAGGGAGAATTAATTTTCCTTAAAGCGACCCACCCAAAAGCATATTCTTTTCCCTCTCAAGAAACAGATAAAGGAGACATTTTCTAAAAAGTGTACCTAAAACCTTCACAAACTACTTTTTTGATCTCAGAACACCAAGGATGTCTTTGTATCCCCATTTCTGTATTATACCACATTGTCCTTTGTCTATCGCCTGGTCGTGACCCCTCCCCACCATGGTAACAGGCATCAATACAGAGGAAATCTAATTGTATTGCTGTATTTGTGTTTGAAGAAACGGATTTTGATCCATGAAAGCTCATGTTGAAATAAATGTGCCAGTCTTTAGAACATGGGAATATTTTTCTCCTCCTTGCCTTGTTTTCTCTTTATTTGATAACATGTCACAAATTATTTTTGAAACACATTTTCCAAGCTCTGAAAGAATTCCTTCTAACACCAATGGTTGTCTGTTCCAGGCAATTTCTACATCTATACACTGTGTGTAGCACAATAACCAAGGGGAAAGTGGCAGGACTATACTGTATAATTATTTTTTACTGCTGTAAATCTATTTTACAGTGGCTTAGTGGTTAAGACGCTGCTGAATTTGACGACTGGAAGGTTGGCAGGTCAGCAGTTTGAGACCCGAGTGCCACACGACAGAGTGAGCTCCCATCTCTATCCCAGCTCCTGCTGACCTAGCACTTCGAAAACAAGAAATTGGAAGTAGATAAATAGTATTTTTAGTAATAATGTGTGGTTGCGAGAACTGGACCATGAGGAAAGCTGAGTGCAGAAGAATAGACCCCTTTGAAATGTGGTGCTGGAGGAGAATTTTGAGAGTACCCTGGACAGCAAAAGGAACAAATAGGTCGACCCTGAAGGAAATCAACCCTTGACTGCTCCTTAGAAGGTCAAATAGTGAAGATGAAGATGAAGTACTTTGGACACCAAATGAGAAGAGAGGATTCACTTGAGAAAGCCTTGATGCTGAGAAAGGTTGAAGGCAAAAGGAGAAGGTGGGGAGAGGATGAGATAGCTAGATGGTATTTATTTATTTATTATTTATTAGTCAGATTTATATTTTGCCCTACTCGGACAAGCGACTCAGAGCAGAGCACAACAGACATAAAATAAACCCCTAAAACCACAAAAAGAACAAAGTAAAGTTAAAAACCATTTAAAAACAACTTCTCAGAGTGGGCTGAAGAAGATAGTGAAGGATAGGGGCGCCTGGCCTGTGGTGGTCCATGGGGTCACAAATAGAGCTGCCATAATTCTCTCCCACAAAACCGGGACACCCACCCAGCCATTCAAAAACTGCAACTTGCCCGCCCAAGACATGTGGTCTTGAACCCGGCACCTTCTTCCTTCTCCCACCCTCTTCCTTTTAAAATAAATCCACATGGGTTTGATCCCAGCTATACCTGGAAGAGAGTCCCCAAAGCCAGCCCCACCACCTGCGGTATGTTTCCATCCCCCCCCCCCCCCGCTTGCCAAGCCTCTTCAATTAAAGGGGCTGGAGGGGGGATTTGCGGGGCGCCCCAAGAAAAGAACGCCAAGACCTTCTTGTAACCAGAGCCAAGTGTAGCACGGAGAACCGGGAATGAGTGAGTGAGAGCTCAAGATGGGGATGGGCTAAGAGTGAGGCGCTTCCCACCCTCTCTCCCTCCGCGTGTGTCATGTGTGTGATGCGTTACGGTGCCACCTCACCACAAATCCGGGACTTTAACATGTTTTTTTATTGAACCAGCTGGGACAAATTTCCTGACCTTGAATCCAGGACAATCCCAGTTTTCCGGGACGTCTGGCAACTCTAGTAGCAAAAGGTCGGACTCAAATGTGCGACTGAAGAACAACAACAAAAATAAGTACCACTGTGGCGGGATGGTAAACAGAGTTCCATCTAGTCCTGCCTGCCACATGACATTGGAGACGTCTGCAGATACAGACAACCACACACACACACCCCGAGACTTTGGCTATAAACAGAGATAAGCACTGAACTCTAGATTTGGATACAAACGGCATTCAAGTAAGGGTGACCTAAATATATTAACAACACCGAAATCTGTTCTGAAAAAAGGCAGACATTCGGGAAATCCTGAAAGAATTCCCCTTCATAACTACTGCAAAATTAACACTCCTTCACCCCCCTGAGGGTCAATGCCCCCCATGCCACCTATCTTTTGGCTAGAAGAGGCCTTTATTCAAAATCCGCCACGGATGTAATAATTTGCACACGTACGATACTTCCTTGCTCCATTGGTCTCACACTCACAGCCGTACACCTTCTTTTGCAACCCGCTGTGGCCCGTTCTCAATAATTCAAACTCAAGTCTGTTCAGATTAGATCTGTGCTTGTCTTGACGGGGATTGGGGGGATAAATAAAATATTGCCAGTTATTACCCGTTGACAGCGGCGCAAGCAGGAGAGATAATAAGCAAAAGAAAGCCTTTTTAATAAAATGCTTCAGAGGTTTTGGCTCAGCCAGTGGCCACAAGCAGAAGGTGTTCTGTGTCCTAACAAGATCACAGCAACCTGGGAAAAAATGCCACCTGCTCGCCTTTTGCAAGAACTCTCTGCAATGTTCTTTCTTTTGTATCAGTCAGACTGACGGAAATACTAATCTCACAAAGGAGTAATGCACCTACCATAACTCAAATAACAGCTGGGTGAGGGGGGGTAGATGGGGTCGATACCACTGGCCCTCCTTGTTGACGGCTCACAAAATTTACACTGCACAACAATGATTTTGCTACTGAGAAAAACACATGGTGAACCTTGGCATTCCAGCTGTTCTTGGACTTCAATTCCCAGAAGCTCACGTCCCTGTGAATCCACATGAATGGGTTTACATCAGGAGTTCAAAGCTGGAGGCCAGGTCACACTCCCTCAGACAGCCTTGGGGGCTGGAATGCTACAACAAGCTTGCTTAAAAGCCTCCCAGAAAATCGCTATCAGCTGGGAGCCTTCTAGGGTAACTAGTTCTTGCTTGCTTGCGTCGCAGGTGTAGCTCCTTTCTGAATCTTTCCCTTACTGAGGGCTGATCACTGTCAGAGTCAGACTTCTGATTTGACAGGTCATCTGCCTCCCACTGGGGAAACAGAGTTGAGCCAGAAGCAGACTGAGATTCCTGGTTCAGGACATTCTCAGGTTCTGGTGTAGTAGGTAGAACTGAACTTGGCATAGGAAGTTCCTCCTGATCTTCCTCATCTTCGGAGACTGATGAGGACTGAACCACAACAATGGCCTGGTTGAGGGCTTTGCACTCGAATCTGGCTGGCCACGAGCTACACAGACTGCCAGGCTAAAACAGGGCTTTGGTCTAATCCAGGCTAGTTTTTCGTATGTCCTTCACCCACACTGCCTCCCACTGTATTTTCTCAAGTTGCCTTTGCTGCTTTTTCCTCCACTACAGACCATAACCTTCCCAACTAGCGACCTGCACGACATGATATGAGTTACCGTTCCTGCACAACCATCTGTGGAGGTTTTCGCTCACTGGAAAATCCTGCCAAGCCACATGGTGAATTTTAATCACACATCTTCCCCTGGGAAGAAATCCAGGGAACAGTAAGTATTTTCAAAGTCACTCCTCCCTTCTTGGCCAGGCACTGCAGATGACAAAAGCTTAAAACCTCTGGGGAAAATAGGTATTGCTATTTGTCCACCTTGCCAAGTATCTTCTTCTCTTATTCCCCCCCCCCCAAGCGGAGGTTTGCACTTCATCTGATCTTTCTGTAAATGCCAGAGACCAAATGGGGTGGGGGCGAGTGACATTGTTTATCTGTCTGTTCATTTGTAAACAAGGCATGGTTCCTACTGTTTCCAATGCTCAGAATGGGAATACCCCTGCTTATAAACTGAAATTATTCCACCACCCAGAGCAAAACAGGAAGAGCATCAAGCTGGAGGGGGGGCCGCACACAAAGTTGCAGAAGTATGCAAAATCTTGAGGTAGCAGTCTAAAGAGAGCAAAGCAATCCCACTTCTGTACCACCCCATAGTGCACTCTCTGGGTCAGGGGCCTCCAACCTACGGCCTGTGGGCTGGATATGGCCTGCAGTGCCATTTCATGTGGCCCACCGGTGCATGCATAAATGCAGACGCATTTTGCGTCAATCAGTAAAATGCACCTGCGCGTGCATAAACACACCTGCAGCTGTCGTAAACATGGAAGTGGGCACATTTACAGCCGTCGTAAAGACACTTGCTTCCGCTTCCCGGGGACATGGCCAGGCCCGCAGAATAAAAAAGTTTTGAACCCATTTTGGGTGGTTAACAAGTTAATTAGCATTTTGCCCCCAACTTGCTGCTGTAAGCTCTGCCCGGCACCAGAAGTTGCCAACCGCTGCGGTTTGGCTGCTTAAGCGCAGTGAAGAAACATTGGGGGGGGGAACCAAAATGGAGCGAACATGCTCCGAAAAGCCTCCCACCACCCTGGGAAGCAGTGGAGGCTGTGGAAGAAGCTGCTAAAATGGTGCATTTCCCTCTGCCACAGTAAGTGATGTATTTCGACTACTGGTGGTGGAGGAAGTTCTAGAGATGCCTGGGTGGCCACCATGGGCTGGGTTAATGAGCTCCTTGGGCCGGATTAGGCCCATGGGCCGTAGGTTGGGAATGCCTGGCATTAGGATGGCACAAGTCAGAACATCTGGGTCGATTTCTTTCCCCAACTGCTGTGGCATTGCCTGTATCATCATCTTCTGGAGTAGATCTACTCCATCTGATTCATTGACCCCTGCAGTCTCTTGGCCCTTTGCTTCTTCTAAGCCTTCTACAAGAATCCCTTTGCTGACGAAGAGGAGTGAGCTAGGAACCCAAGCACTGTTGCGCAGAAAAAGGGCAGCTATCATGCTCCCTTGGCACTTGTCAACCCCGTGCTCATCTGCCATGTTACAACTCAGCCGTTTCATTTGTTTGCAGGGGGGGGGGGATTCTTGATGTGCAAAGCCATTCCCATCTTTGCTACCATAGACAGCCTTGCATCACTTGCAATTTGATATTCTCAGCCTGTGTTTGAACATAGCTTTAATTCTATTTTTGTTTTATTAAGCTAAAAAGTTCTACGCCAGAAGTAAATTTGGGGGGCATTAACTGTAGTATTTGGGCACTATACAAAAACAAAATCACACATGCACACATCACTTCTCTACTGTACTTTGCTTACAGAAGTGTACACGCATCTTGTGTCTGTGGGGTGAGTTTGTGTGCCTGTCTTCTTGAATCAGTCAGAGTGAGGCAACTGTGGCAATCGGCAGGTGGCACTCAGGGTGTCTATGTGTACATTGGGGGCACACAAAGTGCAGATAAGGAGTGGCATGGGGGCCCTCGGAGGTACTTTTCATAGCCCTCAAATATTCCCAAAGAGAGGGGTGGGACTAACTGTGCGGGGGGAGGGAGGAGGCACTCTCATTGGGCTGCTGGACAGAAGGGCGGGGTAACCTCTGTGCTGGGGGAAGGAGGAAGCGCTCCCATTGGGCTGCTGGGCAGGGGGGCGGGATATACTCTGTGCTGGGGGAGGGAGGAAGCACTCCCATTGGGCTGCTGGGCAGAGAGACGGGGTAAATACTGTGCTGGGGGAAGGAGGAAGTGCTCCCATTGGGCTGCTGGGCAGAGGGGCGGGGTAAACTCTGTGCTAGGGGAGGGAGGAAGTGCTCCCATTGGGCTGCTGGGCAGAGGGGCGGAGCGAATTCTGTGCTGCGACAATGGCATGCATGTCAACAGAGAGGGCTCTGCATTCCCTCTGTGGCACACATGCAATAGGTTTGCCACCACCGATCTATAATATTAGTCTGGCTGTCAACCAGTTCAAACTGTTTTATAGCTTGTTAATTTCTTTGCAGATAAAATCCAAAAATGTTAAGTCTAGGCCTTCCACAACCAAGTCCCTTGCTTATTTGACTACAGCCCCCATCAACTCTAGCAGCACAGCTTCTGCTCATCTGCCCAATTCCAAAAATTGGCTAGACTGGGGAAAATATGAGCACATTTCCTGTCAAGGAGGCTGTAAGTCAAGTCCAAAGAATGAGGGACCATACAAATTCATAAAGCAATATTAGTCTACTCTAGTCCCCTGAGCAAAAGAGCAGGGATTAAGCTGGCATAAGCAAGAGCTACATCCTGGATCTGTCCTGTAACTGCATCCTACAGCCTTGCTGGTTCATGATGGCCAAAATCTAGCTGCCAATTTGCACCAGCATAAGTGAAATGGTGTTAATGAACCTTGTTAAATATAGTTCCTTTATTGAATGGGGACTGGAGTTGACTGGACCACGCTTGTGGCCATATTTATGCTAACTAACTTAAGTGTTCTAAATAATTGGTTCCCTGCACACTCACTAGTCTGGCTAAGTGGTGCCAAGTAGCGTTGCGTGGGGGGCAGGGGGCGACTCGCCCCGGGTGGCACCTTTTGTTGTATGGGAGTTCTTGGACTACAATTCCCAGAAGCCCTAGCGGGAGCGGGCACCAGCATCCACCAGGGGGTGGCAAATTTGGCTTATGCCACGGGCAACTGAAATCCACACTACGCTTCTGACAAGACAAATAGTTCTTCACTCGATTATTTAAAATATTCATGCCCTCCTTTTTTTTCTCTCAAGGCAGCTTTCATTACTAAAACAAACAATATTAAAGCTAAACAAATATAAATTATTGCAATATTTTGAAAAGATCCAAACAGATATCAAATTAAAAGCTAACATAAAACAACAGTTTAAAGCCATGTGTTTTAAAATAACTTCCACAGCTCCTTTTTCGACTCCCTCTTCACCTTTTTCCTCATCTTTGCCTGCTTGCGGAAGGACGGCAAAGAGAGGGATCTAACTCAGAAGTGTAGTGTGGATTTCAGTTGCCCGGGGGACGTAAGCCAAATTTGCCACCCCTGATGGATGCCAGCGCCTGCTCCTGCTAGGGCTTCTGGGAATTGTAATCCAAGAACTCCCATACAGCAAAAAGTGCCATCCGGGGCGAGTGGCCCCCCTGTCACCCCTCCCACGTGACACTACTGTGCCTCTTTTTCATCATATCCCAGACTGCAGTGGCTCAAATGGTTAAGATGCTGAGCTTGTTGACTGGGAGGTCAGCATTTGATTCCCAGGCACAGCATGACGGAGTGAGCTCCCATCTCTGCCCCTGCTCCTGCCAACCCTAGCAGTTCGAAAGCAAGAAATTGCAAGTAGATAAATAGGAAGCACTTCGGTGGGAAGGTAAACAATGTTCTGGGCACTCTGGTATCTAGTTATACCTGCCACCTGCCTGCCACACTATTACTGGCTTTCAAGCAAGGGTGACCTTTACCTTTACCTTTACCTTTACCTTTACCTTTACCTATACCTATACCTATACCTATACCTATACCTATACCTATACCTATACCTATACCTATACCTATACCTATACCTATACCTATACCTATACCTATACCTATACCTATACCTATACCTATAAAATGCAGTTCTGTGAATGGTAGTTCAAGAACACCCGGAGTGCCAAGGTTGTCCATCACAGGGCTAGATGACTCTTGGGAAAAGGCAACGAGGTGGGATTTCACAATGGCTGTGATCATGGAACTATATGCCTAGATGGAAACCAAGCAAACTTGACTCGTGCTGGCTTAAGGGGAGAACAAGACTTCCCAAATGCATTGCAACCTTGCCAGTTTTAATCTGGAATGTCTGAGCCCTGCAAGAAGTATATTCCCCTTTCTTTCAAGCCGATTTCCACAACTTTTTCTTAACAGTTGCATGACAGAATCAGCATTGGAAGGGTTCTCACTGCTCATTTCAAAGTCTTTCCAATAAATTTAGTGAGTGTGTGTGTGGTTTCTTTAATAATCTGTTACTTATCCCATTTATATGCCATCTATGCGTGCCCCTCCCCTGCAAGGTGGCTGCTGCACAAGGAGAGTTGGGTTCAGTAGCCCATCACTGGTGAATTGAGTCAAGAGGGGGATACAGAAGCACAGCTGATATCCAGGCAAAAAAGATCCAAGGTAATCAAGCAGGCCGGTTTTACGAGTCAGAGTGTCAGGAAACACAAACGTTCCGACCAAGTTAGAGCAGGCGCGTGCGATTTCTTAAGAGTACTTCAAGGCTCCTTGGGTGAGAGCCATCTCTGCAAATGAGCTCTCACCTCCCTTCTCCGCAGCTCAAGTTGGTCTTGCAGCTGTAATCTACCACACCAGTGTTGTCAGCTAAGCTTCATTGCTGTCATTGCTGTCATCATTGCTGTCATCTGCTCCTGTTATTTCTCCATCAGGTGGATCCGGGAGAGGCAGATCCATGCTGACAGCGGCCACACACCCCTGCCATCCCTTCCTGCTACCACTAAAAAAAGCATTCATAGCTTTTGCCCTCTCCAACCAGAGCTGTTAAAAGTTATGTCTTTGAACAATAGCATCCAGAATTTTCATCCATGGATTCCAAAAGTTGTTATCTATGAATAATCCTTTCCATTTTCCACCACACCACCATGTTTATGATCATAACAACTCTCACAGGTAAGTTAGGCAGAGTTCCCCGGGTGGCTCTGGAAATTGGTCTGGCTAATTTCTATAAAGTCCAGGCAGAAACCTGGATTCCATTCCATGTGTGTCCTCCAACCTCCACCCCGTAAAATCTGAGTCACCTGCCTTTGTTACCTTACCATAGCCAGGGAAGATTAGCAAAGAGTTCTGCCTCAAATCACACGCGGCCATGGCAACAGATCTAGATCAGTGAAGAGTCTGGTTTGGTTTCCAATTAAACTAGCCCTTTATTCAGAACAATGACCAATACCATCTTTTTAGGGGAAGCATCGTGGCTTTATTAGTACAGGTATTGTACATGCTTTGTACACAGAAGATCCACAGTTTCATTCCTGGCATCTCCAGGTATACCTCGGGTGGGGAGGAGCTTTTTGACATTCTGGAAAAACATACACATTTGATAATACACAACCTTTTCCCTCTCCTTAAGACTCTGGACTAATATTTTATCAACTCCCTGCATATTCTCAGGAGCAGAGTTAGAAAAGAATTATTTGGAATAGTAGCCATGTTAGTCTGTGGTTCAGGCATATCAGAAAACAAAACAAAATTTAAAAAACACTGTAGCTTTCCGTGGATCAAGTCCACTTCTTCAGACAAGGAGTGAAACTTACAGGCATGGTTTTTATGCACCAAATTCAGGGGTCAAAGGGAGCAGGGTGTGTTCAAGCAAAATGTCAGACAAGAAGCAAGCACAACAATACAGCTTCCCACAGCCATCAGCAACAATAGATTATTCAGATTAGCTCTAAATGTCCCCCTTTCAATCTCAAAAGGACTGAGGAAACCCATTCTGGTCTCTGATCAACCTTTGACGTGCAAAACAAAAACACTGTACCTGGTTACTTCCTGTTTTGCTAAAGAGAATTGGCAGGAAGGTTGTAATATAATGTATAAAATATCTAGCAGCATATAGCAATCTGTGTATCAGATTTGATAATGTCCCAGAAACCCTTTGCTAATATTTAGTCCCCTGCAATGGGTATCTAACAGATGGATGTATTTGATTTCTGCTGTCTCCCTTTCAATCCTAGTTTTGTCATTTCTCTGTTCCAGAACTGTAACTTTCAGGTCTTGGATAGAGTGTCCAGTTAGATTGAAGTAGTTTGAGACAGGTTTCTCTGTGTTGCCATTCCGGATGTCTGATTTGTGTCCATTAATTCTTTTGCGTAAAGATTGTCCTGTTTGTCCTACAAAAGAATTAGAGATTCCTTGTCTGGGGGTGTCGGCAATTTTGGTTGTTAATGTTTCTGTTATGGTCCTCTCAAAGAGTGGAAAGGTTCCTTTTATAGACGACTACTAGAATGCCCAGGACTGCAGCGGCTCAAATGGTTAAGATGCTGAACTTTCTGACTGGAAGGTCAGAGTTCAATTCCTGGGTACTGCATTATGGAGTAAGCACCCATTGTCTGTCCCAGCTCCTGCCAACCTAGCAGTTTGAAAGTGAGAAATTGCAAGTAGATAAATAGGGACCACTTTGGTGGGAAGGTAAACAGCGTTCTGTGTTGAGGCATGCCTGCTATGTGACCATGGAAATGTCTGCAGACGCAGATAGTGCTAGCTTTTTGGCTATAAACAGAGATGACCATTGAACTCTAGAGTTGGATACAACCGGCTTTCAAGCAAGGGCAACCTTTATCCTTTACCTTACTAGAATGCTCACCAGCCTGACTAGGTTATCCTGCTATGGGTAATAGAGTAGACACTACTGCCAGCAACTCAACTCCAAGTGTCAAGGGGTGGTTAACTAACCTAACAACCTTGAGGACTAGTGACCTTGTGTGCCCAAGTCCACAGGGAAGGGTGATGGTATCTAAGTGGATGGAATCCCACTTGAATCCACCTTGATGGTTTGGGGCTGAGGAGGACTTTGAGTGTCAAAAGGGTTCAGGACCAGAAAGTGACTCGCAGAACTGGATCAGTGGTATTATGGGTGTCATGTTGTGATCCAGAAGGCAGATGAAAGGCCACTGCATGATATTCCCAGGACAGTCTTCATGGCTGACTACCATGAGGACCACCTCTATTCGGATACGGCAGAAGAATAAGAAGTAGAATGCCCAAATTTCGTTTGTTTTGGAGCTGTAACAAAAAGAAAGTAATATTCCCACGCTCGAGCTGTCTGAATTCAAACACAAGTCCCAAGCGGAGTTAGACCCACTGAATCAATGGGATTTCGCTTGTCAACATGTATGTAAGTGCCAACGATTTGATGGCTCCGGTCTAATTGGCACTCCTAGTTGAATCTAAAAATATCAGTTTAATTTCATGCATTTCCTCCAGTCCAAAAGTTGTTCACCCTGACATTATTGCCAGATGGCTCTGCAGATTTATCAGCTAAGATTAATAGCCAGGGGGAAGAAGAAAGGCATCTCTCCATGATGCTGTGCCTTCAATACACACATGGGAAAGAAGGAGACCCTACTTTCTCATGCATCCGATTTGTGCATATACATTAGGATCAATGTACAGCAAGAACCTCCCTCCCTGAGACCTTACCTATGGCAAATTCACACCACTCCATGGACTTTCCAGATCTCACATTAATTCTTACATCTTGCACCAACATTTAAAACAGGGGTTCCCCACCTTTTCAAGCCGGGGGCCGGGTCATGCTCTCTCAGTCAGCTATGAGGGGTGGATGGCCATTTTGCCCTGCCTTGCATGATGGTGGGTGGCCATTTTGTTCCAACAACTTCAAAGGGGTGGCCGTTTTCTTTATCAAATGTCCTTGGAGGGGGGGGGGCTCATGAAATTGTGCCGCAGGCTGGATCCGGCCCACAGGCCTTAGGTTGAGAACCCCTGAAAAGTGCTTGCATGTCAGATTGACCACAGACCACTTATGCAGAATGGAGGGAAAGGAACATCATTAAAGGTAGAGCTATAGCTCAGTCATGGTGAACCTTGGCACTCCAGGTGTTCTTGGACTTCAGTTCCCAGAAGCCCAAGTCTCTGTGAATCCACACAAATGGGTTTACTGGCACTCCATGTGTATGCGGATGCTCAGAAAACCCATTCGTGTGGATTCACAGAGACTTGGGCTTCTAGGAATTGAAGTCCAAGAACACCTGGAGTGCCAAGGTTTGCCATTATGGATACAGCTGAAGATCTCAATCTCCCCTACATCATTTGGAGGCCCTTGAACAGGCTGAGGGTTGGAGTCCCTAAATGTTAGACCAACATGCTCAAGCGGGGACTGCTGGCAAGCAACACAACACATGGTGTGAATGTGGAGAGACGCAGAGTCCGGCCCATTTGCTGGTCTGCCGGTTGCTGCCAGAGACATGTACTGATGAGGACTTGCGTTTGGGCAACAACAAAGCGAAGGAAGTGGCTTCATTTTGGCAGTCCAGGGTCTGATCTGGACACAAAAGGAAGGAAGGAACGAAGGAAGGAAGGAAGGAAGGAAGGAAAGGAAAGGAAGGAAGGAAGGAAGAATGAATGATAGAAAGAAAGAAGGAAGGAAGGAAAGAAGGATAGAAAGAATGAATGATAGAAGGAAAGAAGGAAGGAAGGAAGGAATGATAGAAAGAAGGAAAGAATGATAGGAGGAAAGAATGAATGAATGATAGAAGGAAAGAAAGAAGGAAGGAAAGAAAGAAAGAAAGAAAGAATAATAAAAGGAAAGAAAGAAGGAAGGAAGGAAAGAATGAATGAATGAATGATAGAAGGAAAGAAAGACGGAAGGAAGGAAGGAAGGAATTAATGATAGAATGAAAAGAAAGCATGAAGGAAGGAAGGAAGGAAGGAATGAATGAAAGGAATGAATGAAAGGAAGGAAGAATGAAGGAAAGAAAGAAAGAATGAATGAATGAAAATAATGAATGAAAGGAAGGAAGGAAGAATGAATGAATGAATGAATGAATGAATGAATGAAAGAAAGAAAGAAAAAGGAGGCAGACTCGAAAGGGCATAACCCAGATCTGAGTCAGGATAGTTCTCTGCGTGCCTCAATGGATCCCTCCCTCCCTTGGACCTCTCAATCTCTACCACAGAAGCTTCACATTTGACTACAGCTATCCAGCACTTTTCATTTTTCCTAGATTCTTGTGCCTAAGAAATAATTCCTGGACCAAAAAGAGAGAGAGAGAGAGAGAGAGAGTCACAGGGCTCTCCTCCTCCTCTATTGAGCAGGCTGTGATGGCCTTTCTTCTCCTTCTGATGGACCATTAAGAAGTGAAGAAAAATCTAAGAGAGTCTGGGAATAAGAAAGAAGGAACAGGAAAAGGCCTTTTAATGCCGGGGCAATCTGGGGACCCCCTGGGTAGAAAATCACAAAGGAAAAAGCTTTGCTTCAGGAGAGAGCCGGCAAAAGTGCTGAAGGAAAGCAAGATCAGCAAAACGTACCGAATTTATCTTCCTGTACATTTCTTGCTTTCAAACGGCGGCTCGATCGGCAAGAGCTGGGACGGGGACAGGAGCTTACTCCATCATGCAGGGCTCGGGTCTCATACGGCTAACCTGCCAGCCTTCCAACCATCCCGTTCAGCATCTTAACCACTAAGCCACTACGGTCCCTTCCAACAGAAGACTCCTCAAGCACAGAAACCAGGCAAACAGAGACATGCCGTCCATAAGCAGGGCACTCTGTAAAAGAGGCTGGCCCTACACTAGTGATGGTCAACCTTGGCACTCCAGGTGTTCTTGGACTTCAGTTCCCAGAAGCCCAAGTCAGCACTCCTGTCTGATCAGGGCTTCTGGGAAGTGAAGTCCAAGAACATCTGGAGTGCCAGGGTTGGCCATCACTGCCCTAGACTTCAGAATTCCCTGCAAATGGACACTAGTTTTGCTTACAGGCTTTTGAACTTCAACGAGAAGAAACAACCACATTGAAATTCAGGTAGACATTGGCACATACAGTAAAGCGATTTGCAGCTCACAGGGATTTTTGCTGGTTCCATATGGCTGGGTCTGTCCTTTTAGTGTTGTGAATTTAATTGTGTTTTTAACTTCTTTGTTTCCATGTCGTGTTTTAATTTATATTTTTGTTTTGAAACCTGTATTTCATTCTTGTCAGCTCCCCTGAGTGCCCTTTTCTGAGGAAACGCTGAAGCTTACATTATACTTAAATGAATGAATGAATGAATGAATGAATACATGAATAAATTATTATTATTATTATTATTATTATTATTATTATTATTATTATTATTATTATTATTATTATTATTATTATTATTATTATTATTATTATTATTATACTTGCATGCCCCTAACATACACAGTGTTCTGTGCACTCCAGTGTCTAGCCATACCTGCCACATGGAAAGGAAACTCAGACAGCGCTGGCTCTTTGGCTGTAAACAGAGATGAGTACTGAACCCTAGAGTCAGATATGACTGGATTTCGAGCAAGGGCAACCTTTATCTTTACCTATGTAGAATTTGGAGACATAATGGGTCCCAAAGAGTGAAGTATTCCTTCTCAATCTTAGACAGCAAGATTCAGTAATGTTGTCAAAACGCACACAATGTTCCCCCCGCCCCAAGCGCTGTGACTGGGGAGTGGAGGAGAAATACTTGCTTCAGAAAGCCCAGTTCCTCTCCTCTCCTCTCCTTTTAAATCATATCATTTTAATATTTTCCCTGTTTACAGCCTGGCTTTTCCACTCTTATTTTTTTAAATCCAAATTGCTGAATCAGTCAGAATCTGCCTGCTCCGCTCTGACTTAACTGGGCTAAAACAGGCCAGTTTTATATGAGATTCAGCTGAAGTTTGGCTGTTAATCCTTTCCTGTTTTTGGAAACAGAGCGAAGGAATTGTTTCTGATTAAAAAACTTGCAGAATTCTGCAGCCCCTCATCGTACCTGCTGCTGAATTCTTTTTCCTTCTCCTCTTCTATTAACCCAGGTTGTTCCAAAGCTTTTCAAGCCAGGCCACGCTCTCTCAGTCAGCTTTGAGGGCCGGATGGCCATTCCCCCCCTGCCTGCACGATGGGGTTGACCATTTTGTCGCAACAGCTTCGAAGGGGGTGGCCATTTTGTTTCTCAAATGCCCTTGGAGGGGGTGTGGGGGCCACATGAAAATGGTGCCATGAGCCAGATCCGGCCCATGGGCCTTAGGCTGGGAACCCCTGTTTTAATCCTTCTTCACTAGCATGGGCCGGACTCGACAACCTTTGGGGTCTCTTCCAACTCTAGGTAAAGGTTTCCCTTGCTCGAAAGCCAGTCATATCCGACTCTAGGGGTCAGTACTCATCTCTGTTTCTAAGCCGAAGAGTCAGCGCTGTCTGCTTCTGCAGACATTTCCATGGTCATGTAGCAGACATGACTAGACACCAGAGTGCACGGAACGCTGTTACCTTCCCACCAAAGTGGTCCCTATTTATCTACTTGCAATTTCTTGCTTTCGAACTGATAGGTTGACAGGAGCAACGACAGAGACAGGAGCTCATTCCGTCCTGCAGCACTCGGAAATTAAACTGCTGACCTTCCGCCTCCCAGTCAGCGTCTTAGTGACTTAAGCCACTGGAGTCCCTTCCAACTCTATAGTTCTATTATTACTCTCAAAGACTGTTTTGGAGGCATGTCTGAGCCCCAGAATAATAACCTATCTATCTATTTATTTATTTATTTATTTATTTATTGCAATGCTTGGTTACTGTGATACTGATACTATTTGATACTGTGATTTGTGACGATTTGTGATGATGATATGTTGAAATGTTTTCGTATTATGATTATGTGGAACCTTGTAATTGTAATTGTAACTGTATATTTTGTTAGCCACTGGAAAAGCCAAAGGCCACAGGAAAAGAGGAGAACCAAATGCGAGAAGGATTGACTCAATAAAGCAACCCCTAGCCTTGCATTTGCAAAGGCTGAGCAGGGCTAGACTTTTTGTGGTCATGCATTTAACAATAGGGACTGCGGTGGCTCAAGTGGTTAAGATGCTGAACGCGACACCTGGAAGGTCGGAGTTCGATTCCCGAGTACCGCGCAATGGAGTGAGCTCCCATCTCTGTCCCAGCTGCTGCCAACCTAGCAGTTCAAACGCAAGGAATTGCAAGAAGATAAATAGGGGCCACTTTGGTGGCAAGGTAACAGCATTCCGTGCTCCTTTCCGTGCCCCGGTGGTTGGGACGCTACAGCCCGCTTCCTCACAAGATTTCTATGAGGACAGGAAAGCTTGATAATGCTCCTCTCACACAAAGAGGATGATAGATCTTGCGAGGGCTCTTTCGCCTGATACACAGAGAAATATAAATTTAATCTTTCTCCAACGCAAGTGAACCCATGGCTTCACTATCTGTGGCATACCCGGGCCGGTCTCTCCCATGACAAGATCAGCTTTTCTAAATCAGTTTGCAAGATCATTTTCAAATCCACGTCCTCCGCAATGATAGAAACAAAGGACAGAATATAAATACAATGAACAAAAAAACAGCAGACAGGCCGCCTCGCCATCACAAATCTCATTCCAGGTGCCCAAGAGAGAGGGGGAGAAACAATTATGGCCAGCCCAGGCATTTATTCTGTGTTTTGCAGGGAGAGAAATTATTAATGTAAAATTTATCTAGGCCAACAGTTTAAACCACTCCAGGATAAGGTGAAGTATTATGAACCTTCTCTTGGAGAGATGGAAGAAAAGGGGACGGGAAGGATTGCAAGGCTATTGATGTACCCCTCTATATACCAATGTGCTAGAGCATGAGTTCTTAACCATTTTAAGCCAGGGGCCGGGTGATGCTCCCTCCGACAGCTTCAGTGTCGGACGGCCATTTTGCCCTTCCTCCACCCCATGGCACTTCCTGGTGTGATGGAGGCGGCGGCGGAGAGCACACAAAATGTTGTCGTTTGCTGCATCCAGTCCATGGGCCACAAGCTGAGAATCCCATGTGCTAGAGCGTTTTGTTTGCACACCTGGCCGGACATCCCGCTATGGTAATGGAATAGAACAGATGCCTTTGAAATGTGGTGTTGGAGGAGAGTTTTTGAGAGTCCCCTGGTCAGCGAGGAGAACAAAGAGGTTGATCTTAAAAGAAATCAACCCCAACTTCTCCTTGGAAGGTCAAATAGCGAAGAGGAAGCTAAACGACTTTGGGCTTCAAATGAGGGGAGAGGATTCACTTGAGATGGCCTTGACGCTGGGAAAAGTTGAGGGCAAAAGAAGAAGCAGAAAATGAGATGGCTGGATGTTATTGTTGGGTAGTGGAGGACAGGAGTGCTTTGTGTGCAATGGTCCATGCAAAGGGGCGGAATCGACTGTGCGACTGAACGACAACAAAAATTGAGTAGACCGTACAGCCGGCAACTCAACGCAGTGTTGGGTGGCAATAACTAACCTGACTCGATAAAGCGGCCAATGGCTACGGATGGATGAGCCCCTTTAGGTGGGGCGAGAGTCCCCCTCAGTGGAGGAAATGCCACTGGAAAACATCCTATTGAGCCCAAAGGCAAAATGAGCGGAGAAGGAACTCTAATTCCCGACGGTCGTGGAGACGGAAGAGGCCATGCCAGATGGACTGGCTGTGAAGGCACACTTTGTCTATATCCTCAAGGCTGCGGCAGTCCTTTGCAGTCCCGGTGTTGAATCCTGCATGTCTCATTTCATACAAGCCGCAGGAGATGGTTCCGAGATCGCAGTGTGTGGGTCACTTCATGGCAAGCTGGAATCCACCTTAAACAAATTCATGTCAATGGCATTTTTCCTGCTTTTGGGGGGGGGGGATGCATTCTCGGATATGAGTTGCAGACGACAATTTTGTTTTATAATTTGAAGGAACAGGTAAAAGAGGAGAGGGAGAAAAAGTTGTGGAGGGACGATTAAAAAAATAATAATAATCAGGCACTGGTAGGCATTCGCATCTATGCGCTCACATGTACAGACGAAATCTGGAGTGAATTAAAGAAGCTGAACTTTGGTGTGAATGTTGGAAAAGGATGATAAGCAGCTATACCAACAGAGGAATTCTCAAGAGGCTTCTGTTGGCTTTTTAAAATCTGAAATGATAACGCCTCCTCCGATAAAATATTCCAAAGAGGCGCTCGGCAAACGTATACAGAAGGAATGCATATATGCATGAAGAATACACACACACCGTTGCAGAAAAACATCTACCAAAGGTAAGGGCTCATTCAAATAGCACATGACCATTTTAGGGGGGGAGGGGGTTGACCAAAAGTCACGGGGGGGGAGGGGTTCGGCATGAAGTCACATGACTCCAAAATTATCATTTGCTTTTCCAGCTGGCCATAGATCTCTCTTCAAACCACGTGATGGGGGGGAGGTCGGTCAAAGGTCATGGAAAGTCACAGAGGGGGGAAGGGGGGTCAAAAAGTGGCCTATTTTAGGTCACATAGTATTTGAAAGAGCCCTAATCTACATGACACTCCTGGGGGAGGTGATTTGGGGATTTTGGGTGTGTGTTGTTATTTATATGGTGATGACATACAACTCTCCTTCCTTTACATCAGGGCTTCCCAACCTAACGCCCACTGTCCAGATCCGACCCACGGCACCATTTCATGTGGCCCCTCAGCCCCCCACATGAGTATTTGAGAAACAAAATGGCCACACCCTTTGAAGCTGCTGGGGCAAAATCCCCCTTCAATCAGGAACTCCTGCTTTACATCTTCAGTAAAGACGGCTGTCCAGACTCTAAACCTGGCTGCAATAATGCGATTTTCCTTGCGGTCGTCGAGTTCAGTGCCTTAACCGCTTGCGCTACCACAGTCCAAAAATGTCACCACTCCTCCTCATTAATTATCACCAGGCACAACCTATATAGAAGTGATTCCGCACCAGTCGGGTTGAAATGAACCATGGTCCATCCTCGCATGACTGAAATCCTTTTTGTGTCACAGTGGTACAGAAGTCCGTCCCCAGGAGTCTGTCTGAGTTTCATCATCTCTGCCTGACTCTCATTGGATCTCACATAATGATGCCTAGAACTGGGGGACTGACCTCACCCTGTGCCTTTGAACCACAATGCGCCTCCATTCAATTGTTTCCATGCCATACTTTCTTATCTCCAAGCAACAGCTTATCTCTGGCGACAAATCCCGACGACGTAACAGGTTAGGCTGCAGAAGACACAGACATACAGACGATGTGGCCCACATCTGGCCGACAAGTTTCCCTTCCTTGTGTTATGCTTCTTACTTCTGGGGAGATGATGGGAGGTGTCTATAAACCCAACAGTTATCACAAACTAAAGCAGTGCAGATGTGTGTCTTTGGACGTTCTTGTCTCGTTCCCTGTCTCATTCCTGCTTTAAGCTCAATATCCTCTATGAAAGAATCATTTACTTTTACTTTGGCATAACTATGTTTATAGAGCTGATTAATGACATTTTTAAATTTTTGCCCAAATCCAACTTTTATAATAATTTCTTTAATAGTAACTCATTGTAACGAATCAAAAGCCTTAAAAAAAATCTAAAGATAATAATCCTACTTTAACTTTTTTTCCCCTATTATTTATTTCTAACAAATTTAGCACTCTCCTTGTTAAATCAGCCATATATTTTATTGTCATGGTTTTTTTTAATTATTTGTAAACCATCCTGAGTCACTTCGGTGAGAAGGGCGGTGGAGAAATATGAATAAATAAATAATAAATAAATAATAAACGACAATCCCCAGAACTCAACCGGCAACTCTGCTCCCAGCAAAATTCTGGGTGTTGTTGCCCCAAAACATGAATCTGGAACATTTCAGTCAATAATAATAATAATAATTTCATGTCAGAAATTATTCTGGGTTGAAAGGATTTTTGCGGGAGAAGCTCTGCTCAGGGGACGCCCAAATGAGGTGCCTTTCATGTCCCCAAGAGCTGGGACAGAGACGGGCACTCAATCCGTCACGCAGTACCCGTGTCTCGAACTGCTAACTTGCCAGCCTTCCAGCTAACAAGGTGAGCTTCTTAACCATTGAGCCACCGCAGTCCCTTGCTAACTCCTGCTAATTACACCTTTCTGAACTGTGCAAATGCTTCACCATCTCCAACACATTGTGCATCTCCGGCAAATCTGCTCACAAAGTCTGAGGCAAAATCTGAATAGAAGTCTCTCCAATTCAGACCCTTCTGTCGAGCTTAGCCAGGAATTCACATGTCCTGGTTTACAAATCTTTTGGTTTGTTGGCGAAATGGGATTGAGAGCCAACACATTTGGCTTTAGGCTGCCACAGGTGTCAGCATTCCACGCTAAAGGACTCCCAGTCGTTGTCACTGTCCTATTTTTAAGCAAGCTATAAAGCAAACAGTCCAATTTAATTTTATCAAGAGAATGAAGCTAAACAGGTTTCCTTTTCCCTCCCAGAAAAATTAATACCATGATAAATAAGCAGTAGTGGGCAGCCAAAAAATTCACTACGACACCATGGGTGGAGCCTATGTCATGGGAGGAGCCTTGCTCTTTGGCTGTAAATGGAGATGAGCACTGCACCCTAGAGTTGGATAGGACTGGCTTTTGAGCAAGGGAGACCTTGAACCACTTGCAGGGACAAAACCTTCCCGGGCAGGGCAGGGAGGTGAGCGTAGCCACCCAATATCACCACACCCCCTGCCCAGAGGCCACCCAATTTTGCTACCCACCCCTCCCGAGGGTTTGCGAACCGGTTGCTGCCCACCACTGTAAATAAGTACTGTATATACTCGAGTATAAGTCTAGTTTTTTAGCCTCCATAATGAGGTCCAAAAAAGGGACTCGACTTATACTCAGGTCAACGACCCCGAGCATCCCAAAACGAGATGATGTCAATTCAAACATACATTTTTAAAAAGCACTAACATGACTATCAAAACTCAAAAACAAACCCACACAAGTGTCTAAATTAATTAATTTGACCATATTTTCATGTATTTTAATTATTGAAACTCACTAGCAGCTGCTGCATTTCCCACCCACCCCCGACTTATACTCGGGCCAATCTATTTCCCTAGTTTTAGAGGTCCAAATTAGGTAGCTCAACATATATTTGGAACAATATAGTCGGGTAGGTACGGTGCACATAGAAGGCCAAATCTTTGCGACAGACACAATCCCCCTCTTGGTCAGTTCCCACTGGAAGCAGGGGATCCACAGCCTTGGACAAGATGTTTCTCATACCAACTAAACCCAGATGTTTTGAATGCGAAGCTATACGCCTCTCCTAAGAATAAGGTAAATGTTCTATCTTCATGGTTCACAATAAAAGGTTGATTTAAACACGAAGCAGCTTTATTCTGATGTTTGGACTAACTCCTAGATCAGGGGTTCTCAATCTGCGGCCCAGAACTTGTTAAACTGGCTTTACAGCTCTGTTCCATCCACATTGATTGTAAGATTTCTAGGCTTTCAGCCATACATTGTGATGACAGGGATTCAAACTCAAGATATTTCACATAAACAGTGCCCTACTATTGAGCCCTTCCATTCCAGCAATTTTTCAGGACACACCTGTATTTTAAAAACTACAGGACTACAAAGATAGTCCACTTGTTAGCATTGTACACAAATAAAAGAAATGTCCACTGCGCATCCATGACTGACTGACTGACTGATTATATTAATTTCGTGTCAGAAATTATTCTGGGTTGAAAGGATTTTTGCAGAAGAAACTCTACTCAGGGAATGCCTAAAAGAGGCTCCTTTCATGTCCCCAATTGCTGGGACAGAGACGGGCACTCAATCCATCATGCAGTACCCAGGTCTCGACCTACCAGCCTTCCAGCCAACAAGGTGATCTTCTTAACCACTGAGCCACCACAGCCCAATTGGTTGGTTGGTTGGTTGGTTGGTTGGTTGGTTGGTTGGTTGGTTGGTTGGATGGATGGATGGATGGATGGATGGATGGATGGATGGATGGTTGCTTGGTCAGATGGCTGGTTGATTGATGATTGATCGATCAATTGATCAATCAATCAATTGATTGATGAAAACATCTACATCCTGTTAGGATAACTAGTGCCATGTGGTGGAGGAAGGGCAAAATGGCTGCCCGGGCCCCAAACCTGTCTGGGGGAATGTGACCTGGCCCCCAGCTTGGAAAGGTTGAGAACTCCTGATCTGACGAAATCAAAAGCTGTAACCAGATCAGATCTTTATTATGGTCCAAGACCAGGCATAGAAATATATCAAGAGAGAAAACTATAACAGAGAAAGAGCATCCGCATGGTGAAGATGAGTGGGCTCAGACTCCTTGAGGAAGTTTCTCTCTTTCTCATCTTAAGCTGGTTCAGGAGAAGTCATTTTGCTGCCCAAGGCAAAGACACAAGAGAGTAGCCCCCTCCCCCCCCTTTAATTCCATATATAAAAGGTAATTAGACTGACAGTTGTATCTTTCTTCAGCACTAGTTCTGAGCTCATGTTTACCACAGTGCTGCACGATGTGCTTTCAACCAGTCTCTTAAACCATCTGGGGCAAACCCCACCCACCAAACTTCCTTCATGGAAAGGTTCATCCTGATCACAGCAGGGGGGCCCAAACTTTGTGGGCCATGGGCCGGCCAGGCGGTCCAGAGGGCCAGTCACATGATATCAGCAGGCCAGTCACATGGTTCCTCCCACCAGAAGTGGAAGTATAATGCACCTTACAATCTGTTTTGGCAACAGGGTGAGATAGATTTTAAGCTGCCGTTTTCTCTGCCTAAACCGTGCGCTCCGGTGTCTAGTCATGCCTGCCGCGTGACCACCAAAATGTCTGCAGAAGCAGACGGCGCTGGCTCTTCGGCTTCGAAACGGAGATGAGCACTGAACCCTAGAGTCGCATACGACCGGCTTTAGAGCAAGGGAAACCTTTACCTTTGCTAAACTGAGGTGCCCAAACAACAACCCTTGGGCTGCATCTGGCCCACAAGGCCAATTCATCCGGCCCACCCTGCCCTCGTCGCTCCCGGAAGTGGAAGCATGGGCATGTTTTACATCTGATTCTGGGAGCGACGAGGGCAGCATGGGCCAGATGATCTGGGGTTGGGGCTGTATCCGGCCCACGGGCCATAGTTTGAGCACCCCTGCTCTACAGGGCTGTTGAGAAGATGAAATGACATCACCTCAAAACTGCAGCACATCCTTTAGGCTGAACACTATGTTAGAAACAGAGCATCAGCACGCCCTACTGTTGTACTGCCTACACATCTTGGCCGGTGGAAAACCCCT
This sequence comes from Furcifer pardalis, assembly GCA_030440675.1. Lineage (NCBI taxonomy): Eukaryota > Metazoa > Chordata > Lepidosauria > Squamata > Chamaeleonidae > Furcifer > Furcifer pardalis. The sequence goes on along the minus strand of CP126899.1, from coordinate 3,721,858 downwards.
TCTGTGGGCTAAACCAACCCGAAAGGAAACACATGCCTTTGCTCCTGCAAAGAGGCGTTCAAAGAGGATGAGGGTGGGTGCAGAAGTGGGTTCAAATCCTCCTCTCCCCCATGGATAAGCCAAGCCTGTTGCCCATGACAAAGATGGAAGGAAGACACCCCTGCTTTCCCCCAGGCCTAGGCAATAACAGGACCCCCTCCAGCCAAAAAACACCATGCAATACTTGCTCCTCCAAACCACAAGAAGGCTGGGGACTGCCCTGTGTGAATCCACCACCTCCAGTCCTCCAAACAGCCACCTGAATACAGAGGCTATGGCTGTTTCTGCAGCATCAGGTGTGCCTCACACCTGAGCCACACAGCCAATACCTGCCACTGTCATTTCTCTTCCCTGCGTTTCCTTCAAAAACATATTTATCATGTGCCGTCCTCCCCCCTTCGCCACCCCCGCCACCCCTTCCCTCAGACTCGAACCAGCCTTCTCACTGGACTCAGAAAATATCCCTTGGACTTTCCTCGTCTTCATAAAAATTAATTAGCACCGTTGAATGGGATGGCTTCCCCCACCGCCACCGCCGCCCCCCCATCAGAGGCAGCCAATTTTCCCACTGCGAGAGTCACAGAGTGGTTTTATTTATTTGCAACCAGGGGAAAGGGGGAATTTCTTGGGTTTTCTGCTCTTAATCCTACGGAAAGGGCCCTTGTGAATAAAAACAATTGGCTAATAGATTTCTTTCCGTGTGCGAGTGTGTGAGTGTGTAAGTGAGAGAGAGAGAGAGAGAGAGAGAGATTTAATAAACACACAAAAGGCAGCTTGTGAATTTATCTCCTAAAAATGTCCTCCTTCGACAGGGACCATACATTTCCACCAATATTTGCGAATTAATTCGATGGGGGGGGGGGCTGTAGGGACCCTTACACACAAAAATGATAAATTGTTAGACTTGAATAACCCACAGCACCAGATTAATAATATAAATGCTTGCAAAAAACACAGAGAAGGAGAATGACTTCATTTTGGGGGGAGCCCCAAGGCAAGACGACCCTCCACCCTAGTTCAGTTTTCAGTACCAAACCGCTTTCCAACCCCTGCTCCTTTCTCCACCGCACAAAAATAATCCCCTTCTCTCCCTTCAAATCTCTGCCTGAGAAAGGGAGGCAGCTTTAGAGTGCAAGAGAAAGACTGGAGCCACGTTTACCTTGTGTGATGGGGTGAGTTTTATCCATCTAGTTCTTCCTTTTTAACACCCCCACAAATTCCCAGCCTTGCCACGGAGCCAAAACTCACAACAGGAACCCTCCTCTGCAAAGCTCGCTTGATTTAGACAAAGATTACAAGACTCACCAGGTTGGCACGGGGAGAAGGAGGCGAGAGACTGGAGGGAGGGAGGGAGGGGGAATTAAATTTGAGACTACATTTTGGTCCTTTCACAGTCTAATTCAGGGATATTTCTCATCAGCAACATCATCTATACATCTTTCTCCGTCTCCATCCACACATTCTCTCCCAAATGCACAAAAAGGCACATTGGGGCAGCAACACTGTCATGTACAAAGAAAGACACACACAGAGAGAAGTGTTAAAAAAAGAAGAAGAGGGTAAGCAGAGGTTTGCTATCCAGCAGGCAAAAGCACAATACAGCAGGATTGCAGACAGGTTGTCTTCCTTCTAAATTAAAAACTAAGCAGAAAGGGGAGGAGAAAAAGAAAGAAATTATCCACCTCTGGCTCGAGTAAGTGGTCTGGTATTTCAAAAATAAATATTAATCCTTCGTTACAAAGGCAAGGCAAGGTTTGCTCAGCAACTGATAGTCAATAATAGAGAGCAAAGTGGAACTAAACGAGACAGGTTTGCTATTGCTCGTCCCAACGAAATATGATGCCGTTACCCACTTTTTACAAATCTGGAGTTGTGGAGGGAGGTAAAAGGGGTGGTGGATAGGCCAGGGTTCAGTGGAGGGGGAGAGGTTAAAATGCTGACAGGACCCAAACCGACCCACCTCGTTGGTCTCCTTGATCTGCACTAATATTAGACAACAACATAGTCCTTCCTCCACCACCACCCCAAAAAAAAATCAAAATGATTGGGTGTCGGAAGGCGAAAAAATAACCTCTTCCATCCCCATCAACAATAAAACCAACAACCACAACGAAAGACCCATCACACTGGAGAGGGCGCCGACAAAAACCCGATAACCCCAACCTTGACAGATAAAGCTGATGGACAACCCCCATTATCTATACAAACCCCTTTATCTAGCAATAGGAGAGAAACGGGGTGTGTGTGTGTGAGAGAGAGAGAGAGAGAAGGGCAAGCATCGGATGGCCATCCCCTCCCCTCCTGGTCCCCCTCCCCACTTGCCCTCTCCTCCCTCCCAAAACGTCCTCACCTTCCCCTTCTCTGCTCCTACCTCTCCATCCCATACAGGGTGGCCTGTGTAAGTCCCTACCCACACTGGGTGCATAAAAATATACGGATGGGTAGGGACTTCGAGGCCACCTTGTACATAACATTTCACGATGCCCCCCCCACCATGGCCAGCCAGCCTGTGCCACCCCCTTCTTTAAAAAGACAAGCCCTCTCCCCACCCAGGGCCGTAGCCAGGATTATGGATTTGGGGTGGGGGAAATTTTTGGGGGTGAGGGGGGAAGTGTGAGGAGGGGCAACAATGTGAAACTCACATTTATAACATTGGCATCACGGGGGGGGGCTGTTGGTTCAGGAGGGTTTGGGGGGTCCCTGGCTACGGCCCTGTTCCAACCCCTCCAACAGCAAGCATATAGAGGAGGACCCCTTCCTCCGCTGGTACTGCAGCATCCACCCCATCGCCCGCCACCACTGGTACCCAAAAGATGCCCAGGATGGAGGGATGCAGGAAAGGCATGGCAGAAATCTCGGCTAGCATCATCCCTCCAGCCAGCCAGCCACCCACCTGGGGCAGATGCAGTGTCTCCCTCCCTCCCTCCCCACTGTGGGCCAAAAAATGCCCGAGGATGCAGCGCAACCCCACCCACCGGGCCACCCACCCCGCTTCCCACCGCAAAGGCACAGCCTCTGGATCGGTACCTGGGCTTGGAAGATGGAGGGTGGGGGGGTCAGGCGAGGCGCCCCCCCCTGCTTCTTTCCTCCAGGCAGGAGCTGCGATGAGGAAGACAATTTGGGGGGGGAGAAGAGGTAGGCAGTGGCGTCGGCAGGGCGAGTCCTTCCTCCTCCTCCTCCTCCCCTTCGTCGTCTCTGGCACGGATGCTGAAGCTGGTCCTGAGGCGGCCTAGAGGAGGTCCCTAGAAGATACTGCGAAATCGGAGTGACAACCGAAGCCACTCCGCTTGCCGACTCGCCCCGCCTCTTTCCTTTCCTTTCCTGCCCTCCAACCCAGGAAAACACACACACACACACACACACACACACACACACACACACACACACACACACACGTCTGGACCATCCCCAAAAACACACACACACAGGGGAGGGGAGACTGAAGGTAGTGAAGGAGGGATGCACTAGCAGCAGCGGCTGAGCATCAAGGTCTCCATGCTTTGCCCTCTCTTTCACCAAGGTTGCCTCTGGGCAGGTACAGAGTGCTTCTATAATCAGGTGGGGCCATAAGAAGATGGGACAGGGAGTCACTAGGCAAACTTTGGCACTCCAGATGTTCTTGGACTTCAATTCCCAGACACCCAGTTCAGGGAGCTGGTCACTACGGCCCTGGGGGCCAGGTGCGGCCACCGATGCCAATTCATCCGGCCCACAAAACCCTCGTCGCTCCTGCAAGCGGAAGTAAAACACGCCTGTATGGGTGCATTTTATTCCCACTTCCAGGAGCGATGAGGGCAGCACGGGCCGGATGAATCGCAGTAAACCCATTCGTGTGGATTCATGGGGGCTTCTGGGAATTGAGGTCCAAGAACATCTGGAGTGCCAAGGTTCGCCATCACGGCACTAGGCTCTTCTACCTTTCTCCTCTCTTACCCACACCAGCTACAGCCCTACGAGGCCACCAGGGACACTTCGCTGCTTCTTCCCTAATAATAATTGCATGTCAGAAATTATTCTGGGCTGGAAGGATTTTTGCGGTAGAAACTCTGCTCCAGGAACGCTCAAATGAGGCACTGTTCATGTCCCCAACAACTGGGACAGAGACAGGCACTCATTCCGTCATGCAGTACCTGGGTCTCGAACTGCCAACTTGCCAGCCTTCCAGATAACAAGACGAGCTTCTTAACCACTGATCCACCACAGCCCCACTTCTTCTTCCATGTCCAGGCCAGAGGTGGAAGTGCCAAAATGAAATTATAATTATAATGGGATATTATCAGATTTGATGCACCACACCTCACAGGTTGTTAAATATATGCTGCTTGGGTCACTTACACCATGGTCAATAGATGCTAACTCATTGGCAAATGTGTAGTAAAGGTAAATGTTTCCCTTGCTCGAAAGCCAGTTGTATCCGACTCTAGGGTTCAGTGGCCATCTCTGTTTCAAAGCCAAAGAGCGAGCGCTGTCTGCTTCTGCAGACGTTTCCGTGGACATGCGACAGGCATGACTAAACACCAGAGCACACGGAATGCTGTATTCCTTCCCACCAAAGTGGTCCCTATTTATTTCCTTGCAATTTCTGGCTTTCGAACTGCTAGGCTGGCAGGAGCTGGGACAGAGACGGGAGCTCATTCCGTCCTGTAATGCCACACTATTTGGTGCATCCACCCTTTGGACGTGATGCATCAGTTGGCAAAGAGAAGTTTGTTTTGCAACTGGCAGAACCTTCATCCAAATAAACTACAGCTTAAGTTTAGTAATAATTTTAACATTATTGATCTTATGTACAAGTGGTACCTTGCTTAAAGAACATAATGCATTCCACGGGATTGTAAGTGACCAATTGTGACGGGGGAGGGGGGATTGTGAACCTCGATTTATTTGTTAAGTGAGTTTTTGGTTGGTTTTGTTTGCTAAGCGAAGCGAACATTCAGAGAAAATTCTGCTCTTTAAGTGAGTTACTCTCTAAGCGAGGTGCGCTTTAGGCAAAGTTTTACTGTCCTAATTTTACTACTCCTTAAACCTGAGCCAAAATGCTCCTTTTAAAGCACCCTTATTTAACTTTTGTCTACACTCATTTTAACTTTTGTTTCTTTTGCTGTTCTTTGCTGGTCTTGAACCATAATAAAGATTTGATTCATTTTGCACCCATTTTCAATTGGGGGGGCCAGGCTTTGCTGCAGGTTTAGATAATAATAGGGGATTTTGTCAATTGAAAAAGAGATACTGTACAATGCTACTATTCTGTTAGTCTTGCCTGATACGTACATAAATAGGTGCCTCACGCTTATGTCTGATGAAGTAGACTTGGTCTACGAAAGCTCACAGTTAAATACTGAACAGGAATTAGTCTCTAAGGTGCCACAATGTGGTTGGTTGGTTGGTTGGTTGGTTGGTTGGTTGGTTGGTTGGTTGGTTGGTTGGTTGGTTGACACTTGTATGCTGCCCTACTCACAGAGCGACTCAGGGTGGCTGACAAAGTATAGCAAAATGTCACAAAATATCACAAAATATAATTTAAACCATAAAACACACTTTTATCTTTCTTTCTGGGACTGCAGCGGCTCAAGTAGTTAAGATGCTGAACTTGCCGACTGGAAGGTCAGGTTTTGATTTCCGGGTACTGTGTGGCAGGGAGTGAACTCCTGTCTCTGCCCTGGGCAGCACTGGGGGGGGGGGAGCAAAATTTCACAATAAATAGTAATAATATCTTGTAATCTGAACTACCTACAATTCGGACCGATTAAAACGAGTGCAGATCTTTTTATTATTTAATCTGTGATGGAACCGGGGAATCCTCTTTCTTTAAATGAGTGTAGTCATCTCGCTTGTGCTAATGACTGTCAACACTGTCTGTACTAACCAGTTGCCTTGCGGTAATTCCCCGTGTTTCATTTTGTGCTCGTAGTTCACGACAAATCTTCAACGAGAATTAATTCTTTCATATGAAGCATAGAGTTCAATATTGTCTAATAACATCTGCAAATCAGGATACGGTGTGGGTAAGTCCCACACGGTGTGGGGAAGTTTGTCTGTGATGGCAAATTTGGCCTATGCCCCGAGCGGATGAAACCCCCACGCTATGCCACTGATCTGGGGGACATGGAGCCTCATTCGGGCATCCCCAGAGCGGAGTTTCTCCAGCAAAAATCCTTTCAACCCAAAGTAATTTCTGACACTAGATTTATTTATTTAATGACTTTGCATGAGGGAGTGCAAGGAAAACTTATCAAATTTGTAGATAGCACAAAATTGCACAGAATAGCTAATATCCTGAGAGACAGGCACAAAATCCAGGAAGATCTTGATAAGCTTGAGTATTGGGCTGAGAACAACAACAACAAATTCTTCTGCATCTAGGCAAGACGTGAAAACTGCCAAAATGAAGTCACCATTTGGCGAGTTCATTCTGCAGTTCCTTTCGCCTGACCTAGCATAAAACAGATTAGCAGGCCATTGCCCAGAGTATGCCCGATGGTGGTTTAAAAATACCACAATCTTTGAGGAGGTTCGTTCCATGTACCCCAACATCAGAATGAAATTAACAAAGATAAATGCAAAAAAAATAGCCCAAATGCAAAATAACATGGAGGATACCGTATATACTCAAGTATAAGCCTCATTTTTTAGCCCTCGAAAGGGACTTGGCTTATATTTGAGTCGACAACCACGAGGGTCCCAAAACCAAGCCGGATTAAGATGTGCCAAAAAGTTTAATTAATTTTACCATATTTTCATATATTTTGTATTGAAACTCACTAGCAGCTGCTGCATTTCCCCTCCTTGGCTTATACTCGGGTCAATCTATTTTCCTGGGCTTTCAGGTCAAAATTAGGTACCTCGGCTTATATTCGGGCTGGCTTATATTCGGGTATATACGTTGCTTGGATCAGTGACACGACAAGTAGGAAGGATCCTGAAATTGTTGTACATCACAAGCTAAATATGAGCAATTTCAGGCTGCATTTACACAAATGGGGACTGCAATGGCTCAAGTGGTTAAAGCACTGGATTTGATGACTGGAAGGTCAGCAGGTCAGCAGTTCAAATCCTGAGTACGGCAGGACAGAATGAGCTCCCGTCTCTGTCCCAGCTCCTGGCAATCTAGAGTGCGAAAGCAAGAAATTGCCAGTAAATACTGTATATACTTGACTATAAGTCGTCCCGAATATAAGTCGAGGTACCTAATTTGGACCTCTAAAACTAGGAAAATCGATTGACCCGAGTATAAGTTGGGGGTGGAAAATGCAGCAGCTGCTAGTGAATTTCAGTAATTAAAATACATGAAAATACAGTACAATTAATTAATGTAGACATTTGCGTGTGGTTTTTTTTTTAGTGTTTACATTGACCCAAGTGTAAGTCGAGTCCCATTTTTGGACCTCATTTGGAGGCTAAAAACCCAACTTGTACTCGAGTATATATGGTAGGTACCATTTCAGTGGGAAGGTAAACAATATTCCGTGCACGCCGGTGTCTAGTCATGCCTGCCGCATGTCCACGGAAACATCTGGCTACAAACAGAGATGAGGACCGAACTCTAGAGTGGCTTTCAAGCAAGGGGAACCTTTACCGTTTATCTTTGGACACATCTGTCGCTAGCTCAGTGATGGCCAACCTTGGCACTCCAAGTGTTCTTGAACTTCAATTCCCAGAAGCCCTGATCAGCAGGAGTGCTGACTTGGGTTTCTGGGAATTGAAGTCCAAGAACACCTGGAGTGCCAAGGTTGGCCATCACAGCACCACAATGAAAGAGGTTACCAGCCTCTTCCTCTTCACTGACCAACTGGTAGAAACAGCTCTAGAGATGTCAGAGTTTTTACTCTAGAAGTGGCAGGGGGGGACCTCTCTGAGTTCAAATTGCTCACTCATCTCAAGATCATCCAGGCTGCCAAGTCATTCCTCGCCTCCTCTGCACACCTAAAACAGTCTGCCCTTGATGCAGATGTTTGAAAATTGGGGGTCTTAAATATTTAAAGAGTTCCCTGCATTTGTATTATGAGAATGTCACTTTAGGCCGCCCGAACTGTACGACTGTGTTCACAGTCTCTCTCAAGCGGCTTGGTTCAGGGGGAGGGGGTTGGGGGTCTAGAAAGCTTTGCCCCAGTGGTTCTTCATGTGGGGCCCGTGCCCCACAGGGGGGCTTCAATTCCCAGAACCCTAAGAGTACCATCTATACACAGCTGCGAGCGAGTTTCAATAATTAAAAGACATGGAAATACAGTAAAATTAATTAATTTAGACATTTGTGTGAGCATGTTTTTGAGTGTTTACACTGACCCAAGTATACTTTTTAAATATTTTTTTAATCTTTTATCTCTGGGACTTAGCTTTTAATCTTTTAATTATGATGGGAATTGATTGATTTAAAAAAAATTAAAATCTTAAAAATTTAAATTTTTATAGTTGGGAGGACGGTATAGAAGTATGAAAAATAAATAAAAATAATAAATAAATAAATAAGTTTGGATTCATTTTGGTGGTTAAAAAAACCCGACTTATACTCGAGTATATATGGTAACTAAAATACATTACTTGTTCTACTAAAACAGCGAATGAATTATGTTACTTGAGAAATGTAATTTCATTATGCCCTCATTATCCCCCACACACACAATAACTTGTTTTAGGTAACAGTGTTACTTTAATGTGCAAATTCCCATATCCGAACCTGCTAAATCCACCTGTCCTCCATCTATCAATACTCCAGCCCCACGTAGCATCCCTCGCACACAAAAATGGTGCTTAGAGCCCTCTTGTGCCCGAGAGGGATACACAGCAATTTTATATTATTATTATTATTAAAGATCTCCAAACATTCTTTCCTCAAAACCCAATATTTTAAAAAGCTGTTTTTATTTTTAAAAAATCGGCCAATAGAAGATGCAAAGCACGGCCCTCAGTCCTCAGCAGCCCTTCAGTGGGCATATCATGAAAACAACAACAAACAAACAAACACTGAAGCACTTTCAATACAAATGGCTATGTTTTTGCTGTAAGCTTTGGTGGATCAAGTCTACTTCTTCAGACACAGGACTGAAACTTCCAGGCATGGCTTATATACACCAGATACAGTGGTAATGAGGTAAAGAGTAATCAAGCAGAATGACAGAGAAGCATGCATATCAATACAGCTTCCTACAGCTAGCAGTAGCAGAAGATCTTGGGTTTGTATTCAGATTTATTTATGTATTTATTAGTCAAATTTATTTATTTAGCTTTAAACGTCCCCTTTTCAATCTTCAAAGTGGGGAGTTGCAAAAGAGAGCATATGTGAAGTTGTAAGAGCTTTGCAAAGATCCAAAACCAGGAAAGTGAGCGGGCCAGATGACATCCCAGTAGAAACTTTAAAACTTCTGCCCAAAGTTAACATCAAATAATTGACAGACCTTTTTAACACCATTTATGGCACGGGGATCCTTCTGAGTGATTGGTTGCTATCAACCTTTGTTACATTGCTGAAGAAACCGAACATGAAGTCCTGCAAGGAGTACAGAACGATTAGCTTCATGAGTCATGCTCTTAAGGTCTTCTTGAAAATCATCCATAGTAAAATGTATAAGAAGTATGAAGAAAGGATAGATGAGACACAGTTTGGCTTCCGGAGTTCTATGGGTACCAGAGAGGCACTGTTTACAATGCAGGTCCTCACACAGAGACATAGAGACGTGCATACATGTTTTATAGATTATGCAAAAGCCTTTGACAGAGAAGATGAGAAGATGATCACCGCACTGAAGAAAACAGGTGTAGATGATAAAGACATCAGGATCATCACCAACCTTTCTTGGAATCAGACAGCTCAAGTCAGAGTTGAAGAACAGCTGACCAGAGCAGGTTCAAATTTGCAGAGGTGTGCGACAAAGCTGCGTGTTGTCAATGACACTGTTTAATATATATTCGGAGAGTATTTTTTCAGAAGCATTATCAGAGTTAAACATTGGCATTAAAATTAATGGGGAATACCTGAATAACAGCCGATATGCTGATGACACAGTGTTGGCCACAAATCTTGCAGATCTTCAGTTGATACCGGCTCAAGATGAAGCTTCGAGCGCGGTTTGGATTTCAACACCGAGAAGACTAAATATATGGTTATAAGCCGAAGACCAACTCTGGGCAAGCTAATGGCAGGAACACAAGAAATCAAAAGAGTGGATAGAATTGTCTGTTTGGAGAGTGTGTGAAATGAAAATTGGGATCCTGTGGTAGAGATTAAAATAGTAATAGACAAAGCAAGATTCTCCTTTATAAAAATTTATTAAAATGTGACACTTGTAATGCAGTAAAGATCTAACTCTTGCTACAAAGATCCGAATACTGTACTAAGATGTTACGTATTCCCAGTGGAGTGAAAGCTTGGACATTGACTAAAGCATCTGAAAAGAAAATTAAAGCTTTTGAAATGTGGATCTACAGACGGCTGCTAAGGATATCATGTGTCAACCACATGACTAATGGAGAAATATCTTCATTAAGACCATTAAGCAAAGAAAACTCCAATACCTTGGCCATATTGTGAGGAACAACATAAAGTATAGAATACTCCAACTCACTCTTCAAGGAAAGATCCCTAAGTAGAGAGGAAGCCCTGGATGTAGATGGACTTCATGGCTGAAGAACCTGAGAGACTGGTGTGGAAGGTCCTCAGAAGACACTGCTCCCAGGAGTTAAGAACAAGAAGACTATCACTGTGATGACAGCCAATATCCAGAATGGATATGGCATCTGAAGAAGAAGATGAAGATGATGATGAAGAAGAAGAAGATGAATATGAAGATGAAGATAATACAAGGGTTACTTGCTAAGTAATGAAGCTATTACAAAAACTGTTTTGGAAGAGAAATATTAAGTGTAGGGCCAATGGATCAAATAAGCCACACCAAGTTCCATGGATGGGTATGTGGCCTTCTAGATTTTGGAGAAAAAATTTTGGACTACAGGTCCCAGAATCCCCAGCCAATAAAGTTTCCAAGCTTTGCCGCTACTAAACTATCAACTGTCCTGTCCTGTTTCATTTAAGATATTTCTCCTAAATCTTCTCCCAGTGTTCTGACTCTTATATCTATTGTGACTTGCTTCTCTGCTGCTGCTGCTGCTGCTGAAACCACTTTCCTGTTTCATTCCCAAAGGAAAAAAAAATCTTCATTACAGCATCCTGCCCTCCTGGATGGATGGATGGATAGACAGACAGACAGATGGAAAGACAGACTAGCTCAGTTGTCATTTGCATGAATGTGGCAATAGAACGCTAATGCAGTATTGATCCCTGGAAGTTCAGCCAACAGCCGACAGTGGTAGGAGATGATTGGAAAAGGGAGGGAGGCAAGAGTTGAGGTAAATATAAGAAAAAAGGACAATATGAGTTAGAAATGGGGACTGGGGAGCACAGAATCTAGATCAGGGATTCTCAACCTGCAGCACATTTCATGTGCCCCCCCCCCACCGCCTCCACAAACCATGTGCCATGTGGTGCAGGAAGGGCAAAATATTTATTTTATTTTACTTTATTTTATTTTATTTGTACCCCGCCCTCCCCCGAAGACTCAGGGCAGATATATAAGCTGAGTCTCTTTTTTGGATCTCATTTTAGGGGCTAAAAAACTAGACTTATACTCGAGTGTATATGGCAATTCTTTGTAAGGGTCAGTGTGTCCTGTTCTCTGTTTTAAATGTGAAACTAGGGAGTCTTATATAGTCCAGTGATTGTCCTGAGGCCATTTCATCCTTCTCCCTTGGTAAGGTCCAAGAAATGTGGGAGGACGCCGCCTCCACTTCTTTAAATGTCTGAAGCATCCTTTTATCGTCCTTGATAAATAAAGGTTAGTACAAACAACAATATGGAAAGCTATTTCTAAAACCCAGCTGATGGTTGCAGTGAACAATGAGCTACTCTAGAAAAGTTCCCCTGGTGGTCTGCTCCGATTACTCCACTCTCGCTACTAATTTTGTAGGTAAAAGTAATGGTCACCCTTGCTTGAAAGCCAGTCGTCCCCGACTCTAGGGTTCAGTGCTCATCTCTGTTGATAGCCAAAGATCCAGCGCTATCTGCGTCTGGAGACACTTCCGTGGACAATGTGGCAGGCATGACTAAACGCCGGAGTCCGCGGAGCACTGTTTACCTTCCCACCGAAGTGGTGCCTATTTATCTAGTTGCAATTTCTTGCTTTTCAGCTGCTAGGTTGGCCGGAATTGGGACAGAGACGGGAGCTCATTCTGTCGCGCAGCACTCGGGTCTTGGACGACTGACCTGCCGACCTTCCAGTCATCAAGGTCAGCATCTTAACCACTAAGCCACTGCGATCCCTTCCAAAAACTTTTAAGCAACTGTTAACTGCATGCCACATCAGGTCTGTCCTTCACTGTCTCCATTCACAAAAATTAGGAAATGCATTGCCCGCTAGGCCAAATAAATTATCTACTTTTCCCAAGACAATGTCTTTTAATTAACAGCTTCCTTCCACCCTTATTTATTCACATTTTTATAATCTGCTTTTTAACACATGGACACACACACACAGAGAGAGAGAGAGAGTTCTGAGAGCAGAAAGCAATGAAATCACTAAAATGCTTTATAACGTGGAACACACACAAACACCCTCCCCTTACACACACGCACTTTATCCACTAATCCAATCTAGACAGGAGCAGCAATGAGATATATAATCCAGAGCCTCTTTAAGATGATTAAAGATCAAAAGCTTGCCTAAACAGAAAAAAGGATGGGATTGCAACTTCATACAGACATCCGGTGGTTTCAGAAAAGAGGATGGTAGACGAGATAGCTATCTGGCCCACCCCAACAGAGCACCTGTATTCACACAGCAAACCACTTCAAAATACTTACTGTATATACTCGAGTATAAGCCTAGTTTTTCAGTCCCAAAAATGAGCCCCAAAAAGGGGAAAATGGCTTATACTCGGGTCAATGACCACAAGGGTCCCAAGACTGCGTTGGATAGAGGCACGCCAAAAAAATATTTATTTTTACCATATTTTCATGCATTTTGATTATTGAAACTCACTAGCAGCTGCTGCATTTCCCACCCTCGGCTTATACTCGAGTCAATCTATTTTCCTGGGTTCTCAGGTCAAAATTAGATGCTTCGGCTTATATTCGGGTCAGCTTATACTTGAGTATATACGGTATGACTTTTCCTTGGTCCCAGGATCTTACCTGTGCTGGCATTAAGGTGACGGGGTCTCAACCTTTTAAAACCAGGGGCTGGGGTCACGCTCTCTCAGGGCAGGATGGCCATTTGCCCTGCCTGGATGATGGGGGGGTGCCCATTTTGCCCCAACAGCTTCAAAGGGGCAGCCATTTTGTTTTGCAAATGCCCACATGAAATGTTGCTGCTGGCTGGATCTGGCCCACAGGACTTAGGTTGGGAACCCCTGATCTAGGTTATACAATACTTCCTCTGGCAAAGTCCTTGAAGACCTCTCTCTTTCTCTTTGCCACCTTACAGATGGTTTTATTTAGTAAGGCATTGCATTAATTTTTTTAAGATGAAACATAAGGACATGATTTTTAGGATAATTGTATCTAAGGGGGCCAATGGCTACGGACGGATGAGCCCCTGTAGGTGAGTCGATGGTCCCCCTCAGTGGAAGAAATGCCACTGGAAACCACCCTATTGGGCCAAATGGCAAAATGAGCAGAGGAGGAATTCTGATTCCTAACAGTCATGGAGGCAGAAGAGGCCATGCCAGATGGACTGGCTGTGAAGGTGCGCTTTGTCCACATCCCTCAAGGCTGTGGCAGTCCATTGCAGTCCTGGTGTTGAATCCTGCATGTCTCATTTCATATGTGCCACAGGAGATGGCTCCGTGATCACAGTGTGTGGATCACTTCATAGCAAGATGGGATCCACCTTAAACAAATTCACACCAATAGCATTTTCCCTGCTTGTCATTCTTGAAAATATATATTAATCATCATTGTCAGCATCCTGCTGTTAATTTTACATGAGTGTCTGTACTAAGGTGTAAATCGTGGCAGCGAATTGCCACCAATACATGAGTTTTGATGCTTGCATCCCGAGTCACAGAACTGCCACATGACTGAAACTGCTCATAGCAATTTGCCATTTTGATTGATGACATTGCGCTTAAGCTGCTGGAAATCTACAAAAAGATCTGGCCGATATGTTATTGCAAATTATTGTAAATTATTGCAATCTGTTATGAGTAAGTACATAGGAAGGTGCCTTATATGGAGTCAGGCCCTTGGTCCATTTAGCCCAGTATGAACATTTCTCTCAAGGGCTCTCCAGGAATCCATGCCTGGATACTTCGGATGCAATCTGATGTGGAAATAGCTTGTTTTTTGTTTTTTTTTGGGGGGGGCACTTGCAGCACAATTCAGTGTGTGCTATTTCCTGGCGATCACATGATGCATGGGAGATTGTGAACCAAACTGACCCTGATCTGAGCTGGGCAGAGGGACGGGGCAAACTCTGTGCTGGGGGAGGAAGTAAATGCTTCCATTGGGCTGCTGGGCAGAGGGGCGGGGTGAACTCTGTGCTGGGTGAGGGAGGAAGCGCTCCCATTGGGCTGCTGGGCAGAGGGGCAGGTGAATTCTGTGCTGGGGGAAGGGAGGAAGCGCTCCCATTGGGCTGCTGGGCAGAGGGGCGGGCCAAACTCAGTGCTGGGGTGACTGCATGAGTGCCCACAGAGAGGGCTCCGAGTTCCACCTCTGGCACATGTGGCATAGGTTCGCCACCCCTGGTCTACTCCATTATTGTAGTGGGTTGTCCAGTCAGACATATCTGGTGCGATTCAATGTGATCCTTTCTCACCCCCTGACTCCTGACTCCACTTCACGTCCAAAATCAAAACCAATTCTGTAAATGTATTTAGCATTAAGCTGTTCAAGATCTTAGAAAGAATAAAGCCCTGCTAAAGTAAACCAAGGCTTATCAGCCCCAAGGCAATGTCCCCAAAGCAGGCAGTTCAATGCCAATATGAAGACCAGAGGCAGGACAGCAAAACCCTCTTCTTTGCGTTTCCCAACATCTAGAATGCAGAATCTGACCACTCTGTGCC
This sequence comes from Furcifer pardalis, assembly GCA_030440675.1. NCBI lineage: Eukaryota > Metazoa > Chordata > Lepidosauria > Squamata > Chamaeleonidae > Furcifer > Furcifer pardalis. Next base: position 3,706,768 of record CP126899.1, on the reverse strand, counting down.
TAGAGGATCCATCTAACCACTGTCTCTACCAACCACCAATAGATATATTCTTTATGACCATGACCAGCCAATTCCTAAAGCAACCCTATACTGTATTGTGGAAATCCCTCCAGGTTGGGGAAAGGCACTACATACTTTAATTATGCGCTGTGTGAATAAAGTTATCCCTTTATCTCCCCTGCTCAGCTTCAGGTCTCTGATCTTATAAGAGAGAAGCGGAAATGCTTCTTTATTTGTTTGCTCCGTGTCATGCCTAATATTTGATGTCTTTATTGCATCCGACATTCTGCCTAAAGCACAGAGAGACTCGGCCGTCGAGAAAAATGCCATGGCCAAAATCCTGTTGCTTAATGTAATAAATTGTGTTAGAGTAGACCCACTGAATGAATGGAGATTCTTCTTGTTGTGGCGGTGGTGTATCCGGTTCCGAATCCGATCCTCATGGTGATCAGCCATTAAGATTGTCCTGAGAATATACCGTATACATATACACTCGACTATAAGTCATTCCGAATATAAGTCGAGCTACCTAATTTGGACCTCTAAAACTAGGGAAGTAAATTGCCCCGAGTATAAGCTGCTATTGAGTTTCAATAATTAAAATACTGTACATGGAAATGTGGTAAAATTAATTAATGTAGACATTTGTGTGGGTTTATTTTGAGTTTTTACGGTAGTGTTAGTGGTTTATTTTTAAGTGTATGTTTGAATTTACACCACCTCATTTTGGGACGCTCAGGGTCATTGACCCGAGTATAAGTTGAGTCCCTTTTCTGGACCTCATTTTTGGGAATCCTGGCCTGGGGCTGAATAGGACACAATGTGCCAAAAGGGCTCAGGACCAGATAGTGACTTTCCGAACTGGATCAGTGGTAGAGGCGCCATGCTGCAATGCGGAAGGAAGGCCACTGCATTATATTGCTCCTAGGTCAATCTTAACGGCTGATTGCCATGTTAATTGCCAATATTCGGAATTGGGCAGGGCACAAGAAGAAGTTTTAAATACCACAAACAATGAATTGGGGGATTGGTCTTGGCCAAGGCAGGCACTAGCCTTGGTAGCAGTAACCGAAAGCGGCCGAGCACTGGCAAGAAATATTGACCTCTTTTGGGGGGTGATATCATTTTAAAGCAGGGGTTCCCAAACTTTTCAAGCCGCGGGCCGGGTCACGCTCTCTCAGTCAGCTTCAAGGGTCGGCCAGCCATTTTGCCCTGCCTGCACAACGGGGGTGGCCATTTTGTCCCAACAGCTTCAAAGGGGTGGTCATTTTGTTTCTCGAATGCCCTTGACACATTAAATGGTCTCATGGACCAGATCTGGCCCACTGGCCTTAGATTGGGAGCCCCTGGTTTAAATGCTCTGTTATCTTTTTGATCACCTGCCGCTGGGCTCAACATTTTGGGTATGCGTGTCCCCCAACCTGTCTCTTTTGAATTTGTTCCTTTTTTTAAAAAAAATGCCAGGCTTGTTCTCCAGGGGGGAAAAGGCTATTACAGATGACGTAAGGGTGGAGAAAGAGGGTGACATAAATGAATGTACTGTATTGACTTTCATCAAACTGGTACACTCTGCATATTTCAGCCTAGAAGCTTTGTGTGAGGAGGAATGCAGTACAAAAGATCGGGGGGGGGGGACCTTACATCTACATCAGGGGTGCCCAAACTTTTCAGGCCACGGGCCGGTCTCTTGGTTCAGTGGGCCAGTCATATGATTCCTCCCACCGGAAGTGGAAGTAAAACATGCCTTGCAATCTTTAAACCTTTGTAACCTGTTTTGCAGCAGGATGAGATAGATTTTAAGCTTCCGTTTTCTCTGCTTAAACCAGGGGTTCCCAAACTACAGCCTGTGGGCCGGATCCAGCCTCCAGGGGTGCCCAGACTACAGTCCACTGGCTGGATCCAGCCCCTGACGCCAATTCACCCAGGCACGTTTTATTTCCACTTTGGGGAGCAACGAGGGTGGTGTGAGTCTGCTGAACTGGCATCCTGGGCCTGATCCGGCCTGAGGGCCATCATTTGGGCACCCCTAATCTACATGATGCCAGCTCCAGCTCCTCTACACTGAATTCAACAAGGGAGAGAGAAGTGTCTCTTTCGGATAGTTCTGCCTTCTTTCTGTATCCATTTGGGATTTTTTAAAATAAGAGTTTGCACACAAAAAATATATATGCATTTGAAGGCACATCTTTCTTGGTATGAAAATTCATATAGAGAGAGGGAGAGATGCAGTTTCTTCTAATATATGTATTATTGTTTGAAAGCAGTTCCCTCAATATAGGCCACTGGCTAATGCAATTTAGTGTGCCGTAGCAATGTATGTTTGGATTGGACAACTGCATCACAAAATCTACTGTGAAAACTGAAGGATAATTGAGTTCTGGTTTATGTACAAAGACAATTTGTATTAAAATCCCAGGGAAGGCGTGGAAGAGGGAACTTTTAGGCGAGCATTGCAGCTATTCTTTTTTTTAAAAAAAAAATTAACTTTTATTAAAATTTAAAGTAAAAACATACAGAATAAAATAACATTACAATGAAAATAAGACATAACACAAAAACAAAAAGAATGTTTCCCCTCTGATATAAGGAGTATTTCTCCTATTAATAACTTGCTTATCTATTATACACTCCTTATATATTTAACTTTTATAATATATATCGGCAAAAAATAATAACAAAATTCATGCCACCTGCTTCCAGAAGCTCAATTGATCTAGTGCTGGCCTGCTGCCTTTACCTTTAACCAGTGTATGTTCCACAAATGGCCTTCATATCTCCCAAAATTTATTTTCCTTAATTAGACACCCTTTTTTGATTCAATTTCCATGTAAGCTTATCATTCAACACAATTTGCCACACTTCTTTATACCATTCCTCCATTTTCATCATTAAGTTATTTTCACAATTTCTTGCAATATTGTTTTGCTATTGTCAAAAAAAAAGGATAACAAATACTTTTTATTTGCATAGATAGATAGATAGATAGATAGATAGATAGATAGATAGATAGATAGATAGATAGATAGATAGATAGATAGATAGATAGATAGATAGATAGATAGATAGATAGATAGATAGATAGATAGATGGATGGATGGATCTGTGAATAAGGCTATATCTGGGTCCAGTTTAAGGTCAATACCCATTGTTTCCGATATCTCCTTCTCTTTGCCTCATGCCATATAAGAGCATCCTGGGAAAAGGACAGTTGATGCCTTGTAACTGCTATATTTCCTTTTTGTTTCCAGAACTTCAGATATGGATCACCAAGGAGAGTGAATTGGCAAGCATGAGACCTTAAGCACAGGTGAAACATTAGAATGAATTTTATATCAGGGCTTAGTGTGTTGGGGACCATGGGCTACATTTGGCCTTCTGCATGTGGACCCCTGAACATGTCCAGAGTATTTAGAAAAGGAACAACCCAAAGTAAGACTAGGTTGGCAGGAGCTGGGGTAGAGACGGGTGCTCAATCCACCATGCAGTACCCGGGTCTCAACTTGGCAACCTTCCAGCTAACAAGGCAAGCTTCTTAACCACTGAGCCACTGGTGCCCCAAGGTGTACCTTGAGACCACGCCTTTCCTGTCCCACATTTTCTTTGCACCAAATAGCGCACACACCCTCTCTCTTTTACACACACACTTTAAACTAGACCCTCCTATTGAGTTTCAGGTGATATTTTGCATTTTTATTATTTTCCCAAACCACCCTGGAATTCATCACCAATAAACAGCAATCTAGTACAAATATTTCAAGAGGCTAAAAGAAATCGATAACTTCTTCTTCATGCCCGCTAGTCAACACTCTTCAACATTCCCTGTGAATTCTACTCGGTTGATGTCCCATTCAATAGCCCGTTCCTTTGTATTCACATCATTTTGTAACTTTGCCCTATGCTTAAATCCCCTATTTCCAATTAAGAAACAGCAGCCAGAACTGTATATTTTTTCATCGCCGCTGAACTCATAAATAAAAACTTTGCCGGGTAATGAATTCCCCTCTACCTCGAAGCTGGAGGGATGAGATTCCTACAGTAGAGGAGCAATGAATAATTCATTTTCTCCAGGCTGGGTAAAATAACGTGAGCCATATTTGTCAAGCTGGCCTGACTTTGGCGTGCCATATCAACAGTGGTTCCTTTGCACCATTGCAAAAACTTCCACTCGTTGTCCATAGAATTTGATGGCATGGAGACCGGTGGCTTCACATTCATGTCGGAACTTCAGAAGAGCTCTACGAGGGGCTGAAATCTCTCTCTCAAATTCATTCAGCACTATGGTTATAGCTTTTATAAAAACCCTGATTGAAACTGGAGCTAACTTATGGTTCCCATGAAATTAGACTCAACAGAGCGAGCCCCCTTCTCTGTCCCAGCTCCTGCCAAATTAGCAGTTTGAAAGCAAAACATTGCAAGTAGATCAATGGGGACCTTTTCGGTGGGGAGGTAAACAGTGGAACTCTGTCTATCATGCCTGCCACACGTCCACTGAAATGTCTGCAGATGATCTTTGGCTAGAAACAGAGATGAGCACTGAACCCTAGAGTCAGATATGACTGGCTTTCAAGCAAGGGTGACCTTTATCTTTACTACCCCCACTGGAGGACAGCTATGGGTAGAAGAGGACCGCAAGCTGCCTTATAATGCGGGCTGATGTTTAGCATTGACGCTTGTGATGTACAAGTCCAGCATTCACCGGTTCAATCTTAGACGGCCGCATTCTCATCAAGGGAGACCTCCCATTCCCCAGCAACAAAGGGCATTTTCACACATGAACTGAAAAACACTTTGATTTATTACTCTGAGCAACTCCACCTCTGTTTTTTGTCCAGCTATGCATTCGCAAGCAAAAGCTTATCCCTCCTTTAAGGCGTCACGCATCATTCCACAACTGGATTACATCCCTGCTGCAGGTTAACAAAGCAGGGGGCCTTCAACCAACATCAGCAAATGTGCACATGTCTACCATGTTGCTGACACATGCCACCAAGCAATTGTTTACTTACTGTATATACTCGAGTATAAGTCTAGTTTTTTAGCCCTCAAAATGAGGTCCAAAAAGGAGAGTTGACTTATACTCGAGTCAACGTAAACATTCAAAAAAAAAACTACACAAATGTCTAAATTAATTAATTTTACCGTATGTTCATGTATTTTAATTATTGAAACTCACTAGCAGCTGCTGCATTTCCCACCCCCAATTTATACTCTGGTCAATCTATTTTCCTAGATGTAGAGGTCCAAATTAGGTACCTCGACTTATATTCGGGATGATTTGTTTGTTTGTTTGTTCGGTCGGTCGGTCGTTCGTTCGGTCAGTCGGTCGGTCGGTCGTATTTGTATACCGCCCTCCTCACTGAGGCGACCCAGGACTTATAGTCGAGTATATACGGTACATGACAATCGCATGAAATCGTACATTTCAAGAGTTCCTGTTAGTAACCCCTTGCTCAGATTTTGTACATTAAAGATTGTGGCTTTCATTATGAAGTCAACCCAGCTAATATTTGGACTTCCTCTTTTCCTGCTCTCTCCATTTTTGCTAGTACAATGACCAATATTAATTAATTAGATGGCACGTGCAAGTAAGTGCTAAACCAAACAGAGCCGGGATTCCCATCCTTTTCAAGCCAGGGCCCAGATCAAGCTCTCTCAGTCAGCTATTATTAAACGTGCTATCCAGAGACAAAGGCAATCTTCATCTGCTCAGAAGGACTTTCTTACTGCTTCTTATGTGCCCACTTTGAATGCTCTTACAGTGAAAAGTCACCTCTGGCTGAGTTCTGGGTTGAATTAAGCTCCAGCTGAACAGCACCAGGAGAGAACTAACCAAGACCTGCCAAGTGGAAGACTCTAAAGGGAAATTCATAGCTCGATCTATAAAGGTCAGGCTGGCCATAGAGCCAGAATGTTCTCCCCAACACTGCTGTTATTGTTAACGATTGCCAGCCACCGTCGGCAAACAGTGGGAGCTGTTTTGGCATTTGAATCATAAAGCCTGAGAAAACCAAGGTTGATAAGCCTTGATCTAGGGCTTATCAGAGAGCGCCGCATATACTCGAATATAAGCCAACCCAAATATAAGCTAATATACCTAATTTTGACCTGAAAACCCAGGAAAATCCTGGGTACCTAATTTTGACCTGAAAACCTTGAGTCGCTCTGCGAGTAGGGCGACATATAAATATGAATAATAAATAAATAAATAAAATAGATTGACCCGAGTATAAGCCGAGGGTAGGAAATGCAGCAGCTGCTAGTGAGTTTTTATAATCAAGATACATGAAAATATGGTAAAATTAATTAAATTGTTGGCACGTCACAATCCGGCGCGGCTTGGGACCCTCATGGTTGTTGAGCTGGTCTTATTTTTTGCTTCATGGAAATATCCGAGGCCAGCGTGCACGAACACACTCACCTACACCCATCATCCAGAGTGAGAGATTAGTGCCAGACCTAACTCCTCCCTAAGGCATCAGATGAGGCAGCTCACTCTTCCATGACCGCTGTCCTAATCAAGCAGGAAGCTTCCAAGGGAACATCAGATCACTACAGGAAAGAAGCCACAGAAAGAAAGAGAGCGTGCATTCAGGGCAACGAAGAAAACCACTAATGAGACACAACCTCTGATGCTATCAGAAGAACTGCTGATGGTTTCCCACCCCCCACTGGTGGTATTTTCATCCTTGCCTTTTTGTCTACCAGGAGAGAAAGATGCAGCAATACCGTCAAACCTTGCATACCGAGCATTTCGCTTAGCGAAAAAGTCGCATAACGAGAAAGTTTTTCGCTAAGCAGTCCAACTCGCATAACAAATTTTTCGCTATGTGAGTCAGACTTTTCCCTATGGAAAAACTCGCATAACGAGCATTTCTCTGGGGAAAACTCGCATAGCAAAAATTTTTCACTATGCGAGTTTTCCCCATAGAAACACTCGTTATGTGAGTTTTTCCATAGGGAAAAGTCTGACTTGCATAGCGAAAAACTCGCATAGCGAGCAGCCTCACAGAACGAATTAAATTTGTTATGTAAGGTATGAGTGTACTTAGATATCTTAATTTGATCTACTCTTCCCTACACCTCTCCAGTAGAGAGTTTGGGAGCGCAAGGTTCTGGTCCAGGGGTGCCCAAACTATGGCCTGTGGGCAAGATCCGGCCCACGGCACCTAATAACCCAGCCCATGCCACTCTCGGAAGCAGAAGTGGCTGCCGCCACCCCTATCATGCAGGCAGGGCAAAATGGCTGTCCGGCCCTTGAAGCTGACTGAGAGAACGTGACCTGGCCCCCGGGTCACATGAAAAGGCCCAAGAAGCAACCCCACCGAAGACAGAAAGAGGCACTCGTTGGTCAGCAATTTTTAGTCCTGGCTCACGTACTTGTCTGGTTTAAAAGTGAGACAGGAAACCTTACGGAGATCCTACAAACCCCCTAGGAGTCTGAATCTAACGTTTGCCCTTTCCAGCCCAACGTGGTCAGATGAGATGAGGCTTTCCTGCTTCACTGCTCACTTTGACTCTGTTTTTTTTTCCACATTGCACACAAAACCACAACATCTTGGAAAGGACAAATCGGTGCCTGTACTAAAGGTTGGACTGGATACATGGCAATGTCTTCTTCTCTTCTCACTAAGCGACCTCTGGGATGACTTCCAATTGGATGCGTCTCTTCAAGGATTCTCCGGCAAGATGCTTCAGGTTTATTTGACTGAAGAAAAAAAAAACACACTCAAATCAGGGCTGCAGAAGAGCTGACACTTTCTAAGTGCGTCTAGGCCTGGAGGCTTAAAATGGCTGCATAAATAATGGGTAATTATTCTGCATCTAACATGCAGTTAAAAAAAAGGCATATATCGTCAGTGTAGGAAATGATTGGCTGATCATACGGTGTCAATATGTTCTTCTCGGGCTCACGTCTGCCAGTGGAAGGGCAAGTGGGTGTTGGGGGCAAGACAGGGCAGAGGGAGGAAGAGAGGCTTAGAAGTGGAACGTCATTCACCAGGATTTAAATTGCAGTATGTTCTTCAGAAAAATACAATAGCTCCCACTACCACACAAGGCACAATTTGTAGGCAGTTGTTAAACACTTCTTGATGCATAGTTAATTTCTTGCTCTTGCTCTTGCTCTTGCTCTTGCTCTTGCTCTTGCTCTTGCTCTTGCTCTTGCTCTTGCTCTTGCTCTTTTTAAAAAAAGTATTATTATTATTATCATTATTTTCATCACATCAAAATGAAATAAAACAAACCCAACCAAACCAACAGACAATTAACAATTAACAATCACCCGACCCTTACCCACATCACAGTACAATGGTGTTTCGCTTAAAGAGCAAACTCGCTTAAAGAGCAATCCTGTGGAACACATTATGCTCTTTAAGTGAGGTACAACTGTACTATACATGATGTTATGTGCTGGGGCTGGGGCAACCACATGGGTGCCCACAGGGAGGGCTCTGAGTGCCAACTCTGGCATGCATGCCATAGGTTCCCCATCACAGGTCCACTCCACTACCATAGCAAGATGTCCTGCTATGGTAAAGCGAAGTAAAGACGGTAGTAAAACGAAGTAACGGCAATGATGAAGAAAACCTGCCCATTGCTGTAACGAAGGAAAGAGTCTCTCGGAGTGCCGCGACAGAGTCACGTGGCTTGGGCTGTGCCGGGGTGGACTCAACTATCAATGGAGAGCAGCGGTTTGCGTTCCTCTGAGCCAGGAGGGGTCATGGTGAAAGAAGAGCAGAGCTGTCAGTAGCAGAGAGCCCTTTCCTTCCATGGTCATCTTGCCTTCCCACTCTTTAATCCGCTTAGCAAGAGGGAAGCCACGAAAGGGGGGGGGGGCATTTTACCTGCCTGCTCAAAGCTGCCTGGTGCTTATCGCTCACACCATCCATGCACCAATCAATATTTCTCATAATTCCATTCCCCCCACCACCACTTTCCCCATTTAACAGCCTCCAATTTCAACAGGGAATATCAAAGGCATACACATACATTCATGCGCCAAAGACTCTCCCTCCATTCTTGGAGAAGGTACTATTTTGGGGGGACTGGAACTCCAGGCATGGCATGGGTCATGTTGGTAGGGGATTCTGGGAGTTGTAGGGCCGCTCTTTCTTCTTCCAGGGCAGGGGATCAGCGAGGGACTGCAGTGGCTCAGTGATTAAAAAGCTCACCTTGTTAGCTGGAAGGCTGCCAAGTTGGCCGTTCGAGACCCGGGTACTGCATGGCGGATTGAGCGCCCATCCATGATGAAGCCTGGAGCTCAACGTCCACGATGGAGGCAATAAAGCATTATATACACGTCATCATTGGCTACAACTCGTATCCGAGAAGGCCTTTTTTTATTCCTGTAGCAGGGAAAATGTCATTGCCCTGAATTTGTTTAAGGTGGACCCCCAGCTTGCCATGAAGTGACGCACACACTACGATCATGGAGCCATCTCCTGCGGCACATATGAAATGAGACATGCAGGTTTTAACACCGGGACTGCAATGGACTGCCGCAGCCTTGGATGGGTAGGGACTTACGGGCCACCCTGTAATTCTTTCATTGGTTCCTTTCCCAGTCTCATTCTTGTTCTGATTTCGTGGCTGCAATTTCCATTCAGATTGATGACTGAAACTAGGTATACATAATCTTTCACTATCTTAGTTTTTCATTACTGTATATACTAGAGTATAAGCCTAGTTTTTCAGTCCAAAAATTGAGGTCAAAAAAGTGGATTTGGCTTATACTTGTGTCAGTGAGTGCGACAGAAAAAGGCGACGGCGGCTAATAGCCTTCACCACCCACGTCTCCCATCCTGTCGTCGGCGCATCTCGATCCGCATGGAGAAAACTCCTTTCTGCTGCATCTTATTTTCATGTACCGTATTTTGATTATTGAAACTCACTAAGCAGCTGCTGCATTTGCCACCCTCGGCTTATATTCGGGTCAATCTGTTTTCCTAGTTTCTCGGGTCAAAATTAGGTACCTCAGCTTATATTTGGGTCGGCTTATACTCGAATATATACGGTATCAAATTACAAGTTGTGCAGTGATATTTTTTTCTGCTTAACATTCAACTGGAATCCTGCCTTGGCACTTTCTCCTTTCACTTTGATTAAGTCGTTTCAAGTCACTGCTGTTTTCTGGCAAACAGATGGTGTCATCTGCATATCTTAAATCATTAATGTTTCTTTCACCAGACTAGGCCCCCTTAAATCAAGACAATTTATAGAGGAGTTGATTCACTCACCGATTCAATGAGCAGTAAAGTTGGCTTGTTGAGTCAGTGGGTGAATCACTTCTTCTGTCAGTTGCATTGATTCAAATGGATCTATTCTTGTTGTAGCTTACTTTAGCACAGAGTAGGCCCATTTGAATCAATGGAACCTACAGAGGAGTTACTGTATATACTTGAGTGTAAGCCTAGTTCTTCAGTCCTAAAAATGAGGTCAATAAAGTGGACTCGGCTTATACTCGGGTCACTGAGCGCAATGGAAAAAGAAGGCAGTGTCTAATAGCCTTCACCACCCACTTCTCCCATCCTTTCGTCGGTGCATCTCAACGGGCATGGAGAAAACTCCTTTCTGCTGCATCTTATTTTCATGTACCGTATTTTGATTATTGAAACTCACTAAGCAGCAGCTGCATTTGCCACCTTTGGCTTATATTCGGGTCAATCTATTTTCCTGGTTTCTCAGGTCAAAATTAGGTACCTCTGCTTATATTCGAGTTGGCTTATACTCTAGTATATATGGTACATATTAGAGCTGGGGCGCCCAAACTTTTCAAGCCATGGGCCGGGCACGTGGTTCATCCTACCGGAAGCGAAGTAAAACATGCCTTGCAATCTGTTTTGCAACAGGATGAGATTTTAAGCGGCCATTTTCTCTGTTTACACCAGGGGTACCTAAACCATGGTCTGTGGGCCAGATTCCGTCCCAACGCCAATTCATCTGGCCCATACCGTATAGGCAGATTTTACTTCTGCTTCCAGGAGCAATGAGAGCAGTATGGGGAGGAATGGCTTGGTGCTGGGATATGGCCCACAGGCCGTAATTTGGGTACCCCAGCATTAGACCAGCGCTCCCCAAACCATGTTCAGTGGAATACTGGTGGACTTCAATTCCCAGAAGCCTACATCAGTCTATTGGCTGATCAGTGGTTTGGGAATTGACTGAGGCTTCTGGGAATTGAAGTCCAAAACCCAAAGCCTGGGGAACACTGCCCTAGAGTCACGAAGGTGGGTTACCAGGCCCAGTGACCTATTGAACTAAGACACCCCACCAACCCACCCAGAGGAAGAGCATAATTTAGGCAAGAAAACAGAAGCTAGAATCAAAGTCAGATTTTATTGGAATTATTATTACACCGCAGAATCCAGTTCTTAATACAAATGTACATACAGTTTGGGAAGGCCCATAACTGGGGGGGTGTCTCTTGACCCTATGACAGAAATCTTTGCAGCAGCTTTGGGTAAGAAAGAGGCATCCTGGACTGGACAAAGATTTCCTAAACCAGGGATCTCTTCTTGGAGTATCCTTCCTCATTGCCTATCTTAACCCTTAACCCCACCCCCACCCTTGGAAATATCCCCCCCCCCCAGTCTTGAGTTGTGTCAAGGCCATTGAGTTCCATGGACCCCAGCAGAGGACTTGCTGGTAGAATAACAGGTGGAGGCAGAAAAAGGTCTGTGAAAATAAAATAGAAAAGAATTGGTTACGCTGACCCACTGATACCCTAATCCCGTGATGACGAACCTTTTAAAGACCCAGAGCCCAAATGGAGAGTGGGGGCAGGAACTTTGGGTACAAATCAGCTCTCTGCCAACATCTCCCAGATTATGGAGGAACCGGGCTTGTGATTAATAGCCACAATTAGTTACTATATATACTCGAGTATAAGCCTATTTTTTTTTAGCCTCCAAAATGAGGTCCAAAAAAAGGACTCGACTTATACTCGGGTCAACGACCCAAAACGAGGTGGTGTAAATTCAAACATACATTTTTACATTTTTTATTGAATTTTACTAACATAAAACAAAAATAAATAAACGTATGACATTAATTTTTAAAAAACACACTAACACTACTGTACAAACACTCGAAAACATACCCACACAAATGTCTGAATTAATTAATTTTACCATGTTTTCATGTATTTGGATTATTGAAACTCACTAGCAGCTGCTGCATTTTCCACTCCCGGCTAATACTCGGGTCAATCTACTTCCCTAGTTTTAGAGGTCCAAATTAGGTAGCTAGACTTGTATTCGAAATGACTTATATTCGAGTATCTATGGTACTTCTGTTTAGGGAATAGGTGGAAAAGATGTCCTCCCTCCTTTTTTTAAAGGGGTTTGGGGAGGTTTTATGGACGTTTTTAGATAGTTTTATAGTATTTGGTTTTAATTAGTATTGGGTATGGGTTTTAACTGATGCTGTGAGCTGCCTTGGGTCGCTTAGGTGAAAAAGGCAGTTATATAAATTCAGTCAATCAAGTAATCAATCAACCAATCAATCAACCAAACAACAAACTAACTAACTAACTAACAAACAAAAAGGCAGGAGCCACCAGCACTGCTTTGTTAGAGCCAAACCATAAATTGTATGAGTGCTGGTGGGGCGGCCTCCTGATCCAGTGAAAGGGGGCATGGATGGGACTGAGGAGAAACCCAAAGGCCAGCTAAGCGCAGTGGGATCTACAGTATATACTCGAGTATAAGCCGAGTTTTTTTGCCTCAAAAATGAGCCCGGAGAAGGGGACTCGGCTTATACTCAGGTCAATGACCACGAGGGTCCGAAGACTGCACCAGATTGAGATATGCCAACAATTTGTTAGAGCCATATTTTCATGTATTTTGAGTATAGAAACTCACTAGCAGCTGCTGCATTTCCTACCCTCGGCTTATACTCGGGTCGATCTATTTTGCCGGGTTTTCATGTCAAAATTAGGAACCTCGGCTTATATTCGGATTGGCTTATACTCGAGTATATACGGGTAACCCACTTTGGGACCCTCACCCTTCCCTGTGGTCTTTGCCACCCAAGGCTGTGAGTCCTCAGAGTTGTCAGGTTAGTTAACCAGTGTCACTCGGTGTAAGTCACTGGCAGGATGGTTTTATTTATTTCTTTATGTCCTAATCCTTTAAATTTCAGTATATCCTTTAATTTCCAACTGTTTAAAGAAGAAAAAAGACTCGCCTGGAGCCCCGACCCCAAAGTAGCCCCCTCAGGATCTGCCTCATAGGTGGACGTCAAAAACCCCGTCCTCCACCGCTTGTGTGTCTTCTTCCTGGATTTCTGTAGAAACACCAGCAGAAGGAAGGAGTTCAGTGCAAGCCTGAATGTACCCTGAAACCAAAGTTCCCGGGGGGGGGGGAGGACACTATCACTGTCTTCTCCCTCCAGTGTAGTAACTAGTTTATCTCTAGCTTTTCTAATATGACAGTCACCACGTTCCTTGCGTTTCTGCCCAAATGGAAGGAGGAATCTCTGAGCGACTTAATCTCCGGAACAGAAGGAAGACAATTCATGGTCCATTCTCTAAGGCGCTGGTCCTCAAATTTTTCGCACCATGGGCCAGACCACTCCCCCTCAGACAGCTGAATCGGGCAGGACACAAGCCTTCCCCCCACCATAAACACTGCTGTAAACAGTGGTGGGCGCATTTGCACATGTATGTTTCTATTTTACAGTTGTCCTGAATGCATCCACTTTCGCTGTCGTCACCGCAAGCCAGATGATTTGCCATCGCAAACTGGGTCTGGCCTGTGGACCAGTATGGGGACTGTGGTGGCTTAGTGGTTAAGATGCTGAACTTGATGACTGGAAGGTCGGCAGGCCGGCAGCTCGAGACCCGAGTGCTGCACGACGGAGTGAGGTCCCGTCTCTGTACCAGTTCCTGGCAAGCTAGCAGTTCGAAAGTCATAATTGGCAAGTAGATAAATAAGGACCATTTTGGTGGGAAGGGAAACAGCGTTCTGTCTAGTCATGCCTGCCACATGACCAACTGACACCAGCCTCCATTATTACAGTGACCATTTAAAACAGAGGAGGGCATAACCTCCCATAACCACTGTGTCCCCTCAGCCCCACATCGCTCAGCTCGCCTTGCAAGCCTTTTCCCCAAGTCATGTACATTTTAAGGAAAGTTTCAGCGACATAAAAATTTGCCGGAGTGTTTCTCGCAAGTCCACACAAGCCAAGAAAAAAAATAAACATTCTTTCAGTAGCTGAACATGGTGACAATACCGGGGAGCATAAATTTTACTGCCCCGGTAACAGTAAAGTACAAAGATAATAAACGAGAAAAATTGCAGCCGCGTGATTGGGAATACATTTTGTGGCTTTGACTTCCAGGAAGGACAAGGGGGACGGATGGAGACAAGAGTGCTCAGCAAAGGGCTAGGACAGGGATTCTCAACCTGTGGGCCGGATGCAGCACACAACACTATTTCATGTGCCCACCACCGCCACCTCTACCACACGGCACTTCCTGGTGTGGTGGAGGCGGTGGGGGACACATGAAATGGCACCGTGGGCTGCATCTGGCCCACAGGCCACTGGTTGAGGATCCCTTCTCTATGCTAAGCGGTGTGGCCCCTTTGTGGGCATCCATGAATTGCTTTTGACATCCGATATGTATTTTTCATCACTGTCTGTCCATCAGCAAACAAAAATCATTTTATTAAGGGTCATGTTTTTATTCATTTTTAAAATTTGTTTTTTAACACTAGATAAATAGTTTTGAGCTCTTAATGTTAATTTATTTTTTGCCTTATTACTAGGCTGCAGCTTTATGACTTAAGCATAATAAAAAAATGAATTAAAATCTTCAGACGAGGCCTCTGGCTAAGTCAGGTGGAATGTGATGGAAGTGGCTTTTAACATGACGTGTTTTTTTCCTTCCCTGTTTTTCTAACCTCTTTTGTGTTTTAAGCGAATTGTTCAATTTTATTTCATTTCAACCATTTTAACTGCCCAGACGGCCACTCTTAGCAAGAAAAGCCAACCTAAGATTCCTACAACTCCAGGAGAAAATATTTATTTATTTATTGCTTACATTTATATCCTACTTTTCCACCAACCAGTACAAGTAACATAGGTCTTCTCCCCTTATCAGAGGGTAAACAGGAACAGCAGTGGGTCAGCGGTTAAGAAGCTCACCTTGTTAGCAGGAAGGTCAGCAAGTCAGCAATTCGAGACCCGGGTACTGCATGACGGTTTGAGTGCCCATCTCTGTCCCGGCCCTTGTCAACCTAGCAGTTTGAAAGCAAGAAATTGCAAGTAGATAAATAGGTACTGCTTCAGCTGGAAAGGTAATAACATTCTGTACACACCAGTGTCTAGTCATGCCTGCCACATGCTCACAGAAATGTCTGCAGACTATGAACGGAAATGAGCACCAAGCCCTGGCATTGAATACAGCTGGCTTTCAAGAAAGGGCGACCTCTACCAACCATCAGCAACTCAACAGGGTAAAACTTCACTTTGCAATTTCTTGCTTTCGAACTGCTCAGTTGGCAGTAGCCAGGACAGAGACGGGCACTCAAACCATCATGCCGTCCCCGGGTCTCGAACTGCTGACTTGCCAGCCTTCCAGCTAACAAGAAGGGCTTCTTAACCGTGGAGCCACCGCAGTGCCTTCCTAATGCAGCTATACCGCCCTGGTGCAGGGCTGGTATTCACCACCAGGGGTCAGTGCTGTGCCGCAGTTTAGCCAGGACTGCCTTGTGCATCATTCTAGACAGGTGCGCTGAGCAGGTATTTCCAGAAAAGGTGGTGCGGGACAAGGTTTAGATGCAGAAACCAGGAGTGTTAGCATCAAGGCAATCCAAGACAGGTGGCTGCTTAGAGGCAAGGGACAAAATGGCACGTCTCCCTTTTCACCTCCAAAGGCCAACCAGAGTGGGCCCCTCGACCCCCTCCGTGCTGACCCATGAGCCTCTTCCGCCTGAGGCACCTGGCCTGCTCCATCCCTGAAAATGCCTACTCTGCAGCTCCTGGCGACTGCAGCCACGTCTGCAGACCTGCCCCGTTTTAGTGTGAAGATTTTTGGTTGTCTGTGGAAGAAACCAGGGGTGTGACCTCAAGAAGAACTGAAGTGAAAGCCCCCACCCCACCCCGGGGCTGTGTGTGTGTCAGAGAGAGACAGGAAACACCCGGCTGAAAGTACCGGCCAGAAATGAGCAGGCCAGGAAGCAGAGCTGGGCTGAGCCCTTATCTAGGAGAGAAGCTGGTTTCCGGCACAGGGCGAGGCTCGGTGGGTGGGAAACGGTTAGGGGGCCGGGTCGGGGGGAAACCAGGCTTGGGTGTGTATGTGTGAAACACAGCATGTGATATTTCAAAAGGAGGCTAAGAAACAAATTGTTCAAAAACAATGCGTCTCAAGCTTGGGGAAGGAGATGCAGGCAAGAGAGCAGAGCTGGAAAACATTCTTTTTGTTTTGTTTTACTACAAAGCCCATCAGCCATGCTATTAAGACCACCCAAAAATTAACATTTCACAAAAATTCTGTCCAGGGGAAGAAGATGAAAGTCCCCCAAAACAAATGGCAGGTTCAACAATTGTTCTGTCCCCTTAAATGCCACCAAAGCGTCCATGAAAAGCTGTTTCATTGCTTGAAAGCCAGCTGTACCTTACTCTAGGGTTCGGTGCTCATCTCTGTTTACAGCCAAAGAGCCAGCACTGCCTATGTCTGCAGACGTTTCTGCGGACACATGGCAGGTATGACTACAGGTAAACACCATTTACCTTCCCACCCAAGTGGTCCCTATTTATCTACTTGCAATTTCTTGCTAAGTTGGCAGGAGCTGGGGCAGAAACAGGAGCTCACTCCGTCATGCAGTACCCGGGAATCAAACTCCGAACTTCCAGTCATTGAGTTCAACGGCTTACGTCATGCCGGACTCGGGTCTCAAAGTGCTGACCTACCGGCCTTCCAGTCATCATTTGAATGTTGACTCACCCGCCGGGCTTTAGAAACAGGTCAGCCAGTAGTAGCTGAAATGATACTTGCATTCCAGAGATGGAATCCGGACAGACCTTTGCATCTGAGAAATCAGACTTGTAGAGGAAGCCCATGGAGCAACTCCCCTGGAAGCGACCCTCTCCCTCTTAGCCTGGTTCCAACCCGATCCGATTTCCCAGGATGTCATTTGTGGCAAGGCAGGGACCGTCTCTCCAAATAGGGGGAGGGAGGGCCCACATTTCCTCCACATCTTCTCCATGCATCCCTTCTACCCACAATGCCACACGAAGGCAGGGCCAGCGTACCTGTGTGTCGCAGGGACGTCCGCCCTGGACGCGGCAAAGAGAAGCTGAAAGAGCGGGCGGGCAGAGCGGCTGGGCCATCGAGGCTGACACTCTTGGCACGCTTGCGGCACTCCATGGAGAGAAGGTCCCGGCACTGTTTGTGGCAGCTCACGCCACAGGCTGGAAGAGAGCGGTCAGCAAATGGTCCGTCGTGACACTCGCTCTCTCTCTCTCTCTCTCTCTCTCTCACACACACACACACACACACACACACACACACACACACACACACACACACACACACACACCTCCAGCCCAGCCCACTCCCCAGTGAACTCCGACACCCATTGCCCCAGGCTGTGGGGCTCGAGAGAAGCTGTGATGGATACCCTCTGAATAACAGCTTCTGGATCTTTCCCACTGAATAAAGGGAAGCACTCTGTACATGCTCAGAGGTGCACTGGTTTCTTTATTGCTTCATGCAACCTAAAAACTAAAATGGAACAAAGCAAAAAGCTCAGAAGCCAAAGTGGACAACGGAGGGCTTCCGCCCTCACGTTAAGAGGAACAAGGGCTCTAAACCAAAACCTCTGTTAGTCGGGGAGGCAACACCTGTTCCTCAGAAGATGCCTGGTCAGGTATGAGAAAAGGAGGGTGCAGAAGATGTTAGCAGAAGTAGATTGGTTAAGAGATCGAAAATACTGAAACGATCAATTGTATTAATCCTTAATGGTATTTTTGTTGAAATTGTTATATATATATTCTTTCTTATTTTCTCTCTTTTTGATGTTATGTTACGTCACTTAGTATTTTATTATTTTTCTTCTTTCTTTTTATCTCCCTTTGTTGTTGTTGTTGTTGTTAAAAATCTTAATAAAACTTATTTTTAAAAAAGGAAGGAAGGAAGGAAAAGAAAGAAAAAGGAAGGAAGGAAGAAGAAGGAAGGAAGGGAAAGAAAGGAAAGAAAGAAAAGAAAGAAAGAAAAAGGAAGGAAGATAAAGAAAGAAAAATGAAGGAAGGATGGTTGGAAAGAAAATAAAGGAAAAGAAAGGAAGGAAAAGAAAGAAAGAAAAATGAAGGAAGGAAGAAAAAGAAAGAAAAAGGAAGGAAGAAGAAGGAAGGAAGGGAAAGAAAGGAAAGAAAGAAAGAGAAAGGAAGGAAGATAAAGAAAGAAAAAGGAAGGAAAGATGGTTGGAAAGAAAAGAAAGGAAAAGGAAGGAAGATAAAGAAAGAAAAAAGGAAGGATGGATGGAAAGAAAAGAAAGAAAAAGGAAGGAAGGATAGAAGGAAGGAAGAAAAAAGGAAGGAAGGAAGGAAGAAAAAGAAAGGAAGGAAGGGATGAAATGAAAGAAAGAAAGAAAGAAAGAGAAGAGAAGAGAAGAGAAGAAAAGAAAAGAAAAGGGGTGGCAGGAAGGAAAAGAAATGAAGCAATTAAAGGTGGCTGTGAGAGAGAGAAAGAAGAAGGAAGGAAGAAAAGGGAGCCAAAAGAAAGAGAAGGAAGCTGTTGAACAAGAGAGAGAATGAAATGAAAGAGAAACAGGGCAGCAGAAAGAGGAGGAAGAGAGAAGGGGAACGGCAGGGGCAGATGCTAGGAAACAGGGGTGGCTCATGGTTTCTGTTTACTGCGGAGGGAGAAAAATCCCCCCCCCCCAATTGGTTCCCTCCACTTCTGGCTTCAGCTGCTACCAAATGATAGGCATGGGAAGCCAACCCTCCACTGAATCAACGTCGTTCCTTCCCGGACCCGAACTCCACACACCTGATAGAAAAGTGGCTCAGCCGCCTCCACAATGAATTATAATTCCCTCCCACACGGGCTCTTGAGCACTTTTCACTGCTACGTGACCCATTTTCCTTGACTTACTTACCCCGGCATTTCAGTCCCTGCTTGTAAAGTCCAAGGATCTGGAAAAAGCGAGACACAGAGAGATGGCGTTAAAACGCTCCCTTTCTGGAGCGGGAGGAGGAGGGTAGTGGCTAGAGAGGAAGCGACATCCGTGTAAACCAGAGGTTCCCAACCTGTGGGCCGGATCCCCCCCCCCGGTGCCATTTCATGTGACCCTTCCCCACCCCACCGAGGGCATTTGAGAAACAAAACGGCCACCCATTTGAAGCCGTCGTGCAGGTAGGGCAAAACGGCCATCCGGACCTCGAAGATGTTTGAAAAAGCGTGACCCGGGCCCTGGCTCGAAAAGGTTGGGAACCCCTGCTGTTAACATATTCCCCTCAGCCAATTATTCCCTTGCTTTGGCGTACCTTTTTTCATACTCTCTTTCCAGATGGAGTTGGGTCTGTTTAAGGTGGCTGTTGTATGCTCTGATTCCATCAGTTGAATTTAAGGTCATTACCAAGTATGAAGTCCTACCTTGATTCCTACAGCATTTCTTTTTGTTGACTATTCTATTCTTACATTAGGTAAAGGACACCCTCGTTCGACCCTCACCCCTTCCTCTGGACTTTGTGACCAAAGGCCATGACTCCTCAGGGTTGTCAGGTTAGTTAACCACCGCTTGACGCTCAGCATTGAGTCACTGGCAGTAGGGTCTCCTGCAGCAACGGCGAACCTTTTAGAGGCAGAGTGCCCGAACTGAGGTGCTGGGCAAAATCTGTGCTGGGGGGTAGGGAGGAAACACTCCCATCTGGCATGCGTGCCATTGGTTCGCCACCCTGGTCTACTCTATTACCATAGCAGGATAATCAGGCAAGACTTCTAAGCTCCTGTATGGATGAAAACGATGCACAGGCAGGACTCCAAGGATCACGAGAACATTGTGCCTGCTCATCAAAAAGTCCTGGTGTTTTTGGTGGTCCTGAGCTCCTTCCCCACATGACAATGACACACATGGACACACAACGCTTCCCTACCACCACACAACGCAGTGCAAACAGCTCACCAGTCCTTTGCAGTGGCGACAAGCGATGGGGCGCAGAAACGTGGTTTCGTGGAAGCTGTGGATGAAGCCCATCTTGCCATTCAGATCCGTGCTGGATTTCATGAAGTAGGAGATCATCTCTTCCCGGCTGATGCAGCCGTCTCTGCATGGTGGAGATGCTCATTTAAAAAAAGAGTTGAGGAGATTTGTGCCCAGGCTCATTATTGGGGGCCTCCCTGGAAGCAAGACGGCTCAGTAACCTCAAGGTTTTCCCCTTGACGTCACCCACTCAAAGATCTGCCTACTCAGGTTCCATCCGTATGAATTCTGTGTTTTAGTCTAGAATTTGCAAATGTACGCCAAGCACTTGGTATGCATGCACGCCTACAGTGCTTGGCGCATATGCACAGCCTCCTTGCTGTCCTCCCAAGCTGGGAGGAGGAAGAGAAGCTGCTCGCCTGAAGCTCCCTATAGCCTGAAGCTCCCCAGGATAAGTGACTCACCTTTGGATGTGGTGTGTCTGTGTGTATTTTAATGTGTATTTAATACCTTTACCTATATTGACGCACTACCACCGTTCCTAAAAAGGCCTGCCTTGGGGTTTTTAAGCAAAGTCTTGGAGTTACCTCATCAATAAGCTACACCTGTGCTGTTCCAATTGCTGTTCCTATTGGAGAACCCTTAAGGAGGTATAGCTGTTTTACTTTTACATTAAGGCATATTATCCTAGAGAACTGGTACGATGACCACATCCATCTTGCAACATGGTGCTGCCCAGGCACTTATACTAACAGGTATACTGCCCAGGCACTTATACTACTGATGGGTTTGTGTGTGGGGTGGGTGGGTGGGTTGATTTGTGTTTGGGTGGGTGGGTGTATTTTAATGTAACTTTTGTTTTATTTATTTATTTAATGTATTTATTTATGGGTTTGTGTTGTGGGTGGGTGGGTTGAGGGGTGTATGTGCTTATTTTTATTTTATTTATTATTAGTTTTTCTTTAGCCCCACCCATGACATCATGACATCAGCTCCGCCCACACTGTGATGACGTCACGGTGGGGTAGTAAAATTTTTGACATCCCACCACTGGTCAAACCTCGCATAAAGAGCTCCTCGCTTAAAGAGTAACTTGCTTAAAGAGCAGAATTTTCTCTGAATGTTCGCTTCGCTTAACAAATAAAACAACAAAAAAACTCGCTTAACAACTAAATCGGGGTTCACAATCCCCCCCCCCCCCGAAGTCACAATTGGTCACTTACAACAGTGTTTCACTTAAAGAGCAAACTCGCTTAAAGAGCAATCCTGTGGAACGCATTATGCTCTTTAAGTGAGGTGCAACTGTACCCCCAAAAAAGACAATTTTATCCACTCGTTCGATTTCTTGTGTTCCTGTCATTAGTTTGCCTTGAGCTTTTGGATTTTTTAACCACCAAGGCTCTGAAAGGAAAACTCCCTACGCAAAGGAAGGAGGCCTAGCTCTGAAATGTCGCAGCTGTGGGAGTTTCAGGTTAGTGGCTGCCGGTCACCAAATAAGGAGCAAGAGGCCGAGGAGGATGGGCTGGCAGCCAGCAGCGCATCTCAGGGGATGGAGAGCGCGCCAGATTATTTGGTCCTGGCACCCACGCTGGCCCCAAAAGCACAAACACACATACACGTCTCTCTCCGTCAGGACCATAGCTAGGATTCTAGATGGGGGGGGGAGTGGGATTTCAGGAGGGGCAACAATGTCACACTCACATATATAACATTGGCATCATGGGGTGGGTAGGGACTGCAGTGGCTCAAGTCACTAAGACGCTGACTGGGAGGCGGAACGTCAGCAGTTTGATTCCCGAGTACTGCAGGACGGAATGAGCTCCCGTCTCTGTCCCAGCTCCTGCCAACCTAGCAGTTCGAAAGCAAGAAGTTGCAAGTAGATAAACAGGGACCACTTCGGTGGGAAGGTAACAGTGTTCCATGCGCTCTGGTGTCTAGTCATGCCTGCCGCATGACCATGGAAACCTCTGCAGAAGCAGACAGCGCTGGCTCTTTGGTTTTGAAACAGAGATGAGCACTGACCCCTAGAGTCAGATACGACTGGCTTTTCAGTAAGGGAAACCTTCACCTTTAACATGGGGTCGGGTGAGAGGCAGGCTGTTAGTTCAGAAGGATTTTCACCCCCCTGCCTCCCTGGCTATGACCCTGCCCTCCGTTATCCTCCCAAACCGGTCTCTGCACAAGTCCTGTATATACTCGAGTATAAGTCTAGTTTTTTAGCCCCAAAGATAAGGTCCAAAAAAGGAACTCGACTTATACTCGAGTCAACAACCCCGAGGGTCCCAAAACGAAGTGGTGTAAATTCAAACATACATTTAAAAAAAGCAATAACACTCAAAAACTCAAAAAAAAAAACCTCACAAATGTCTACATTAATTAATTTTACCACATTTTCATGTATTTTAATTTTTGAAACTCATTATTAGCTGCTGCATTTTCCACCCCCTGACTTATACTCAGGTCAATCTACTTGCCTAGGTCCAAATTAGGTAGCTCGACTTATATTCAGGACGACTTATAGTCGAGTATATACGGTAGCCTTTCTTCAAAGAATGTGTCCATCAGCAGGGGAAATATGGTTTCTAATTTAACAACACGCTCGTCCTCTGAACAGTCCTCCACTGCCGACTTAAAACGAATGCCCAGGTTGTTTGAAGAGGAAAGGAAACAACTGCTAGCGTCTCTCTCTCTCTCTCTCTCCCTACGATATGGAATTTTAATTATAAATGTTTGTCGGAAGAACAAGTCTTTCTCCAAGCATACGCAGCTGTCAAGATGTGTTGTGGAAACACAGGCTGTTACTGGAACAAGGCATTTGATTTCATTTCTGTAATTTGTAAACACGAAAAGCTGCACGGGGTAGTAATGAAGACAGACATGTCTTCGTTTTATTCCAGATCTAGAGACTGGAAAAGTTATTTTGGGGGGGGATTACTGTTCACCCCAAAACGACAGCTTTGTCTTTGTAGTCCATAAAAGTATTCTGTAGTCCAGGGGTTCTCAATTTATGGCCCACGGTACTATATCATGTGGCCCGCACCGCTGCCACCTCCGGAAACAGATGAGTTTACGACAGCTGCAGACGCATTTTATGGCAACATTCACGGCGGGAGGAACCACCAGTCTGGCCCACTCAGCTGTCTGAGAGGGCATGGTCTGGCCCACGGCTTGAAGAGGCTGAGAACACCTGATGTAGTCCAGCCCATTGCTGGGATGGAACAATTAAAAATGTGCAATTTCTGAATCACATACAGTATATGGTTATCAGTTTATACTCACAACAAGAAGATTCTTGTAATAAAATCCTGCACTTGCTTTAATTTTTTTTATATCAACTGCTTTGGGTGCTTCTAAACTGAAGTGAAAACAGCAGATTAAAAATGATTTCGTGTCAGAGGTTACTCTGGGTTGAAAGGATTTTTGCAGGGGGACGGCCAAATGAGGCTCCTTTCATCTCCCCCCATCATGCAGCTCTCGGGAATCGAACCCGTCTTTCCAGTCTCCAAGCCTAGAGCCTTAACCCCTAAGCCCCTGGGGGATAAAGATTGACACTGATGACGATGACGATGATTATTATTGTCTTGCTTTCGAACTGCTAGGTTGGCAGGAGCTGGGACAGAGACAGGCATTCAATCCATCAAGCAGTATCCGGGTCTCGAACTGCTGACTTGCCGGCCTTCCAGCTAATACGGCTGAGCCACTGCAGTAATAGCAATCAGGAAAGGGGAGGGGGCTTTCAGCTTTGGAATAGCTGTGCTGGCCCCCGGCAGGTATTTCACCACCCACCCACCCACCCTCCCCAAAAACAACCACCACTCACTGATTCTCATCCAAGTCTCCAAATTTGCAGAGGTATGGAAAGTTATTCCGGATGATCTTAAACTCCTCCTGGGAAATGTGCCCATCTCCATCCACATCAAAGTTCCGGAAGACAGACTGAAAAATAGACAGAAAGGGGCCAGTAAGAGACTGGCACCTTGTTTGCCTTATTCTCACAGGTGAGAAGAGAAGACTATGAGATCCTTTGCCCTCCCCCCCCCCGCACCCCCCAAAGAAAGACATGGACAACAGCGTAGAATGAAAATGGCCACTTTAATAAGTGACAACTGTAAGTAAAAAACAACAGAACCCTAACCGCAGGTGCCAGAGGCACGGGGTGTCCTCCCAAGGGAGGGGCCACCCAGATCTAAAACCCTTGACCATCCCCCCAAACGGGATGATCAAACATTAAACCCCTAAATATTTCCCCCCTCCCCATAGGCCAAAAACTCCTAAACCCCCGTGCCTCCCACCATACCCGTACAATTCTTGCGCCCTGAGACCTTACTCATCGAAGTAGGGTAGGCAAAAACAGCCCCAACATAGCCAATCAGTTGGGACCCAAAATTCCTACCCGGCCCAAAATATTGCTACCACTTTTAGCTACTTTGATTTTCAGGGTGGGTGGGCGGGCGACAAAATCCCAAACCCACAAGACGGTGCTCGAACATTCTGCAACTCAAATCTGAAACCCCGCCTTCCCCCCAACGTCCCCAGCCAATCATCCCTTTCCACGCTGCTGTCACCCGACCGCCCCCAGGGGTGGAGCAGGGCGGCAAAGACCCCCTCGCTCCCAGCAGGACGAGTTTACTGCAGTTCATCCAGCTCACACCAACCTCGTCACTCCTGGGAGCGGAAGCAGTGATGGGATGTTGCCGGTTCGGACCGGTTCACCCGAACCGGTAGCACCCCATCAGGAGGGGTTGTCAGGGGGTGGTAAACCACTGGGCGACCAATTCAGTCGCCTCTCTGCCCCCCCCTCCAGAAATGTATTTCCGGGTGAACTGCACATGGATCAAACCTCTGTTTGACACATGCGCAGTTCTATTTTTTAGTGTGCATGCATCAAATAGAGGTTTGACGCATGCGCACTAAAAAAAGAACTGCACATGTATCAAATGGAGGTTTGACGCATGCACAGACATTTTTTTATTATTATTTTTTTGCTCCGCCCACGACATCATGCTGTCATGACGTCAGCTACACCCACAACGTAATGACATCACGGTGTGGTAGTGGAAAATTTAACAACCCACCACTGAACGGAAGTAAAACACGCCCATATGGGCGCATAGCACATACCTCTACCATCTTCTCAATATGTTTGCGCACAACAGCCTGATCTGGCTTGGGTTTTGGCACCGATGCCCACTCCTCAAACACAACGGGCTGGGGAGGTGGGGTTGAGGAGGTGGGGCTGGAAGGCTGGAACAGAGAAGAAGAAAGAGTGTGTCAGGTGGGTGGGTGGGAAAACGAAAGTCGTCTTATGTTGCAGTAAGAATTGCCAGTTCTAGAGTAAGTCATGATTTACCTCCAAGAGCAGCAAAGAAAACAATTGCCTATATTCAGTGGTGGGCAGCCAAAAATTTTACTACCACACTGTGGGCAGAGCCAACATTGTGGGAGGAGCCAACATCATGATGACATGGGCGGAGCCAATTATGTGGCCGGAGCCAACATAAAAAACCCATTAAAATAAGTACACATAAAAATACAAATTAAATAGACATAAAATACACATTAAATAGACATAAAATACACATTAAATAGACATAAAAACATATAAAAATACAAATTAAATACACATAAAACACACATTAAAAATAAATACACATTAAAATACACACCCACACCCCACATCCAAAGGTGAGTCACTTACCCTGGGGAGCAGGCTATAGGGAGCTTCAGGCTAGCAGCTTCTCTTCCTCCTCCCTGCTTAGGAGGACAGCAAGGAGGCCAAGCATGTGCGCCAAGCACTGTAGGCGTGCATGTGCAGTGGGGAAACCAGCGAAAAGGTAAGCCCCTGAGGTGGTTCCCCCCAAAAGCCGCTACCGGTTCTCTGGGACGCTGGGAAAAGTTACTACCAATTCTGGTGAACTGGTGCAAACCTGTTGCTGCCCATCACTGCCTATATTTATATATTTATTTATTCAGTTTACAAAGCCACTGCGCCTGCCCCTCCTCTGCAAGGCGGAGCAAGCTAGCCTCGCTGTTCCTGCACAGAGAGAGGGAGAGAGAAAGAGGCCCATGGGCCATAGTTTGGGCACCCCGGCTCTAACCACTATAGCTCACTGTCTTATAGGTGCAACATGAATTTCCTAGAAATGTATTCCCCACTTTTCCTAACAAGGAAGAATGAAGGCTCGTTCCGGACAAGGTACAAGTTGCTGGGGAGATTCTTGAAGTGATTTCTGCGTTAGTCCGCGCAAGCGTCTCAGAGCGTAAACAAAACAACAAATAAAAGGCAAAAATCGTTGTGGCAGCCTGAAAGATTATCTATGGTTATGGTTTGGGCCCTTCTTCCTCAGCATCTGAACAATGCAAGGTTTGCAAGAAGGCAGCCAGTGCTACTGCTTCTGCTTTTCCAAGACTTCAGCCCCCCCCCCCCCCCCCGCGGCTCCTCCTTGAAGCCATTTCTGTTGATGCTCTTCCATTATCTGTTTTGGGAGCCGCGTTCTGTGCTTACGACGCCTCAGCGGTTTCTGTCACAGAAGAGGCTCTCCGTGAGAAGCTTTTAGTTAGCCCACAAATGAATCAATTAAGTCATCGTTATTGCGATTCATATCTTGCCCATCTAACTGTACAGTGACTCTGCATATAAATATAAATGTTTTGAAATGTTAAGAAAAATGGAAAATGCTCCCTATTTGGGGAGTGGAATTCTTAAAAGGATGCCAAAGATTTCCAGTGAATAAGCCGCTTTTATGATGGCAATTTTAGCATTCCTGACCCTTGTGCTGAACCAAAGGGAACCATGACGACTCTTCTTCTTCTTTGACTTTTCCCCTGCCTGGAAGAGCTCTTAAAGAAATGTTTCTATCCTCAGGACACCCCATGAGGCAAGCAAAACCTGGAGACGGACATCTGGGCTCACCAGAGTGACCGCCATGTCAGGGGGAAGGTAGGGACTTCTCTTGAACCCATGCCTGGCATCAGTGGTGGGCATCAGCCGGTTCGCACCGGTTCTCCAGAAAGAGTAGCAGAAATTCTGACTGGCCCTGCTCATCTAAGTTTTGAAATAAAGTACAGTAAAACCCCTACTTATGTAAAATGTCTGTTCCATAGGATTTTATGTACCGTATATACCCAAATAGAAGTCTAGTTTTTTTATCCCCAAAATGACTTCCAAAACAGAGACTTGACTTACACTCAGGTTAATGACCTGTGCTGGATTGAGATGCGCTGACCTACAGCAAGACAGGGGAACTGGGCATGTCTCAAACCAGCATGGAGAAAATCCTTTATTTCAATTAATTTTATTTTACTTAATTTTTAAATTTATACCCCACCCTACTGAGGCGAACCTGACTCAGGGTGGCTTACATAGTCAACAACACAGGGGAACAACTCTACCGTAAACACTCAAAAACATACCCACACAAATGGCTAAATTAACTAATTTTACCGTGTTTTCATGAATTTTAATTACTGAAACTCATTAGCAGCTGCTGCATTTTCCACCCCGACTTATACTCCTGTCAAACTATTTTTCTAGTTTTAGAGGTCCAAATTAGGTACCTCGACTTATATTTGGGATGGCTTATACTCGAGTATATATGCTATATTCTTAGGACAGTCTTCATGGGTGATCACCATGAAGATAGCCAATATTTGGAATCGGATATGGCACAAGAAGAAGAAGAATTTCTAAATGTGTACTTGCACCTATAAAATTCCAATAGGAATTGCTAGTCTGTGCCATCTTCCAGTGGGAGCAGAATATAAGGAACCACTACTCTTCCAGCCATCCGTTGTCTGAACTAGTTCCAGTCTATCTCACTGGGGTACACAAAAAGAGCCTCAAAGAGTGGTAATTATGAACCACACTGAGGCATATCTTGGTAACAGTAACCGTGTGTTGCCAGCTAATTTTTCTCACTCTGGGGCTGGTGAAATGAACTGCAGAATGAGCTCACCAAAAGGTGCCTTCCTTTTGGCACATCTGGCCAAGACATGGAAGAAGAAGAAGTCTATCCCATTATCAACAGGGTGGGTGAGAAGACTGGGGAGGAAGTGAAATGAAGTTGGTTGGTTGGTTGGTTGGTTGGTTGGTTGGTTGGTTGGTTGGTTGGTTGGTTGGTTGGTTGGTTGGTTGGTTGGTTTAATCGAATTTCTATTGCCGCCCAACTCGGCAACGACTCTGGGCAGCTAACAACAAGTTGGTGAAAAAGAAGTTGCCGGCATAAAGGGGAGGGCAAGGAAGAGAAGCAATCAAACGAGATCAGCAACAAACAGACAGTTGCGTCCAGCCATCCGAACAGGAAATATATCCTAACAGGAAATCTATCCCCTGGAGAGGAAGCTAGGAACAGGCTGGGAAGAAAGGATAAGTTTGCCCTTGCTAGTTTCCTGTCTACAAAAACCAAGCCCCGAGAAATGGTCAACAAGAGATGCTTCGCTGGCTGAGGCAAGAAGGTTGGCACCAGCCAACCGAATGAGGCTCCTTTCATGTCCCCTATTGTGCAGCTCTCAGGGAATATAGCACGCCTTAACATCTGTACGTGATAGGCAAATTCTGAGTTCGGATTTGGAATCAGCACACTCGAAATCGTTGTTGTGCTGTGTAATAATTCCCCAGCCTTTAATCCAGGGATGGGCAAAATGCTGCTTTCCAGATGCTGGTAGGAACTGCAGCTGACATCATTCCCATTAGATAAACTGGTTAGTAGTGATGGGAGTTGTAGTCCCAACAACATGTGGGGGACAGTAGAGAGTGATGGGTGGCATGGTTACAGAAGGGCTCCGTTTTTTAGTTTGGTCTCTCCAGTTGATCCATCCAAGATGTTGGCCCTCCTCCCCAATTTAGGTTCCACACCTGGAGGGCTTCTTTAGAGTTCATGCTCAAACCCGAAGCAGATTCAACAGTTCGTCGACATCAGCGTTGTCAGCTTCCCTTCAGCCACACTAAGCCACACAAAAGTTATTGAACCAAGCAAGGGGCCCAGCAGACCAGAGGAAAGCGACAATGGGGGCTTGCTCTAGGATGGCAGAGTTATAGGCAAAGTTCACAAGCTTTACCGTGGATTTGTTCCGGGACTCCCGCTGAAGAGACAGCTGGTAGATCTCCTCTTCCGTCTGGTATTGGTCAAGGGAAACCTGCCACAAACACCACAAAGTCAATTTTTGGGCACATAACCAACAACAACAGGGTCTCTTTGTCAAGGCAAGTTGGACCGGGACGGAATCAATATGCTGCATATACTCGAGTATAAGCCTGGTTTTTCAGTCCCAAAAATGAGCCCCCGAAAGGGGAAACGGCTTATACTCGGGTCAATGACCACAAGGGTCCCAAACCCGCATCGGATTGAGACACGCCAAAAAATTAATTAATTTTACCATATTTTGATTACTGAAACTCATTAGCAGCCGCTGCATTTCCCACCCTCAGCTTATACTCGGGTCAATCTATTTTCCTGGGTCAAAATTAGGTACCTCAGCTTAAATTCGGATCGGCTTATACTTGAGTATATGTCGTACGTGTGGTGGTTGTTGCTATAAATGCTGCCCAAAATGTTCAGTTTTGTTCAGAGTTCAAGGAAGACAACGATGCAGACGTCTATTTTCTTCCACAGGGGCTGCTAATACAGCCTGGTGCCCGTCCCCCGCCCCTCTCTGTGCTTGGTAGTTTCAGAGATTTTGACCTGCCAGTTTACATGATCCAAAGAGAAACCAAAGTTCAAGTTTTACTCCTGATCCAGTAGCAGATTTAGGAAGCAGCGTAATGATTTCTCAGCAGTTAGGGAAGGAATTGTGTTACATTCTCCAGACCCCATCCCTGCACAGCTGCTATTTTACTTAGTAAAAAAGATTTGTGAAATCCAGGGAAAGAGGGGGAGTAAGAAGTCCCAATTTGACTCTGACTCTGTATTAGGAAAGGGACAACAGGAAACCAAAGTCAAACCAAGGTCTTCTTTTAGACCAGGGGTTCCCAAGCTAAGCCCTGTGGGCTGGATCCGGCCCACAGCACCATTTCATGTGCCCCCCTCCTCTAAGGGCATTTGAAAAACAAAACGGCCACCCCTTTGAAACTATTGGGATAAAATGGCCACCCCCATCATTCAGGCAGGGCAAAATGGCCATCCGGCCCTCGAAACTGACTGAGTGTGACCCAGCCCCCGGCTTGAAAATGTTGGGGACCCATTTTAGAAGGGGAAAGAGGTTTCAGATTGGCCTTGCTTCTGTCAGTTATACTGTATATACTCGACTATAAGTCGTCCCGAGTATAAGTCGAGGTACCTAATTTGGACCTCTAAAACTAGGAAAATAGATTGACCCGAGTATAAGTCGGGGTGTGTGTGGAAAATGCAGCAGCTGCTAGTGAGTTTCAATACTTAAAATACATGAAAATACACTAAAATTAATTAATTTAGACATTCGTGTGGGTATGTTTTTGAGTGTTTACACTGACTCGAGTATAAGTCGAGTCCCATTTTGGACCTCATTTTGGAGGCTATAAAATCCGACTTGTAATTGAGTATATACGGTAAATAAACAAATTTCGTGTCAGAAATTACTCTGGGTGGAAAGGATTTTTGCCGGAGAAACTCCGCTCAGCGAACGCCCGAATAAGGCTCCTTTCATGCCAGTTAATATTAAATGAGAACAGTGGTTTTTTGTGGTTGTTATTTAATCAACATTATTATTTGGTCTCCTGAAATATCGACGTCGCAGCTGTGGGTGAGTTTGATGGTTGAGGCAGGTCAGAATGGCAAACAAAACAAAGAAATTATTGATGAGTCAGAAGGGGGATCAAACTATTGTGAGAGGAAATATCTAAAGCAGCACTTTGGCCGGCCAGCCGGCCCTCTCTCTTGCACCCTCCTAAACCTTGAAAATGTCCGTTCTCTGCCTACGGCAATTTGCTCCTTTTCAAAGTTAGGCACTTATTTTCCTCAGACCAAAACTGCCGTGTTTAGGTCCAGCTGGAATGGCCATATTAATATTCCACAACACCCTCTCCAAGATCTTATAAGGGTTTGCCTTTCACAAAACAGACACCGTGGGGACTGGTGGGTGGATCCATGCGCACGTGCGACAATGCATGAGTGCACACGCACATCTCCAACTCTAGGGTTTGGTGCTCATCTCCGTTTACAGCCCAAGAGCCAGCACTGCCTGCATCTGCGGAACTTTTCTACGGTCATGTGGCAGGCATGTCTAGACACGAGAGTGCACGGAACGCTGTTTACCGTCCCACCGACGTGGCACCTATTTAAGGTAAAGCTTTCCCTTGCTCGAAAGCCAGTCATATCCGACTCTAGGGTTCAGTGCACATCTCTGTTTCAAAGCCAATTGCCAGCGCTGTCTGCTTCTACAGACGTTTCCGTGGTCATGTGGCAGGCAGCGCTAGACACCGGAGCACACGGAATGCTGTTACCTTCCCACCGAAGTGGTCCCTATTTATCTACTTGCAATTTCTTGCTTTCAAACTACTAGGTTGACAGGAGCTGGGACGGGGCGGGCGCTTGTTCCGTCATGCAGTACTCGGGAATCGAACTGCTGGCCTGCCTGCCTTCCAGTTAGCATCTTAACCACTTTTGCTGATAAGTTTTCCCTTCACGTGAAATGGTGCCGTGGGCAGGGTCTGGCCGACAGGCCGTAGGTTGGCCACCCCTGGTCCAAAGAAACAACCGGGGGGGGGGGATATTAAAGAGCATGCTGGGTATCCCAATGTGTTTCTGGACAGGAACCCATCGTACCATAAGCAAGTTGAGAAGGTCTAGGTTGGCCTCGAAAGGGGGTCGGATACTTTGCACCATGGCCAGTTCGCTGAGGCTGTTGAAGAGCTGCTGCATCTTGTTCCCATTGAGGCAGGTGTGAGCACGGTCAAGCCAGTCAGGGAGGGCCACGTGGACGGCCACCAAGTCCTTGAGGTGGACCCCAAGGATGGGGAACTTGAATCCCACACACTCGGCAAAGCGCTTCCGGTAACGACTGTAGTTCCCCGCCGAGGACAGCAACTCCAGCAGCGACTCCCAGACCTGGTGGGTGGCACGGAAATCAGCAGCAGAAAACGCACCTTAAGAGGCATCTCCCTCCCCACACAATGGAAGGGGCTCAGGGAACAAACAGAAAGCAGGCAAGAAAGAGCCAGTTGCATCCCTATATAACTGAAGCGTTGCCCATGAGGACTAGCCACTTGCTTCTATTCTCACATAACCATGATTTCACATCAGAAATCATTCTGAGTTGAAAGGATTTTTTGCGGGAGAAACTCTGCTCAGGGAACACCCAAACTTTTCAGACCATGTGCTGGTCATGTGGTTCAGCGGGCCGGTCACATGGTTCCTCCCACCGGAAGCAGAAGTAAAACATTGCCCGTGCATGCACAGAATGCTGGCGTAAATACACCTGCCGCTGTTGTAAACGCATTTGTGACAGCCATGGGTGCATTTATGGTAGCATTCTGTGCATGCGCAGGTGTGTTTTACTTCCGCTTCTGGGAGTGCCATGGGCAGCGTGGGCTGGATGAATTGACACCAGGGGCTGGATCCGGCCCACGGATCATCATTTGGGCACCTCTGCTTTAGGGTGTTCTAGATTATTACTAGACAGTTGAATCGGGCACCGAAGCCTACAGGTAGTCGATGTGGGCTCATCCACATGGATTTCAAAAACATCACCATGGCCAGGCCACACCCTTGTTTTCCCTTGGCTTACCTTGGTGGTTTCTGGACTCACAAAGCTGTGGGTCTCCTTGAGTCGGGACACGGAGCTGTGGCTGAGGCCCCCGACGACCGCCATCAGCGTGTTGAAGTTCTGCAACTGGAGCAGCCTCTGAGACCGCAGGAAAGCAGGCGGGAGGCAGGCAGGAGATAGGAGGGGAGGGAGAGGAAGGTACACAAGAGAGGGACGCAAGAGAGGAAGGACACAGTGAGACTATTTCAACTTTGTGGCTTCATCAGCTCTCCAACATACAACGTGAAGGTTGGTCCCAAGACCTCGTTTTCCTAGTTTTAGAGGTCCAAATTAGGTACCTCAACTTACATTCGGGATGACTTATAGTCAAGTATACAGTTGTACCTCACTTAAAGAGCACAATGCGTTCCACAGGGTTGCTCTTTAAGCGAGTTTGCTCTTTAAGCGAAACACCATTGCAAGTGACCCATTGTGACTTCCGGCGAGGGGGATTGCGAACCCCGATTTATTTGTTAAGCGAGTTTTAGGTTGGTTTTATTTGTTAAGCGAAACGAACATTCAGAGAAAATTCTGCTCTTTAAGCGAGATGCTCTTTATGTGAAGTTTGACTGTATACGGTAATTGTTAGGCATGTTGGATGTTCTATTCCATTCTCATGCCGCCATTATCATTATTATCAAATTTCAGAGATAATTTCAAAATGGTTTTGCGCTCTTTTGGTTGCAAACTGTTTATTCCCTGTGGCAATGTATAGTTGTGAGAGCTGGACCATTAGGAAAGCTGAGCGCAGAAGAATAGATGCCTTTGAGATGTGGTGCTGGAGGAGAGTTTTGAGGGTCCCCTGGACAGCGAGGAGAACGAATAGGTCACTCTTAGAAGAAATCAACCCTGACTGCACCTTAGAAGGTCAACTAGTGAAGATGAAGCTAAAGCACTTTGGACATCAAATGAGAAGAGAGGATTCGCTTGAGAAAGCCTTGATGCTGGGAAAGGTGGAGGGCAAAAGAAGAAGGGGGCGGCCAAAAATGAGATGGCGAGATGGTATTGTAGAGACAATGGGCACAGAGCTGAGCGAGTTGAGGACAGAAGTGCCTGGCGGACAGCGGTCCATGGGGTTGCAAAGGGTCGGAATCGACTGTGCTACTGAACAACAAAACCTGCCTGTTGCACGACAAGGCTAGTGCTGTGTTCATTTTTTAACGTGAACGTCATACTATACATTGCTACTGAAGCAGTTCCTCGAGTACCCAAGAGCCACACCAAGGGCGTGTGGGCTTCACCGAGGGGTACAGTCTGGTGAAGGCAGACAGAGGTATGGATGCCATCACGGTTACAAAATGCTCCTCACCTGGGCAACCATGACAAACCGAGTGATGACCTGCGCTCGCTGCTGCGCTGTAGGCTTGCTGAGCACCATGAGCTGAACCCACTGGGAGACGCTGTTGAAGAGGGTGATGAATCGCTCCAGGATGGGGTTATCCACTGTGCAGCCGTGCATGACAAAACTGTGGTAGTCCTGGAACTGAGGCGCACGAGAAGAGAACACTTGTCAACACTAGCAACAGAAAGGGGGGTCACATTAACTTAAAACAAAATCACATCAACCAAGATTCTTACTAATACACATACCCCAGAGATGGCAACCAAATGATAGAGTTAGTACCGTATATACTCGACTATAAGTCCTCCTGAATATAAGTCGAGGTACCTAATTTAGACCTCTAAAACAAGGGAAACAGATTGATCTGAGTATAAGTCAGGGGTGGAAAATGCAATGGCTGCTAGTGAGTTTCAGTAATTAAAATACATGAAAATGTGGTAAAATTAATTAATTCAGACATTTGTGAGGGTATGTTTTCGAGTTTTTACGGTAGCATTGGTGCTTTTTTAAAAATGTATGTTTGAATTTGCACCACCGTTCTTGAGGACATGAAAGGAGCCTCATTCGGGCGTCCCCTGAGCGGAGTTTCTCCAGCAAAAATCATTTCACTCCAAAATAATTTCTGACATGAAATTATTATTATGCTGCAAAAACCAAGTCTGATTTCAATGAACTAGCTCTTAGGAGGAAGAAGAGATGGAATGACTTTCCACCAGAGTTTGGGAAAGTTACTTTCTGTGCCACAGGTCCCAGTAAATCACAGCCACCACTCTGCCCACGGCCCCCTAGGCTCACTGGCTGCTCTCCCTCCCACTCACCAAGATCTTGCTGAAAGACCGGTACTCCAGGTGGGTGAGGTGCTCGGCCAGCTCCCCCGGCTCCAGGTGATCAAAGAGCAAGGAAGTCTTGCGCTTCTTCTGTGCCACTGGCTGACGCTGTGTAACTTGCCTCTTCCACTTGTAGGTCGGGCTGAAAAGGGGCGGAAAAGAGGTCAGCCTTCCTTCAGGTCATGCAGAGGGAAGTCCTTTATCCTGCTACTGAGTCTCTAGACCAGGCTAGGCTAGCTGATGGGTTCTGTAGTGCAGCTTCATGGAGGGTGGGGGAAGGCTCCCCAGAGCCGCCACTGTGGGGTGTCTAGCCTCCAGCTAGAACAGTGGTGGTGAACCTATGGCACACGTGCCAGAGGCGGCACTTGGAGCCCTTTCTGTGGGCACCCATGCGGTTGCTCCAGCACCGTTTGCACTGCCCTTCTGTCCACCAGCCCAATGAGAGCATTCCCTCCCTCCCCCAGCACAGATTTTGCCCCGCCTCTCTACCCAGCAGCCCAATGGGAGGGCTTCCTCCCTCCCCCAGCACAGAGTTCGCTCTGCCCCTCTGCCCAGCAGCCCAATGGGAGAGTTTCCTCCTTCTCCTGTTGCTGTGTCGGCACTTTGTGATAAATAAGTGAGTTTGGGGTTGCAGTTTGGGCACTCGGTCACCGACCTAGGTGGTCCTGCTTCAGAAAAGCCACCCAACAGAACTAGTTCCCTCTGCTGCTTTTGTAGCCATCAGAACTGGCCATCTTGCGAACTCAAACTTGGATTGGAGTTGCTCCACTGACAATATTAGCATCAACTTCACCGCGAGGATGTATTCCAGCAAGCAAAGCTCACAGAGGTGCTGGAAAGAGCAGAAGGCCAATCCGTGGGCGTGGAGGGCGTGGTTCCCCTCCATGTACTTACACGCTCTCTATGTCGATCAGACTGGTGTGCTGTTGATTCCCTTCCCGGCCCAGGACTTCCTTCAGTTCTTTGATCTGTTCGGCCAGTTCCGGGTTGAGGTCAAACTCTGCTGGGAATGCCGAGATCCAGTATCTTAACAGGATCAGGAACGAAATGATCAGTGACAAAAACCAGACAGGGGAGCCCCAGAACGACTTTTCTACCGCCACCACACCGGCCCAAATCCAGTGAAGCACCAACGGGAAACCCAACGGGTCCCTTGCTTGCACAGTGGCTTCCTAATAAGGCTGGAGTTTTCACGTCCTGGCTGCACCTAAGTTCTTGTACAGGGGTTCCCAATCTAAGGCCCATGGGCCGGATCTGGCCCATGGTGCCATTTCATGTGGCCCCTGCCCCTCTAAGAGCATTTGAGAATGCCGGCTCCTTTGAAGCTACTTCAAGGGTCCCTCTTTCATCACTTACCTCACCAGATGGCAGGTTTTAACCTGCAGAGAACTATTTTCTGAGCCACGCGATTCCTGGTAAGTTCACAGCAGAGTTAAGGACAAAAAGGAAACGAGAGAAACTGTGTATACCTGTGGCGTATATTTGTATCACGAGGGAGTTTTCGTCAGGGGATCTCCAAAAGAGGACAAAACTATGCTCTAGTATCAATCTACACCAGGGATTCTCAACCATGTGGCCCGTGGGCCAGATGTGGCCCATGGCATGATTTCATATGCCCTCCCTGCCTCCACCACACCTAGAAGTGCCATGTGGAGGAGGAAGGGCAAAATGGCCACCATGACCTGGCCTCTGGCTTTAAAAGGTTTCGAACTCCTGGTCTGCACTGAACTTTGCTAGTATTTTAATTATCAAACTGGCAAAGGGAGGTACTTGGTAGACGCAAGAAGGATATATCTGCAGCAGTTTAGCAGCTAGTTCAGAGGATGGGATATACCATGAGTGCATCATAAGGAACATCCGGACCAACTGCGGGTCTCGAACCTTGCCTTCATTGTCTGGAAAAAGAGCATGAAATACAGTAAATGTCTCATAGGAAGGTCTGCAATATATAGAATAGGGTGGCAGGGAGAGAATAAAGATGTTGTTCATGCAACACAGAAATAGCACATCTAAGTGTTTAACTAGTACTGTATATACTCGAGTATAAGTCTAGTTTTTTAGCCCACAAAATAAGGACCAAAAAGGAGACTCGACTTATACTCAACAACCCCGAGGGTCCCAAAATGAGGTAGCTCTTGCACTCTGCAAGATTCAATGCCACTGCCCTTTTCTGCCACAACACCCATAACGCCGCCTATAGGGCGACATAGGGCACACACCCTACCCTTACTCTTACCAAAAGCTTCAATGCATCCATGTAGCAGTTCATCCACCGTGCACCCCTTTTCCAGGTCCAGAGTTGTGGACATTTTGGAGGCTTGCTCATGTAACTTGGGACAGCTACAGATCGAACTCCACTGTGGGTAGAGGGAATCCTCCGCAGGGATGATACCTAAGAAAGCAAAAAAAAAAATGGAAATAATCAAATGACAGTCATCTCCAGGATTCCTTGTGGGGGGCTGGTTGTTCTTCATGGCTTGGTGTACAGCCTGGATGAAAAACAGTAAAGGGTAATGGTTACGAAAGCTGAGTGCAGAAGAATAGATGCCTTTGAGATGTGGTGCTGGAGGAGAGTTTTGAGAGTCCCCTGGACAGCGAGGTGAACAAATAGGTCAATCTTAGAAGAAATCAACCCTGACTGCTCCTTAGAAGGTCAAAAAGTGAAGATGAAGTACTCTGGACATCAAATGAGAAGAGAGGACTCACTTGAGAAAGCCTTGATGCTGGGAAAGGTGGAGGGCAAAAGAAGAAGAGGGCGGCCAAAAATGAGATGGCTAGATAGTATTGTAGACACAATGGGCACAGAACTGAGCAAGTTGAGGAAGATGGTGGAGGACAGAAGTGCCTGGAGGACAGTGGTCCATGGGGTCATCGCAAAGGGTCGGAATCGACTGTGCAACTGAACAACAACTGCTCAAATTGCAGCATTACCTACTTCCTTTTCTCCCCAGGGGCCCGCAGTGGCTCAGTGCTTAAGACACTGAACTTGACAGCTAGGAGGTGGGCAGGTCAGCAGTTCGAGATCTGAGTGCTGTACGATGGAGTGAGCTACCCACCTCTGTCCATGCTGCCGCCCACCTAGCAGTTCGAAAGCAAAAAAAAAAAATGCAAGTACTGTACAGATGTACCTCGCTTAAAGAGCATAATGTGTTCCACAGGATTGCTCTTTAAGCAAAACACCATTGTAAGTGACCAAGGGGGGGGGATTGTGCACCCCGATTTATTTGTTAATCAAGTTTTTGGTTGGTTTTACTTGTTAAGCGAAGCAAACATTCAGAGAAAAATTCTGCTCTTTAAGCGAGTTACTCTTTAAGCGAGGCGCTCTTTATGCGAGGTTTGACTGTATACACTTGAGTATAAGCTGGGTTTTTTAGCTCCCAAAATGAGGTCCAAAAATGGGACTCGGCTTATACTCGGGTCAACATAAACACTCAAAAACATACCCACTCAAATGTCTAGATTAATTAATTTACCTAGCTGTGATGCCAAGAGG
Source organism: Furcifer pardalis (assembly GCA_030440675.1). NCBI lineage: Eukaryota > Metazoa > Chordata > Lepidosauria > Squamata > Chamaeleonidae > Furcifer > Furcifer pardalis. The sequence goes on along the minus strand of CP126899.1, from coordinate 3,668,239 downwards.
TTAGCCTGGAGGATTCCTCTGCTACCAGATTTATGCTCATGTTGGAAACTGCATCCCTCCACCAGAGGTGACGCAAGGAGAGTATTCAGCATCAAATGCCACTATTAACCCCACTGGTCTACTTTGACACTAAGGGAACTTTTGCAAAGCTGTTTGTTCATGGCGTCCGTCCGTCACAGGGCTGTGCGGTTAAACCCAGGACCAATCACATTTCCTCAGCCTGTCAGCCAGCACATCGCCCACCGCTCTCTCACTCGTCGCTGGCATTGCACATTTTAGTGTAAACTGTCGAGAATGTTTTATCCAGTCAGGATTGTGGTAATTTTAGCTTATTAACTTTGGTGGCTTTCCCGGAAGCTCCACTCTCTAGATCTGGATGCCCAGTACTGTACTTCAATTACTGTTTATACTCGAGTATAAGTCTAGTTTTTTTAGCCCCCAAAATGAGGTCCAAAAAGGGGACTCGACTTATAGTCGGGTCAGTAACCCCGAGGGTACCAAAAACGCAAATTCAAACATACAGTTAAAAGGCAACACTAACACTACCATAAAATCTCAAAAATATACCCACACAAATGCCTAAATTAATTAATTTTACCGTCTGTTCATGTATTTTAATTATTGAAAATCACTAGCAGCTGCTGCATTTTCCACCCCTGACTTATACTTGGGTCAATCTATTTTCCTAGTTTTAGAGGTCCAAATTAGGTACCTTGACTTATATTCGGGATGACTTATAGTCGAGTATATACGGTAGTTCTATCAACAATTGTTACCGCTGTTGTTCTAGTTCCACTTTTTTCTCATCCTTCCTCCTGAAGAGATGCCAAAGGCTAACAGTTCGCATAGAAACGGAACTGGAGCCATCAATTATGAGCAACTAAAATTCTCAGATCTCAAGTACAGATTGCACCCATTCGTGTAACAAATCTCTCAAACAAGGATCACAAGTATAAGCAGAAAAGGCAAAGAAAGGATGACAAATGATCAGCAATCTCCAGACCCAATGATGTTTAGTTCCTCAAATGTCTGAATTAATTCATTTTACCATATTTTCACGTATTTTAATTACTGAAACTCAATAGCAGCTGCTGCATTTTCCACCCACCCCACCCCCCGACTTATACTTGGGTCAATCTATTCCCTTAGCACAGGGGTGTCCAAACGTTTTGGGCCATGGGCCGTTCATGTGGTTCAAGGAGCTGGCCACTAAGGCCCAGGGGCCGGGTGTGGCCCCTGACTCCAATTCATCTGGCCCACGAAGCCCTCGTCGCTCCTGGAAGCGGAAGTAAAACACGCCCGTACAGGCGCGTTTTACTTCCACTTCCAGAAGCGACAAGGGCTTCGCTGGCCGCTTCCACTTCCAGGAGTGACGAGGGCTTCGTGGGCCGGATGAATTGGTGTTGGGGCCGCAACCGGCCCCCAGACCTTAGTTGGGGCACCACTGCCCTAGCACGCCGGAGCTGGCTCTACCATAAGAAGTGGCAGTTGCTTCGAACATGGGATAATGAAACTCAAACATGGATAGATTTTTCTGTGCCATGTGGCCTGTTCTCTTTCACCCACTTGAAAAAATAACCAAACTCCAACCCCTTCTACCTTGCTATCATCCAGTGTAGCAGAAGCCACTGCCTAGACTTTGCACATAATAACAACATGGGGATATGGGTGTTCTCATATTTTTGCCTTTCAGACAGTCCAGGAAGAGAGATAATCCTGACAAACATCAAGCTGAATACACACGACCTCGTCTGGAACTTTTGCTCACGCCTCGGCAAGAGTCCAGTTTGAAACTGCTGCCAGTTTAGAGCTAGATAGACCAGTAACCTGAATCAGCAGATTCCTGATTCCTGAAACCAGGGATGGCTAGTGTCCATTCAGAGGTCTAGGCTAGGGATTCTAAACCTGCCGCCTACGGGCGGGATGCGGCCCACGGTGCCATTTCATGTGGGGGGAGCCTCACCACCACCTCCACCACACCAGGAAGTGCCATGTGGTGGAGGAAGGGCAAAATGGCCATCCAGCCCCCGAAGCTGTCTGAGGGAGTGTGACCCAATGGCCCACCGGCTTAAAAAGGTTGAGAACACCTGGTCTAGGCCGACATCCTGGAATCGGGCTACCTTTGCCAGCCTATTCTTGGCTGCCCTCTTACCCAAGAGCTTCCATCTGTTTTTCTTCCTGCTGAAATCTCATACTCTTTGAACCAGTGCGCAGGGAGGGCAGTGGGGAGAAACTGAGTGCATGAATGGGGTCTGAGCAAGCCGTTTGCCCACATATCTAGAACCACACAAAATGAGTTTTCCTGTTTTATTTTTTTAAAATGTAAATAATTTTATTGTTTTTCTTCACAGCTGACTCAAGGAGGGAAGGTGAGGCAAGGTCTGAAGAGGAAAGTTTGTCTCTCATCGCAGGCTGCCGAGAATGCAGGGAAGCAGGAAAAATGCCATTGGTGTGAATTTGTTTAACGTGGATCCCAGCTTGCCATGAAGTGACCCACACACTGTGATCTCGGAGTCTCTCCTGTGGCACATATGAAATGAGACATGCAGGATTTGACACTGGGAGTGCAAAGGACTGCCGCAGCCTTGAGGATATTATCAAGGTGCGTCTTCACAGCCAGTCCATCTGACATGGCCTCTTCTGCCTCCATGACCGTTGGGAATCAGAGTTCCTCCTCCGCTCATTTTGCCCTTGGGCCCAATATGATGGTTTCCAGTGGCATTCCTCCACCACCCAACACTCGGCATCAAGTCACTGTCTGTACGGTCTACTCCAAGGGTGCCCAAACTATTTTGTATTTTTACATTGTATTGCTATATTGTATCTCTACATTGGCTTGTTGGATTGTATCTCTACATTGGATTGTTGGATTGTATCTCTACATTGGCTTGTTGGATTGTATCTCTACATTGGATTGTTGGATTGTATCTCTACATTGGATTGTTGGATTGTATCTCTACATTGGATTGTATCTCTACATTGGCTTGTTGGATTGTATCTCTACATTGGCTTGTTGGATTGTATCTCTACATTGGCTTGTTGGATTGTATCTCTGCATTGGATTGTTGGATTGTATCTCTACATTGGATTGTATCTCTACATTGGATTGTATCTCTACATTGGATTGTTGGATTGTGCTGCTATATTGTTGCTCGGTTGTATTGCCACATTATTGCTGTTTTGCTTTGTGGTGTTCTATCATAGTATTATTATGCCCTATTATTTTATTTTATTTTATTGGTGACTGTATTCTATTTGTTTTGTAAACCACCCTGAGTCGGTTACACCGAGCAGGGTGGTATATAAATCTAATAAATAAATAAAAAAACTACAGTCCCCGGTGCCAATTCATCTGGCCCACGGCACCCTTATCGTTCCCAGAAGCAAAACGTGCCCATATGGGCAAGTTTTACCTCTGATTCTCGGAGCGACGAGGGGTGTCTGGGCCGGATGAATTGGCATCAGGGGCTAGATCTGGCCCCTGGACCGTAGTTTGGGCACCCCTGGTCTACTCCATTACTGCAGTTCATCTGTCTCTATACATCTGGCAGATATAAATCGGTGCTTTACCTGTTTCTGAATGTTTGCATGACACTTTGGGCTCTGCTCCTCTGCCCCGTCTTGCATTCACTGCTTCGGTGACACCACTCCATCCCGGGGCCTAAAACTGCTTTGAAGACGTGGATAACCAAACCACACACCCCTTTCTGTGAACCCTCTTCACACAGATGTGTTTATTTCTGACTGTAACTCCAGCAGCAGAGGGAAAAGGCCTGGAAACTGTGGCTCCAAGCAAGGCTGGAATCTCTCTTTGGATTTCTGGACTTCTGCCCAGCAACCTTCTGCCCCTTGGAAGATGCTGGGCCAACATCCTCTCCTCTTCCATTCCAAAGGAAACAGGGTGAGGGGAAGGATAGACAGACTCAGAGGAAGCTTCTTCCTCTACTACAGGACTTCTCAATGTTTTTCAGCCATGGGCCAGACCACGCTCGCTCAAACAGCTGAACGGCCCACATTGGCGCAGTAAAATGTGTCCGCAGCTGTCGTCAATGCATTTATGAAGGCCGCAAGACTCGTTTATGGCTGTCGTAAATGCATTTACGTGGCAATAAATGAGTCCACGGCCAATTACTTTATATGTTTATGCTTTTTTGTTTTTAGTTGTATTTTGTTTAAAAATTTAATAAAAACTTATAATAATAATAAAAAGAGCTGGGACAGAGACAGTCACTCAATCTGTCATGCAGTACCCGGGTCTCAAACTGCCAACTTGCCAGCCTTCCAGCTAGCAAGGCAAAATTCTTAACAAGTGTACCACCACAGCCCCTTGTATAAAGATTAGCTACCGGGATAGAAAGAAAGATAGGTATGTAGGTAGGTAGGTAGGTATAGAGAGAGAGGGAGAGACACACAGAGAGACAGACAGACAGGTAAGAAAATACCAAACTCCTTAGAAAATACCAAACTTGTGCTCAAAAACCAGTCATATCCAACTCTAGGGTTCAGTGCTCATCTCTGTTTATAGCCAAAGAGCCTGCATTGTCCGCAATTGCAGATGTTTCCATGGACATGTGGCAGGCATGACAAGACAATGGAACACTGTTTACCTTCCCACCGAAGAGGTCCCTATTTATCTCCTTGCAATTTCTTGCTTTCGAACTGCTCGGTTGGCAGGAGCTGGGACAGAGACAGAAGCTCACACTGCCATGCAGCCCTCGGGACTCAGACTGCCGACCTTCCGGGCTGTGAAGTCCAGCGTCTTAGCCACTAAGCTGCCCCAGTCCCCACTCCTTAGGACTTCAATGTATGTCTTTGATTATTGACCATTCCTTCCTACAACAGCCCTGCGAGGGAGATCAGACCAAAGGAGAATAGCTATCCCAAGTTCCCCCAGTGCGCTTCGTGATTCGATGAGAGCCTTGAAGCCAAACTCAGCTCAGTACAGCAGTCTTTGCCAAGTACAGTCAAACCTCGCATAAAGAGCGCCTCGCTTAAAGAGTAACTCGCTTAAAGAGCAGAATTTTCTCTGAATGTTCACTTCGCTTAACAAATAAAACCAACCAAAAACTCGCTTAACAAATAAATCGGGGTTCTCCATCCCCCCCCCCCAATTGGTCACTTTCAATGGTGTTTCGCTTAAAGAGTAAAGTCGCTTAAAGAGCAATCCTGTGGAACGCATTATGCTCTTTAAGCGAGGTACCACTGTACAGTATGACGAATCCTAGCATCTAGCTAGGAATATCTTTGTGCTGTGGGAAAAAGAATATTATTAATCTTTCAAAACATGCCTGGGCACTCAGAAACAGTGGGCTGGCACATTGCTTATGCAGTTATTTTTAGGTAAGCTTCTGGTGTGTGTTTGTGTACATCTGCCTCTTGCCATTTGGGCCGAAAACATAATGAGCACCGTGAACCTAGACAAACATCTTCCCTCATTTCCATAAAAGTGTTGGCTGGAGAATGCGGCTCCCAGCTCCCACCACTGGGAGATTTAGACTCGCCCTGCCTGTATATGGGTATAATAATAATAATTTCATGTCAGAAATTATTCTGGGTTGAAAAGATTTTTGCAGAAGAAACTCCACTCAGGGGACGCCCGGATGAGTCTCCTTTCATGTCCCCAAGAGCTGGGACAGAGACGGGCGCTCAATCGGTCACATAGTACCCAGGTCTCGAACTGCCGACTTGTCAGCCTTCCAGCTAACAAGGCGAGCGTCTTAACCCCCCGAGCCATTGCAGCTCCTGTCCTTCCTGTAAACTGCAACTGTTATTTCCCCTGCCTCCATCATCATTTCTTCTTTCTCCCCATGCCACTGCCGATGTACCAAGGTCTTGCTGCAAAATTTCCGCCGAGCAACGCATTTCGAAATATAACTTCGCCTGGCCCTCCTTCCTGGGCAGAACGATGCGACGACCAGCAGACTGTGTGGCACAAACATTTATCAATCCAGGCGGCTTGCGCTCACAAAAAAGGCAGAAGGGAGAGAAAGGACCCAAAGTGTGGGCTGCCGAGGTGCTGCAGGGACACAGCGCACTCCGACAGAGTGGCAAAGCACACAAAGACAAAGCCCACACGTTAAAAAATGCAGAGCCAGCAGGCTGGAAAAGGAATGCCAGCTCGCCCTCTTTGCACAGCCTGACCTGTGCATGTGAAGTGTGCAGGCACATACACTCGCTCCATGCACATGCAAGGTGCAGTCGTTTCACATGCTTGTGCTCCATGCTGCAGTGCACAGGGCTTTTCTTGCACATTGCCACTGCCTTCAGTGGCACAGCAGCATGCACGCTCCCCCACACATCTCACCCACAAGGACACGCCTCACTTTGTGTGCCGAGAAGCACTCGCTGGCGTTCAGATGCACAATCCGCACATCACCGAGTTCCTAGGTTTTAAAAACTCCGGCCACAAAGAGCATCTTGTCAACGTGCGCGCTAGAGAACCAAACCGGTTTACTAAGATGCAGGATTGCTGAACCCCATTGAGGGCATTCAGGGGCTGCCGGGTGGGGGAGGAATGCCACACACCCCCAGCAATGTGCTATAGGATAAACATAAAGCTGCACATTTAATTATACCCATGCTTTGCCACAGCAGTAAGAAACGCAATGATCCATCTGGTCAGGAGGAAATGGGCATCAGTGCCACCAACCCTGGACCCCCAAGGCTTAAAGCAGAGATGATGATGATGATGATGATGATGATGATGATGATTTCATGTCAGAAATTTTTCTGCGTTGAAAGGATTTTTGTGGAAGAAACTCCGCTCAAGGAAAGTCCAAATGAGGCTCCTTTCATGTCCCCAAGAGCTGAGACAGAGACAAGTGTTCAATCTGTCATGCAGTACCCGGGTCTCGAACTGCCGACTTGCCAGCCTTCCAGCTAACAAGATGAGCTTCTTAACCACTGAGCCACCGCAGCCCCAAGAGAGTTAATGAAAGAGAACTGTTCACCTTATTTATTTTAAAGCTAGTTTCAAGGCCTCCCAGAAACTCCTACACACACACACACCAGCTGTGCGCCTTTGGCCTCCCGAGGAAACACACTCTGCACTTGAGCAGGGGCACTCTTTCTCACGCTTGGCTTCTCTTAAAACAGGCACTCAGTCCTGGCCAGACCTTGAAGCCCAAGGGGCACCCTCGGCGTTTCTTCCCCACTCGTTTAGACTGGGTTGTTGTGGGCATTGTTCTCCATGCTCAAACATAGTATTTCACCCAAAATGGCCCTTGAGCATAGCAGTACCAGTCTGTCAGGAAATGTACCTCCAATCAGTGATGGCCACCCTTGGGCACTCCAGATGTTCTTGGACTCCAATTCCCAGAATCCTGGACTACTGTCGATCAAGGCTCCTGGGAACTGAAGTCCAAGAACAGCTGGAGTGCCAAGGTTGGCCATCACTGTGACCTACATCAGTGATGGCCAAGCTTGGGCACTCCAGATGTTCATGGACTTCAATTCCCAGAATCCTTGATCAGCAGGAGTGCTGACTTGGGGCTTCTGGGAACTGAAGTCCAAAACCACCTGGAGTGCCAAGGTTGGCCATCACTATCCTACATGATTCCAGGACAGATGAGGGGAGAAAGGAGGGGACCAGACGTCTAATGCGCAACTAGGTAAAATGGGCTCCTGCTCTCTGCACATGGCCAGAAACACTCTCGTTCTCTTTCACCCCATCTCCACCCCATTGTCTTTTCCTTCGCGCTTCCTCTCTCTCTCTCCTCCTCCTCCTCCTCCTCCTCCTTGAGCTGAAGGTAAAGGTATCCCTTGCTCCAAACCCAGTCGTATCCAATTGTAGGTTTCAGTGCTCATCTCTGTTTCAAAGCCGAAGAGCCAGCGCTGTCCACTTCTGCAGACGTTTCCGCGGTCATGTGGCAGGCATGATTAGAGACTTCGGAGAAGCGAGGTAACACTTTTGTGTCAGACACTATTCTGGGTTGAAAGGATTTTTGCTGGAGAAACTCCGCTCAGGGGACGCCCAAATGAGGCTCCTTTCATGTCCCCAAGATCTTTCACCCCCACCGGAGTAGGGTCCCTACTGATCAACTTGCAACGTCTCGCTCTCGTACGGCTAGGTCGGCAGGGCGCGAGGACAGGGACGGGAGCTCACTCCGTCCTGCGGTACCCGGGTCTCGAACTGCCATCTTGCCGGCCTTCCAGCGAACAAGGCGAGCTTCTTAACCACTGAGCCACCAGGTTATAAGCAGCCACACTCAAGGCAGGCACAGAGACACACCCAGCCCGGTCCCGCGGGGCGGCGACACTTACCGTGCCTGCCCGGCTCCTCCAGGCGGTCCCTCCAAGGCGCGCTTCGACGGCCGCTCAAGCCCCGCTGCGGTGCCGCGCACTGGCCCCACCGTGCCCAGCGCAGCCGCCTCTGCTCGCCGGAGGGAGGGAGGGAGAGAGGGGGGCAAGGGGGGCGGGCGCCCCTGGCCGTCGCTCCGCCGCCCCAGCCGAGCTCCGGCGCTGCCGGCGAGAGCGCACTGCGCAAGGCGGGACTTTCTCGCCGGCAGAGGCGGAGGCAAGCGGGTGGGCGGGGAAGAGGGGGACACGGGGGGCCGCCGCCGCCCCCGCCGCCTCCCTACCTGGACTCCTGCGCCCCCGTCTCCTTTTCGCTCCGGGAGGGTGCTGGAGGCGACTACTAGAGTGCCTCTGAGCACGAGCAGAGTGCCACACACACACCTCACTCCCCTCGGAGAGACCAGTATGGAACGCATTCCCACACGCCAAAGAAGTTGGCCAAAGGTCGCCCTTGCTAGAAAACTAGTCGTATCCGACTCTAGGGCTCAGTGCTCCTCTCTGTTCCAAAGCCGAAGAGCCAGCGCTGTCTGCTTCTGCAGACATTTCCGTGGTCATGTGGCAGGCATGGCTAGACACCAGAGTGCACTGAAGCTGTTTCCCTTCCCACCAATGTGGTCCCTATTTATCTACTTGCAATTTCTTGCTTTCGAACTGCTAAGTTTGCAGGAGCTGGGACAGAGACGGAAGGTCATGCCATCCTGCAGTACTCAGGAATCGAACTGCTGACCTCACACCTTCCAGCCAGCGTCTTAGTGACTTGAGCCACTGTGTATATATAGACACAGTGTCTATATATATATATAGACAATGTTATATATATATATATAGACAATGTTATATAGAGACATGAGCACTGAACCCTAGAGTCGGATACAACTCGCTTTCGAGCAAGGGCGAGCTTTACCCAACTTCTTGTGTGTGTGGATGTGTTTTATATATATATGTTTGTCCTGATCTAAGATGTGAAGGTCTGGGGTCAAGGGCAAGTGCTGAGAGAAGGCCCCTCTCCATGCGTCAGAAACATAGGAATGGGTACTTTGCTTGCTTGAGTCATAGGGTCCCTTCCACCAGGCCACGTCTAAGATGATGATGATGGATGATGTTCATTTTTGAATCACCCACCACCTCGGCACAAGCAAACAAAACTGAGAGCAGACCAAGTACAGAGGAACTGTCCTCAACTGAGACTCGCTGAGTCTTGGCCAAGGGAGAGGTTCTGCAAACCGGCAGTGTGCCACAGAGCATGGGCAAAGTGCATCAAGCTGAGAACCTAGCATAGAAAAGTGACAGCGTGCCGTAGGCCATGTACAGAGTGCCTGGTTTGAAGGCCCAGAGGACTTGGTCTCAGGACACAATCCTGTAATAATACAGTTGTCCCAGAAATTATTCTGGGTTGGAAGGATTTTTGCTGGAGGAACTCTGCTTAGGGGGATGTCTGAATGAGGGTCTTTTCGTGTCCCCAAGATCTTTTCTCACCAAAGGGGTCCCTATTTATCTACTTGCAATTTCTTGCTTTCAAACTGCTAGGTTGGCAGGAGCTGGGACAGAAACAGGAGCTCATTCCGTCATGCAGTACTCAGGTCTTGAACTACCAACTTCTCTCTCCTTTCAATAGTCCTGTGAGGTAGACCCCAGGCCATGAGTGACAGACTCAGAAAGAGAGAGTATTGTGCCACATTTCATCTGATGAAAGGGTGACATCCAACACCGTCCCTGAGAGCTTGGTGGGACGATGGAGTGAATGAAACTGAGAATTATTACCATATATAACAGTACTTGACTATAAGTCGCCCCGAATATAAGTCAAGGTACCTAATTTGGATCCCTAAAACTAAGAAAATAGATTGACCCAAGTATAAGTCGGGGGTGGAAAATGCAGCAGCTGCTAGTGAGTTTGAGTAATTAAAATACATGAAAATATAGTAAAATTAATTAGTTTAGACATTTGTGTGGTTATTTATTTTTTTGAGTGTTTATGTTGACTCGAGTATAAGTCGAGTACCGTTTTTTGATCTGATTTTTTTTGGGGGGGCGGCTAAAAAAACTAGACATACTCGAGTATATACAATATTATTTTTGCAGAAATGCCAGTGTGTGTTGGGGGTGTGTGTGTGTATCAAAATATGTGCAGTGAAGGGGGGGAGACATTGGAAAACTCTGCTGACCCAGTTTGTAGCTGACACCCAGGGGTGCAAAAAGCAGATCTGAGAGGGGGTCCAATGCCTAGTTTGGCATTGCTACATCCTCTGGTTGCTATAGAAACTGGCTCTGCTGGGTTGTGATTGGAGGGGGATGGAAGGAACTCACTTGCCCCCACTTGCCCAGGAAATAAGGCGAACCTGCCTAAGAGACAGAATTAAGAACCATCCACTTTCTCCTAGCTTTGGGGGCTCATCAGTAGCGTAGCGTGGGTTTCAGCCACCCAGGGCATAGGCCAAATTCGCTGGGCCCCCACACACACACACACTATGCCACTGTCCTCAGCACACACCAACCTGATCCCCCTTAAGAGTGTGCCATCCTACCCGCCAGTCCCCTCAGCTACGGCTGCTGTCGGTTGCTGAGCCTGTTGGCTGTTCTTCCTCCCAGCCATCCCAGAACGAAGGCCATTGCCGCTGCAAAATTTTGCTGCCCCCAATTTTGCTGTCCCCTGGAAAGTGCCGCCCGGGGCAGGGGACCCTGCCCGCCCACCCCACGCTATGCTACTAAGGCTCATCATCCCACCCCAATTCCTTTCCCTACTGAAACCCAGGATCCTGTCATGATGACCTTCCACACATGTTTGGAGGCACACAAGTGTGTGTCCGACCCATAGTACAAAAACCGTGCACTCCCCTGCCTTAGAACATCTCCCCACTCTGCTATCTGGTGTCCCAACATTGGGTTAAAACTCCCATCAGATTGATTTGAGTTGCCAGCCAGGTTTTTAGGCCCTTCCGAAAGGGCAATAGCTCTGTCTGTAAGCGTAACTCAGTTGGCACACTCGCTGCCCCCCATCTAGCCTCAAACCCCCCCCCCCATCTAGGCACTCAGGACACCAGCGGTGGCAGAGCGTCCTGGCACCCGCCCCCACAGCAGCCTCCCCGCCCCGGCCACCAGGAAGTCCAGGGGCGGCAGCGAAGTCCCATTTATTGTGAAATTTTGCACCCCAAAAAAGTGCCGCCCGGGGTGGGCCACCCTTTCTACGCTATGCCACTGATACATTTATACATCTGGTATAGAGGCCCAGAGTGACTGGGCAAAGTTGGTCAGTCAGGAGATGGATATGTAAATCAATGAGTTATTTACAAGCAGGAATAAAATGCAATCAATTTGTCAGGTGAATCTCTGGTAGAAATCAGTTTGAGGAGTTAGGTTTGCAAAAATAAACATTCTGACTTTATAAATCTCCTAATAAGTTGATTGAGGAAGCTTTATGGGAGGAAGCACATCCAGAGGTCAACTGGCTGTGCTGGTCAACTCAATGTTGGTGTCCCTGTTTTCTTGCCTTGGTTACGGTTCTGAGGAGACACTGAGATATCAAGACATGTCGGGTGTTTTGCGTCCCCCCCCCCCCCCCCCCGGCTTGGCCTTTGTGCTGGGCTGCATGACGTGAGAACTTTGCTCTGGGAATTCTCACTCAGATTTGTCTGGCGTTGAAGCAAGAAGGAGGAGATGCCTTGGCTGGCTATTTCCCCCAAGCTCTCCTTCCTTGAGAGAATCTCATTTTGGAAAAGGGGGGGGGAGAAGAGGGGGGGAGAACATCCATTCACCTGCTACCATTTTGGCTGCAAAAAGCGAACGGGGATGGCAAACGCTACACAAAAGGCTGGCTCCTTTATCGCAACAATATTTTGTCTAACTTTCCCGTCTGTTGAATAGAAGAATTTTTTAAAAAAAGTTACCCGTACATGCTCGAGTATAAGTCGACCCAAATATAAGCCAAGGTACCTAATTTTGACCTGAAAACCCAGGAAAATAGATTGACCCGAGTATAAGCTGAGGGTAGGAAATGCAGCTGCTGCTAGTGAGTTTCAATAATTAAAATACATGAAGATGCAGTAAAATTAATTAATTTAGACACTTGTGTGGTTATTTTTTAATAATGTTTACCTGAGTATAAGTCGAGTCCCATTTTTGGACCTCATTTTGTGGGGCTAAAAAAATCAGACTTATACTCGAGTATATACAGTAATTCGTTTTCTCAGAGAAGGAAGACAGCTAGAGATCTCGCATTTAATCTCTAGCTCTCCTGCTAGGACTGAGGAAATAAATTATTCTGTCAGGATGACTCATACATTTAAGTGAAATTCATATTTCCTGCTATTACAACATTTCCCCTCCAGAAACATCGTTCCTTCAAACTACCTTGCCTGAGCAACCAGATTTGCAAACGAAAACTTTGTTTACATCCTGACGGCCAATCCCAAAACAAAAGTAAGTTAATTTACTACACATGGATTCGAGCAAACTTGGGCTAGGATATAAAAACATATTTTACTTCTTAAGGAGCACCAAGCTCAGTGGATTGGCCAGCTGCCTGGCTGCCCGTGTTTCTTTTCAGGACGGTTCATAATCACTTCATTACTGTATATACTCGAGTATAAGTCTACTTTTTTAGATCCCCAAATGAGGTCCAAACAGGGGACTCGACTTATACTCTGGTCAATGACCCTGAGGGTCTCAAAAATGAGGTTGTGCAAATTCAAACATACAGTTAAAAGACAACACTAACACTACCATAAAAACATACCCACACAAATGCCTAAATTAATTAGTTTTACTGTATTTTCATGTATTTTAATTATTGAAACTCACTAGCAGATGCTGAATTTTCCACCCCTGACTTATACTCTGGTCAATCTATTTTCCTAGTCTTAGAGGTCCAAATTAGGTGTCTCGACTTATATTCGGGATGACTTATAGTCGAGTATATACGGTATCTAAAACTGTGAGGACCAGGAGCTTATCTAAAAGAGAGGAATGGGGTCAGGTTCTTTTCTTCTAGGCAGATTAGAGGAAAGAGAGACAAGCCAGGCTCACAGAAGTTTCAAAGTTTTGTTCTTAAAATTCCCCATATTAATGGATTCAGTAATTGGAAATGAGGTGCCAACATGGGTAAGTAACATTAGTTAGAAAGGTTAAGTGAATAGGTCGCCCTTGTTAAAAAGCCAATCGTATCTGACTCTAGGGTTCGGTGCTCATCTCCGTTTATAGCCAAAGAGCCAGCATTGTCTGCATCTGCAGACATTTCTGTGGACATGTGGCAGGCATGGCTAGACACCAGAATGCGCAGAATGCTGTTACCTCCCCACCAAAGTGGTCCCTGTTTATCTACTCCATCCTGCAGTATTCAGGTCTTGAACTGCGCACAAAACACTCTTTATCTTCCCACCGAAGTGGTCCCTATTTATCTACTTGCAGTGTCTTGCTTTCAAACTGCTAGGTTGGCAGGAGCTGGGACAGAGACAGGAGCTCACTCCATCATGCAGTACTCAGGTCTCAAACTAGGTCATTATAAATAGTCCAGTTGTTCAGACTATTGTTTACTATGTTCTCTTTTAAGGGGGTAACCAGTTATGCTAACCCTGTGTGCCATCCCTCTGTGACTCTGTCCCATGGGGTACAGCCGGGCAGCCTGGCGACAACCCCTCTTTCTATCTGCTGCCTTTGTCCGCCTATGTACGGCTCTGTGATGGAATGGCACCGCGTGTGCCACAGCGGCTACCTGACCGTGTGGCCAATTAAACCCCATGAGTCCTGCCAGCTGCAAATCCAATTACAGGCTCTGTTTGGCAAGGCCCGGAGCAGAGATTCTTGAGGGGGAAAGCCGGATCCACCTTCCTCCCATAGGAAGAGTCAGTAAACTGGGGAGCTGGTGGTAGGGATTAGAGGAAACCCCCTCGGGTTGCAGCTTCAAAGCTGCTAAGAGCAACTCCCTGTGAGTCACCCCAGCAACTCTGCGCACACAACGTCGGCTGATCTCCCACCCCACTTCAATGCCTTGATTGATGTCATTCACTATTTACATCTGTGGGTCTGTTTTAAGTGTCATGCTTGAAGTCTAGGACACTAAAAGGGAGCTATGCTAAACAGGGGGTGTTGTATCCAGCTGTTCCAGATTGTTGCTGATGCTGCCTTCTACTAAGGTTGCCATAATTCTCTCCCAAAAAACCGGGACAGAAATATACTTGATAAAAATGTCCGGGTTATCTACAAAATAGCCTTTTTTACAAAAACAAACATAATATCCTGACCTCGATAAAACACTTTCACATTAAATATATCAATACATAAACGAACTTATTTACCGTTAAGTCTTACTGTACTGGTCACACTTATCCGACAGTGGTACAAGGAAAGGGAATGGGGCAGGAAATCGCTCATTTGATGGCCAGAGTTCGAATTTATTTTAATGGTGTGTTATAATACACAATTAGTAAGTCTTAAAAATCCGGGACTTTAACATGGTTTTTATTGAACTGGCTGGGACAATTTTTCTGACCTTGAATCCGGGACAATCCCGGTTTTCCAGGACATATGGCAACCCTACTTTCTACCCATGATGACAAACCTTGGCACTCCAGGTGTTCTTGGACTTCAATTCCCAGGAGCCCAAGTCAGTACTTTTGCTGATCAGGGCTTCTGGGAATTGAAGTTCAAGAACATCTGGAGTGCCAAGGTTTGCCATCGCCTCTGCTACAAGAGGCCACTCATGCGCTCTCCTTGACAAGAGGCCCCACCCTGAGTGATCGCGTTCAGCTCCTCATTTCTGTTCTCACCATGAAGTTAAAAGTGACACATATGATGACACTGCATCACAAAAAAATAAATATTGTCTGCTACATAGTCTAATCCATGTGTTCTATACTAAATCAAGGGCAGTCAATCAAAATCTGAAGTCCGATTCTGCCTAGGACGTCAGGATCTTGAGTTAGCAAATCTCACCCTCTTGGTTAGGTTCTTGCATTGATCACGCAGGGTATATGTGCCATAAATGTAGCAACAATTGTCCAGTTTATTAGCACAGCTGCACCCACTCATCTTTAACTCAAAACAGACTCACTATGGTCTAGCTGTACTATCCAATAAGATGATTTCACACCAGAGACAAGCCCTTGATCCATCTCGCCTTATATACCGTATATACTCGACTATAAGTCGTCCTGAGTATAAGTCAAGGTACCGAATTTGGACCTCTATACTCGGGTCTATCTCTTTTCCTAGTTTTAGAGGTCCAAATTAGGTACCTCGACTTATATTCAGGACGACTTATAGTCGAGTATATAGGGTACTGTAAAAGACCTAAAGACTTTAACTTTACTTCTTTCTAAAACAATCTGACACAGAATCCTGAGCACATGTATATTTCTCTGACTTAATTGTGAGCAAATTATATTTTGTTCTTTCTCCTAAGCAATTTAGTGCAAGTGTATTCGTTGGCAGGGTTAAACAGGGAGAAACCTTGAAAGAACCGGCATTCAAACTAATATTTGCCTAAAAACCAGCCTGTGCGGCTGCTAAATATAACTTAACAATATTTCAGGTGTGGTTTTCGACCATTGCCATCCTCCACCCTGCTCTGCTGAGTTTCTGTGGTCCAGTGGAGGTAGGAACCCAGGACTTCCTATCAACCACACCACGCTAGCACTGCACCTTTCCCTATACAGTTTGTCGTTGTTCAGTCGCACAGTCGATTCCGACCCTTTGTGATGACCCCATGGACCACTGTCCGCCAGGCACTTCTGTCCTCCACCCTCCTCCTCAACTTGCTCAGCTCTGTGCCCATTGTGTCTACAATACCATCTAGCCATCTCATTTTGGGCCGCCCCCTTCTTTTGCCCTCCACCCTTCCCAGCATCAAGGCTTTCTCAAGCGAATCCTCTCTTCTCATTTGATGTCCAAAGTACTTTAGCTTCATCTTTACTATTTGACCTTCTAAGGAGCAGTCAGGGTTGATTTCTTCTAAGAGTGACCTATTTGTTCTCCTCGCTGTCCAGGGGACTCTCAAAACTCTCCTCCAACACCACATCTCAAAGCCATCTATTCTTCTGCGCTCAGCTTTCCTAATGGTCCAGCTCTGACAACCCTACATTGCCACCGGGAATACCATTGCTTTGACTAGATGAATTTTTGTTTGCAATGTGATGTCTCTACTTTTCACTATGTTCCCCAGGGAGTAAAAACTATCAGCCTCATTAGGCTTCAGCTGTTACAAGATAGTATCCCATTTCTAGGTGCAAAGTATAATTCCACGTCTATTCCTCTCCAGCAGAAGTCAAAGAATCAGAAAACCATACAGTAAAACCTCGACTTACCTATGCCTTGAGTTACATAAAATTCGACTTACATAATGATTTTGTGCTAAAACTATGTTCCAGTTTACACAATTTCCTGTGCTGATTTATACTTTTTAAAATGCAGCCGATGCTTGGCCGGGAATGAAGCTATCCTTCTGTGCGAATGTCAACCAGCACAGCACAGCAGATGGGAATAAGTCAGAAATATAGTGGCACATGGCTGGCATGAGTTCAGTGATACCCTCTCTTATACTCCAGAAGTATGTTTTTAGGATAAAGTATGCATGTAGGGGAGGGACTGCCATGGCTTAGTGATTTAAGATGCTGAATTTGACGACTGCAAAGTTGGCAGGTCAGCAGTTCAAGACCCGAGTGCTGCACGACCAGAGCAAGATCTCGCCTCTGTTCCTGCCAACCTAGCAGTTTGAAAGCAAGAAATTGCAAGTAGATAAATAGGGACCACATGGGTGGGAAGGTAAGGAGTGTTCCAAGCCCTCCTGCCACATGTCCATGGAAACATCTGCAGACAGCACTGGCTAGAAACAGAGGTGAGCACTGAACCCTAGAGTCAGATACGACTGGCTTTTGAGCAATTGAGACCTTACAGTAATAGTTCCTCTTCGAGACTGATTTGCCAATTTTCATACCTTGCAGAAATCATTCCAGATCTCTCTCTCTCTCTCTCACACACACACACACACACACCGTTGTTCTGCATCGCTGCTCCATTTTATGCACAGACGACCATGGAAAGTAGGCGCATTTACAGCAGACTAAAACCACTTCCATCCTATGGAATCCCAGAGTGTGTAGACTGGGAAGGGATTCTAAGTGTCTTACAAACTACCAGTCCTAGGAAGCCATAGGATGGAGTGATGGCAGTTTAACTACGTCCCGACCCAGCCACAAAGTTAGTAGGGCTGTGCTGGGGGGACGGAGGAAGCGCTCCCATTGGGTTGCCGGGCAGAGGGGTAAGGTGCGGGCCCATGGAGAGGATGGCTATTAACTTATGTGCCACCCTGTACAGTATACCCACCCTGCTTTTAAGCACCATCCAGTTATACTACTTTTTAAATATACCATATATACTTGAGTATAAGCTGAGTTTTTTAGCCCCAAAAAGGGGATTCGGCTTATACTCGGGTCAATTACCTCGAGGGTCTCAAGACTATGCTGGATTGAGATATGCCAGAAATTTAGTTGATTTTACCATATTTTCGTGTATTTTGATTATTAAAACTCACTAGCAGCTGCTGCATTTCCCACCCTCGGCTTATACTCAATCTATTTTCCTGGGTTTTCTGGTCAAAATTAGGTTTCTCTGCTTATATTTGGATCGTCTTATACTCGAGTATAAGACTGGGAATGTTTCAAACGAACGCCTCTTACAGTAACAGGGTGAAAGGAAAACACAGATAACCTCACCATCTCTTTAAAAACACGTGTTACAGTTGTTTTGAAACCTTTATTATTATTATTTTTCATTTGGAGGTGGTTCCCCCCACACCTTCCCCCCCTCAGTCTGGAGGCCCCTTCTTCACAACGACGCTTTCTGTGACAAAACAGATGGTGGTGGTGCCTTTACAAATGAGAACATAAAATCCACCCTCCCACTCCACAACACATCCCTTCAGAATGTAAAACAGGATGGAGAAACAGGGGGGAATGGTTGTCAAAATCCCCCCCTAAGGGAGTGTAATAAAAGCCGGAGACAATAATAATCCATGAGGAGGGATAGGCAAGATGAATAAATGGAATCAAAAAAAGGCAGGAGGAAGGTGATGCCTTTTATGGGGGTCACTTGAAAAATTACATGTTGTTGCAAGCTTTCGCAACTCAAAGATTACTTCATCAGGCAAAAGAAATGATCATGGTGTGTAATAGAGCAGTGATGGTGAACCTTTTAGAGACCAAGTGCTCAAACTCAACAGGCCACAGAGGGGTGAGGTCAATATGCTGGGAGGAGGAAGGAAGGGCTCCCATTGGGGTGATGGACAGAGGGGCGGGCTAAACTTTGTGCTGGGGGAAGGAGGAAACTCTCCCATTGGGCTAATGGACAGAGGGGCGGGCTGAACTCTGTGCTGGGGGGAGGAGGAAATGCTCCCATTGGGCTGATGGACAGAGGGGCGGGGTGAACTCTGTGCTGGGGTGAAGGCCTGTGTGCCCACAGAGAGGGCTCTGAGTGTCATCTCTGGCACGTGTGACATAGGTTCACCACCACGGCTATACAGGCTGATAGTTTATTTTACCTGATGAAGTAATCTTTGAATTACGAATGCTGACAACAATGTGTAATTTTTTAAGTGACCCCATAAAAGGCGTCACCTTCCTCCTGCATTTGTTTGCTTCTATTCATGGGTCAACATGACTGGTTTCTGCTTATAAGTAAATGGCAGAGCGAGAAAAACAGGGACGGAAGTGAGATGTCGTCTCCCTTGAGAAGCAATTAGGCAGATTATGAGGGAGTAGAAACCCCACAGATTTGCCACCGCTTCTTTGTTGATGCTGGAGGGCAAGGGGTAGCCGAAGGGCAACTGGCGTCTCACTCCCGAGGTTCATCAGGGGCAGCAATCTTTTCGCGGGTAGGTTCCACGCCCCAGATTTGACGGGCGTACTCGGAGATGGTGCGGTCGCTGGAGAACTTTCCAGAAGTGGCGATGTTCCTGATGACCTTCTTGGTCCATTCCTTGGTATTCTAGAGTTGGTGGGGAAGGAGAGAGAGTCAGAGGAAGAATTTTTTTGTTGATATTGTTGATGTAGTTGTTATTTTGCTGTTTTGCTGCATTGCATTATATTGTATTTATTGCATAATTTTTGTATTGTGTATTGATTATTGTTTCTATGATGGGCCATTTTTGTAGGATGTATATTGTGTAATTTCTGTGCATAGTGTATTATTATGTATTGTTAAGCGCCGTTTCTTTTCTGTTCTTTGGATGTGTATTGTATAATTGTTGCATATATTGTATTGCTGTATATTCTGTAAGCTGCCTAGAGTTGCTTTCGCAAAAGAGGTGGCATAGGAATCTAAAAATTAAATTAAAATTAAAATTTAATTTTTAATATGTTGTATTTAATTTTAAAGGGTTAGGGGAGTCAGAGGAAAAATTCTAAACGTATTGTGATAAATTGTGATTGCTGTCAGCCGCCCTGAATCGCGTAGCTGAATGGGCGGCATACAAGACCAATAAATCAAATCAATCAATCAATGAAATAGTAGCCATGTTAATCTGTGCTTCAGGCATATCAGAAAACAAAAACAAACAAAAACACTGCAGCACTTTAAAGACTAACTGCTATATTTTCTACTGTGAGCTTTCGTGGTGCAAGTCCACTTCTTCAGACATAAGAATGAATTTTCAGGCATGGTTTATATATACCAGATACAGAGGTAAAGGTTACAAGGTAAAGAGGTTACGAGGTAAAGGGTGATCAAGCAGAATGACAGAGGAAGAAGGCATGTTTCTCTGACGTTCTGTAAAGGGACCAGAGTTTGCTTGGAAGCAACTAGTTACAAATAGCTAGTTACTACTGAGTTCTGGTCTTTCCACAGTGACCCAAGGAAGTGGCTGGTCGCAAACAGCTAACTATCTGAAATTAAGCCTGCTCCCAATAATGAAAGTACAATAATATCCCAGTTAACGTGTGCACCGCATAGCGTTAAAACCAGATAACGTTGGGGAAATTTGAGGAAACCCTTTGCATCGCACAACGTTAAGATAACGTTGTGCGATGCAAAAGTTTGCCTCAGATTCCCCAACGTTGATCTCTGGCCCAAAGCCTGCAGGGCTGGAGACCAGCCTTGTGGACTTTGGGGCAGAGATCTCTGGCGGTCCCCTTGCTGAGGCTCCGTAGATCCAAGCGTCAGATCGCCGGTTTCCCCAAGGAAACCGGTGATTGGACACTCTGAGAGGCAGTTTGGTTGGGGGGAGGGCACGCACACCCATTCTCCCCCCCCCCGCCAAAACAGCACTCCAATGCTCAAAGGGGCATCAGGGGTGAGGGCATTGGGGGCCAGATGACTTGGTGATGTGGGCCTGATACGGCCTGTGGGCCATAGTTTGGACACCCCTGGGCTATAAGAAGCCTTAAGCTCCCACCTGACAGCACCCCATTCTCTACCCTTCTCCTCCTCCTCCTCTTCACTGGCCCACTTTTGTAGACAAGTCCACACTCAGTCAAGTTCTCCATGCTTCTGGAGGCAGTCCGTTCGTCCCCCAATTCCTATTTTACTGGGTACTGGTACAGAATACTTCACACTGCCTCACAGCCAACCCACCACCGTGGGGCTTCCCGAGGCCGTCTCACCTTGTAAAGCAGGTTGACCTTCTCCTGGCATTTGATGTATGCCTCATAATCAGCAAAGACTTTGAATCTACAGAGAAGAGGGGGGGGGGGAAAGAAAGTTCATTTCATCCTTGAAAAGAGAGAATAGATTCTCCCCCCAATTCAGAGGGACAGCCGATGGGTATGAGTTCGAGGTGACTTGTGTGCCATCAAATTGCATCTGACAGACGGTGGCCCAACAGAATTTGTGGCCTCCAAAATATCCTGCCACTATCAATCCCACTCAAGTCTTGCCAACGAAAGGCTGTACTTTCTTTATGGAGTTAATCTGTCGCATAATACGTCTTATTTATTTATTTTTTACTACTTTCAACCTTTCTAACATTGTTTTTCCAGTGCATTTTTTTTACTACTTTCAACCTTTTCTAACATTGTTTTTCCAGTGCATCTTGTCTTCTCTTGCCTGGTTAGAAATTGTCATGATTCCTAGGTTCAGGGTCCCTCTCTAGCGTCACTTTTCCACACAACTCCAACTTTCTTATCCTGAAGGAGCCACATCCGGCCCACGGCCCACAGGCTGAGAATCCCTGTTCCGAATGAAGGCCCACCAAGCCCCTTCCCCAAGCGAAAAGGCCAAGACCTTAAACTCCAAGGCCATGGCATCCCAAGGTCAACACTCTGGTTTCTTTCTGAATGCCTGCCTTCTCACCTGTCATGGTACATGAGCATGTTGACAATGTCCTTGAAGAGATCGGGCTGCTTGGGGGAGAAGAAGCCACTGCTCAGTTGGTCCATGACTTGTTTCAGTTCAGGGATGCGGTCATAGTAATCCTTAGCACAGTATCTGTGGAGGGGAACGGAGTCCATGAGTTTAAGTGGGAGCATAATTCAGTGTCTTGGGGTAATGGGAATTGGAGAGTCATAATATTCTTCATCTCAGATTTAATGGCTGAGGGCAGTGATGGCTAACCTTGGCACTCCAGGTGTTCTTGGACTTCAATTCCCAGAAAACCCAAGTCAACGCTCCTGCTGATCAGGGCTTCTGGGAATTGAAGTTCAAGGACACCTGGAGTGCCAAGGTTAGCCATCACTGGTCTAGGACGTCGCCTGCTTTAGCTTGGGTACTACCAGTGTTTTCAACCGCAACCGGTCTCTACCCGTCTTGGTCCTACAACAGGGTAAGCAGCCGGAGAAAAAGCAGAAAGGGTGCCTGGAACAGTTGCCTCTCTCTGCCCAGCGGCAGGGCCGGCTACGACAAACAAGAGGTAAGAAGACTAGAGAAAAGATAGGGAAGAACAGGGTGGCCAAAAGGAAATGTCGGGGAGTCCCTAGCCTGTCTGAGTCAAGTAACTACAGGGCCCATCTGGCACACACCCTTTCCTGTCAAGCTCTTCCACATCCTCCACCCGCATGCCAAAAATGAACAGGTTCTCCTCGCCCGCCTCCTCTGCCATCTCCACGTTGGCCCCATCCATGGTTCCAATGGTGAGGGCACCATTCAGCATGAACTTCATGTTGCCCGTCCCGGAGGCCTCTGTGCCTGCTGTGGAAATCTGCTCGGAGAGGTCGGCGGCAGGGACGACTGTGGGAGAAGAGACACAAACGGCCACTTTAGAGCTAGTGGTTGGCACCATAGCATGGCACCCTAGCCGGGCCACGAGAGCACTACTGACCTTTCTCAGCCAACGAGACACGATAATTCTCCAAGAAGATCACCTTCAGCCGATCGCCAATGACTGGATCGTTGTTCACAATGTCCCCAATGGAGGTAATTAGCTTGATGATCATCTTGGCCATGTGGTAGCCAGGGGCTGCCTGGATTGGGGTGGAGAATGGTCATGTTGACTCCGCTTCTGACTCCGCTTCGTTGTTGATATCAGGGATGGCCAAACTACTGTCTTCTCTTTCTTCAAACCCATCCATCTAGAACAGGGGTTCCCAACCAAAGGCCTGTGGGCCAGCTCAGGCCCAAAACGCCATTTCATGTGCCCTGCCCCGCCCCCTCTAAGGGCATTTGAGAAACAAAATGGCTGCCCTTTGAAGCTGTTGGGAGAAAACGGGTGCCCCCATCGTGCAGGCAGTGCGAAATGACCATCCGGTCCTCAAAGCTGACTGAGAGAGCGTGACCCGGCTCCCAGCTTGAAACCCTGATCTAGAACAAAGGTGGGTGTGATGAAGGACATGCCCCACATACACACGTACCAGTGGAAGCTAGTGGCTCGGATATCAGTCAAGTGTGCTCCAGGTCTTGGTTAAAATTTTACAGACGCTTCATTCGAACGTTACAGTTCGGAGTAAAACCCACATTCACAGACTTACTGATGTCGAAGGCACCAGCTTCCATCGGGTCGTCCACCCACCCACCCACAGATCCGATCGCTTTTACTTCTCACTTTGCCTCCAATCATGACCGTCCGTGGTACAAAGTGCTTGTTGGGTTCCCTCTTGATCCCTGCAAAAGGATTGGGAGGAGACGCCACAAAACAGACAAGAGAAGGGGAGAGAAAGAGAGAGAGGAAAAGGACAGTCTGGAACCAGGCTCTGCTAAGATTTGTTCTCCAGGCTCAAAAAGGTCAACACCTTGTTTAAGCAATGATCTGGTTCTTCAGATCAAGGGGGGGACAGAGAAGTGTACTGAAAGCTTTGTCAGAAAGTTATGGCTAATATATATATACTCGAGTATAAGCCTAGATTTTTTGGGCCCAAAAATGAGCCCCCAAAAATGAACCTTTTAGAGACTGAATGCCCAGGGTGAACTCTGTGCTGGGGGAGGGAGGAAGCCCTCCCATTGGGCTGTTGGGCAGAGGGGTAGGGTGAACTCTGTGCTGGGGAGAGGGAGGAAGCCCTCCTATTGTGCTGTTGGGCAGAGGGGTAGGGTGAACTCTGTGCTGGGAAGAGGGAGGAAGCACTCCCATTGGGCTGTTGGGCATAGGTGGGGGTAGAGGGGAAGGGCAGCAGCCCAGCCCTGTGTCCCTCTGGCTTTTTAGGGCTCTGTGCTGGGGTGACGGCACCCCCCCCCCCGAGAGAGGGCTCTGAGTGCCCCCTCTGGCACGTGTGCAATAGATTTCCCACTAATGCCTTCAAAGCCGATTAAACAAAACAGCAGCTCTTGTAATTTTGTCCAATTTGTACCATTGGTCAAAGTGAAGGGCCCTGTGGGTGACACTTACGGTTATACAAGGTGATGACGTGAAGGCAGTTGAGTAGCTGGCGCTTGTATTCGTGGATCCTTTTCACCTGGATGTCAAACAGGGAATTGGGGTTGATCTTGACTTTGTATTCGTTCTCCAGGTAGGCGGCAAACTTCAGCTTGTTCTCCTGGGAGGAGAGAAGGGTGGGAAACAGAAGCCAAGTCAAAGGATGTCAGGGATGGGTCACCTGCCTCTTCCCACCCTGCCAGGTAAAGGTGCGCCCGTGGCTTAACTCCGCTACAGCAGGTAAACCTGCGTCTTTCTGGCTCTCAGACCCATCTGTCCTCTGACACCCCCCTAAGCTATACAATGGTTGTCCCCGGGAGGAGGAGGAGGAGGAGGAGGAGGAGGAGGAGGAGAAGGAGAAGGAGAAGGAGAAGGAGAAGGAGAAGGAGGAGGAGGAGGAGGAGGAGGAGGAGGAGGAGGAGGAGGAGGAGGAGGAGGAGGAGGAGGAGGAGAAGAAGAAGAAGAAGAAGAAGAAGAAGAAGAAGAAGAAGCAGCAGCAGCAGCAGCAGCAGCAGCAACCAGTTCTCCTCACCTGCTTGACTTTGGCCACATCCCGGATGAAGCCTTCGTCTTCTACAAAGTTTAGGAGTTCCTTCAGCTGTTCTAAGTCAGAGATGTACTCTTCTCCAATACGCTGGAGGTGGACAGAAGTAATTCAGACTAAAATGGCTGCCTAAAATAAGCTTGAGGAAAGCTGCCCCTGCCCCCTGCAAGTCCCCTTAGCCAGCATTGGGGCTTTTGCTTGAGCAAAAGGAACTCCCCTCCCAAGACCAAGATGGTCCAAGGGTCCGTCCATCCTTCCTTCCTTCCTTCCTTCACACCCTGAAGTCTCACCTCAGCAATTATCTCAGCCAGCCCTGGGTTGCATAACACAAGCCAGCGGCGCGGGGTGATACCATTGGTTTTGTTCTGGAACTTATGGGGTTCAAACTCATAGAAGTCTTTAAATCTGAAGCGGAAAGCAAGACAGGGAGGGTTTGGTCATTTTATAAATAGGAAGAACAGAAAAGGGCTGGAAAAAGAAGGATAAGAGAGAACTGGAAATGAGAAAAAGGGAAGCACAACTCAACCGCTGCCATTTAAACACTCTTTTATCCTCTCCGAAAGAATGTACATTTTTGGGCTGGCTTGGAAGGGAGAAAATGGTCTTCTGATAACCTGGACCAGCGGTGGCAAACCAATGGCATGCGTCCTAGAGGGGGCACTCGGAGCCCTGTCTGCAGGCACGCCTGCCAGCGCCCCAGTACAGAGCTCACCCCGCCCCTCTGCCCAGAAGTCCAATGGGAGCACTTCCTCCCTCTCCCCAGCACACAGTTCGCCCCACCCATCTGCCCAGCAGCCCAATGGAAGCGCTTCCTCCCTCCCTAACATAGTTTGCCCCGCCCCTCTGCCCAGCAGCCCAATGGGAATGCACTCTCTCCCCCAGCACAGAGTTGCCACCACCACTCTGCCCAGCAGCCCAATGGGAGCGCTTCCTCCTTCCCCCCAGCACAGAGTTCACCCTGGGCACTCAGTCTCTAAAAGGTTCGCCACCACTGACCTGGACCATTACAGATGCAACAACTTAAATTTCATCCCCTGTCTGCCATTTCCAAATGACACCAAATTAGCATCTGATTATCATCATCGTCATCCTCACCGTCACCGTCACCGTCACCACCACCAGAACATTAAGGAACCACCACCAGCAGAACATTAAGGAAGCAGAGCCAGAGGCTGTGGGCCGGAGTACCTACACAGTAGCCTTCAGGATATCAGAGTGGATGCGGGCCACTCCGTTGACGGCATGGGAACCCACAATGCAGAGGTGGGCCATGTTGATCCGTTTCACACTGCCTTCCTCCACCAAGGACATGCGGCGCAGACGGTCGAGGTCCCCAGGGAATTTGGCACGGACTTTCTGCAAGGACGAAGAGGCCACACACACACCACCGCACGTCAATAATGCTCATTTTGCTCACACCACAATCCTTCGTCCACCCCCAACCTACCCCTACCTGAGCCCCATTGGCTGCGCATTAGGGAGATTAGAGTAACATGGCCAAACAAGGGCACTATTCACACGAAAGGGAAACACACACAGAGGGGGAGAGAACATGTGTGTGTGTATGTGTGTAAAGAAGGGAGGAGACCCTATTAAGACTAAGTTGCTCAGAAGGATCAGGTTTATTTATTTATTTATTTATTTATTTATTTATTTATTTATTGGATTTTTTTCATTTGACTGTACACTGGACCTTTGCTTAACAAACTTAATGCGTTCTCCAGTACCTTCGTACTACGAAACATTCGCAAAGCGAATTTCCCATAGGAATGCGTTGAATGCAATTTCCCATTGGAATGTGTTGAATGCAATTTCCCATAGGAATGCATTGAAAACCAATTAACCCATCCCCCCCCCCAAAAAAAAAATTGTTAACCAAGCCAATATTTTCTGTGGATTTAATTGACCAGCACGTTGGGGGGCAAAATGCCAATTAACTCATGAGCTTGCCCAGAGAGCGCACTAAATGCGATGGGGCGATATAGAAGTGTGCGATTGTTGGCTTCAGAGCAAGGGTGGCCAACCTTTTTTATGCCGTGGGCTTGACCACGCCCCTGGGGAGCCGAGTGGGCCAGGCCATGCCCGGCTGGCACATTTACGGCTGTTGTAAATGCACCCGTATCTGCCTTTACGAGAGCTGCTTAAAATCCGCAGGGAACCAAAGGGCAGACCTCAGAGAGTTCATTAAGCTTTCTGCTCCCCTCCAACCCATCCAAAATAATCTGTGCATCAGTGATGGGATGTAACAGGTTCTCACCAGGTCGCCAGAACCGGTAGTAACTTTCCCCAGTGTCCTGGAGAACCGATAGCAGCTTTTGGGGGGAACCACCTTGGGGGCTTACCTTTTCACCGGTTCCCCCACTGTGCATGCATGCCAAGCACTTGGTGTGCATACACACCTGCAGGGGTATGTGTGGGGGTGTGGGTGCTTATTTTTATTTTATTATTATTTTATTTGGCTCCACCCATGATGTCATGACGTTAGCTCTGCCCACACTGTGATGATGTCACGGTGGGGTAGTAAAATTTTTGACATCCCACCACTGCTGTGCATTGCTTGGAAGCATCCCAAGTCATGCCCCCCACCTCCCGCCCCATCAGCACTCAACAGATTGTGGGCTGGGGGCCATCCCAACCATTCCCCCCCCCACTCCAACCCTCCTTGATAAGTCCTGGAAATCTTCACGTACATCAAGGAAGCGCTGGTTGATTTCGTAGATGATCTCCAGGTGACGTGGCAGGAGGGTCTCAAAGAGGTGGACCGGCCAGCGCTCCAAGGCTTCCGGCAACACAGTGTGGTTGGTGTAGGCACAGGTCCGCACCGTGACATCCCAGGCCTAGGATACAGAAACACAGGGGTTGGTCTACCTGCCCCGGGAAGCTCTTCGCCAACGGGAAAGCTGCTCTTCTGGATGCTTTCCCCCGGCTTGGCTTGGTGCTCAAGTGGCTGAACTCGACAACTGGAAGGTCAGAGTTCGATTCCTGAGTACTGCACGACGGAGCGAGTGCCTGTCTCTGTCCCAGCTCCTGCCAGCCTAGCAGCAAGAAATTGCAAGTAGATCAATAGGGACCACTTCGGTGGGAAGGTCAACAGCGTTCTGTGCCTGCCACGTGTCCACGGAAACGTCTGCCAACTAGGCTGGGAGAAACGGCATGGCTGTTGTCTGAGTTTCACACAACCCAACAAGGATCAAAACTCTTGATTTTCACCTAGGAGTTTGAATTCTAAGGGGGTCCTTGGTAATACCACACCTAGGATCCCTGGCCAACGTAAGAGAAGATGCTGGGAGTTGTCAAAAAAGCAATATCTGAGCCCTCATAAACATTGCTCTTAAAATATATTGAACACGTCTACAATTTTATTTCTAGACATAAAAATAAACAAAAATAAATAAAATGAACAATATCTATAAAGCTAAAATAAATGCACTTCCCACCAGAAACTCATTTTCTCACTCTCCTTGTCATCGTCGTTCAGTCGCACAGTCGATTCCGACCCTTTGCAACCTGATGGACCACTGTCCGCCAGGCACTTCTGTCCCCACCCTCCTCCTCAACTCGCTCAGCTCTGTGCCCATTGTGTCTACAATACCATCTAGCCATCTCATTTTTGGCCTCCCCCTTCTTCTTTTGCCCTCCACCCTTCCCAGCATCAAGGCTTTCTCAAGTGAGTCCTCTCTTCTCATTTGATGTCCAAAGTACTTTAGCTTCATCTTCACTATTTGACCTTCTAAGGAGCAGATGGGGTTGATTTCATCTAAGATTGACCCATTTGTTCTCCTCGCTGTCCAGGGGACTCTCAAAATTCTTCCAACACCACATCTCACAGACATCTATTCTTCTGCGCTCAGCTTTCCTTATGGTCTCACAAACATACATTACCACCGGGAATACCACTGCTTTCACTACGCAGACTTTTGTTTACAAGGTGATGTCTTTACTTTTAACTACCATATATACTCGAGTATAAGCTGAGTTTTTTAGCCCCCAAAAATGAGCCCCAAAAAGGGGACTCTGCTTATACGCAGGTCAACAACCACGAGCGTCCCAAGACTCTGCTGGATAGAGATGTGCCAACAATTTAATTAATTTTACCATATTTTCATGTATTTTGTTTACTGAAACTCACTAGCAGATGGTGCATTTCCCACCCTTGGCTTATACTCAGGTCAATCTATTTTCCTGGGTTTTCAGATCAAAATTAGGTACCTCGGCTTATATTTGGGTTGGTTTATATTCGAGAATATACGCTGTTTTTCCCAGGTTTCTCCCAACTAGCAATACATAACAAACCAAGCGTGTGGCTTCTTGAAATATTATTGTTTGTGTTTCTTTCTCCCGTTTCTTTTAATTACGGGAACTATCGTGGTTCCTGCCGTTTTGACCTGCCACAGAGGCCTTGTGCTCCAGTTTGAAAGGCATGGTAGGAGTATTTTCAAATAAAATCAGGACTGAGGTGGTGGTTTCAAACAAACTGGTCCCCCCTCCCTACCTCCTATAAGAAAATGTGAAAACCCCAGCCTCACCTTGTCCCAGTCGAGCTTCTCAACATCCAACAATATTCTCATGAGTTCTGGGATCGTCATTGAGGGATGGGTGTCATTGAGCTGGATGGCCACCTGAAGGAAATGTACAAGGACAGAGTGTTGGAATGGATGGAACAGCTTGGCCAGTGGTGGCGAAGACATGGCACGTGGTGTAGCGTGGGTTTCAGCTGTTTTACTAAGATTTATAAAGGCAAAATATAGACAGCTTAAGCAAAGGGAAGACAATGTACAGTATTTCCTCTCCATTCAACTCTGGGCCGAATCTCCCCCTGCTGTCGGTTAAGAAAGACAGCAGAGGCACCAGGCAGTAAGATCTTCGTTTCCCTTCAAAAAGTTCCCTCCTCTGTTCCTCGGGAGCCAGAAGGGCCCAGTGTGCAGAACTTTTTAAAAACATTATTTTTCAAAATTGCCTGCCCAGTGGTTCGCAACACACGCCCCACAGGGGGACTTCCGATTCCCAGAAGGGCAAGGTTTCCCTTGCTTGAAAGCCAGTCGTATCCAACTCTAGGGTTCAGTGCTCATTCCCATTTCAAAGCCGAAGAGCCAGCGCTGTCTGCTTCTGCAGACGTTGCCGTGGTCATGTGGCAGGCATGACTAGACACCGGAGCGCACCAAACCCCGTCCTGTCTTTGTCCCAGCTCCTGCCAACGTAGCACTTTGAAAGCAAGACATTGCAAGTATAGGTGGGAAAGGTAACAACATTCTGTGCATTCTGGTATCTAGTCATGCCTGCCACATGTCCACGACAATGTCTGCCGATGCAGACAGCGGTGGCTCTTCGGCTGTAAATGGAGATGAGCTTCACCACCCAGACTCGGATTCGAACGGCTTTTGAACAAGGGAGGTTTTTACCTTGACTTTTAATACGTGGCCAATACCTTATCTGGGAAGGCATCGTAGGAAGTGCGGACGGGATCCCGGCTGCCAAACTTGGAGGATTTGAAGCGGCGGATGATGTCCTGGAGAGTGGCAGCCACAACAAAGTACTCTTGCTTGAGACGCAGCTCTTTGCCCTCAAAGAACTGCAAAGAGAGAAAGCACAGAAAAGCCACGATGACACACAAGGGAGCAAAAGGACCACAATTCCCTATTGTCCCCAATGGAAACCTTTGTTGTACCGTATATACTCGACTACAAGTTGAGGTACCTAATTTGGACCCCTGAAACTAGAGAAGTAGATTGACCCGAGTATAAGTCGAGTCCCCCTTTTGGATCTCATTTTCAGGGCTACAAAACTAGACTTATACTTGAGTATATACAGTAAGTTTAAACTGGGTGTTTCTCTTGAAAGAATTGAGGGGTGAAAGGAAAAGGGGGGGGGGACCGGGAGATTGAACCTACATTATCATTAGGGTAGAGCACACGAGAAATGTTCTCTGCCAGGTTCCTGTCCAGCACCGCCTGGATGTAGCCACCGACATTAACTGGGATAGAAAAGAAAGAGCAAGAAAGCAGTGGATGGACGGCATTAATTCCATTGGAAAGATGCACAGGAATTCTCTGCAGAAGGCAAAGAGAGTCTTCCTGACCACCTTCCACCAAATCTAGTTATCTGGAAGCGCCAGTGGCTCAGCCTGGGAGATCCTCCTCTACCACTGAACCTCAGTGGCGTAGCGTGGGCTTCAGCCGCCCCGGGCGGAGGCCAAATTCGTCGGCCCCGGGCAGGGCCCAGGACACTGCACGCCACCCGCTGGGTGGGACCTGGGACACCGGTGGTGTGAAATTTTGCCACCCCAAAAAATGCTGCCAGGGGAAGGGCACCCCCCATGCTATGCCAATGCACCGGCCTCATCCTCCGCCTTCCCCGGGGATATGGTGGCTTCTCGTGATGCAGGGCTGTTGGCGGGCTGGACCACGTGCCTGGGCTGGACCATGTGCCCCACCTCCCACTGGAACATTCTGCCGCCCCCCGGAAAGTGTCACCTCAGACAGGCACCCCCCCCTGCCCCCCTGCTATGCCACTGCCGAGCCTGCCTTCTACCATCTCTGGAGGTCTCTGGTCTTAGCCAGAAGAGATGTGCTTGACCACAAGGGCCCTTGAGAATGCAAGAGGAACCCATGGTCTACAGTAGGGATTTCCAACCTAAGGCCCGTGGGACCAGATCTGGCCTGCAGTGCCATTTCATGTAGACCTCCACCCCCTCCAAGGGCATATGAGAAACAAAATGACCACCCCCCTTTGAAGCTGTTGGGACAAAATGGCAGGGCAAAATGACCGTCTGGCCTTCGAAGCTGACTTGGAGAGCATGACATGTGACCCGGCCTCTATCAGGTAGAGAACCCCTGGTCTACAGAGACAGGGAAGGAGCATCATCCTATGATACCAGAGGTTGATGCAAAAGGTAGGTCGTCTCCATTCCCTGCCTTGCCATGGCAGTTCTGGCATTTACGCATTTGCCCTGATCTGTCTTTGCTGTTCTTACTTACAGTCCTTCAGGTTGAACTCATTCGGAGCCCGGGCAGACCAGAGCCTCATGGTGTTCACCGTGTTGTTGCGATATCCAGGGACAGGCGTGTCGTAGGGGAGGGCAAGGACGACCTGCAAAAGAGACGCAGGACATTCAACATGCTCCACCTGTAAGTTTAGACCTGCAGAGGTAAAGGTAAAAGGTCACGCTTGCTTGAAAGCCAGACGTATCTGACTCTAAGGTTCAGTGCTCATCTGTTTATAGCCAAAGAGCCAGCGCCGCCCGTGTCTGCAGACATTTCCGTGGACATGCGGCAGGCATGACCAGACACCGGAAGTCCACAGAATGCTGTTTCCCTTCCCGCCGAAGTGGTCCCTATTTCTCTCCTTGCAATTTCTTGCTTTCGAACGGCTAGGTGGGCAGGAGCTGGGACAGAGACGGGAGCTCTCTCCGTCCTGCAGCAGTACTCAGGTCTCGAACTGCTGACCCGCCAGCAGTCAAGGTCAACGTCTTAAGATCCAGTTAGCTTATGAGTATTAAGAATAGTTGAATGATGTGATTGGTACAATGTTAGTTTATTTTGATGTTATTTAGATGATAATGGGATTTGGTATGGATTATACCTTGTGTCCAGTTCTGGGAAGTCGGGGGGGAGGGGGAGGGGTAATGGGGGAGGGGGGAGGGAGGGTTATGGGGGGAAAAACAGAGAATGTACACTTTTGGTAAAACTCTTTAAATAAATAAAAAAAAAAGGTCAACGTCTTAACCACTAAGCCACCGCAGTCTCTTTTAAGACCTGCAGAACGCTGAGCTAAGTGCAAACTCCAGCCGATCCCAAATTCCCTGTTCTTTTCTCCTGCCAGGCCTTCGCTTTCTGCACCCTCTCCTTTCTCCTCCTTTGGAACCAGATCTTTGCTACAACTTTCTTGTCTTCCTGCCTGCAATTTCATAAATACATTTTTGGGAAAAGCATTTTCCCTTCGTTGGATATTCTGAAATACTTTCAGAGTTCAAGAGTAGAGGTAGAAATGATCTGAAAATGGATGTCTAGAGACTCTAGCTCTCAATATTACCATATATACTTGAGTATAAGTCAGTTTAGCCCAGGGCTAAAAAGCTGCCTGACAGAAAGTGACTCGTGGAACTGGATCCATGGCACTATGGGTGTCACACTGAAATGCAGATGCCAAATGAAAAGCCACTGGTCTCAGGACCATCTTTATGGCTGATGGCCATGAGGATCACCTACATTCGGATTCGGATACGGCAGAAGAAGACTGACATCGAGACTTACCTGTGTGTCGACCCATTTCACCCCGTCATGATCGTGCTGTACACGGCCATAGAAGTGCACGGGGATCATGTACTCAGGGCGCCCTTTTTCCCAGGGGTTGCCGTAGCGCAGCCAGTCGTCGGCCTCCTCCACCTGCCAGCCCCCGCAGATCTTCTGGTTGAAGATCCCAAATTCGTAGCGGATCCCGTAGCCGTAAGCGGCGAGGCCCAGAGTTGCCATGGAGTCCAGGAAGCAAGCTGGGATGGAGAGGGAAGAGGAGAACATCCGTTAGCAGAAGACAGAGACCAAAACACAAGGGGGTACCTGGGTGGGCAGGAGGGAAAAAAAAAGAGAGAGAGAGAGACGGATAACTTATGGGAGTAGGATTTGGGAAATGGAGACCAGGGGTTTCTCTAGTAAGTCCACCAGGGCTTTCTCTAGTAAGTCCTCTCTTCTCCTTTGCTGGCTGGGGGACCGAGGTGGCTCAGTGGTTAAGAAGCTCACCTTGCTAGCTGGAAGGTCGGGCAAGCCGGCAGTTCAAGTCCCGAGTACTGCAAGACAGACTGAGCGCCCGTCTCTGTCCCAGCTCCTGCCCACCTAGCAGTTCGAAAGCAAGAAATTGCAAGTAGATAAATAGGGGGCACTTTGGTGGGGAAAAAGATCTTGGGGACATAAAAGGATCCTCATTCGGGCGTCTCTTGAGCAGAGTTCCTCAAGCAAACATCCTTTCAACCTCTCTTTTAACCTCTCTTTTAACCTCTCTTTTAACTTCAAGAGTGAGTTTTAACTTTTTAATTCTGTTATTAATATGTCTTTTTAAACTTAAACTTTTTTTGATCTATACTTTTACTGATGATTTTATACAACATGTTAAACCACCCTGAGTTGCCTTGGTAAGGAGGGCAGTACACAAATCTGAAATAAATAAGTAAATAAATAAAAACAGAAAGCAACCAGCGATAAGCACTGAACCCTAGAATTGGATACGACGGCTTTCGAGCACCTTTACCTAAGGAGAGCAAAGATCCCATCTGTGCCCTCTTTACAGGCCAAACTGGTCCACTGAGTGATGGCCCCGCACTGGTATAAGCTCACCTGCCAGGCGTCCAAGACCTCCGTTCCCCAACCCGGCATCTTCCTCAATTTCCTGCAACTCCTCCATATCTAGACCGAGCTGTTGGGCAAAAAGGAGAGAAGAGGGAGATAATTTGTGGTTGGAAAAATAAACCATAAGAACTCAGAACCACCTCCTCTTGGTTTTGACATTGAACTTGACCAAAGTTCACCTGGTAAGTCGCTTCATCGCAGGCGTTCTGAAGCCCCAGGTTGACCATGGTGTTCTGGAGAGTTCGCCCCATGTAGAACTCCAAGGAGAGGTAGTAAATACGCTGCGAGGAAGAAGAAGAGGAGAGCTTGAAAATATTCAAAAAGTAATGAGAAAATGCATTGTTGTTCAGTTGCACAGTTGATTCCGACCCTTTGCGATGACCCCATGGACCACTGTCCGCCAGGCACTTCTGTCCTCCAACCTCCTCCTCAACTCACTCAGCTCTGTGCCCATTGCATCTACAATACTATCTAGCCATCTCATTTTGGACCACCTCCTTCTTCTTTTGTCCTCCACCTTTCCCAGGATCAAGGCTTTCTCAAGCGAATCCTCTCTTCTCATTTGATGTCCAAAGTACTTTAGCTTCATCTTTACTATTTGACCTTCTAAGGAGCAGTCAGGGTTGATTTCTTCTAAGATTGACCTATTTGTTCTCCTCACTGTCCAGGGGACTCTCAAAACTCTCCTCCAGCACCACATCTCAAAGGCATCTATTCTTCTGCACTCAGTTTTCCTAATGGACCAGCTCTCACAACCATACATTGCCACAGGGAACACCATTGCTTTGACTATGTGAATTTTTGTTTGCAATGTGATGTCTCTACTTTTCACTATGCTCCCCAGGTTTCTCATTGCTTGCCTCCCAAGAATCAGTCGCCTTTTTATTTCATGGCTTCAATCACCACCTGCAGTGAGCTTTGATCCCAAGAAAGTCAAATCTGTCACTGCTTCTACTTCTTCCCCATCTATTCTCCAGGGACTGAGAGGGCCTGTGGCCATTATCTGGGTTTTAGACAAAAGCCCTCCTCCAACTTGGCGACCTCCAGATGTGCAAGAGTCCAATTTCTGTCATTCAAAACATGTTTCTCGTCTTGCACATGGAACTGAAAAATCTCCCTCCCTACCACTAACAAAACAGGGAGCTACAACGATCTTGGCACCAGATTCCGAACTAATACTATATCATGAAATATTTATTGTTAAGGATTACAGAGATAAGTTAAATAAATCTCTAAGACAGCTTGGAAAGCATCATATAAATATTTTATTTCTACAGTAAGCACGAGAGCTCCAGTAATCTGCAGCGTTATCCAAACATTTTTTTAATCATCATAGATACCCCAAATCTTAAACCAAATGGGTTTTTCCTACACCTAGGGGGGCTTAAAATTATATTTTATCTTTTAAGTGCCTGTTTAGAATCATAGAATTTTTCACAATACAAACAAAAATCAATGGAAAACAATGGCTCGAGTTACGGATTCTTCTGGAACGGATTAATTGGTTTTCAATGCATTCCTATGGGAAACCATGTTCCAAGTTAGGAATGTTGGTTTTCAATGCATTCCTATGGGAAATTCGAGTTACAAATTTTTCATAGCATGAAAAATTCCTAGGAACGCATTAAATTGGTACCTCAAGGTACCACTGTATTATTATACTACACTAAAAGGAAATACATTTGCAATCTCACGGTATGGCCAGTAAGTTAAGTTTCCAAGCCTTTGAGATCTAAGAAAGTAACTTGGCGTCATGGCTTTGGGACCTGAATGCCTGACTGCACTAAATAAATAAATTTCATGTCTGAAATCGAAAGGATTTCTGCTGGAGAGACTCCACTCAGGGGACGCCCGAATGAGGGCCGATTTCATGCCCCCAAGATCCGTCATGCTGCACTTGGGTATCGAACCCTGAACTTCCAGTCTCCAAGCTCAACGTCATGGCCAACAAGCCACCACAATGCTGCCCTGGCTACACTGTCTGTGGTATATACAGAGACAGGTGGCCTACGCAGCAGTAGATATCCCATGGCTCCAATTGGGTTAACACAATACCATTTTAGCACGGTAAACATGTTTACAGGGATATTTTTGACAAGCAGGACTCCAGGAGTGACTTTCAAGATGGCATCAGGTTCTCAAGTGCCACGCTAAAAGGGCACAGAGCATGTCTACCTTGCCCTTTGGCCAGTGATTTAGACTTTTTCCAAACCGAATGGTGCCGCCTGGGACTTTAAGGCCACCTTCCTTCCTCTCTCCACATATGCGACTTCCACATGACCCAGTTTAGCAAAGAATTGGACAACCCCGGATGTGGCACTCTTCTTATGCCCAGAGACCCTTATTTTCTCTGAGGATATGGAGAGGGCCACCTCCAGATTCTCAAGAGCCTTCCCATAATGTGCAACGCTGTTGTCCAGTTCTTACAATGCATTTCCTTAGTTACCCGTTACTGGGCAAGTCAGTGAGTTGACATCAGAAACAGGCATATACAGTGGTGGACTAAAAAAGAATTACTACCACACTGTATAAGGGTCTCCAGGCATATGAAGAGTGCCACATCCAGGCCAGGGGAAAAGCTCTGGGTTGCACCTGAATTAGGACTGCTGTATTTCAAAACTTGGACGGGCAGGGCTAGCCAGAATTTCTGCTACCAGTTCTGGCGCACTGGTGTGGACCTGATGATGGACCACACCAATGGCCAGGGGAAGAAGAAGCCAGGGCAGGTTGAGGACTTTGCCGGCCCTCCCCCTGAGCCCCCATCAAGATATTGTATTGTAACGTATTGTTTGTAAGCCGCCCTGAGTTGCTATGGTGAGTGAGCAGCGATATAAATTTGAACTAATAAATAAATAAATCCCCACCACTGGGTATATATGACGAGATGGACCAAGGGCTTGTCTGTAGTGTGAATCCATCTTATTGGATAGTACAGCTAGTCCATCGTGAGTCTGTTTTGAGCTAAAGATGAGTAGGTGCAGCTGTGCTAATAAACTGGACAATTGTTGCTACATTTATGGCAAATATACCCTGTGTGATCAATGCAAGAACCTAACCAAGAGGGTGAGATTTGCTAACTCAAGATCCTGACGTCCTAGGCAGAATCGGACTTCAGATTTGGATTCAGCGCACTTGATTTAGTATATGACACATGGATTAGACCAATAGCAGACAATATTTTTTTTGTGATGGAGTGTAATTAATGTTATCCAATGACATTCCTAATCGACTGCCTGAGGCGCCCAAATGCTTTTGCCCGACGTTAGGGCTGGCCCAGGTATGAGCTTCTCTTTAACCCTCTCCTTCTAGCTTCGTCCACGCCTTCTTTGCTAGCCAGTTGACCTTTCAGGAATTGACCAACGTCCCCCAGCTCATCTTCGGCTCGCAGCCGACAGACATATCTGATATCCTCCCCTCTCCCCACCCAAGCAGCTCCTCTTGCTGACGGAGGCCTATTCCTAAATTAAATGGCAAAAGTTCACTGCAAATGTCAGGTCAGTCTAAATTTAAAGAGGAAGGGAGGCTTCAATAACCACCGTCTCCTCATGGGATCAATCCTTCAAGACTAACAAATTTGCAGTTGCATAAGCAGTTCGGGACGGTGGTGGCTCGGTGGTTAAGACCCTGAACTTGACGACTGCAAGGTCGGCAAGTGAGCAGTTCGAGACCCAAGAGCCACAGCATGGAGTGAGCTCCCGTCTCTGCCCCAGCTCCTGCCAACCTAGCAGCTCGAAAGCAAGAAATTGCAAGTACCGTATATACTCAATTATAAGTTGTCCCAAAGATAAGTTGAGGTACCTAATTTAGACCTCTAAGACTAAGAAAATAGATGGACCCAAGTATAAGCCGGGGGTGGAGAATAGAGCAGCAGCGAGTGAGTTTTAATAATTAAAATATGAAAATATGGTGAAATTAATTAATCTAGACATTTGTGTGGGTGTGTTTTTGAGTTTTTACACTAGTTCTAGTGTTGTTTTTTACTGTATATTTGAATTTGAACCACCACAGTTTTGGGACTGTCGGGGTCGTTGACCCAAGTATAAGTCGAGTCCACTTTTTAGACCTCATGGGGGGGGGCTAAAAAACTTGACTTATACTTGAGTATATAACAGTAGAGAAATAGGGACTACTTCGGTGGGAAGGTAAACATCTCTGTACTCTGGTGTCTAGTCATGCCTGCCATATGTCCATGGAAACATCTGCAGATGCAAACAGCACTGGCTCTTTGACTACAAACAGAGATGAGCACTGAACCCTAGAGCTGGATATGACTGGCCTTTGAGCAAGAGTGAGCTTTACCATTACTTTACCTTACCTATTTATTTATTTATTTATTTAAGCAAACTTTTAGGCCACCCTCCTCAAAAAGACCCAGGGCAGCTTAAACAACTCTTAACAAGCTAAAACACAATAAAAACATAACACTGTATAAAATCAAGATTAAAAATTTTAAAAAGCTAAAACAAGACAGAGAGAGGGGGTTCAAATGAGCCAACAGACTGGGGCATCTGTCTGGCCCATACCCCCCACATGCTCTGCCAGCCAGGTCTTGACCCCTAAGCAGTTTGAGAAAGCCCCCGTCACCATAAATGTGTGCCACACGGCGCTTTGGCGGCTGAACATGGGCCCAGCCAGGTAGAGCTGGAAATAAGGGGTCAACTCTGCAGCTATGCAGAAGGTTAATACTGTAGCTCTAAGGGTCACAAACAGAAATATAACAAGGCTGCTCAAATTGTGGGTGCCACAAAGTTCACCTGTGACTTGCTGCATTACAAATAATCTCCTCTGTGATGGAGAGAGGGCCCCTTCCCCCCCCCCTCAGTCTCAGTAGAATTTAATCCCCGTCTGATCCTGTCAGCCACAGAAAGGCAGGGATTTCGTCTACACCTTCATAGCAAACCGCCCAGTCATAGGAAAGCAATTTTGTCCCTTAACATTTTCAGTGGGTTTTACTATCGCCCCGCATCGAAAGGATGTTTCTCTCTTTTGTATAGCTTTGAAGGACTGTTTTACCATGTGGGACGGGGCGGGGGGGCGGGAAGACTGCTAATTCGGGGGTTTAGAGCAGACTGCTACTCCGTCTGACACTTCCCAGGATGCTGTGTGACATCTCAAAGTGGCTATTAATACCCACAGACTATAGCTCTGGCCATTCTCTGCTCATGTGGAGAGGAGTTGGAAGCCCACGGCCAGCGCTTCCCATCTCTTGCCCCACCTGCTTGCCTAGAGAGGCAATTTGCCCACCGTGTGCGGAAAAAACGGGGAGCTGGGGAGGAACAAAGCATAAACCAGGCAATACAATGCAGAGATTAAAAGGCATACAGTAGCCTCAGACAGGGTTGGTAATTCGATCGCACTGCACAACAACGATTTTGCTACTGGCAATAACACGTATGATGTACATGCTTTTGAGTGTGCCGATTCCAAAACTGAACTCAGAATTTGCTTATCATGCACAGATTTTAAGGCTGCAGTTCGAAAGCAAGAAATTGCAAGTAGATAAATAGGGACCACTTTGGTGGGAAGGTAACAGTGTTCTGTGCGCTTCGGTGTCTAGTCATGCCTGCCACATGACCATGGAAACGTCTGCAGAAGAAGAAGATGCTGGCTCTTTGGCTTTGAAACAGAGATGAGCACTGACCCCTAGAGTTGGATACGACTGGCTTTCGAGCAAGGGAAGCCTTTACCTTTATAGCTGTTCAAATAGTATTGGGTAACGTATTTCCACATGGGCACATGATAACAGTTCCAGCTATCACTAGGCCTTTCAACCCAGAGTAATTTCTGACACAAAATTGTTATTATTATACCGGGCTGCGGCGGCTCGGTGGTTAAGAAGCTCGCCTTGTTAGCTGGAAGGTTGGCAAGTCAGCAGTTCAAGACTCAAATACTGCATGATGGAATGAGTGCCGGTCTCTGTCCCAGCTCCTGCCAACCTAGCAGTTTGAAAGCAAGAAATTGCAAGTAGATAAATAAGGGCCACTTTGGAGGGAAAAGCTCTGGGGGACATGAAAGGAGATTTGGGTGTCCCCTGAGTGGAGTTTTTCCAGCAAAAAAATCCTTTTAACCCAGAATAATTTCTGACACAAAATTATTATTATTATTATTACCGTCGGGATCAAACTCGGATGACGAGCAGAGTTTGGGCTGCAGTGCATCAGCTTAACCACTGCATCAGGAGGGCTATCCAGTGATGGAGAACCTTGGCACTCCAGATGTTCTTGGACCTCAATTCCCAGAAGCCCTGGTCATCAGGAGTGTTGACTTGGGCTTCTGGGAATTGAAGTCCAAGTACACCTGGAGTGCCAAGGTTGGCCATCAAATGCCATGGGTGTACAGTTGAGATTTGGGACCACCGGTGGCACTGCCTAGGGCAGCGATGGCGAACCTTGGCACTCCGGCTGTCCTTGGACTTCACTTCCCAGAAACCCAAGTCCCTGTGAATCCACAGGAATGGGTTTACTGAAGTCCAAGCACA
Source organism: Furcifer pardalis (assembly GCA_030440675.1). Taxonomy (NCBI): domain Eukaryota; kingdom Metazoa; phylum Chordata; class Lepidosauria; order Squamata; family Chamaeleonidae; genus Furcifer; species Furcifer pardalis. Next base: position 3,627,824 of record CP126899.1, on the reverse strand, counting down.
CCTGGCAGTGCCAAGGTTGGCCATCATCACTGACTGTTATTGCAGCTGGAGAGAGGAAGGCTGCCTCCCCCGCTCGCTCGCTCCCTGCCCCGCCGCCTCCCGTCCCGGTGGCCCACCTTGGGGTCCTTCTCGTAGTAGTGCTGCTGGGTGCGGATCCATCGCCCGACCAGGTGGTCGCGGACGGTGTGGGCGAGGGCGAAGTAGTAGTCGCGCGGGGTGGCCACGTTGCGGTCCTTGACCAGCGTGAAGTGGAGGTGCCGGTTGAAGCTCTTCTTCAGGTCGGTGACGTTCTCCACGCCGGCCAAGCCCCGCACGCTGATCTGCTTGCGCTTCTCGAAGTCCGAGAGGGGCCGAGACATCCTTCCTGGCCGACGGGAGGGTCGCGGAGAGCGGACCAGGGGGCAGCCGGCCCTCTTCAAGCCTCGCCTCCTGAATTATTCATGAGCGGGGCGGGGCGGGGCGGGGAGGGTCTTCCTCCCCCTCCCCTTGACCACGCCCCACGAGCCTTTCAAACTCACCCCCACCCAGTGTCCTCCTTTGCCAAAATCAATATGTCAAGCTATTAGAACTGCCCAATTTGGAGTTGGGGGGGGCACTCAAAAGAGAAGAGGTTTTATTGATCAGATAGGGCAGGGGTGCCCAAACTACAGCCCGGAGGCCGGATGCGGCCCCTGATGCCAATTCATCCCTCCCGTGAAACCCTCGTTGCTCCTGGAAGCGTAAGTAAAGTGTGCCCATACGGGCACGTTTTACTTCCATTTCCAGGACCAACGAGGGCTTCAGGGGCCGGATGAATTGCCGTCGGGGGCCACATCCGGCCCCTGGGCTGTAGTTTGGGCACCCCGCCCTATCTGATCAATAAAACATCTTCTGTTTTGAATGCCCCCCCCCCAATTCTAAAATGGGCAGTTCTAATAGCTTCGCCCAGCGCCCTCCGCCAGGATGTCTTGGCCTTAGCAACATGCTCCCTCAACCATGTGATCGGCCTGTGGCCCGAAAAGTTTGGGCACCCCTGAGAGAGGGGGTTGCATTGCAAAGTGGATAGGTTTTATTGTCATTTTTTGCTGAATGGTGTTCTATCCCATTGCTTTGTTATACTCTATTGTTATCTTCTGAAACTGTTATGATTTGTGATAATGATGTGCTTATCATGACTGTGGAACTGTATTTGATAGGTTTATTATGACTGTGTGGAACTTATAATTGTATATTTTGTATCCCTGTTAGCCACCCAGAGTCGCTCAGCGAGGGGGGCGGCATACAAGTCTAAAAATTATTTTTTTATTGAGTAAATTTTATATCTCAAATCAGATCAGATCTTTATTTGTTGTTCAGTCACACAGTCGATTCCGACCCTTCGCGACCCCATCGACCATTGCCCTGCAGACACTTCTGTCCTCCAGCATCCTCCTCAACTCGCTCAGCTTTGTGCCCATTGTGTCTACAATACCACCTAGCCATCTCATTTTTGGCCGCCCCTTTCTTCTTTTGCCCTCCACCTTTCCCAGCATCAAGGCTTTCTCAAGTGAATCCTCTCTTCTCATTTGATGTCCAAAGTACTTTAGCTTCATCTTCACTATTTGACCTTCAAGGAAGCAGTCAGGGTTAATTTCTTCTAAGATTGACCTATTTGTTCTCCTCGCTGTCCAGGGAACTCTCAAAACTCTCCTCCAACACCACATCTCAAAGGCATCTATTCTTCTGCACTCAGCTTTCCTTATGGTCCAGCTCTCACAACCATACATTGCCACCGGGAATACCATTGCTTTGACTATGCAAAATTTTTAACTATGTTCCCCAAGTTTCTCATAGCTTGTATTCCAAGAATCACTCCTTTTTATTTGATGGCTGCAATCTCCATCTGCAGTGAGCTTGAATCCTAGGAAAATAAAATCTGTCACTGCTTCTACTTCTTCCCCCTCTATTTCCCAGGGACTGATAGGGCCTGTTGCCATATCTTGGTCTTCTTGAGGTCGAGTCTCAAGCCAGTTTTTGCACTCTCTTCTTTCAACCCAAGCAGCAGCTTCTTTAGGTCTTCCTCACTTTCTGCCATTAGGGTGGTATCATCTGCATATCTTTGTAGTTGGGGGCCGTTCGAAAGAGAACATCTATTGATCAGATAACGTAGATTCTCAAGCTGCAGACCATGGGCCAGATGCAGCCTGCGGCACCGTTTCATGTGGGGCCACACCAGGAAGTGCCATGTGGTGTAGGAAGGGCAAAATGGCCATCTGGCCCCCAAAGCTGTCTGAGGGAGAGTGACCCGGACCCCGGTTTAAAAGGGTCGAGAACTCTTGAGATAAGTGGTCACATGCAAAGTGAATGGATTTTATTGAGAAAATTTTATATCTCCTTTTATTGTGATGATGATAATAATTTCGTGTCAGAAATTATTCTGGGTTGAAAGGATTTTTGTGGAAGAAACTCCACCTGAACGAGACTCCTTTCATGTCCCCAAGAGCTGGGACAGAGACAGGCACTCAATCCGTCATGCAGTACCCGGGTCTCAAACTGCAGACTTGCCAGCCTTCCAGCTAATATGGTGACCTTCTTAACCACTGAACCACTGCAGTCCCATAAGCAGACACATCAAAGAACCCAGAGAGGACATGCCATTAATTGACATTTTGTCCGACATTTTGTCCCCGGTCGGCACTTTTTTGGGGCGGCAAAATTTCACAATAAATAATGATAATATCTTGTAACCTGAACTAAACATTTGAACCATTTCATTTCATACTTTTGTCGTACCTACAATTCAGACCACCGATTAAAATGAGCACGGAACTTTTTATTATTTAATCCGTGACGGAACTGAGGAATCCCCTTCTTTAAACGAGTGTCGTCATCTTGCAACTGGCCAAGCCGTCTGTACTAACCAGTTGCCTTGCGGTAATTGCCCGTGTTTTACTTTGTGCTCGGATTGTTCGCGACAAATATTCAGCGAGAATTCTTTCATATAAAGAATAGAGTTCAATGTTGTCTAATAACACCTGCAAATTAGGATACGGTGCGAGGAAGTCCATCCGCGATGGCGAATTTGGCCTACACCCCGGGCGGATGAAACTCACACTAGACCATTGACTACAGCCCACTAATTTAAACATATGATGAAGTCTTCAAGGTGCCACAGAACAATTGTTTTGTTTGGGTTTTTTTTTACTGCATCCGCTACCCTGGAAACCCAAAATCAAACATTTGTCTTCTCTCTCAGCTCTCTAGCCTGCATTATGCCAAGCACTGGCCGTCTGACTTGGCCCGCCTGCTTCTCGCTCCGTTCTCCAAGAGAACCTTTGCCAATAGGCAGTGGATTCTATTTTTAGTCTTCTCCTGCCAGGGCTTATGCGGTGCCATGTGTCTCAGCAATTAAATGGCAGGAGGGTCACAGGTTGCTTAACTCGGGGAAGGGAGGAGGAGGTGTCCAGTGGGGTTCAGGTCTCTAAAGCATAAATCCATGGAGGCCTCCCCTTCAGACTGATTTCAAAAGAAGTGTAGCTCCCTCTCTGAAAAATAACTACAGCACCGTCTGCATCTGCTTCCATGGATGTTTGGCAAGCATGACTAAATACAAAATGCTGTTCCCTTTCCTATCGTAGTGGTCCCCATTTATCTACTTGCAATTTCTTGCTTTCGAACAGCTAGGTTAGCAAAAGCTGGGACAGATGGCAGCAGCTCACTCCGTCATGCGGCACTCGGGTCTCAAACTGCTGACCTGCCAACCTTCCAGTTAAGCATCTGAACTATGAAGCCACTGCAGTCCCAGAACAGGTAAAAAACCTCTTCTTAGATGTCTATGTTACCTTAATTTGTTGGAATAGGAGCCGTGAAGAAGTGGACTTCATCCACGAAAGCTAACAATAAAAAATATAGCACTTAGTCTTTGAAGTGCTACAGTGTTTTCTGATATGTCAGCTACCTTAAAAGTCCTATGAGGGTTGCTTTACGTCAATTGTGACTTGACCGCACATAATTAACGTATACTGCCGTTTTATTATAAGGCATTTTTGTTACGCAAAGTCCCTTGTAAGTCTTACTATCTCGGTTCTTGCAGCAGGGCTATGCCCGTTTCACTGCAGTGGCTCAGTGGTTAAGAAGCTCGCCTTGTTAGCTGGAAGGCAGAAGAGTCAGCAGTTCAAGACCCGGGTACTGCACGGCAGATTGAGCACCCGTCTCTGTCCCAGCTCTTGGGGACATGAAAGGAGCCTCATTTGGGCGTCCTGAGTTTCTCCAGCAAAAAAAATTCCTTTCAACCCAGAATAATTTCTGACACAAAATTATGATTACTGATGGAAAAGAGAGGCTGGAATCGGACGTTATCCACTACGCCCTTGCGTCGAGGCTGCAAGACCCTGCCGGACGCTGGCCCCTCGGATCTGTGAGGCTCAAAGCATCGTGCCAACTGTACATGAGTGCCAAGATCAGGAAAAATGCCTCCTCTGCCCGCCACTCAAGGCCACCAACGACCCTATAAATACAGTGACTTTCTGAGAAAGGTCATGTTACTTGCTCGCTCCGTATTTAGCACAGCCACCTGCCACTCAATGTGCCACAATAACCTGTCAGCTGCAAGGCACCCTGGGGGATGTAGTCTGGCCAGCTGTTCTGAAACCAAACCACACCGCCTCCACTATCAACCCAACTGCATCATCTCTTCTATCTCAGTGATGGCGAACCTTGGCATTCCAGGCGTTCTTGGACTTCAATTCCCAGAAGCCCAAGTCAGCATTCCTGGTAACCAGGGCTTCTGGGAATTAGTCCAGGAACACCTGGAGTGCCAAGGTTTGCCATGTTCTATCTCCTTTGGTCTGATCCGGTGTAAGGAAGATTAGCCGGCAAGGTTGACGCCCGACTGTATTCACAATCTTCAAGGAGGCTCATTGTCTTTCAGATCCTGGAAGAACTTTTTGGCAAGAACATTCCTGAGGGGAGGTGAAGGTAAAAGTAACCCTTGCTTGAAAGCCAGTCGTATCTGACTCTAGGGCTCAGTGCTCATTTTTATAGCCAGAGCCAACGCTGTCTGCATCTGCAGGTGTTTGTGGGTATGTGGCCGGCATGCATCAACACTGGACCACATGGAACGCTGTTTACCTTCCCACCGAAGCGGTCCCTATTTATCTACTTGCAATTTCTTGCTTTCAAACTGCTATGTTGGCAGGAGCTGGGGCAGAGGCAGGCGCTCAAACCGTCATGCAGTACTCAGGAATGAACTCCGACCTTCCAGTCGTCGTCTTGAGGGTACGCAAGAACAAAACCAAGTTAGGTGGCGGAAGGCACTAGCTGGACAAGGAACATGAAAGGAAGATCTTAACCTCCCTTATGTCACTTAGAGGACCCTGAATAGATGGAGGGCTGGAGTCCCTAAATGCAAGACCAACATGATCAAGTGGGGAACGCTGGCAGGCAAAAACACAAGGTGTGGATGTGTAGAGACACAGAATCCGTCTCATTTACTGGTCTGACGATCGCTGCCAGGGACATCCACCAACGAGGACTTGTGTTTGGCTAATGACCAAGCGAAGGAAGTGGATTCATTTTGATCAGGACATGAAAGAAGAACCTTCCCTTTCCATAGCTGTTGGCTACGCCAGCCGGGGATGACGGGAGCGACATTCTAACTGGCAAACCCTGGGTTTGGGGAGGCTGCAGCTGTTTTACTAGCCTCATGTCTCCCGTCCTTCCCCTGAAATCTCTCTCTCCTCCAAGGAAGCCTGGCTTTCAACTTTCTTGCTTGCGTGGATTCAGGGATTTGGGCTTCTGAGATTTGAAGTCCAAGAACACGCACAGTAAACCCATTCGTGTGGATTCAGAGACTTGGGCTTCTGCAAACTGAAGTCCAAGAACACATCCCATAAACCCATTTGGATTCACAAGAGACTTGGGCTTCTGGGATCTGAAGTCCAAGAATGGCTGGAGCGCCAAAGTTCTCCATCCCAGTTCTAAAACCCCTCCACATGATAGAGAATAAAATCACAGTAAGAAGAGTGCCGCCTTTTAAATGAACGCAACGCACTAGGATCTATCTTAAAAGCCGCATTTAATTAGAACCTCCCCCTCGGCTGAAATTTGTTTATTCTTACACAAAAAGCAATTAAGAAAAAGGGGTTACAGGAGAATGAAGCAGCGTATGCACATTCACACATCATTGTCAACAAAAATCAATCGATCTACGGGAGGGGGGAGCCGCCCCAAAACACTCAAGAATGTTTTTTAAAAATGAGGGGGGGGGGGAGGGCGTATTTTCTAGGGAAAGAGGCAACACACAGAACTGGCTTCAAAACAGATGACGTTGCCCTAAAGGTTGAAGTCACCTTTAGCTACTTAATGGGGTGCAGGGGACGTTGAGGATTAAACATCATACTTTCAAATGCTGCAGACCCGCCAAAGAAAAACCTCTCTCTTGCCTTTTACGTCGACTGGTGGCGCTGGAGGATAATTAGCAATCCCGACGGGTGGTACGTGAACTCCACAAAGACGTCTGACAGAAACCCCCATCGTTTCTTTTTCAACAGGCATGCTGGTAGCCGAGACGCGAGTGGCTGTGAAAAACTGGGTGCCTTTTATGTTTAAAGTTTAGACCGGGGTTCCCTGTGGCCCTGGCCTGCGGTGCCATCTCATGCGGCCTACGCTTCCGCCACTGCACCTGGAAGTGGATGCCATTTATGTCAGCCGTAAAACGCAACTTTGGCTGTCGTAAACATGGCTGTCGTAAATGAGCCCCCTTCGGCTTCTGGGATGTGTGAAACGGCGCACTCAGCTGTGGGGGGGGGGGCATGGTCAGACCCATGGTGTAAAAAGGTTGGGGACCCCTGGTTTAGGTTAACAAAACCCACTGATTCCCCCCCCACCCCCAAGAGGACCAAAGCAGAGGTGCATAAATTCACAGAAGAGGTTCTGCCAGCAGTGTGGCTGGGGACGGCCAGAAGCTCACATTGAAATTCCCCAGCACATCTATCCCCCGCCCCCAAGCTTCTTGTTCTCACTTAAGACGCGTGTGGTGGAAGGTTTTTCAGCACTAGTGTCCCAAAACAAGTAAGGTAGACTCTGATAACTGAAATAAACCAGTCCAATCAAAACGGGATTCTTACAAGAGACGTACATCTTTCTAAACAGAGAGAAAGTTAGGAAGAGGGGGCCATCTTTTCTGGCTAGGATCCACAGGGCCCCCTCATCCATTTCCTGGCTCCAGACTGGTGGGGCAAAACAATTGTATGGGGGGGGGACATTCTTCAGTTCTGTGGCGGGGGCGGAGGGGGAGCAGGGGGCATGCCGAAGGGTGGCAAGGCTGGAACCCCCACCCCCATCATGGTAACAAAGTTAGTAGGGTCCATGGGAGGCGGAGGAGGGGGAGGGGCGTACATCATGCCCGCGGAGCCAGGGGGCGGGGGCGGGGGAGGAGGGGGGGCCCCGGGGGGCAGCGGAGGCTGAACTCCGGGAGGCAAAGGCACCATGGAGGGGCTGCCTTGCATCTGCGGACCCCCCGTAGAAGTTGCCGCCCCCGCTCCCGGTTGCTGCTGCTGCCATGGAGGGATGGCCCCGGTGCCAGCGTTCGTGGTGGTGGTGGTCGTCGTATCTAGGATTTAAAACAAGACATGGTCACTACTCCGGAGGCGCCGGCGGAGGCCAAAAATGCCCCAAAAGCCCTGCCGAGGAAGGAAAAGGCGGATTCTCTGCCTGATGGGGTGGGAAGCAGCCAAGCAACACGGGCTCTGAAGGCAAAAGGGTACCTCCCGACGGATGACCGTGGCTTTTCCCTGCCAGCAAATTACACTACACAACGATTTTGCTACTGGGAATAACACATGTGACTCACGTGATATCGAGGGTGCTGATTCCAAATCTGAACTCAGAATTTGCCTGTCACATACAGGTTTTAAGTTATAGGCATGCTACAGCTGTTCAAATGGTATTGGGTAATGTATTTTTACATGGGAATAGAACAGTCACTGCGGCCACTATGCCTCAGCTGAATCACGTCCCCTGGTGGCACACATGCTCCAGCAGTGGCAAGGCATGTCTGGGTAAGTCAGTGAGCTGACGTCCAAAATAGGTATACAAAGCAAGATGGACCAAGGGCTTGTCTCTAGTGCGAAACCATCTTGTTGGATAGTACAATAAGTGGTTAAGAGACTGACTGGAAGGTGGCGGGTCAGCAGTATGAGACCCAAGTACTGTATGATGGTTTGAGCACCAGTCTCTGTCCCAGCTCCTGCCAAACTAGAAGTTTGAAAGTAAGAAATTGCAAGTAGATAAAGAGGTACCACTTCAGTGGGAAGGTAAAAAGCATTCCGTGCACTCTGACGTCTAGGCATGCCTGCTACATGTTCACGGAAATGTCAGCAAAACACAGGAAGTGCTGGCTCTTTGGCCATAAACAGAGATGAGCACTGAACCCTAGGGTCAGATACAACTGGCTTTTGAGCACAGGCGACCTTTACCTTTAGGCCGCAGTGAGTGTTCTGAGCTAAAGATGAGTAGGTGCAGCTGTGTTAATAAACTGGACAACTTTTGGCTTTCTTTATGGCAAATATCCCTCATGTGATCAATGCAAGAACCCAACCAAGGGGATGAATTTGCTTACTTAAAATCCTGATGTCCAAGGCGGGATCGGACTTTAGATTTGGATTCAGCACGCTTGATTCAGTATAAGACACATAGATTAGACCAGGGGTGGGCAAACTACAGTCCGGGGGCCGGATCCACCCCCCCCCCCCAATGCCAATTCCTCTGGCCCACGACGCCCTTGTCACTCCCGGAACCGGAAGTAAAATGTGCCTCTTCCAATAATAAGAAACTAGCTGCTGCTCTGAGAAGTCTTTCGACTGAAGATCACCACCCCTTAATTCTGGGGTTCCCGACCTAAGGCCCGCGAGCCAGCCCCAGCCCGCAGGACCGTTTCGTGCGGCTCACGCCCTTGTCGCTCCCGGAAGTGGAAGCGGACATGTTTACGTCAGCCATAAGCACGCCTGTAAACATGGAAGTGGGCGCATTTATGGCTGTTGTAAATGCGCCTGCTTCCGCTGGCCATGGTCAGGTCCGCTCAGCTCTCCGGGGGCGGGGGGCATGGTCAGGCCCACAGTGTAAAAAGGTTGGGATCCCCCTGCCTTAACGTCTTCAGGAGAACAGTGGAACCCCGACATATAAACAGTTCGACTTACAAAAAATTCGACGTACAGACAGAAATCCTGGCTAAAAAAAAATGACACAAATTTTTAATAGGAAAAATCTAACATACAAATTTTTTTACAGTAACATCTAGTGGCCTCTTCTTGTGATGCAATGTGTTTTTGACATACAAATACCATATAGGCTCGAGTATAAGCCGAGTTTTTTAACCCCAAAAATGAACCCTAAAAAGTGAACTCAGCTTATACTCAAGTCAATGACCACAATGACTGTGCCGGGTTGAGATGTGCTGACAATTTAATTAATTTTACCATATCTTCATGTATTTGGATTATTGAAACTCACTAGCAGCTGCTGCAATTCCCACCCTCAGCTTATACTCGGGTCAGTCTATTTTCCTGGGGCTTCAGGTCAAAATTAGGTACCTTGTCTTATATTTGGGTTGGCTTATATTTGAGTATATACGGTAACCTTGTGGAATGGAAAAAATCCACATGTAGAGGTTTTACTGTATAAGGAGGCCTTTTGAAGCCAAAAGCAGGAAGATTTGGGAGAGAAGACTAGGATGGCCTAGAGCAGGGATGGCGAACCTCGGCACTCCAGGTATTCTTGGACTTCGATTCCCAGAAGTCTCTGTGAATCCACACAAATGGGTTTACCGTGTGTACGTGTGCGGATTTACAGAGGTTTGGGATTCTGGGAACTGAAGTGCCAAGGTTCGCCATCACGGGCCTGGAGAGGTAAAAAAAAAAACAATTTTCCAGGGGCCTCCCTGTAACCTGTGGTCCACATGTCTCCTACCCTGTTCTGCGGAGGATGGAGAGGAAGTTGCAAATCAGAGTGACAAAAGGCTCTCGGACAAGGGCCCCATGAGCCTCAAACGCTCCCCTTTTCCAAACAGAGAAAGACCGACGTGGCAAAGCAATTTGCAAATGGAAATGTAAAAATTAAAAGAAGTGCCCTTACTCACTTTGCTGCCATGGCAAGGGAGTACTGCTGCTGGGAGGCGGGGGTGGAGGCTGCTGCTGCTGCTGCTGCCATGGGGGGAGAGGACCAGAGGGAGGCGGGGGAGGCTGACCACCGGGCGGAGGGGGCGGAGGGGGCATCATACCCATCGGAGGCGGCATCATACCTGTCAGGGAAGCAAGACCAGGCCTGCCGTTAACCCCTGGCAAACCCTCCTCTTCCCCATTCTGCGCACACACACACCCCTAACACAGCTCAAGGAGGTGACTCACCTTTTCCTTGGAGGCGATAGACCCCAGAGCCCACTGGCGCATTGCCCAGGTACTGATCTTAAGGGAATGAGAGACCGTAACCTTAGCAACAGTTGGAAGAACATCCTTTGGTTAATAATCATTAGGTGTCGGAAATTATTCAGGGTGGAAAGGATTTTTGTGGATGAAACTCCACTCTGGGGACGCCCAAACGAGGCTCCTTTCATGTCCCCCAAGAGCTGGGGCAGAGACGGGTGTTCAATCTGTCATGTAGTACCCGGCCCTCGAAATGCCAACTTGCCAGCCTTCGAGCTAACAAGGCGAACGTCTTAACCACTGAGATGCAGACAAGAAGCATCTCCCACCAAAGGGCATCTTCCCGTGACCCAAACCAGCTGAAGCTCCACCCCTGCCCCACTGCAACATTCTGGGTTGTACTCACCCATGTGGTGGGGCCCTGGGGGGCCGTGAGGATGTGGCCCCTGGTTCATGGGTGGGTTGTGGGGCTGCATCCAAGGCGGAGGGCCATTGGGGTTGTGCTGCATGGGGTGACCCCCATGCCCGCCCATATTTGACATCGGGTGCGGAAAGTTGTGCGGGCCACCAGGCCCTGACGGCCCTCCTCCTCCTCCTCCACCTCCGCCACCACCACCTCCACCGCCGCCACCACCGCCGCCATGCATGCTATGGAAAGGCCGGTTTTCAGACGGGCCAGAATTCATCCATGGCGGGCGGTTCTAAGGGAAGAAAAAGGTGCATAATGAATAAGATACCTGCACATCTACATACACAACCCCCCAGAACAACCCAGGTGCCACGTATCCCTTGCACTATGAATACTACCATACATACTCGAGTATAAGTCAATCTTTTCAGCACCAAAACTGCTGCAAAAACAGCAGGCTCAGCTTATTCTCGAATCGTCTGCTCTATTTACCCAGCTGTGTGGAAGATCTGCATCTTATTTATTTTTAGTTTTGTATCCCGCTCTCCTCGGTTTCAACCGACTCAGAGCGGCTCACAGAGTCCCCTAATATCACTATTAAAGTGCAAACAAAACTACAATAGCATACAATATAACAGAACAGTAAAGTACAATAAATGTCATATAGTAGGTCAGTACACATTACACATCTTCTGTCCGAGTCGAGAACCACTTCCTGCCCTGGCCAGGAAGTGGTTAGATCTGGATCGTGGCTGCAGCCATGATCTTAATTTTCCGACAGCAACAGGTTTTCATGCAGAAGTGATTATGGAAACTCACTAGCAGCTGCTGCATTCCCCAGCCTTGGCTTATACTCAGATCAATTATTTGCCTGGTTTCTCAGGTCAAAATTAGGTACCTCGGCTTATGTTTGGGTCAGCTTATAGGGTAATTTGGAGGGGGAAATGACCTCTGCCCCTCCACAGCGTTGACACACTCTACTTCATTTCCAATCCCAAACCCAGCTCTCCCCATCTGGGCTTTGGCCTATCCCCAGGCTGTGCTCGTGCGCTGCTTCCATGCCTGCCCTCACAGAAAGGCAAATGCCACTCCGCACTTGATGGTGCTCTCCTTGTGGTTTCTACTGCACAGTGCTTTCCGTGCAACAAAACTTTCCAGCCGCGAGAGAGACAGCGGCAGGGGCAACTCACCGGAGGTGGCTGGTTGTTTCCTGGCCCCGATGGCCGTGGGCCGCTCTGCAGGGGTGGGTTAGAAGGGACAGAGGAAGACCCGAGGGAGGATGGAACAGGCGCTTCTCCCAGTTCAGCCATGAGAGACAAATATTCCTTGTCCATGCGCGCCTTGTCCTGCGCCGACTGGGGATCGCCGGGTCTGGAAGGAGGAAGTCGGTCAAGATCTGCTCCCTTCTAGAGCCCTTAGCGCAGCTGTTCCCAGCCTTTTCAAGCCGGGGGACGGCGACGCAACTCAGGGCGGCTAACAACAATCGCAATACACCTAATAATTACAATATTACAGTACAACCGCTCCTGGAAGTAAAACACGCCTGCGCATGTGCAAAACGTTGCCAAAAATGCACCCGGGGCTGTCGTAAATACATTTACTGCAGCAGGAGGAAGCATGTGACCGGCCAGCGGCCTGAAATGTTTGGCACCCCTGTACTGATCAACAACCTCCTTTAATGAGAGGTGAACATGAGCACAAGCAATCTTGTGCAAGACCTTACAGGTGTTTCACTGCAATTCCCATGAGGCCTCACCCTCAATTAAGAAAATTAAGGCTGATGAGAATTTTTGTCCAAGAATCATGGGAAGGAGGCAAATTCCCCACCACCAGCGGAGGTTGCAACTTTTCAGATACCCACCATAACATCATGCGTTACTGGACATTACGTGGATGTCAGACACAGCAGATTATTCCAAATGGGCAGAAACCCAAAGGACAAAGCAGAGCCTTTGGAGAATGCCATGGATGGATGCTTATTATTATTATTATTATTATTATTATTATTATTATTATTATTGCAAATTTATACCCTGCCCTGCTCAGGCGAACCTGACTCTAGGCGGCTTACAGAAAATATAAATATATATGGTGCTGTTCTCTAGCAAGTGATCAGCAACACACAAACAAACTGGAAAGCCCTGCTCCCCATTCTTTTCTGCTCTTAAGGTACAGAAAGGTAAGTAGAGAACCTTGGGCACCACTGGTTGGAGATTCTAAGGGTTCCTTCAATCAGTGTCATTTAATTAGTCTTCTCCTGTGGACCTTCATCAACAGGAATGGCTAATTGGGAGAAGCACTGAGCTGTTCTGGATGGAGGTGCCTGGGCTTCCTCCAGGCAACACCATCTAACTGTCTTCTATTCTCAATTAGGAAAATCTGTGGTATTTGACCTCCGCCTGATTGGAAGTTTTTTTTACAGCTAGTTTATTTTTAGTTTATAGACCTGTGTAGATGCCATATTTTACAGGAAGCCAAATATTCACTTACCTGGCAAATTTGCAGTCGGATGCTATGTGACCAGCCCCTCCACATTTGGTACACACTGTGGTGTTGGTGATGCTACGGGTCTCTGTATTTTGCCACGGACGCAAAATCCTGAAGAACAATGACACAAAAGCAGTATTTTAGTGACACAAACATCTTGCTACAGCGCAAATTAAGAGACCGCCAAGCACTCGCCTGTTGTCATCCTCACGCAGCGTCCCGTTGAGACGGGCTAGCTCCCGCAACTGCATCTTACGCAAATCGTTCTGGTCCTCTGGAGTTTCAATGCCTTGTTTCAGAATGTTTCGGATCTAAGAGAGAAGAGGGCTTCATGTTTATTTATTTGTATTTATACCCCACACAGCTAGGACTTTTTCCTACTCTAGCTGGGCATTCTCATTGCTGCTTCTGGCCAGCAAGATGTTGTCATCAGCATATTTTAAAATGTTGATGTTTCTTTCACCATCTAGCATTCCATATATATTCTGCATATATACTCTGTTCTTTATCTGCATGTAAATATATGTTCTACATAGGTGGGGACTGCAAACCTGGACCCCATGTGCCTTGTTGCTGGAATTTTGGAAACTGATTCTACAGTATCTACAAAAGTTGTTCAGCAATTTGCCCTTTACCTGCTCCACTGCCTTCTTCACATTCTCCATGGTGTTGGCAGTGACCAAAGCATGAAGCGGCTCATCCTCTCCAGGCAGCATCTGACCATCTTTGCGTCCCACCTTCCCTTCTTTCACTGATCCTTTGCCTCTGATCATGATCTTGGCATTACATTCTTTCTCAATGTTCTTCAAGGTATTCCCCCTGCAGAGTTGTAAAAATCAAAGCTAATTGTGAAATTGTGTGTCCTCTACCACTAATATGAAAGCCCAAAAGCATGAAAAAATTACAATGACAAAACATACATCGTAGTGCCCCATACAGAAAAACACCATAAATTCAATAAAGAACTATACGAATGGCCCCAAGATATTCATATTTGTGAATTTAAAAAAAAATCTGACTGCAAGTCTAATAATCCTGAACCATTTCCACTGCAGGACTGTGGTGCCTCAAGTGGTTAAGACACTGACTGGAAGGCTGGCAGGTCAGCAGCTCAAGACCTGAGTACTGCACAACGGAATGAGCTCCTGTCTCTGTCCCAGCTTGAAAGCAAAAAATTGCAAGTAGATAAATAGGGACCACTTTGGAGAGAAGGTAAACAGCATTCTGTGTACTCCAGTGTCTAAGCATGCCTACCACATGTCCACAGAAACTTCTGCAGACGCAGACAGCGCTGGCTCTTTGGCTATAAACAGAGATGAGTACTGAACCCTAGAGTCAGATACGACTGGCTTCCAAGCACGGGTGACCTTTACCTTTGCTGTGCTAGAGAACCAGAAACTGTGTTCTAGGAATGAACCTTCCCTCAAAATAAACACCATGGCATTTCTGCAGATATTAGGGGAAACAATCTCATTACCTACTTGAATTTACAAAAATATTTAACTAGTAAGATAAACGTTTGCTTGCTCAGAAAAAATGCTGTATTGTGGAATCAGTTCCTGCCACTCCAAAAATACATCTGCCTACACTTCAGAACTTTTCTAGAAACCGTCCCATGAATGAAACTACTGCCACTCATCCTTTTTCTTGCAATGACTGATCAACATGCCTCCTCTATAAAAGAATACAGCTTAGGTTACCTGGGTCCAATTAGAAGCCCAACAAAGTTAATTTCAGGGTATTCATCTTGTGGAATCATCACTTTGTCACTCACTCGGGTGGCTGGAGGCCTGGGAAGGATGACACAGTTGAGTATGCAGATCTGGTTACTCTCTCCTTTATATAAAACTTCTGAGCTTGAATAAGCAACTTTAGACAATAAAATATCCAGTGCATGCTAAGTCTATTACGGTTCGACTCTTTCCACCAGGAGTTCCCAACCTTTTCAAGTGGTGGTCCAGATCATGCTCTCAGTCAGCTTCGAGGGCCGGAGGGCCATTTTGCCCTGCTTGCATGATGGGGTGCTCATTTTGTCCCAATAGCTTCAAATGGGGTGGCCATTTTGTTTCTTGAATACCTGTGAAAGGGTCACTGAAATGGTGCTGTGGGCCAGATCTGGCCCACAGTCCTCAGGTTGGGAACCCCTGCTCTACACAATAACCATTACAAAACTGATTTGTTGACTGTAGTCTTTTCTGGAAAAGGAAATCCAGCCACAGCTATTGAAACTCTAATTAACAGTGAGAGGCGATTATGCAATATGCGCATAACTTTCTTTTAAGGCCATTTGACATGCCTACTAAAATTCAGCAGCAACGCTGTCAACCAATGCAAATCATAGAGAGCAGATGTCATTCTTACTTAAAGAACTTACCAACCTGCCTGCCTGTCTACAGATAGGACAGTACCAAAGTACTCATGAGCTTTTAAAGGCCTCAGCTCAGTGCACATGAATGACAGCCTGGTCCTATAGAAGTCCATCTGGGACCTTTATTCAAGCTGCCTCCACTTCCTGATGTAGTAGATTGCAATGCAACGCAGGGCCTTCTCAGCTGTGGTGGTTTTGCCACAGGGTCCACTGCCTTGGGCTAAGCAATCACTACAACTTTAAGTTATGGGTGAAAACTTTCCCCCTCCTCTATAGTAACTTTGCATAGTTGGGTTTTAATTCTGATCTCTAAGCAATTCTTTAAAACAAGGGTGCGCAAACTATGGCCCATGGGCCAGATTTAATTTAACTGTTAGAGTTTTATGCCGCTCCACTTGCCTAAGCGACTCTGGGCAGCTAACAACAATACAAAAAGAATACAAAATATACAGTGCCTGAAATGCGGTGAAACAGACGCCATTTTTTTTAAAAGGTGCAAAAATGTGCCGCCCTTGCTCCCTCCTCCAAAGGAAGCGGGGGAAATGCCCAAAAGTGACCGGCCCGCTCAGCTGTCTGAGGGGGCGTGGTCAGGCCCCTGGTGGGAAACGTTTGGGCACCACTGCTTTAAAACATTAATCTTTTGTTTCTATTCTGTTATAAATTTATGTTATTTTGAAACACAGTTCACCACTGTAACATTACAATTTTATTTATTTTTATTTTTCAATTTGTATCACTGCCCCACCCCGGAGACTCCGGGGGGCTCACAAGAAGAACAAAGACGCATCAACAATCTTAAAAACCCCATCAAAAACACCCACCCAAGCAACAGATTAAGAGATTAAAAATTACCAGATAACAAGATAGAAGATTAAAAGTTTAAAAATTAAATTAAAGGATTAAAAGAGAGAAGAGCATTTACCGGATTAAACAACAGGCTGGGGTTACCGCATTGCTGGTACCCCATATGATTTATGAAGTAAAGCACAAAGTAACAAAACAACAACAATTCTTGCCGAAACCTGCCTTGCCATCATCCCTCCAACTTACTTGTAATCAGCCGGTGGCTTGAAGTCTGGATTGAGAGCCACCATCTCCGTGATCAGATTGTGCCTCTCCTCTTCCAGCTTCTTGCGTGTGCGGAATTCACGGGTGTTCAAGCGCTTCCCCTCGCTGTTGTAAATGGGCTCAGGGGAAGGAGACCTGTGGGGGAACAATTCCTAATGAAACCTTATGCTGTTGACCCCTTAAGGGCAATTATTAAGTACAGGTTCTCCTCAAATCTAGCGCAATTTAGGAAAAAACCAGACTATAGGAAAGGAAAGTGTAAGCTCACTCATTCCCGTTAATGTGACATGGACAAGGCAGCTGTAGGAAACCACTGCCTGTTACCAATAAAGGGTAAGGGGGGAGAAACTGGGGTGTTTTATTGAAAGAGGAAGGGACTAGAAACGGGTACATGGATCATACACAACCATGACAACAGCTCTGCCATGAATGTGCGTTGTTAAAAAAGGGGGAGAGGGGCAGGGAAGATGGAAAAAGTTGATTCACACAGAGAACAAACTTTCCAACTTCATTATTCCACAGAGTCAAACATTTAAGAGCCCTGGCACAAGAAATAAATCAGTGAAGAATTATTCATGTTAACTCTGGACTTTCTAAAATCAGAAAGGTTACAAGACAGGTTATAAGTTTCTACCAGATTCTTTCTAGCAATACAACTTATATCTATTTCACTGGCACCACGTGGACGGATCAAGGCTTCTGTCCTGGCTTTACCTCCACTTTGCTGGCTTGCATCAAGGCCGACTGAACCTGTTCACTGCATTTGAGCGTTAAGAGAACTTGGGTAGGTAAACGCAGAACGCACCCACCCTTCTCATGCCATAGCCTGGGATTGTAAACTGACAGACCTGCTTTCTCCATGTGATTTAGGCACCCAGAAAGCAGAAAGTCTAATAAACAAAAAATGTTATAACTAAAATAAAAACGAGTCAGGTTGATTTTACCACAGCTGCACTTGCGGTAAAAAGCCACACTCCTAGAATTGGACTAAGCTTAAGTTTTTCCAAACATATTGAAATAAATTTAGAGTTAGCTGCAAGAAGGGAAGAGAGATCGGTCATGTTATAAAAACACATCCTTGAAATAATCAGAAAACTAAAGCCTGGGGTTTTAGTTAGACCATCTTTCTTCCTAGCTGGGTTAAAGGATTGATTAGAGCCAGTTGATCCCAATGTCTTCTCAAAGTTGAAGTGAACCATCAATACAAGAATATGGAACAAAAGGTCAGATTTGGTAAGGTAAGGAGTGATCGCATCTGAATTAGACTTCCATTTCTAGAACCTCAGAAGTCCTAACAGACCCGAAACAATGTGAACCTTTACTCCTCTCCCGTTCCACACTTATTACCCAATTATAAATTAACTCTTCTATTAGTTTAGTAGATTCTTTTAAAACATAGTGTCTCATTAATTAATAAAGTGATTGGTTCCCAAGTTAGACCATAAGAAAGATTCAAATTTAATGCACCTAATTGTTTCATGCCTTATGCAGTAAGAACTGCCCTTCTGCAAGCTAAGTCAATTTAATTTTTCGCTGTACGTTAACACTACTGGATGTTTTAATCAGTTTGGTCTCACTCAAAAAAAGGCTTTCACAAAATATTTATACATAAAACCTGTGTGTATAAAATGTTTTGTTCCAGATTACCCTACCCATTTGCCTACAAAAACCAACTGCCCTATTTTCATCAAGCGCAAGAGAGATCTGAATCATTTCCCCCTACAAAAAGAGTTCATCTATCAAGTTTAACCTAAACCCCCAACGTAACAGTTTAAGAGAAATAGTGAAAAATGAACTATTCCATGGGGACTGAAATATAAAGCCTTAGAATTGTGATGGTGAACCTTGGCACTCCAGGTGTTCTTGAACTTCAATTGCCAGAAGCCCAAGTCAGTACTCCTGCTGATCAGGGTTTCTGGGAATTGGAGTTCAAGAACACCTGGAGTGCCAAGGTTTGCCATCACTACCTTAGAACAAGTTTCTAAAACTTTCTCACAAGGCGTATAACTAGCAGCGCCAGTTACTGCCAAAAATTACAGGCTGATTCTAACATGGAATGGTTAATTTTAAAGAATGGGGCAGATTATTCTACCTCAGGGGTGCCCAAACTTTTTGGGCCGTGGGCCAATCATGTGGTTCAGGGAGCCGGTCACTAAGGCCCGGGGGTGGCCCCCGACACCAATTCATCCGGCTCACAAAGCCTTCATCGCTCCTGGAAGTGGAAGTAAAACGCGCCCATACAGGTGCGTTTTACTTCCGCTTCCAGGAGCGATGAGGGCTTCGCAGGCCAGATGAATTGGTGTCGGGGGCCGCACACGGCCCTTAGTTTGGGTACCACTGTTCTACCTTGTAGTAAAGTGCAAGAACTAGTTTACAAGTTGTGCAGCATGCTATAACACAACAATTCCCACGCTGTACTTTCTCATGAAGAAATTAAATGTTCACAAGCCAATTTTTTTTTTAAAGAAAAAAGACACACACAAAAGTTATTTTGTTGGATGACACTGAAGCCCAACAAAACTACGCGTGCTCAATTCTGCACACCTGCGGGTACAGTATTGCTTGGGCCCCAAATCCCAAGATATAGGCCACTGCTGTGGAGTAGCTGCTACCAAAGAAACTGGTTAGTACCCATTTGGTTTTTTTTTTTTAATCTTTAAAAAAACATGTTGAGCCACCACTTGGAAAAGTATTACAAAATTAGCCGGCAGAAAAGTTCCGAGACTCAGCCACTGTGCTGAGGGTTCCTCAGTGTGCACCTGTGAGAAAGACCTCCGGACACATGCCCAAGACCAGCACATGTTAAAATTAGTTGGCCACCATATATATATATAATTTTTCTTAATTCAAGTTAACAGTTACAGGCTACAAAGGCCCAGTGGTTTCCCTTTCTGGTTTCATACATTCCCTAACATTAAGGATCTCAGCTACCATCTGTCAAAGCAGACCTCTGAAGACGCTTCATTAGGAAGGAATTTCATTGAACTGACATTACGAGGCCACCAAATTTTTTATTGAAAAAAGGTAAAAAGTGTTACTGTCAGCTGGTTAAAACTGTTTTCCCAACCTGTCCTCAGGGTTAGGGGGGATCCCCAGGTCTCCTGTGCGCAGTTTACGAGTCAGGTCTTCTATCTGTAGTTGCACTGGAAGAAACCAGGTTAGGAAAGAAAAAAGGATGGAAAAAAAGACAATGTTACAAAAAAACACATCTTATATCTCATCATCAAAGCATGAAGAACTGGAGAATTTGCAAGGGACGACTGATACCTTAATATAAAATTCAGAAGCCCTTACAACGTATCAGTGAAATACATCCATCAAGAATCCAATAAAAAACCCTCCTTATTTACTAGCATGTCAGAAATAATTATTCATCAGGAAACAAAGCATTAATTGGGGAATTAGGGGGAAAGTATCTAATCTTTATGAGTCTGACTTCAAATCCACTGATCAATCAACCATCCTGACTTGCAATAAGACTTTACAGCATTAACTGACAATATAGAATAAACAATAGAAACCTAAATTTTTATTTGTTTTAAACCTCAGTACCGTTGTGCTGGTCCACATTCAGATCACACAAACTGTTCAGTTCTTATCAGTTTATTTAGCAGGAATCATTTTTCCCCGATACTACAAATGATACGTCTGCAGATGTTTAACTCTTCACTGACCAGGAAACACTAAACACCATTGTATGTCATTGTACGAAACCTTTATCCAATAAATGCTTCATTCAATACTGCACATAGAAATTAGATCTCTAAATACAGTAGGAACAAGATACTTGTTTCTAGATCCAGAGGTTAGCATTTTGATTCCTGTTCACCCAATGGATTGCAACCCCTATACCAGGGGTTCTCAACCTTTTAAATCCGTGGGCCAGACCACGTCCCCTCAGACAGCTGAGCGGTCTTGGACTGGTGGCTCCCCCAGCCGTAAACACTGCCATAAAATGCGTCCACAGCTGTTGTAAACGCGTTTACGACAGCTGTGGGAGCATTTGCAGCACATTTACTGCACGTTTATGACAGCCACAAGTGCATTTGCGGCTGTCATAAACCCATCTGCTGGTGGCGGTTGGCCACATGAAATGGTGTCATGGACTGGATATGGCCCACGGGCCATAGGTTGAGAACCCCTGCCCTATATACTCAGCAATTGGAGAGCATTAGTAAGAGAGCATAAGGGAGCTGAATATGCCTGTCATGAAGTGGCTTTGCGTCAAATCTCCCTGGTATGTCATTTTGGAGAAGACAGTTTGTGAGGAGCAAGCCAAACTAGCAGTAAGCAAAGGTACACCTAAATTAGTTTTAATGAGATTGGCATTCCATAGAAAATGAATATAATCCAGGTGTTGATTTAACCTGCTGGTTACCAGAAGCCTACACAGATCTCACTCTTGTTTCACAAACACAGCATTCAAGTTTCTACTTTACTCAAAGCGCAGCAGACAAGTATCTTCTCTGTGCAAGAAAAGGTCTAGGTACAGTAGCTCCCTGTTCCTCTGAACCAAGCAGAAGTACAGGAATGGTTATCACTTCTTTATGACCCAAACTCTATCATGATGGCCTCTTCCTTGAGGCTTTTGAAGGAGAGGCAGGGGCAGTGATAAACAAGAATAATGCTGGCTACTGAGCCACGCCTTGAAACCACTGTTTAGCTCAGGGTTCGCAACCTTTTTATGCTGTGGACCTGACCACGTCCCACAGATAGCTGAGCGGGCAAGATGACATCCCCCCCTCCCCGGAAGTGGAAGTAAATGCATTTACAACAGCTGCAGGCACATTTACAGCTAACCTAACCGCAGGGGCGCGTTTTACAGCTGTCGTAAACATGTCCACTTCCACTTCCGGGTGTGGTGGCCGGCCACCTGAAATGAGCCCACGGGCCGGCCCACGGGCCCCAGGCTGGGAACCCCTGGTTTAGCTAATAGAATAACTCTGAAAAATGTTATGAAGAGCTTAAAATTCAAATGTTTCAGAGAGATAAGAATGACTGAAGGAAATAACAGAACACCATCTGTTCACGGAAAAGATGGAAGCACATCCTTCAGAACGCCTCAGAAACAAAACTGGTCAAGTCAAATCAACATTGTGAAAGCTGAGAAAAGAGTGAATGATTGACATATTCTTCTGAAGGTTTGAGAAGGTATATCCCCAAGGTGCTGTCTTTGTCTCACTGGTTAGTTTCATGTTTGCTTTAAACTGACTTTCTTCTAGTAACTCCATTTTTAAACATCTCAGCAGACTAATCATATGCTGGAATCAAAACAGCTCCCGTTCATGATTATTTCTAGATACATTTGGCACTGTGTCTCATACATCCCAGTTACTACAGATACAAATGTACCTTTGCCACATATGTTGTCTAAATGTGTGTCACACTCTCTTTTAATCAGCTGTGGGCCATAAACCGAGTTAGTTAAGCAAGTAGAGCAGGTATATCTTCACAGAAGCAGAGAATTCTAATCTGATTCTATCTCGTACAAACTACCGTATATACTCAAGTCTAAGTCGGGGTTTTCAGCCCCAAAAATGAAGTCCAAAAATGGTACTCAACTTATACTCAGGTCAACGTAAACACTCAAAAACATACCCACACAAATGTCTAAATGAATTTATTTTACTTCATTTTGTGTATTTTAATTATTGAAACTCACTAACAACTGCTGCATTTTCCACCCCCAACTTATATTTGGGTCAATCTATTTTTCTAGTTTTAGAGGTCCAAATTAGGTACCTCGACTTAAATTCGGGATGACTTATCGTCGAGTATATACGGCAAATCTTTAAAAATAGCACCAAGCAATTTTCTGCAGGGGTTCAGCTCATAATGTGAAAGTATATTATGATGATGCTGATTAGGACTGAACCCAGATCAAGGTCAATGAAAACTGCACCCTCTCTGAAAGCAGCATGAGTTAGAGAACAGCTTCTCTAATGTATGTTAAGGGACACACCTTTACCTGACTCACCTGCCATGCTGCACTACACAATAAATGATTTGGTAGCCTTGAAAGTAATCTAGCCACACACTTTAAAGCAGTAAACCAGCTTAAGCAATACTATGGACAGATAATTGTTCTGGGTCAAAACGTTCAGTGAATTATGCATAGGAAATGAGGTATTAAGTTTCTCTTGTAACCCTGTGAGATGAACATGGTTCAAAAGGGTTCACGTTCAGATAAAAATGCTATTACTGGAAGGGAAAGTACAACTAATAATATAACATTAAAATACCCTACAAAAACTTCACTCCAAGCACTAATTGACATTTACAAGGCTAGCATCCATACTTTTATTTCTTAATACAACTATAAATACCACTCATTCCCACGTACAGTACAGTAACGTTGGCCATTTCCCATTTTTCCAGTTAACAATTCTAATTTCATAATACTGTACTTATAGGAACCAGTAGTCCTTTCTCAAAAATTTTGTATACTGATTGCATAGCCCACCCCAAACCTAATTACATCCATTCTCAAGTATTTGATAATATCAACAATTAGATACTATAAAACTTCCCCTTCTTTTCAGTGGCGTCAACAATCTTCACCACCTTGAAGACTCAATTTTAGCTTAAAAATTAGCATGGCAAAACAAGAACAAGTCAGAAGGTTAGGTTAGTTCATAATATTCCACTGTGAAAGAGGTACTGTACTTGCTTCCAAACAAAGTTTGCAAAAGGACTCTTACGTGTTTTCCACTAGCAAGGAGTCAGTAATGCTAACAAATTACCACATTGATCCGTTTCAATGGCCAATTAAGTAAATGGTAGTAGGTTATAATTTCCCATCACCTTTAACTTCTGCTGTGCCTGCAGAGAACTTTGTTTCAGGCAAACAAGACAGAGGGCTGGGATGGACCACAATTCACCTTGAGCAGCCACAATATATTTATATGACAAACATATTTATACGATAAAAACAAAAGCCATGACATCCCAAACCTTTCAACACACAACCAAACACTGAAAATGCCCAGGACACACAACAGCCCAAACCAGCTTCTTGTTCAGTACAGATATGAAGACATGAAGGAGAAACAGAGCAAACTATTACCTATGTAAGCTCTCTCTTGTTCACGTGTAAGACCAGGAGGGATGACAGTAGGCATTCCAGGAATGACCGTCTTCTGGTCCATGGCATCTTGGTTCCATCTGCTCCTCTTCCTCTTTTTGTTAGGATAATCTACAAGCACATTATGTTTCTTTATAGCAGAAATTAATAAACAGCAATATTCAGTTGGCGCTGTGGCCAGCGACAAAGCCAAGAAAGTGGCTTCATTTTGGTAGTCCAGAGTTTGATTTCATTAGTCAGTCCATTGACCACAGAATAACTTCTCTCTGTAACTAGTTAGCATGATAGCCAAAATCAAATCCTAACACTATAGCAGAAAACTAACAGCATTGTTTTTTTTAAAAGCTATCAACACATTTGTCTTTGTGACAACATAGAGACCAATCTTTAAAACAAACATATGAGGTTTATGACTCAGAACTATAAAGTCCTTCATTTTTAAAAAAACGTTTAACAAACCACCCATGAAAAGGAAAATGTAGTATTACAACCTAAATTCTCATATATAATACCCTGTAATGTAAGGATATCAGTATAACTTCCTTTACAAGAATTTATTATTATTATTATTATTATTATTATTATTATTATTATTATTATTATTATTATTATTATTATTATGTCATGCAGCACTCAGGTCTCGACTTTCCAGTCTTCAAGCTCAGTGTCTTTTAAAAGTGTTTCACTAGATTTTTAATTGGTGTGGGTGGGAGGTAACTTTTTCAGTGTTTTTAAAAGGAATTTTAAGGGTTTCTATAGTTTTAAACGTTGGGGATTTTATGTACGCCGCCCAGAGTCGCATGTCGCTTGGGGCAGGCGATACAAATTGAATAAATAAATCTTAAACACTAAGCCACTGCTTCTGCAGACGTTTCCGCGGCCATGTGGCAGGCATGACTTAGACACCGGAGCGCAGTTTACCTTATTTATTTAATTATTGGAAACCTTTTACCTTTAAGTCACTGCAGGGGGGGGGGGGGAGACATGGAAGGAGTAATAGACAAACACACACACAGGCTGGAGGGCCTGAACACGAAGTGGACCCTGTTTATCTACTTGCAAGTTCTCCCTTTTCGAAGTGCTAGCGCTGGCTCTTCGACTCTGAAATGAGATGAGCACTGAACCCTTGAATCGGATACGACTGGCTTTCGAGCAAGGGAAACCTTTTAAGTCACTGCAGGGGAGGGGAGGGGGGGAAGGACATGGAAGGAGCAATAGACAAACACACACAGGCTGGAGGGCCTGGCCACTTGCCTTGGTTGCCTGCCCCGGCCTGGCTGCCTTCATCCTGCTGCTGCTGAAGATGATGAAGATGCTGGGCCACCTGCTGCTGCTGCTGCTGCTGTTCGTGGCCCAGCGTGGCCAGCTGCAGCTGCTGCTGGGCCTGAGGCGGGGGCGAAGGGAAGCGGTACTGGCCGTACTGGTTCCCCTGCGGCGGCGGTTGCTGCTGCTGGGCCTGAGGCGGCGGCGGCGGCGGGGGCTGAGGCTGCTGCGGGGGCGGCTGAGGCTGCTGCGGGGGCGGCGGCGGGGGCGGCGGCGGCGGCGGGGGAGGGGGCGGCGGCAGGGCGGCGAAAGGGAAGGCCGCGGCCGCCATGAGGCTGGGGATGGCCGGCTGCGGCTGGGCCTGCGCCGGGCCCGGAGGCGGCGGCGGTGGCGGCGGGCCTTGCATCACGAGGCCCGGAGGAGGCAGCGGGTAGCCGGCCTTGCCCGGCGGCGGAGGCGGGTGGAGTTTCCCCAGCGGCGTCGCGTTCGCTCCAGTCGCCATAGAAGACGAGGGGAGAAGAAGAGGGGACTTTTAATGGCGGCGGTTTCGCGAAGCTTCCACGCCGAAGCCTCTCCCCCCCCCTCTCTCACAAAGGCCGCGCGCTCCCATTGGTCGCTGCGCGTGTCCCTCATCCGACGACACTCAAGCGGCGGTTGGGCAGGCGACGCGCCTGCGGGAGGAGCCATTGGTCAGGCTCCTTGTCGATCAGCCGGAAGGCGAGACGGCGTGAGTTTGGATTGGTCCAAAACAGGCACGGGGGGGCTGGAAGGTGGAGTTGTAAAGGCGAAGAGGAGGAGGAGGAGGCGGGCGTCCGAAGCGGAGCATTGTGATTGGTGGAGCTCCGTAGCGGTCCCTCCTCTTTCCTGCCACAAGGCCTTTGAGCAAGAGGGTGGGTGAGGCGTTAGTGAAGCTCATGACGGAGAGGGTGAGGCAGTGTTGGGTGTGACGTCAATCATTGCCTCAGGACCATTGGACAAGACAGTTGACTCCAAAGGGGGAGGGACGGGGAAGGATGGCAACACTCTATTGGTCGATATTCCAGCCCTTCAGCGCTGATTGCGGAGACATGAGCGGCGCAAAGAGGCGGGCGGGAGTTTGGCCCGAGGCCTCAGCCGCAAAGGCTTCTGGGGAGGCCTGGGCCGCGTGGTCTTTACAGGACGAAAATGGTGGAAGGAGCGATGCTTTTGTTAAACCACTGAAAACAACGTATCACAAAAAAACAACAATAGTATTTTGTCTGCAACTTGGTCCAAAACAGGGATGCCCAAACTTTTCAGGACGCAGGGCAGTCACGTGGTTCAGGGAGGCAGTCACTATGGCCCGGGGGCTGGATGCGGCCCCACGAAGCCAATTCATCTGGCCCACGAAGCCCTCGTTGCGGCTGGAAGCGGAAGTAAAACGCGCCCGTACCATTAATGCTAGGAGGAACATTAACAATTTGAGATATGCAGATGATCCCACCCAAATGGCAGAAAGTGAGGAGGACCTAAAGAAGCTCCTGATTCGGTTGAAAGAAGAAAGTGCAAAAGCTGGCTTGAGACTCAACATCAAGAAAGCCAAGATAATGGCCACAGGCCCCATCAGTCCCTGGAAAGTAGAAGCAGTGCCAGATTTGACTTTCTTGGGATCAAAGCTCACTGCAGATGGGGATTGCAGCCATGAAATAAAAAGGCGACTGATGCTTGGGAGGCAAGCGATGAGAAACCTGGGGAACAAAGTGAAAAGTAGAGACATCACATTGAAAACAAAAATTCGTATAGTCAAAGCAATGGTATTCCCTGTGGCAATGTAGGGTTGTGAGAGCTGGACCATTAGTAAAGCTGAGCGCAGAAGAATAGATGCCTTTGAGATGTGGTATTGGAGGAGAGTTTTGAGAGTCCCCTGGACAGCGGGGAGAACAAATAGGTCAATCTTAGAAGAAATCAACCCTGACTGCTCCTTAGAAGGGCAAAATAGTCAAGATGAAGCTGAAGTAGTTTTGGACATCAAATGAGAAGAGAAGATTCACTTGAGAAAGCCTTGATGCTGGGAAAGGTGGAGGGCAAAAGAAAAAGGGGGCAGCCAAAACTGAGATGGCTAGTTGGTATTGTGGATGTAATGGGCACAGAGCTGAGCGAGTTGAGGAGGACAGTGGAGGACAAAAGTGCCTGGCGGACAGTGGTCGGGTCGCAGAGGGTTGGAGTCGACTGTGAGACTGAACAACAAACCGTTAATGCAGGTTGGTTTTCAATGCATTCCTATGGGAAATTTGGTTAAAGTAATTTTTGCCATAAGAAACATCCGAGAGCACACATTAATTATATGTTAACTGAGGTTCCACTGTTTTGTCTCTAAAATGTAATCTAGGGAGAGGGAAAACAGCTATGTTAAATGGGATTTTTATTGGTTTTAAAAATGTGATTGGTTTTATGGTTTTATTTTCTGTGAGCCACCCAGAGTCTTCGGAGTTGGGTGGCAGTATAAATCAGAAAAATAAATAAATAAATTCAAGATTTAGAGAATGTGTGGAGAAGAGAAACCCGCTGAGTTTTATGTTACACAAAAATTCAGCAAATGCAGGAGAAACGCAATACCTTTATTGGATCACTAAAAAAATAAAACTTGGGCGAGCTTTCAAGGTCCAAAACCTCTTCATCAGGCAGGCATAATGAACGATCGTAGTACAATGTTGCTCTACCACAGGGGGTTCCCAACCTTTTCAAGATGTGGGCTGGGTCACGCTCTCTGAGTCAATTTTGAAAGCAGGACAGACATGTTGCCCTGCCTGCACAAGGGGGTGGCCATTTTGTCCCAACAGCTTCAATGGGAAAGCCATTTTATTTCTTGAATGTTCTTTGAGAGGTGGGGGCCACATGAAATGGCACTCCAGGCCGCATCTGGCCCACAGGCCTTAGGTTGGGGAACCCCTGCTCTACCAGGTTCAATTCTTAGAAATGCATGTTGAAGAAACAGCAAAAGGTTTCATGGCACCCCAACAGGAAGTTTGGCGTTTGATCCCATCCTTCATGGTCCTCACTGAAACACCCAACTTCCTGTGGGGGTGGAATTAAACCTTTTGCTGTTTGTTCAACATGCATTTCTAAGCATGGAACCTAGTAGAGCAACATCGCACAACGAACTTTCATTATGCCTATCTGATGAAGAGGTTTTGGATCTTGAAAGCTCGCCCAACATTTTATTTTTTAGTGATCCAATAAAGGTATTGCCTTCTTCCTGCATTTGCTGCATTTTTTTCATACCTTGAATATGGATCACACGGCTACCGTATATACTTTATTATAAGTCATCCCGAATATAACTCTAGTACCTAGTTTGAACTTCTAAAACTAGGAACATAGACTGACCTGAGTATAAGTCTGGGGTGGAAAATGCAGCAGTTGCTACTGAGTTTCAATAATTAAAATACATGAAAATATGGCAAAATTAATTAATTTAGACATTTGTGTGGGTATGTTTTATAGTTTTTACAGTAGTGTCCGTGCTTTTTTTAACTGTATGTTTGAATTTGCAACACTGTGGCTTTGGGACCTGAGTATAATTCGAGCCCCCCTTTTGGACCTCATTTTGGGGGCTAAAAAACTAGACATACTCAAGTATATACAGTAATTTCTTTGTTTGCCTATGCCACTGAGTTTTAGTCATACAGTGCAAACACAGAATTATGGGAAGTTAAATACATGGAGGGGTGCATTTACAAACTTATTACACACTCCCCAAAAAATACACATATAAACTGGCCCAGCCCTTCACTTCAGAACCTTCAAGAAAATCTTGCAAGAGAGAAGTGGAAAAAATATCATAGTTTAATATGTGTTAAATAGCATTTTTTTTCCTGTTCAAGTGTGATTTTTTTTCAGGACAATAAATTCCAGCTTTAGCAATTAAAAACCACAAAGAAATTATTAGCAGCCTCTGAGGGAAAGGAACGTTCTTGGCATCTGAGTTATGGGGAAGATGTGCTTGACCAGTGGCGTAGCGTAGGTTTCGGCTGCCTGGGGCCTGGGCCAAATCCGACGCCCCCTGGGCGGGGCCCAGGACACTGGCAGCGGTGGAGGGTCTTGGTGCCTGTCCCCGCAGTGTCCTCTTCGCCCCAGCTGCTAGGAAGTCTGGCGGTAGCGGCAAAGTCCTATTATGAAATTTTGCTGCCCCCAAAAAGTGCCGCCAGGGGCGGAGGGCCCACCACGCTACGCCACTGTGCTTGACTCTTCTGATTCAAGGTCAAAATTCTGACAAACACTCAATTTCCTCTGCCCCCCCCCCCAACATACACACACACACACACACACCTCTCACACGATTAGATAGTGTAGCTTCTACACAAGGCAGGGCCGCAGAGATAAAATGTAAGCAACTTAATTCTTCCAAACTAGTTATCTCAACTGTAGCACTGAAAACCCCAATCAACAGTCATTCAGCCAAACGCATCGCCACTGAGCAAGTATGCAAAACTTGTGGCCAGTGTCAGAAGGGGAACATTTATGCTACGAGCGGCAGGGTAAACCAGATATAGTACTACCTAATAGAAGGGATTTAAACCTGTCTGAATTTCCCTGAAAGAAAAAGGAAAGCAGCAGGAGAGAACCAGAATGGGTGGAGTGACATGTGAGGGAGTTAAAATCTCTCCCACTGCTGCAATTTCAAACAAGAGTCTGTTCCCTCGTTTATTCAAGTCTGTTCCCTCGTCTATTCAAACAGCAATTTGCTTCAGAAAATAAATCTGTTGTTTAAATCTGTCATATATTTTGATTTAAATTCTTGCATTGAGCAGGGGTTTTTGAACTTCATGGTCTTTTAAGTTCTTTCTAACTTCCTTATTCAATTATTTGTATACAGTATATCTATTTGGTCAGGACCATAATATACACGGGGAAAACATTAACAGCTCTTCCCTGTGCACCTCTGTATTAATCCCTTAAGGCAGGGGTGTCCAAACTACAGCCCATGGGCTGGATCTGGCCCATGCCACCAATTCATCCACCCCACACCACCTGCGCTGCTCCCAGAAGCGGAAGTAAAATGTGCCCACACATGCGCAGAATGCTGCATAAATGAACCTGCAGCTGCCGTAAACGCATTTACGAGAGCTGTGGGTGCATTTATGGCAGTGTTTTGCACATGCACGTGTGTGTTTTACTTCTGCTTCAGAGGAGCCACGTGACTGGCCTGTGGCCTGAAAAGTTTGGTCACCCCTGCCTTTAGGGTATCCCTGTTACTTCTAGTTGAAAGGGAGGAGTAAACATTATTAAATGTGAGCTTGCGTTGAACAGATTTCCCCCTTTGAAAATAGCTTTTTGGTAATGCAAAATTTTTAAGTGGGGGTATTCTGCTTTTACAAATCCTAGCACAGGGATTCTCAACCTTTTCAACCTGGGGAGGGGGTCCCGGGTCACACTCTCTCATTCACCTTTGAGGGCCGGACAGCCATTTTGCCCTGCCTATACGATGGAGTGGTGGTGGTGGCCATTTTGTCTCAATGGCTTCAAAGGGGTGACCATTTTATTTCTTTAATGCCCCTTGGAGGGCTGGGGAGGGCACATGAAATGGCGCCAGGGGCTGGATCCGGCCCATGGGCCTTAGGTTGGGAACCCCTGACCAGAACAGAATTGCTTTGTGTGGGCTTAGGCACTGTGTTATGTTCACCTCTCTTTGCCCGTCTATGCCCTGATGCCACCTGCACTCCAGATCGGATTATTTTGCACACTTAATAACTCAACAAGACCTCCCTAAAATCCCATACACACACAGTCAAACACCCACAGGCATTATATCTACAAGTTCTGCCCAGCTTAGATATGACCTATTTTTCTACTCAGTCATCCATTCAAAAGATAAAACTCTGCCCTTGCATACGGCAACCATTCAACGGAGGACATTACCTGAAAAACTTTTTAAAGACTAAAGTGCCTGAAGAATAGTTTAAATTGAAGGTCAAATGAGAAAGGAGAGATGCCTGCTTTTACCCATGACCATTGATTGTCTTCACATGGGGAGTTGTGTCTGTCAAATCGTTGTGCCAATGCAACCTCACCCTGGGTGATTCCTTAGAGCCGTGATGGCGAACGTCGGCACTCCAGGTGTTCTTAGACTTAGATTCCCAGAAGCCCAAGTCTCTGTGAATCCACAGAAATGGGTTTACTGTGCGTATGTGCAGTAAACCCATTTGTGTGGATCCAAGGAGACTGAGCTTCTGGGAATTGAAGTTGTACGTGCAGTAAACCCATTGATGTGGATCCACAGAGACTTGGGTTTCTGGGAACTGAAGTCCAAGAACACTTGAAGTGACAAGGTTGTACGTGCAGCAAACCCATTCGTATGGATTCACAGGGACTTGGGCTTCTGGGAACTGAAGTCCAAGAACAGCTAGAGTGCCAAGGTTCGCCATCACAGCCTTAGAGTTAAAAAGTGAAAGGAGGAAGAGAAAGTGGAGACAAGGACAAGAGAGATGCATCCAGGCAGACACAAGGCATCAGGCGAGAAAGACCGCATGGTCTTCCAACCGTCTAGTGGTCAAATTATTGCAGAAAAATCACAGGAGATGCTGGTCCAAATTAGGAGAAGGAAAGACTCCCGACGCCTTTTCTGGCATGCAGCGAAATCTCAGGAAGACTTAGAACAGTGGGTGAAGGTGGACCTTCTGGAACCCAGTGTGTATCCGGCGCATGCGCATCACTACAAAACCCGCACACCTAGGGGCTCCCATTTCAGTTGTGGGTTCTTGCTCATCAGTTCACCAGTCTGCCCACCGCCTCCGACCACTGTTCCATCAGAAGGTCGGGAACCTCCAGGAGGCATATGGCGTTGAAGGAAGGATGTTAGTAGCTGCTCTCGTGACCAGTCAGAATGTAGAGGTTGCTCTGTGCCGTGGGATTGTCTGTGGGTCTGCTCTCGAGGATGATATCTCTGGGTGGGAGGAGAAAGAGACAGCAGAAGTAGTAAGAAACATGTGGAAAACAACTTTAAAAAATCTTTGAACAAAGGACTGGTTATCCATCGGGCAAGCAAGAAAGGCAGAGGTTTCCTTAAAATGCAAAATCTTGGCATGTTGGGAGCACGTTTTAACTCTCCAAGTCCTGTCGTCAGATTCCCAATGGGTTCTTTACAGCAAAAGGGCCCCCCTTGGAACCTGAAATTGGGGGAGGGGGGACAGAAAGCATTCATCTACTTCAGGAATGCCCAAACTTTTCGGGCTGTGTGCTGGTCACATCGTTCAGGGGTACCCAAACTACAGCCCGAGGCCCGGATGCAGCCTGTGACGCCAATTCATCCGGCCCGCACCACCCTCATCGCTCCCAGAAGCTGAAGTAAAATGTGCCTGTATGGGTGCGTTTCACTCCCGCTTCAGGAAGCGACGAGGGTGGCGTGGGCCAGATGAATTGGCATTGGTTGCCACATCGGGCCCCGGGGCATAGTTTGGGCACCCCTGCTCTACAACATTGGCCATTGTCATGATCGGGTACTTTCCAATTGCTTGAACAGCCTTACCTGTGGGCACCTAAGACCCGGAACACTCTGGATTCATCCGTCACTTCCTGTGTCACCTACCATGGGAAGAAAGAAGAAAAGATTTAGCAGGAAAACCCTGTAGCTGAGGTAATCTGGAACACCCCTCAACTCTTCTTCTGTCACCCAGAGTGGTCCGAAACCAGGTGGCCTTCAAAAACCCAGTGTGGACTGGACTGGACTCACCTCATTGGATTCTAGGCTTCGCCCTTGCATGCCGTGTTTCCAGAAGGCAAGGACGCTGTCTTGAAGGCACACTGGGTGGGGAATGGAGGGGAGATTCTGTTAGAAGAACCCATGAGCCCATATCAAGGAAACATCTGTTCCATAAGGAGTCCCTATAACGCAAGCTTTTGTATGATCAACTTTCTCAACAGCCACACCATTCTCCACCCCCAGTAAAGGCAGTGTGCATTTCTTAGACATTGGAATGCCCATCACCCCCCATTACTGCAAATGGTTGTTAGGGCTCATGGGAGTTGCAGTCCAACAACATCCATTAGGCCAGTGGTGGTGAACCGATGGCCCGCGTGCTAGACAAGACGCTCCCAACCCTCTCTGTTGGCATGTGCATTGTCGCCATAGCACAAAGTTTGTCCTGCCCCTCTGCCCAGCAGCCCAATAGGAGCGCTTCCTCTCTCCCCCAGCACAGAGTTCACCCCTAAGAGCGGGGCTGAAAGGTAGTGG
The DNA here is from genome assembly GCA_030440675.1 of Furcifer pardalis. Classification (NCBI taxonomy): domain Eukaryota; kingdom Metazoa; phylum Chordata; class Lepidosauria; order Squamata; family Chamaeleonidae; genus Furcifer; species Furcifer pardalis. The sequence goes on along the minus strand of CP126899.1, from coordinate 3,594,581 downwards.
TTCCTACTTCACAGAGGTGTAGTGAGATAAAGTGGGGAGGAAAAGATGCCAACTTGAGTTCAAAATGGAAGAAAGCAGCAACAGAAATGTAATAATTAAATTAAGAAAACAATACAAGACCTTGCTTTATGGAATTAATCCATTCCCCAGGGTTTTTCTCATAGCAAAAATTCCTTAAAGTGGGTTTCCTGTAGGAATGCATTGAAAACCAAAAGAATCCATTCCAAAGCTAATGCATGGCTTTCAATGGTTTTCAATACATATTCAGCACCTTTCCGACAGCACCATCTAGTGACCACCTCTGGTAATTGCAGAAAAAGTACCCGCCGATCAGCTGTTGAGGGGATGGGGGAATTTTTCGCACTTCCTGGTTGTGGAGTGTGCTTCTGGTGGTACCAAAATCCGAAGAAAAATTGCAAAAAATGGAGCGGGCATGCTCCAAACACCTTCCCATCATCGTGGGAAGCGTTGGAAGACACAATAAAACTTTTTGTATGGGGGGAGGGACGGATTCGTAAGCGGAGGCATAATTTTCTCGGGATTTCTTTCCGTATAGCGAGTTTTCCGTAAAGTGGGGATTCCACTGTACTCATTTAAAAATTAAATTCGTAAAACGAAACCTTAAAAAATTAACAATTAAATTAAGGGGGGGGGGGACCATCAAGGAACCTGCCTTCCCCATCCCAGACCCCTCCAGGAACTTTACGCACCAATTGTGTCAATGGGGAAGTTGAAGGTGAGTTCAGGCACGAGGGCTTCTTGAGGAGTGCCACGAAGGTTCACGACCCTCACACAACCTGCAAGAAAAGAAGGTCTTCACCAATTAGCAGAGGGAAGAGTCCAAGCAGAAGGAGAAGGGACCAGAAATAGGAAAAGTTCCTTTTTCTTGGACTACAATCCCCAGCAGTATTGTTGGCTATGAGCTTCTGGGAGCTGAAAAGTAATTTCCCACAATGGCTTGGAACATTACTTTAAAAATCTAATTAGTTACTCATTACAGCTTTCAAGGGTAATCCTTTGCTGTAACGTATTCCAAAAGTGAAAAGGAAACATTGAGTTGTTTGTTGCATTGTCACCCTTTTCTGTTCCACCACTGTTTTTGCAAAAACACCTTAGAATTGTTAAAACTCTTGTCAAAGAGATTCTAGGAAGGTAAAGGCCGCCCTTGCTCAAAAGCTAGCCGTATCCAACTCTAGGGTTCAGTGCTCGTCTCTGTTTATAGCCAAAGAGCCAGCGCTGTCTATGCCTGCAGACGTTTCCATGGGTATGTGGCAGGCATGACTAGACACTGGAGTACACAGAATGCTGTTTACCTACTTATCTACTTGTAATTTCTGGCATTTGAACTCTTAAGTTGGCAGGAGCTGGTACAGACGAGCACTCACTCCATCGTGCAATACTTGGGTCTCGAACTGCTGACCTTCCAGTCATCAAGTTCAGCGACTTAACCAGTAAACCACTACATTCCCGTATCTCTGTTATACCACACAGCAACCGATAGATAGCTATATTCATTGCAATTTGTTACTTCCGAAGCTCTATATCTCCAGTGGTGGGCATCAGCAGGTTCGCACTGGTACTGGTGGGCTAAAAAAAAAATTACTACCACACGGTGGGCGTGGTATAGTGGGCGTGGCCAGGGGGAAAGCCCTGTGTTGCACCCAAATTAGGACTACTTTATTTCAAAACTTGGATGGACGGGGTCAGCCAGAATTTCTGTTACCAGTTCTGGCGAACCGGTGCGAACATGCTGATGCCCACCACTGTACATCTCCCATTTCTGGAGGGGAAAACACTGACGACCAGGTCCAAAGTGGAAAACAACTCACACTCGAAACACACCAGGACAGTATCGCGGTCCATCTGGCTGACGTGGCTGGCCATAACAAGGGGATGGCCTGTAAAAAGAAGACAAGAGATGCAAAGCAGGACTTAGTTGAATCAGAGCAGGACAGAAGGTCCATGATGGGTGAACACTCCAGCTGTTCTTGAACTTCAATTCCCAGAAGCCCAAGTCAAGAACAGCTTGACAAAAGTTGTCTTACATTCAATTAACTTGCAATCATATATATCTCAATCAACAAGACACAACACACACTTACATTTTAATTTATAATTTATGGTTTTAATTAGTATTGGGCATGGGTTTTAACTGATGTTGTGAACTGCCTTGGGTCGCTTAGGTGAAAAGGGAAATTATATAAATCCAATAAATAAATAAGCTGACTGAGAGAGAACATGACCTGGCCCCAGGCTTGAAAAGGTTCGGACCCCCTGGTCTAATAGTCTCTTCTCCAGGCTATACACGCTCTTTCATTCTCTTACCGCACGGACTTGAGGTGCTGAGGCCAGTACTGAGAGAGAGACTGTTGAAATGTAGCTCCATCGGTGCTTGGTCGCTGCCAGTGACCCCCAAGCACACCTGGGGATATTCCTCCATCTCCACCACCAGTAACTCAAACAAGGTCAGAGGGTCAGGCAGCACAACAGTGATATGCTAGAAGAAGGAAAGAAAAAGACACACACACAGAGAGAATACAGATTGATTTTAGCTGCCCTACACACACACACACACACACACACACACACACACACACACACACACACACACACACACACACGGGGCTTCTTCTGATGTGGAAAGGCGTCTACCTTCAGTAGCATGAATTTCTGCAAGGGTTCGTACCACTGCAGGAGGGCCAGGCTGGAGGGCAAGGCCGCGCACAAAAACGTACACCCAGAATACGGATTTCGTACTGAAAGACAAGAGGGAAGGCATTAGTGAGCCGTGGAGAGACCCCCCCCTCCTCCCAAAAAAAGGCTGGGTTCATATTTTAGCACAAACCGCTAAAATAGGGACACATGGACAAATAGATTGACAGCTGTTTTCTCAGTGGTGGGTTGTTAAAATCTTCGCTACCCCAACGTGACGTCATCGACGTCGTGGGCGTAGCCGACATCATGATGTCATGACGTCATGGGCAGAGCAAAAAAAATTAATCTTTTTTTTTAAAAAGTCTGCACATGAGTCAAACCGCTATTTGACGCATGTGCACTAAAAAATAGAACTGCGCATGCGTCAAACGGAGGTTTGACGCATGCGCAGTTCTGGGCAACCATTTTGGCTGCCCAGAAAAACATTTTTGGAGGGTGCCAGAGAGGCGACCGAACCGGTCGCCCAGGGTTTTACAACCACCCCGGTGACCCCTCCTGATGGGGTGCTACCGGTTCGGGCGAACCAGTCCGAACCGGTAACATCCCATCACTGTGTTTTCTATCAGGTCAGAGTCTTTGTAGATGTAAACCCAGTATTGTCTGCTCCGATTTTCAGCAGATCTTGGGAGCCTCAGGCAGAGATGAGTTTTTTCCTGTTTCCTTATCCTTGACCATTTTTAAAAAATTGAAGATCTAAATCCTGGGGTCTTTTGCATGATAGCAGGCATTCTACCACTAAGCCACTGTCTATCAGCAAAACCACATGGGGTTTTGGGGTCTCACTGGCACAATTATCCAAGCAAGAGAGGCAAACTGTCCGAAACTCACCTACACGACACCGCAAGCATCCTTTGGTGTCTGCAATCTTGGCCGACAGTGCAAATTTTCTGGCAAAAGAAAGGATGCAGTTTTAGACTGGGTGGGCGAAGGACTGCACAAAAATAAACCCAAAAGGCAATGCGTGTTTTTAGCAAACAAACCCCACACCCTTTCCCTTAGTCTCCAGTCTTGATAAAAGCCTTGACCCCACCTGAATCCTGCATTTCACCTTCTGTATTGTGTGACATTCCGTCAAATTACTTCTGGCTCTAAATCAGGGGTTCCCAACCTGCGGCCTGTGGGCTGGATCCCGGCCTGTGGCGCCATTTCGTGTGGCCCACACCCCTCCAAGGGCATTCAAGAAACAAAATGGCCACCTCCATCCTCCCCCCCCCCCAACTCTTCCCACCTGGGGATGATCCTCTCTGTCAGTCTGTTGGTGGCAATGGAGAGGGGGACTTGCCGCTTCTGCAGCTGATGCCGCTGCTCAAAAAGCCCCGGGAGGTTGTGGGAGGAGATCTGGGGAGACTTTCCTGTAAAACAAATGAGAACGCCTTGAGCGAGTTGCGTACGTGGGTGACCAGAGTAAGGAGCGTAAAATAGTTAGGTTCCTGGCTGAGGATTCTGGGAGCTGTAGTCCAATAAAAGGGAACATTTCCAAGCACATCAAAAGGCACATTTTTTACATTATGCTGCACAACAATGATTTTGCTACTGGGAATAACGTATGTGATTTACATGATCTCGAGTGTGCCGATTCCAAATCTGAACTCACGTACAGATTTTAAGGCGTTCAAATGGTTAACTGGGTAATGTATTTTTACATGGGAACAGTGGCAGCTACCACTATGGCTGCTGCCGCCCCAGCTAAATCACGTCCCCTTGTGGAATGCATGTTCCAGCAGCAGCAGGGCATGTCTGGCCAAGTCAGATGTCGGAAATAGGTACTACATAAGGCGAGATGGATCAAGGGCTTGTCTCTAGTGTGAAACCAACTTATTGGATAGTACAGCTAGGCCATGGTGAATCTGTTTTGAGCTAAAGATGAGTAGGTGTTAATAAACGAGACAATCACATCTATATGCATAATTGGCTTAAAATCCTGACGTCCTAGGCAGAATCGGACTTCAGATTTGGATTCAGTGCACTTGAGGAGGGCGGGATATAAATGTGATTGATAAATAAATAAAAATAAAATGATTTGCTCTGCAAAATGTTGATCCAGGCAAACGGCCACACTTAAGGACCTAGAACAGTGATGGCAAACCTTTTAGAGACTGAGTGCCCAAACAGAGGGGTGGGGCAAACTCTGTGCTGGGGCAAGGGAGGAAGCACTCCCATTGGGCTGCTGGACAGAGAGGCGGGGTGACCTTTGTGCTGGGGGAAGGGAGGAAGCACTCCCATTGGAGAGAGCGAACTCTGTGCTGGGGTAATGACACACATGCCAACAGAGAGGGCTGGGAGTGCCACGTCTGGCACATGTGCCATAGGTTCGCCACCATTGACTTAGAAGGCCACATACAGGTCCCCACCTCTGATCTAGTCACTTCAGTTCCAGAACCAAATGTTCTAACAATTAAAATCCCATCCTCCAATATTATTCCTCTAGCTATCCATTACAAACAGGGCAGAGAAGGATGTTTTAGATCCAAGTCTGCACCTGGGCACTCACCAGCTAGGGTCAATAGCACATTATTCATACAGTAGAGCCAGGAGCATCTGTGTGGAAGCAGCTGAGGAAAGACACAAAGAGAAGAGAGAGAATATCTCTTTCCTTTCACTTGACCTGTTTATTTTTTATTGCATGGAAAAGAACAGGCATTAAAAATGCAAGTTCAATATGATAATAATAATTTCGTGTCAGACATTATTCTGGGTTGAAAGGATTTTTGCTGGTGAAGCTCTGCTCAGGGGACGCCCAAATGAGGCTCCTTTCATGTCCCCAAGATCTTTCCCCACCGAAGTGGTCCCTATTTATCTACTTGCAATGTCTTGCTTTCAAACTGCTAGGTTGGCAGGAGCTGGGCCAGAGACAGACACTCAAACCATCATGCAGTACCTGGGTCTCGAACTGCCGACTTGTCAGCCTTCCAGCTAACAAGGCAAGCTTCTTAACCACTGAGCCGCCGCAGCTCATTATGATTAATAATAATAGCTGTAATTTTTGAATTGGTAGCTATGTTAAGTCTGTGCAGGTATATCAGAGAGTAAACAAAACAACACAAAAGATTTTAAAAACCTTGTAGCACCTTAAAGACAAACTCCTGTATTTAAATGGACCAAATCCATTTCCTCAAAGTTGCTTAACTGGTGCAAGAGGGGGGAAATCCTCATGTTTTCTCTAAAAGCACCAGAATAACATTATGATCCCTCATCCTGCCATCTAAGGATAACAAGCGAGGTCCTACTCAATAGTATTTGAGGACTGTTGGTCTTGAAAGAGCAATTAAGTCCTATTAGTTACCCAAAAGACCTGTTCATGGCATTTCAACTGGTTCCTCCATACCAGGGATTCCTAACCTAAGGCCCACGGGCCAGATCCGGCCCACAGCACCATTTCATGTGGCCCCACCACCACTTAAAGGGCATTTGAGAAACAAAACGGCTACCCTTTTGAAGCTGTTGGGACAAAATGGTCCCCCCCCCCCATCCTGAAGACAGTGCAAAATGGCTGTCCGGCCCTCGAGGCTGACTGAGAGAGCGTGACCCAGCCCCTGGCTTGAAAAGGTTGGGAACTCAATACTGATTAACAAAGTTCCCTGCATCTTTAGACTTGCTAGTTGTGGAAAACAGCTATGGAAAATGTGATAATTAGCATTTGTATTTTAAAATGCAGTAAAACTCCGATTTACAAATGCCTGGATTTACTAAAAAATTGTTATGAAAGGTTTTTTGGGGGGGTAAATTGGTGTCTCGATTTACAAAAAAACAACAACCCCAAATTACTAAAGGGGTTTGTGTAGAGTTTTAGAGAGCAAAATGGTGCTGCCCCTCTGCGCTCTACCGGACTGTAGAAGCAGCGATGGCAGCAGTGGTGGTTCCCACTCTCCGGAGTAGCATCACCAAAAGGTAGGGAGATGCATTGAGTTATGAAAAAAATCAAGTTACGAAAGAGGCAATGGAACCGATAAATTTGTAACACTGGGGTTTTATTGTATACTGTTAATTCCCTGCAAACAAGACATTCTCAAATGTCCTTTGCACGGAAACGCCTTCCCCCACTAGACCCCTCACCTTCTCCATCGTGTCCTCATGTAGTTCATGGAGATTGAGGGTATAAATGCCTTCTTCTGCTCCCACGACCAAGTACAGATCTGTGCAGGGAAAGCAGAGAAATATTAGATCACAGAATAACACACTCGTAGCACCAACTTAATCAATGGCAAGCGACGGAGAAAGTGAAGGCGGTTCCTACCTCGCGTTTCTGGGTGGATCCACGTAGTGGCTGAATTTATTTTCAACGGGCAGCCATTGAATACTTTGGAGAAACAGGCTCCCATCTAGGAGGGGGAGGGGAAAAACCCACAACCACATCAGGCACAATATACCACTTGTGGTATCATGTCATAGTTGAAGCCAGGAATTCTCAACCTGCGGCCTGTGGGCCGGATGCAGCTCATGGTGCCATTTCATGTGGGCCTCCCACCTCCTCCACAATACCAAGAAGTGCCATGTGGTGGAGGAGGGCAAAATGCCCCTCCGGCCTGCTCAGCTGTCTGGGGGAGCATGACCTGGCCCTTGGCTTGAAAAGGTTGAGAACCCCTGGTGTAAGGGAAACCTTTTGTCGGTAACATGGAGGCTGGCAGTGTTGGGAGGCACATTTGCCATCTCTATCACGAGTCACTGAGTCAGCTCGTGTCACTCCCTCTGCTTTTCTCCAAAGGCCAAAACAATCCATTTCTCATGAATACTTTGCTAGCAGAGAAACGAATGGAACTTACATGGACTTTTGGAGTGGGAGGCAAGCCATGACACAGGAGCCTCTGCGGAAACAAAAAGGAAAGAGGAAGAGGGAATGGTCAGCAGAAAAATATACAAAGCAATTCTATTTCTAAGAAAAGAGACATCCAAAACTTCCACGTCTCTCCTTTATATATTTGTCACGCTTATATTTTGCTTTGCCTGCAATGTTCTCAAAGCACCGACATCCCCTTTTGTCTCCACTTTAACCTTGATGTAGGCCAGGCTATAATAATTTCGTATCAGAAATTATTCTGGGGTTGAAAGGATTTTTGCGGAAGAAATTCCGCTCAGCGGATGCCCGAATGAGGCTCCTTTCATGTCCCCAAGAGCTGAGACAGAGATGGGCACAGGAAGACAACTTGATTGTGCTGTTGGTATAAGACCAATATCCACACCAACACCTCAACAATTAGTCTCAATTAGCAGAGGCAAGTTACATGAACCTAATTGATGAGTTGCTGGAAGACAACTTGATTGTGCTGTTGGTATAAGACCAATATCCACAATAACACCTTATCAATTAGTCTCAATTAGCAGTGGCAAGTTATATGAACCTAATTGATCAGGTGCTGGAAGACAACTTGATTGTGCTGTTGGTATAAGACCAATATCCACAATAACACCTTATCAGTTAGTCTCAATTAGCAGTGGCAGGTTACATGAACCTTACACAAACACCCATAGGATTCTGGCCAATATTTATGATTCAAGCCCGGAAGGGCTTGAAAACCTGGCTGGCAGGACATATTTGGGGACCAGGGAACACGGGTTCCCATACTAAGTGGCTTACTTAGGGAGTGCCACTTTGGATCTGGACCAGGGGGATACTGGCGTGTAGTTTGCACTGTTTTTACTTCAAATAATTTTAGATAATCTTTTAAACTTCATGATTTTATATGTTTTTATCTTTTACCTCTGTTTTATGACGATGTAAGCCGCCCAGAGTCGGGTTCTCCCGAGTGGGGCGGGGTAATAAATTCAATAAATAATAAATAATAATAATAATTCAATTTCTACCTTCCCCCTTTCCATTTCTAAGTAGGCTTACAACACGACTAAGAGAGATTGTACAACTAAACGGAATAAATACAGCACAACCCCCCCCCCTTTCTGGATCATGGTCCTCTCTTCTTGGAAATGTGAGGGATTTCCCCATCTCACTTACAGTGGCCTCCTCTTTCTTCTTCATGGTAGCCCACTCTGTGGAGAGGAGAGAGTCTGCATGCTTTGGAGAGCTAGTCCCTGAGGTATCTGAAGTATCACCCACATCTGTGGTACCTGTGAACATAAGGCAGAATCGGACTTCAGATTTGGATTCAGCTCACTTGATTTAGTACAGGACGCATGGATTAGACCAAATAGCAGATGATACTTATTTTGTGTGCTGCTGTTCATTCTTATTGTAATTATTAACCGTAATATTAAATGAAGGATGGATATTCTAGTTCAAAACATCTGGATGCCTAAAAACTTTCCACCCGATGCTAATGATGAGGGTCATACAATCCCCATCAATGAAATAAAAAAAATTCCAGATCCAGTCTATGCCATTTCCACATGGCGCTTCGGGCTTTTAAAGAACAGGGTTCTTCCTAGTAGCCTTCTGCTTCCCCTTTACCTGGGGATGTCTCTCTTCTCGGGCATTCCACATCTGGGAATTCAAGCCCTTCTTCGTGTTCCCAGGGCGCCTTATATGCGAGCTCCAGGTTGAGAAAATCCCAGAAGGGGCCTCTCTTGATAGTGCTCATGGGATCCTCGCCGGTACTGCTCGGCTGCGGCTCTCCATCGGCCTGCAAAGAGGAAAGCATGGCCACATTCAAGAGCATGTCTACAGCACACAGTGACCACAGCCTACTCGCACGTTAAGTTTCCATGGTTCTGGCCCCATGGGATCCTGAGATCTGCAGTTTGGCAAAGCATCAGACTTCTCTGCGGAAGAGTTCTTCGCTCCGTCCACCCCTGAGCCGCAGCATAGGGCAGTGGTGGCGAACCTATGGCCTGTGTGCCAGAGGTGGCACTCAGAGCCCTCTCTGTGGGCACCTGTGCTGTTACCCCATCTCTGGAGCCATGGCACATAGTGGGATCAAACTGGTAGCATTGTTCTTGAAGAGTGTGGCAGGAAGAGGGCAAAATTAATGAAAAATTAAAACATACCTGTTCTGTGGGGCGTGCAGGCCGAATGGTTAGGCTCCTGCAGAAGAACAGAAGTTGTAAAAACATAAATTCATATAAGCAGAATAATAATAATAATAATTATTATTATTATTATTATTATTATTATTATTATTATTATTATTATTATTATTATTATTATTATTATTATTATTTCATGTCAGAAATGATTCTGGGTTGAAAGGGTTTTTCCTGGAGAAACTCCGCCCAGGGGATGCCTGAATGAGACTCCTTTCATGTCCCCAAGATCTTTTTCCCACCAAAGTGGTCTCTATTTAGCTACTTGGATTTTCTAGCTTTCGATATGCTAGTTTGGCAGGAGCTCTCCATACTCCCCCGCTGCTGTGGGAAGCGGTGGAGGCCGCCAAAGCAGCTGAAAAAAAAGGCGCAATTGCGCCGGCAGTGCAAAAAAAAAAAAAAACAGTTTGTATGGCAAAAAAAAATTAAAGTAAGTTGAGGCGTCATTTTCAATGGATTTCCTTTCGTTCCACAAGGATTACGTACTTTACTCGAGGGGTTCATAACCCGGGGGTTCCACTGTACGTGAGAAACCCTTCTCTGTCTGTGTTCCTGGACTGCAGATGCACGTCAAAGAAGACAGTCCTAGCTTTAATGGGGGAAATCCAGTTGAAGGTGTGTTTCCAGTGTTTTCCTCTACTTACCTCTCTTCTAGGGCTTCTTCCACAGACTGAAGAAGGCTTCTGATCAGGAAAGAAAAAGAGTACATAAGTGCCCACAAACTATACAGCCTTCCCCTCTTTGTTTTGATGTTTCCTACTAAATTTCAAGTATAAGTCACCTACACAGAATCAAAATAGTCATAGTGCCATTTTTAACACCTCAAATCATCCTCTTTCTCGAAGGTTGGATTCTTCTCTGGAAGGATTCTTCTTCTTCCTCCTCTTCTTCCTCCTTCAGGTGCCTATCCATTCCAGATATTGGCTATCATCGTGGCGATAGTCTTCCTGTTTTTAACTGCTCAGTAGAGTTCCTCCAAGGACATGCCACACCATCCTCTCAGGTTCTTCAGCCATGAAATCCATCTACGTCAGGTGTGCCCAAACTATGGCCCGGGAGCTGAATCCGGCCCCAATGGCAATTCACCCGGCCCACAAAGCCCTCGTTGCTCCTGGAAGCGGAAGTAAAATGCACCTGTGCAGGCGTGTTTTTCTTCCGCTTCCAGGAGTGATGAGACCTTTGTGGGCTGGATGAATTGTTGTCAGGGGCTGGATTTGGCCTTCGGACCATAGTGACAGGCTCCCTGAACCACGTGATCGGCCCGTGGCCCAAAACATTTGGCCACCACAGTCTATGTCCAGGGCTTCCTTTCTTCCCAGGGCTCTTTCCTTGCCAAGCGAGTTGGAGGATTCTATATTTTATGTTGTTCCTCATGATATGGCCAAGGTATTGGAGCATTCTTTGCTTAATGGTCTTAAAGCCGAAGTGACCAAACTAGGGCCCGCAGGCCTGATCTGGCCCATGGTGCCAAATCATCTGGCCCACGCCGCCCACACTGCTACTGAAAGCACATGTACAAACGCTGCCATAAATGAACCCACGGCTGTCATAAATGCATACGACAGCCGCGGACGCATTTTACAGCAGGAAGGACCACGTGATCGGCCTGATCAACCATGTGACCAGCCTGTGGTGCGAAAAGTTTGGGAACCCCTTTCTTAAAGAGCTCTTCTTCTTTATCCATCTGGTGCAATATTTCTACATTAGTCATACGGTCAACCCGTGACAGGTGCCTGCTTTTTAATAACTGCAAAGCAGGCACAAATTCAACCAATGATGCTTTTCATATATAGACTGGGGGAAACTGCAGCTGTTCAATTTTTGCTTGCAGAGGAGTAAAAGGATATAAATCAGCAGGAAACAAAAGGTGAACATTTTGTTTTATTTCCAGTCCCCCCCCCCCCAGTTCCTTACTCTCCATCTCCTAAAAGCATCCAGTTCTCCTCTTCCTCTTCTTTCTGTAAAAGAAACAAAACATTGCATCAATTTCATGATCTCTGTAAATTAAAACTAATTACTGTATATACTCGAGTATAAGCCTAGTTTTTCAGTCCCAAAAATGAGCCCCCAAAAGGGGAAACAGCTTGTATTCGGGTCAATGACCACGTGGGTCCCAAGACCACGTCAGATTGAGATGTGCCAAAATTTAATTAATTTTCCCATATTTTCATGTATTTTGATTACTGAAACTCACTAGCAGCTGCTGCATTTCCCCTCCTCGGCTTATACTCGAGTATATACACAGTGCTGCACTTTCTAGTTCCCCCAATTTTTGCATTTCATAGACTGATGAAAAATCCTGGAGCTCACATACTTTTGTGGCATTCTGATACCCCTAATAAATTATTGCCTAACTGCAGATTTCAGGATCCCCCCCCCCTTTTATGGACTTCCATAGGTTTTGCTCATAAATAAGGCCAACATGAAGGGAAATGGAGCCAGCCCCCTCCGAAGCCTCTTCGAGGAGGAGGAGGAGGTGGGCGGGGCAGTGCCAGCTATTTTTGCTACCTGTACATGCGTACCGGAGCGAACCTGCTGATGCCCACCACTGCATATAATATACATGTACAGTAATACCTAGGATAACGTTTACCTCAGATAACGCTAAAATCGCATAACGTTAAGTAATCTGGGGTGGAGAATTGGATCGAATAACGTTAAGGTCCTATGGGATGGATTGGATAAGAACCGCTAAAGCCTGTGGGGTTATTTATTTTATTATTTATTAGTTCAATTTTATATTGCCGCCCACTCGCCATGGCGACTCAGGGGGGCTTACAGACAATGTATCTCTATGGAGTTTTAACGTTATCTGATCCATCCCATAGGATTTTAACATGCATCGGATAACACTAAAAATCAGGTAACACCAAGACTTGTGGAACCAAGTCTTAGTGTTATCCGAGGTATTACTGTACATTGTGCATGTTCATGCCCATGTGAACAACTTACCGGACTGCACCATGGCTCAGTTTCTTTCCTTAGAGGGGGACGGAATTTAACCTGATTCACTATAAGAAATAAAAATAAAAATGTTAGCCTTCTGCTTAACTTGTTTGAGGCCATTCACTTGAGAAGGGGCCAACATGAGCACCATTTTCCTCTAGAGAGGGGGTCTTGTAGTCCTCAGGCCACATATCGCCCTGTTAGCACTTTCATGCAGCCCTCGACTTAATATCAAAAGCCTCCTGCTACTGACAAATTGAGATCTCTAATCCGAGTGACCTCTCCAACAACCTGCTGGGCAGAGAGTGGGGAGGAAGAAGGGGATGGGATATCACGTCTGTGTATTCTGTACCTGGAAAACCCCGGAAAGGGTCGGCGTAAATCAGAATGGGCAAGAATTAAATTAAATTCAATGGCATGCAGTTATTATTTCATCCCTCCATCCAATGAGTTTCCATGGCTGAGCAGGGTTTCAAACCAAGGTGTTCAGAGACCGAGTCTGAGTCCTTCACTTTAAATCACACAGGATACTGCCATGAGCCCAATACTCCAGTATGCCAAGCTGGCTAGGCCAGAGGTGCCCAAACTACAGCCCATGGGCCGGATATGGCTACCAACACCAATTCCTCCAGCCCACAGTGCCCTCAGGCTTCCCTTCCAATGATACCCACTCTCTTTTGCGACAGGCCAAATGAATCAATTAAAAATAGTGGAATACTGTACAGTAAAATCTCTACATACAATCTTTTTCCGTTCCACGAGGTTATTTCTATGTCGAACCATTTGTATGTCGAAAACACATTGCATTAACAGAAGAGGCCACTAGATATCACCATAATTTATTTTTGTATGTAGACTTTTTCCTATTAAAAATTCGTATGTTATTATTATTTTTAGCCAGGATTTCTATTTGTATGTTGGATTTTTTTTGTAAGTCGAACCGTCTGCATGTTGGGTTTCCGCTGTACTTACGCTGGATCTCTGCAAGGGTCCCTTCCGTTTGCCCATGCTGCCGATGCGAATGGATTTTATCTGGGAAAACTTCATAGGCCTGAATAAAAACAACAAAATGTGTTTTGAAATGCAGCCAAGTGTTTTCCTGCACATGGATGGGAAATACCATATATACTCGACTATAAGTCTTCCTGAACATAAATCGAGGTACCTAATCTGGACCTCTTAGACTAAGAAAATAGATTGACCTGAGTAGAATTCAGGGGTGGAAAATACAGCAGCTGCTAGTGAGTTTTGATAATTAAAACACATGAAAATATGGTAAAATTAATTAATCTAGACATTTGTGGGGGAATGTTTTTGAATTTTTATGGTAGTGCTAGTGTCTGTTTGTTTTTGCTATACAGTATATTTGAATTTGAACCACCACAGTTTTTGGACTCTCGGGATCGTTGATGTGAGTACAAGTCAAGTCCACTTTTTGGACCTCATTTTGTGGACTATAAAACTAGACTATACTTGAGTATGTACAGCACACTGCTGGCAACCCAAGGGCCAAATCCTGTTTCCTAAGCTCATTGGCAAACCCCCTTCCTTACACACACCCATCCCAGATTCAATCCCCACCATCTCCACAGTGCTATGAATCTCTGTGCACTCTCTGGGCCAGGGGTGCCTGTGGGCCAGATCTCTGGCTCACAGTGCCTAATTATCTGACCCATGCTGCTCCTTGAAGCGGAGGTTAAATGCACCTGCACATGCACCAAATGTTGCCATAAACCACTCCCAGCAGTTGTAAATGTCTTCACAACAGCCATGGGCACATTTATGGCAGCATTTTGCACATGCATGGGCACGTCTTACCTCCACTTCCGGTGGGAGGGACCACATGACTGGCCTGCTCAACCACGTGACCAGCCCACAGCCTGAAAACAGTGGGCACCCCAGCTCTGGGCGGTTCACAAGTTAATTAGCATTTTGCCCCCAACCTTGGAAGGATGGAAGCCGGAATCAACTTTGAGCCCTGGTCAGAATTGAACTTCCAACCCTTTGGTTGCATTTTTCTTCACTCCCTGCCCCGCCTCATACAAATCCTGTTGAGACCATACCTCAAAATCCCCATCATCCAAGGCAGACGTGACCAGCTCAGGATTTGTGGCTTTATCCAGCAGTTCAATGACTAGGGTGCGGGCCAGTGGCTGAGAAACAAAGGGGTGCTGGCAGACAGAGAGAGGGGATGAGCAGAAAAGAAGGTCCCTGTCAAAGGCCTTTTCCAAAAATTGTCCGACACATTTCAGTTAACAAAAATGCAGCAACCAACATTTATGACACAGAAGAGAATTAGAAAAAGAATAGGCCAGCGATAGTGAAACTTTTAGAGCAGCGGTTCCCAACCTAAGGCCTGTGGGCCATATCCGGACTGCAGTGCCAAATAATCCAGCCCCACTTGTCGTTCCAGCCACTGTCACTGACGGAGTCGGCTGCAGACTCATTTACAGCCATCTTAAATGCGTTTACGAAAGTCATGAGTCTGCTGCCTTTGTAAATGTCTTTACGGCAGCCGTAAACGGCAAGGGGACAACCAGTCTGGCCCCCTCAAATGTTTGAGGGAGCATAACTCAGCCTCTGACGTGAAAAGGTTGAGATCCCCCATTTTAGAGACTCTGTCTAAACAGAGGGGCGGGTAAACTCTGTGCTGGGGGGAGGGAGGAAGCTCTCCCATTGGGCTGCTGGGCAGAGGGGCGGAGTGAACTCTGTGCTGGGGGAGAAAGAGTTCCCATTGGGCTGCTGGGCAGAGGGGTGGAGTGAACTCTGTGCTGGGGGAGGAAGCGTTCCCAGTGTGTGTGCGTGCGTGCGTGTCTTTCCGTCCTCTCTAGCCACCTGTAGCAACTTTTCTGCAACCGGACGTTTCTTGGGATTTTTGGTCAAGCAGAGTTTGACGAAATGGTGGAAATCTGTGGACCTGGAAGGAAAAAAAGAATGTACGGCTGTGTAAATTACGCGAGAAATTCCAATTGGTCATTTTGCTACCTAAGATGCACTGAAAATGGAGAAAACGATTTTATCAAGATTTTTCACACAGGAAAAAAAGTAACAAAAAACAATAATAAAGTACAAAGTTACATAACATAACAAAAGAAGAAGAAATATAACAATAAAACATCAGGGTGTTTTATGTATTGTGTCATGAGAAAACTGGAATACCATATTAAAGAGAATAATTAGAATAAAGTATTAATGCGCGCGTGTGTGTATGTGTACACACACACACACACACACACACACACACACACACAAGTAGGATGGCTAAGAGATTGGATGTAGTGAAATGATTATTATTATTACTGGTTTAGATATCCAACCAGGGGCTTGGTCAATGGCCCATCAGCCTATTCCCTGCACTCACCAACACACCTTCTCTTTTAGCTTGGGCGGCTGGAAACTGCCTTTTGACATCAGCATCAGGGCCCTGGATGAAGAAAATAAACCCAATTATATGCTGTTTTCCATCACACACACACAGTCACACAATGAGGCGAAATGATCAAAACTCCTGCTTTCCTTAGACAGCCAACAACTGGTGTCCTGCGATGCCACAGAAGGTTCAGAATGATCCACAAGAAGAGGAAAGCAAAAATCAGCCGCGTGACCCATGAGTAAATTCAAACAAATGCAGGAGGAAGGTGAAGCCTTTTATGGGGGTCACTTAAACAAAACCACACACTGCAAGCTTTCGTGATTCAAATATCACTTTGTAGGGCAAAAAAAAAAAGTTCAAGTGGAACACCAAGAAGGTCTGGTCCAAGAAAACCAATGCTAAGAACCATCCGGCTGGTAGACTTGTGATGCAATAAAAGGTTAAGCGAGGAATATGTGAACGTTTTAAAGTGTCCCCCTAAAGTGGGGGTGCCCAAACTTTTTGGACCGCAGCCTGGTCACGTGGTTGAGCATGAAAGTCACATTGACTTTCTCAGTCATTTGTTGTGGGATTTAGCATTTGTGATTTTTGTTTTTGCTTAGTTCTCTGTTTTTTTGTAATTCTTTTTGTAAATTTGACTGAGACATGTAAACTTTTTGATTGTTACCTGATATTGATGCTTATTGGATCTTTTTGATATTGTAATCATATTGATGTTTTGTGGTACTGATACTCATGATTTATGATGTTTACAAGTTGTGTTATGAACTTGTAACTTTATATGTGAACCGCCCTGACTTGCTTTTACTGTGTACGGCAATATATAAATAATAATGATGATGATGATGGTTCTTCCCACAAGAAGCAGAAGTAAAATGCACATGCATATTTACGACAGCAGCGGGTCATTTATGGCAGCGTTATGTGCATCCATGTTATTTACTTCCACTTCCTGGAGTGCCACGGGCCAGATCTGGACCACAGTTTGGTCACCCCTGCACTGAAGTGAAAAAACAAAGGGCTAGGAAGGAGCCTCATTGTATAAGAAATAAATGGTAGAAACTATTAATTTCTGCAACTTTCCCCAGTTTCCACTCATCCCCCATGGAGGCAGAGGTTGTGTTCAAGAGAGCATGGGGAAACTTTTTTTTTTTTGGACTACAATTCCCAGAATCCTTCAACCAATTGGGAACACTAATTCCCCAAAACAACTTTCCAAAGCCCTCCTTTTCTAGCTAAAACCCCCCACCTTACCTCATTGGGTGCAAGTCAAACATGGGTGGCTGAAGCTCTGCCAGTTCTATGGCCGTGATGCCCAGTGCCCAGATGTCACAGAGGTGGTTGTAGCCGCCCTTCTTCTCCACCGCAGCCACTTCTGGGGCCATCCTGGCAGAAAGGATGGGAGGTGTGAATTGGGGGGGGGGGGAGGCCAAGGGAAGCAAGTAGGCACACCGCGAGGCTAGGATCCCGCAAAGTTCTTTTCCAACCACCCATCTAATCCCTACCAATCTCCCATGGCTGTTTAACTCCCGATTCTTGATGCATGTGAACGTAATGTGCATAAACATGGCATTTGCTGAGAAAGAACACATGCAAAAACCTGATGCACTCCCAGTTCTTTTAAGTGAAAAACCTGTGTAAAATCCTGTTGACAGGGGATACTGCACTGTACACACACAAATCGACAGATAACTATAACAGCAGCAATACTAGTTGGAAGGGGGGGAAGGCCCGTCTCCTGTTGCATTACCAATAAGGGGTGCCGATAAAGGATTTCCGCTTGGCCACCGACGCCGTCAGTTCTGCAGAGACCCCAAAATCCGCTGTGGGCAAAGAAGTTAAGATATGGTCTGAGAAAAGCAAAAAAACTGTCTTCCTTCCAAGTAGGTAACAGGTATGTGAAACTAGTGGAGGGTGGGAGAGTTATGAGCCCAGTTCTGTAACCCCAACTCATTATGCTTGGAATTGTTCTCTCCACTTAATCAGAACAGAGCCCCCAATACTGTATCTTATTATCCTCATTCATTCATTCATTTACTATTCATATTTATCCACCGCCCTCCTCACCAAGGTGACCCAGGGTGGCTCACAAATCACAAAAGCACCACAGCAAAACACAAACATTCCTATAAAATTTATTTATTTATTTATTTATTTATTTATTTATTTATTGCATTTTTATACTGCCCATCTGGGGTATTTCTAACTCGTTATCACACTCGCCCGCTGTTCCCCAATCTCCAGCCCTTCCAACGACAGACAACAGCCGTTCTGCCACAGCTACGCTGACTGGGAGGCAGAAGGTCAGCAGTTCAAAACCCCGAGTGCTGTGTGACGCAGTGAGCTCCCGTCTCTGTCCCAGCTCCTGCCAACCGAGCCATTCGAAAGCAAGACATTGCAAGCAGATAAATGGGGACCACTTTGGTGGGAAGGTACTGTATCTACTCGAGTATAAGTTGGGGGTTTTTAGCCCCCAAAATGAGTTCCAAAAAGGGGACTCAACTTATACTCGGGTCAACGACCACGTGGGTCCCAAAACCACAGTGGTGCAAATTCAAACATACAGGGGAGGAAAAGGCACTAACACTACCATAAAAACTCAAAAACATACCCACACAAATATCTAAATTAATTTATTTTACCGTATTTTCATGTATTTTAATTATTGAAACTCACCACCAGCTGCTGCATTTTCCAACCCCGACTTATACTCGGATCAATCTATTTTCCTAGTTTTAGAGGTCCAAATTAGGTAGCTCGACTTATATTTGGGACAACTTACAGTCGAGTTTATACAGTATCTCTCTTTCTCCTTCACATACACAAGTATGTACACACACATTAAATAAAACAGCAGGGAAAATTTGGGAATAGTAACTGGTGGAGGAAGTTTTGACAGATGCGGAAACAAGAAGGGAAGATGGGAGGGTTACTCTTTAAACTGACCAAGTTTCACATCCCCGTTGGCTGTAAGTAGGATATTGGCCCCCTGAAAAGAAAAATAAGCAAAGTTTATAAAGTTTTATAAAGTTTATTTTTTAAAAAAAGAAAGAAAACCAAGATGGCTTTTCCTGGTTTGGGGGCAAGACAATCAAAATCCCAGTCCTCCAAAGTTTACAGAAGCGGCCCCAAAATATCACATCAGTGTGGATAATGGAAGCTAGATTGCCCCAGATCTCACCTTAATGTCTCGGTGCATTTTTCCTTGAGTGTGCAGATGATGGAGGCCCTGAGGAGAAGGTAATAAAGTGTTATCGTTTGTCTCCCAACACCCTTCACCAGCTGGACTATAACACCTATTACCCCCGGCTCTCTCAACAGTCATCAAGACCATAGTGCAAGAGAGGGTAAAGGTTGCTGTAAAAGTAACACGAAGTTGACTAGGTCCACGAAAGCTCACTGTTAAATTCAGACATTCGTGTGGGTATGTTTTTGACTTTTTACAGTAGCGCTAGTACTTTTTTAAAAAAATGTGTGTTTGAATTTTCACCCCCCGCGGTTTTGGGACATTCGGTGTTGTTGACCCGAGTATAAGTCCAAGTCCCTTTTTTGGATCTCATTGAGGGAGAGCTAAAAACTAGACTTATACTCAAGTATATACTGTATGTCGTCTGTCTGTCTGTCTGTCCGTCCTCTGTTTGGAATCTCCCTCATCATCTGTCTTTCCTGGTTCTAGTTTTTTGGTTTTTTTGAGAGAGGGAAGGAAAACACCTGTAATCTATTTTATCCACCATGCACGATTTTTTCCGCCTCAGTCATGTGCGCTTCCCCCCACACTTCTGTTCTCAACTCAACAGCACTGACAGTCATCATCTTTCTTTCCAGAGGACAGGCAGGCAGGTCACCCATCATCATCCCCCCCCCCCCAAAAAAAAAAAAAAACCAACAACCCGCCTATGACCTACATTCCGTTCCTGCCATTTAGCAGTTTCTGCTCCAGGAAGGAGAGTGCAGGCAGCAGAGAAAAACAGGATTTCCTTTAGAAGGTGTGGAGTGCCTGAACAAAACTGAAGAGCGACAGGGCGAGGAGATGTAGAGAAGGATAAAACAAAGGGCACCCATTTTATTTAGATTAACAGAAATAGAAATCTGTGGGAATCTAACCGAGAAGCTGCGCCACTAATCCCACATTTCAACTCTGGGGACATGAAAGGTTCTTTATTTGGCATCCCCTGAGCGTAATGTCTCCAGCAAAAATCCTTTCAACCCAGAATAATTTCAGACACATTATTATTGTTGTTGTTGTTGTCATCGTTGTCATCATCATCATCATCCCGCCTTGAGGCTGAGGATGCCTGCCGCCCCACCTCAGGACATTTGCTGTTTGTTTGGGAACTTTTTACGTGGCTGTGACTTTATCATTATATTATAGCACTGCATTGTGTTGTTGTATATTAATTATGTGCTGTTTTTGTAGGCTGCATTTTGTATATTGTATTATTGTGTATTTTTGTGTGTATTGTTTAATTATCATGTGAGCCACCCCGAGTCGGGTTTCCTGATTGGGCGGCATACGAGTGTGAAAATTAAATTAAAAGTAAACCATCATCATTATCATCATCCTGTGGAATGGGCCCATGTCAACAAGCACAATGTCAGACAAACCTCTGAATGGAACCTGCCTCCTAACCTTATATTTTTACAACTATACCCTGACCAAAAGTAAGGGAAATAACTGTTCTTCAGAACCAAATTTTGCCTCTGGGGCATGCAAGCATCATGCGCAATGATTTCAGCATTCACCTCCACCTGGAAAAAAAATTAACCGACACTGAAGCCATCTAGACACAAGTACCGAGACACTTTGCCCCCTTACCTGGATAGTCTCCCGACAAACGTAGGCAATCTGTTTTTCTGAGAGGGGGCCGGTGGCTAAAAGAGAGAAACAGAAGCAGTGAGTCGTCTGCACCAGATGTAGCTGCCCACTAGCCATCGCCCGCCAGCCAATAAAACAGCAGATGCGTGACTAGGAAAAGCAAAGTTTTCCCTTTGTATTTGGCTCCCGGGATCCGTACACCAAAGCTCTTACTGGCAGAGTCCATAGGGGTTTGTTATCTGTGTGAACCTTCTGATTCAGTAAAGACAAGCTTTCTGATCTATTAGTGATTTCATGTGCCTTCCTCCGTAGCATGTGCCTCATGTGAAGAACTGGTGGGAAGCAGATTTGGGGACACAGGATCATGCACAATACAAGAATGGGGCAGAACTCCTGGCAAACTTGAGTATAAGGCGATCCGAATATAAGCTAAGGTACCTAATTTAGCTCAAGTGGTTAAGATGCTACTGGAATGCAGGTCAGCGGTTCGATACCTGAGTACTGCACTACAGATGAACGCCCATCTCTGTCCCAGCTCCTGCCAAACTAGCAGTTCGAAAGCAAGAAATAGAGTCGGATACAACCGGCTTTTGAGCAAGGGTGACCTTTACTTTCACCTAATTTTACCTGAAAAACCAGGAAAATTGACCAACTCGAGTTATAAGCCGAGGGTGGGAAATTCAGTAAGTATGAGTGCGTAGAAGGAAGGGAGGAAGGAAGGAAGGGAAGAAAGAAAGAAGCCACAAGCCCTGTCATACCAGAAAGTGATGGGAAAAGGAATGGGTGAAGATAGTTCCCAAATGAGTTTATTTATTTTATTTATTTATTCAAATTTATATACAGCCCTCCTCACCGGTTCTCTAGCCTGGCCAGACCCCAGCGCTGTTGCCAGTCAGGAGATGACTCGAGTATAAGCCGAGTCTGCTGTTTTCAGCACATTTTTTATGCTGGAAACAATCGGCTTATACAGTAGTACTTGAGTATATACGGTAGGTAAGAAACTTCCAGAATGAGCCTCTGCCAGGCCTTGAGACCCTTTTGTGTGAGTCACAGAGACCACAGGCAAGAACCCTGCATCTCTGACCACCTAGCTCAATGAGTGGATTACTAGTCCCACACCCTTCCAGTTTCTTCTTCAAACTCTGTGGGAGTGGAGTGGATGCATTTCGACCTTATTCACATCCTGTTCTAACCTTCCTCTTCCACACCCCTCCACCCAAGCACAAAATCCACAGACAAGAAAAAAAAGGAAGTAACTCTGCCCAGCAGAAAGATTTCTAATTTAGCCAAGGTATTGCAACACTGCGGATGGAAGGCGGTGTGGCTGGAGGGAGGACAGGGCGGTCTAAAAGTCTCTGCACTCATTAAAGAGAAGGCCTAATCTCCAGTTCATTACCACAACTCTCTCCCACTCTCTCTTGCCCTGGTCCTTGTCGTTGCCCACCGCAACTTGATCTGAGCATATGTCATTGTCGTCCCCCACCTCAGGAGACCCGGTCATAGAAGCCAACTGGTTCCAGCCCTCCTTCGCCCTCCGAGGCAATCAGGAAAAACGCCACTGATGTGACTTTCTTTAAGGTGGATCCCAGCTTGCCATGAAGTGACCCACACACTACGATCTCGGAGCCATCTCCTGCGGCACATATGAAATGAGACATGCAGGATTTGACACCGGGGCTGCAAAGGACTAGCGCAGCTTTGCGGATATTATCAAGGTGCCCCTTCACAGCCAGTCCATCTGACACGGCCTCTTCCGCCTCCATGACCGTTGGGAATCAGAGTCCCTCCTCCACTCATTTTGCCCTTGGGCCCAATATGACGGCTTCCAGTGGCATTTCCTCCACTGGACACGGAGATTAGATCAAGTAACAGACAATATTTATTTATTTATTGTGATGCAGTGTTACCAAATGGGGCTCTTCTGTGAATATTACAGCTCGCTGGCTAAATGGAGAGTTCAATGAGTAGTACTGACCATTTGAATCAACACATTCGATATGTCGTAAATCACACATGTTATTTCCAGTAGCAAAATCATTGTCGTGCAGTGAATCATAACACCAAATTTGGACAATTTGAGTATTTCAGCACCCTCCTTCAGCCAAAGTTCCCCAAACATCCCAGGCCCCTGGAATTAACTGGGCAGAAACTTACCATGGTAGATCTCTTGTAGGGAACCCCCTCCACAATATTCCATGCATATCCATAGCCGGTCATTCCTACAGCACAATAAAACATGAAACTAGAAAAATCCAACTTTTTCCTCCTGTAAGAAACTACCTCCAGGCAGGTCTTGGTTTTAAACTTTAAGAACAATTTCTGAAACAGAGATGGTCAACTGACAAGGAGGAAGGGTTATCTGCAGTGATGGGATGTACCAGTTTGGACCGGTTCGCCTGAACCAGTAGCACCCCATCAGGAGGGGGTCGCCGGGGTGGTGGTAAATGCCTGGGTGACCAGTCCAGTCGCCTCTTCGGCCCTCCCCCAGAAATGTATTCCCAGGCATTGTGCATGCATCAAACCTCCGTTTGACGCATGTGCAGTTCTGTTTTTTAGTGCACATGCGTCAAATAGAGGTTTGATGCATGTGCACTAAAAAAAGAACTGCGCATGCACCAAACGGAGGTTTGACGCATGCACACTTTTTTTTGCTCCGCCCACGATGTCATGATGTCAGCTACGCCCACGACGTAATGATGTCACAGTGGGGTAGCAAAGATTTTGACAACCCACCGCTGGTTATCTGACTCAAGGTCGAATTGAAGAGGTTGTAAAAGTTGTAAAAGTTAAAGAAGTGATGTCACCACTATAGAAGGAAATGTCATTTATTCTAAGTGCTTGAATAGCTAGAAGGAACAAGATGGCAATTTAAGATGTCTAGCCAACTAAAAGCAACTGGTTGTCACTATGTTTCATAATTACTCTTTGCATTATCTCATCGTATTATTGGATAGGAAGTATCCAGAGTGGATATAAAATGAATTAGATGACGTCGCAGGTAAAGCTAATTAGATTATGAACAGGCCATGAATATGGTAAAGTTCATCTTTGATAAACAGTGGAAATACTTACGATATGAAAGTATTGTATTAAGTTACCTTTACATTTAACCTGTACTGTAAAAGCTTCCTTGTTAACTAATTGCTTTGTTTCTACTTCTGTAAATCACAATTAAATACTGTAGTGACCTAACCTGGGTGTGTTCCAGAAAGTATGGTATAAAAGAGCCATGCAAAGCTGTGGGTTTTCATTCAGATCTTTAGAACTTATTCCTCTGAATCATATTAACATTACAAACTTGTCATGTTAATATTATAATAAAGGCCTTTTCTGTTTCTTTCACAGACAGTTTGTCTGCTTACTCCATCCCACTCAATGACCCGAGTAAAAGGTGAGTCCACTTTTTTAACCTTGTTTTTAGGACTGAAAAACTAGGCTTGTATTTGAGTATATACAGTAATACATGACCAATGCTGAGAAACAGAGAACAATGGAAAAATAAGAGCTTTCTTCCAGAAGATCCATGAAAGCTAAAGGAAATTTAAACCTAGATTATGAATGCTGAAAGACACTATCTGGCATGGGGAAAATAAAGAGAAGATAGAATAATCATGCTTAAATGCTATACAGAAGAGAGAAAAGGATTACAGACTCCTTTAAAGAGGAACCCTCGGATGAAGAACCTACAGTTTTAGAAAGTGAAGTGAAAGCTGCTCTGCAAACTCTTAGAAGAAATAAACCACAGGTTTGAATTTACAAAAGCTGAACAGGGCTGTCGAACATTTTGGAGATTATTCATTAATACGATCAGTGTAAGTCAGAGGCTACTTGATTGTATGTAACAATAACTGTCACTGTAGACAAAAGGCATCAGTGTCACCAAATCTTTGGAAAGTTAATTTTAAAACCTTTTGGAAATTTGGCATCCATACTGCCTGCAGGTTCTGGGAGTTTTTAGTCCCAAAATTATTTCCTCCCAAATATTCCACATAATTTGTGCTACAACAAACTCGCTTCCAACGAGCTCCCCTCAAGCCCCAAGGCTGTGGCTCGCTCTGTACTGGTTCCACTTGCTTTCCCAAAGAACCTGGCTCTAGTCTCTCACCTGAGGTAGCTGCCGAAATACGCCACCACATTGGGGTGGCGACAGTCCCGGAGAGTGGTGATCTCTTGCTGTATGGATCCAATGTCGTCCCCTGGGAAGACAAAATAGAAGGAAGAAGAATATATCAAATACATCCATCTGTTAGACACCCATCGCAGAGGACTAAATATTAGCGAAAGGTTTCTGGGACATTATCAAATTTGATACACAGATTGCTATATGATTTTATATTACAACTTTCCTGCCAATTCTCTTTAGCAAAACAGAAAGTAACCAGGTACAGTGGTTTTGTTTGTTTTCTGACATGCAAGTCAAAAGTTGATCAGAGACCAGAATGGGCTTTCTCAGCAACCTTGAGATTGAAAGGGAGTCATTTAGAGCTAATCTGAATAATGTATTGTTGCTAATGGCTGTGTGAAGCTGTATTGTTGTGCTTGTTTGTCTGTCATCTTGCTTGACCACACCCATCTCCCTTTGACCCCCCTGAATTTGTATAAAAACCATGCCTGTAAGTTTCACTCTTTGTCTGAAGAAGTGGACTTGATCCACGAAAGCTAACAATAAAAATGAAGCAGTTAGTCTTTAAAGTGCTACAGTGTTTTTTATTTTGTTTTATTTTGTTTTGTTTATATTATTTTGTTTTCTGATATAGAAGGAAGAATTTTTTCCTACTCACTGAATAATAATTACCGTATATACTTGAATGAATGTTTATTAATTGATTAGTCTTGCGACCTTATCAATAACATAACATAAGAGTTTAAAATCTATATAGTGCAATGAAGTGCAATAAAATACAATAAAAATACAGTAAAAATACAATAAAATACAGTACAGTATGTACATACCTGAGCTACTTTTAAAGAATGTAAACTGGAGAAGGTGCCTTAATACAATTAATACATGCATATCCATAGTCAGATAAGTGAATCTCCTTTGCAGGATACCCCAAATTGATTGACATACTCGATTCCTTTAATTATAAACTTGGCAGTTCTACATCCAGTGTGCATGTTAGAACCCAGAAGGAGATAGGGCAGTTTGTGATTAGAGTCCCACAAAGTTTTTTTTTCCCCCAAATAGGGATGCAAGGTATTTAAATCTAATATCAGTGTACAACTGGCAATCTAATAAAATATTAGAGCTATTTTCAACATTTGGTGAACCACATATGCATGTTCTTTCTATACTTGAATATAAGCCTACCCACATATAAGCCGAGGACAGTACCTAATTTTGACCTGAAAGCCTAGGAAAATAGATTGACCCAAGTATAAGCCGAGGGTGGGAAATGCAACAGCTGCTAGTGAGTTTGTATAATCAAAATACATGAAAGTATGGTAAAATTAATTAAGTTGTTGACACATCTCAATCCAGTGCGGTCTGTCGGATATGACTGGTTTTCGAGCAAGGGAAACCCTTACCTTATCAACACATATAGCAGCATGTAACAGCCTGTGTATCAAATTTGATAATGACGCAGAAATGCTAGTATTCAAACCTTTGAGATGGGTGTCCAACATATGGGTGTATGTTATTTCTGCTGTCTCTCTCTGGATCCTCGTCTTGTAATTTCCCTGTTCCAGAATGGGTTTCTCTGTATTGCCATTCCTAATGTCTGGTTTATGTCCATGATGCAAGCTGACTTCAACTTCACTATGCCATCACAATTTCCCTTCTCACAAATGACTGAACTACATGCTGCCAGACTTGAGTTGTGGGTTCATGCAGATGTTATGAACTCTGAGATAGTCTTACCTGGATCAATTTTCACGATCTTAATGGCCGCCATCTCCCCAGTCTCTGTGTCATGAGCCTGTAAAGGTGTAAAATTCAAGGAATATGGGTTAGTGGTTTGCAGAAAATATTGCTTTCTTTTCCCCAGGGGTTGTGCAGACATGACTTTATTTTTTGTCACACACAACCCTCTTGTTCCAACTCTTCACTGGTGCCATCACCTTTATTTTCACCACAGTCCAGTTTCAGAAGCCATCCGGGGCCACTCTCAAGACTTTTCTTTTTTGTGCACTATCAGACAGACTAAGCCAGGGGTTCCCAACCTTTTCAAGCTGGGGGCTGGATCACACTCTCTCTGTCAGCTTTGAGGGCCGGATGGCCATTTTGCCCGGCCTGCACGGTGGGGGTGGCCATTTTGTCCCAACAGTTTCAAGGGGGCAGCCATTTTGTTTCTTGAATGCCCTCAGAGGGGTGGGAGGCCACATGAAATTGTACTGTAGGCCAGAAATGGCCCACAGGCCTTAAGTTGGCAACCCTTGGGCTAAGCCCTTTCATGAAGCAGACAGAAATAATAGATTTGGAGTGTCTTCAAGAGCAGAAAAATCATTACATTGTATTGCTGGATTGTATTTTCTTGACATTGTATTACTATACCTGTATTGTATTGTTGGATTGTATCTCTACATTGTATTGTTGGATTGTGCTGCTATATTATTGCTTGATTGTATTGCCACATTATTGCTGTTTTGCGGTGTGGTGTTCTGTCACAGTATTGTTATGCCCTATTGCATTGCATTGCATTCTGTTCCATTCTATTCTATTCGTCTTGTACACCGCCCTGAGTCGGTGAGTAGGGCAGTATATAAATCCAAAAATAAATAAATAGAATAAATAAATAAAAATTGTCTCCTATGCATATAATATAGTCTTTCTATCAGGAGAGAAAAGAGATGGTTAGGGCATTTTCTGCCTATGTGCCACGCCATCTGGCCACTCTAGTACTGAGCAACTTGATTTGTGCAAGTGAGTTTGTGAGACTGCTATTTTCTGCTCTGTTTTGGGCAGCAAAAAAACCTGGGTCAGCCTTGCTTACAAGCCTTGCTTCACAGCCATTCCGCCAACTCCTGCAGAATCAAAGTCTGCAGTGACTCATTTGCAAGTGGTTCATCATCACACGTTTTGGCCAAGATATGGTACAAGTAAATCTTGATCAGATTCCACAAGAGTCAAAGGAAATTCCTCGTACACTTTTCCAAAGGGCCGGTCATGCTTTTGGGAGTCATGGGGCCAACCTATGTGCTAGCAAGGAAATTGCAACCTTTTTATACTGAAAGTTCTCTCTCCTTTGCTCCTATGCACATACAGTATGTACATGTATTTGTGAACATGCATGAGTTATATGTGAATAGTTACGTATACATGCTTTGGCTTATCATATGCAGTGGTATGTCGCTTAAAGAGCATAATGCGTTCCACGGGATTGCTCTTTAAGCGAGTTCGCTCTTTAAGCGAAACACCATTGTAAGTGACCAATTGTGACTTCTGTATTGCAAACCCCGATTTAGTTGTTAAGCAAGTTTTTGGTTCTCTGTAAGCGAATTATTCTCTAAGCGAGAGTGCTTTTTATGTGAGGTTTTACCGTACAGACATTTCAGACAAGAAAAAAAACAAAGCAAAAGTTTTAAAAGACACACAAAAAAAATGAAAAAATCACTGTGTTGCTTTAAAAACTAAACTGATATATTTTAACGCAAGCTTTCATGGATCAAGTCCACTTCCTCAGGCATCATTCAGTGAGGATGGGGCTGCAACGGCTCAGTGGTTAAAAACTCGCCTTGTTAGCTGGAAGGCCGGGAAGTCAGCAGTTTGAGACACGGGCACTGCATGACGGACTGAATGCCCGTCTCTGTCCCAGCTCCTGCCAACCTAGCAATTGCAAGTAGATCAATAGGGAGCACTTTGGTGGGAAAAGATCTTGGGGACATGAAAGGAGCCTCATTCAGGCATCTCCCGAGCGGAGTTCCTCCAGCAAAAATCCTTTCAACCCAGAATCATTTCTGACACGAAATGATTATTATTATTCAGTGAGGATGACCAACTCAGTTTCCTTTCAGTGAGGTGTGCCCAAACTACAGCCCAGGGGCCGAATCCGGCCCCAACATCAATTCATCCGCCTGTGCCACCCTCATCGCTCCCAGAAGCGGAAGTAAAACGCGTCTGTACGCGCTTCTGGGAGCGACGAGGGTGGTGTGGGCCAGGATGAATTGGCATCGGGGGCTGAATCCAACCCCCAGGGCGTAGTCTGGGCACCCTTGAACCATGTGACCAGCCTGTGGCCTGAAACGTTTGGGCTCCCCTGGACTAGAGCAGGCAGGCAAAGGCCACTCCCTGCCTAGTAATGAGGTAACTTCCTGCCCTTCTTGCTCAGTGGGCCAGAAGGATGTCAGCGTGTGAGCGAGTGTCACAAACAGAGACACATGCAGAGAGAAACCTCTTAGAAGCTTGAACTCCCCACAGAGGGAGGCGCGGGTATTTGCAATTTACACAGAATTATTTATTGCAGCGTTTGGCTCCTAAATTAGTCTGTGGTTGAAGGGAGTCTAACCAGTTTGGAGATGGCTCCATCCTTTGTTTTCCTAACAATCTAAACAAAATAAAACAAAAACTAAGACCAACTGATTGATTTCAGTATGGGTTCCATGGCTCACATACTTCCAGGCACAAGAGATACTTTTAGATACCCTATATACTCGAGTATAAGTTGGGTTTTTTAGCCCCTGAAAAGGGGGATCAAAAATGGGACTCGGCTTATACTCGGATCAATGTAAACACTCAAAAACGTAGTTTTAGAGGTCCAAATTAGGTACCTCGACTTAAATTCGGGATGACTTATAGTCAAGTATATACGGCACTTGTTGGGAGGCAAGCTATGGCGAACCTAGGCAGCATCATAAGAAATAGAGACGTCACCCTGCCAAAAAAAGTCTTCATAGTCAAAGCAATGGTCTTCCTAGTAGTAATGTATGGCTGTGAGGGCATGCCAAAGAACACTCACAGAAGATGAGCCTAACCTACCTCACAGGGCTAGAGTTAGGAATTATACTCTAGTTAGGCTATAGTCTTATATATACTGTCCTGAACTTGCTGTAGCAAAAGGAAATTAAACTAACACCACCGTCAACTTCTTTTACATGTGTGGATGTGTTCCATAAGGATGTGAAACCATAAGGTGGTTTCACACTAGAGACCAGCCCTTGGCTCATCTCTGCTTATATATCTATTTCTGATCTCAGCTCACTGACTTGCCCAGCCGCCGCTGGAACACGCACGCCACCAAGGGATGTGATTCAAGTGAGATGTCAGCAAGCCTAGCGGTAGCTGCAATTGTTATAACGTTCCTGTGTAAAAATACATTACCCAATTGACTGACCATTTGGACGCCTTAAATTCTGTCCGTGATAGGCAAAAATTTGAGTTCAGATTTGGAATCAGCACACTCGATATGGGCATTTCCTCCACTTCCTACTGAAAACCAGTCATAATTGAGGGTCAGGCAGACAAGAACCATAGAATGAGCTCACCACAAGCTGCCTTCATTTTGGCAGTTTCATATTCTCGCCTAGACATGGAGGAAGAAGAAGAACTGAGGACGGACAGCTTTCACTTGTGGAGTTAAAAGCCTCAATAGATGGCATCATTTTTGGATACAGTACAAGAGCTGATGCAACACTGGATAAGTTGTGTCAGATCCCTGTACCAACAATCCGCCTCCATTGGCTGCGCATGCGCGCACATACACACACCCTGGCTGCTTTTCAAGTACTGGCTATGGCATTATGGGAATCTTAGTCCAAATATGGGGCTGCGCTGGCTCCGTGGTTAAGAAGCTCACCTTGTTAGCTGGAAGGCTGGCAAGACGGCAGTTCGAGACCTGGGTACTGCATGACGGACTGAATGCCCATCTCTGTCCCAGCTCTTGGGGACATGAAAGGAGCGTCATTCAGGCATTCCCTGAGCGAAGTTTCTTCTGCAAAAAACCCTTTCATCCCAGAATAATTTATGACATGAAATTATTATTATTATTATAGTCCAAATACATCTGGGAAGTGCCAGAAGGCTGCTCTCTTCATTCAGCCCCTTCTTCTTGGGCTACTACCGTACATACTCGAGTATAAGCCGGCCCAAAAATAAGCCAGGGCACCTAATTTTGACCTGAAAACCTAAGGAAAATAGACTGACTCAAGTATAAACCGAGGATGGGAAACGCAGCAGCTGCTGGTTTCAATAATCAAAATACCCGAAAAGATGGTAAAATTAATTAAATTGTTGGCGCATCTCAATCTGGCGCGGTCTTGGCACCCTTGTGGTTGCTGACTCGAGTATAAGCTGGGTGCCCCTTTTGGGGCTCATTTTGGGGGTTAAAAAACTCAGCTTATACTCAAGTATATATAGTACTCAAAATAAATAAATAAATAAATCTGGCCATTGAAAAAGGAGACCACGAATTCCTACTGCGCATTTAATGTTTCTTCTGCCCACCTCATTCTCCTTTTGCGGCAGGGAGTCTTTCCAAAGTGGAGCACATCAAAATCACTTGGCTCCATTTTCTATCTAAGTATGCCGTAGTAATTACCAGTGTTGCCAAGTCAATCCCCGCCAGACGCCCTGGCACAGATTTAAAGATTTAAAAAAGGAAAGGCAAAAAAAAGGAAGACACCACAGGTTGTTTAGCATCTCACAGAGGAGACGAAAGCTGAAAAGTGCCGCGAGGGCAACCACAACAGCGCATGCAAACTCCATATTTCTACTTGTTGCCATAATGTGCTCTCAATTTATTTCTGAGTTAGGCCGCCCTTGCTCGAAAGCCAGTCCTATCCGACTCTAGGGGTCAGATAGGACCGTTTATAGCCAAAAATCCAGTGTTGTCTGCATCTGCAGATGTTTCCGTGGTCATGGGGCAGGCATGACTAGAGGCTGGAGCACTTGGAATGCTGTTACCTTGCCTGCCAAAGGGGTCCCTATTGATCTACTTGCAATTTCTTAATTTAGAACTGCTAAGCCCCTGGTGGCTAACCTTGGCACTCCAGCTGTTCTTGGACTTCAATTACTGTATATACTCTAATATAAGCCTAGTTTTTCCACCCAAAAAAATGACTCAAAAAAGTGGATTCGGATTATACGAGACCCGAGTACTGCTTGACAGAATGAGCCTCCATCTCTGTCCCAGCTCCTGACAACCTAGCAGTTCAAAAGCAAGAAATTGCAAGTAGATAACTACGCACCAGGGACTGCAGTGGCTCAAGTGGGTAAGATGCTGACTGGAAGGCAGCAGATCAGCAGTTTGATTCCTGAGTACTGCATGATGGAATGAGCTCCTGTCTCTGTCCCAGCTCCTGCCAACCTAGCAGTTCGAAAGCAAGAAATTGCAAGGAGATCAATAGGGACCACTTCAGTGGGAAGGGAAACAGCGTCCCGTGCTCTCTGGTGTCTAGTCATGCCTGCCACATGACCACAGAAACTTCTGCAGAAGCAGACAGCTCTGGCTCTTTGGCTTTGAAACCGAGAAGAGCACTGAACTCTAGAGTCAGATGTGACTGGCTTTTAAGCAAGGGAAGCCTTTACCTTGACTACATTTCCAACATGAAATTATTATTATAGGTAAAGGTAAAGCTCACCCTTGCTCAAAAGCCAGTTGTATCCAACTCTAGGGTTCAGTGCTCCTCTCTGTTTCATAGCTGAAGAGCCAGCACTGTCTGCTTCTGCAGACCTTTCTGTGGTCATGTGGCAGGCATGACTAGACACCAGAACGCTGTTTACCTTCCCACCGAAGGGGTCCCTATTGATCTACAGTACTTGCAATTTCTTGCTTTCGAACTGCTAGGTTGGTAGGAGCTGCGACAGAGACGGGAGTTCATTCTCCCCTGCAGTATTCAGGTCTCGAGCGGCTGGCCTTCCACCTTCCGGTCAGCGTCTTGGCTACTTGAGCCACCGCAGCCCCTATTTATCTACTTGCAATGTCTTGCTTTTGAACTCCTGCTGGAAAGCCAGCTGTACCCAATCTAGAGTTTCAGTGCTCATCTCTGTTGACAGCCAAAGAGCCAGCGCTGTCGGGGTCTGCAGACGTTTCCGTGGGCATCTGGCAGGGATGCCGCGACCCTGGAGTGCAGGGAACGCTGTTGACTTTTCCCACCGAAGTGGTCCCTATTGATCTATTTGCAATTTCTTTGCCTGCCACGGTGCGTTCCCAGGCCCCAACCCAGACGCCCAGGGCGGATGGGTACCCTCCCTCTCCAAACATGCTCGCCGTAGGGAGGCAAGAGCCCGGGAGGGCTGGGGAGGCTCCCCCACCCCATGGCAATGCCCTTCCCCGTCCTCCTCTCCGCCCTTCCTCCTCCTCCTCCTCCCTCGCCTTCCTCTCCCCCCTCCCGCCAGTCCCGGGCGCGCACCTTGTAGACGTCGCCATAAGTGCCGGAGCCGATGCGCTGGAGCAGCTCGTAGCGGCGCCGCGGGTCCTGCAGGGAGACGTCCCGGAGGACACTCATCATGGTCCCGCCCGCCTTGGCCAAGCCCGGGAGCGAGTGACGGCCGGAGCCACCGGGGGCCAGCCAAAGCTCCGCCTCCGGGGCGGAGTCCAGAAGCGGCCGCCGGGAAGGAAGGAAGCGGGGCGGGAGGCAGGCAAGGCAGCCCCGGCCGCCCGGCAGGAAGTGAGCGCTGGTGGGCCGCTAATAAATCACATTTTTATTATTATTATTTGTTTTAATTTTAATAATAAACAGTACAGAAAAATCAACAAAACAATATAACAACTAGACAAACAGGAGTTGGTGGTAATGCAGAGAGACCTTTGTAAAAGAGCTGATTAACCCATTTACATACTTCATGTGATGAGATTTAAAAGCGTTTGCCCCTGTTAAAAGCCCAAGGAGATCGAATTTAACCCTGGCCTGCATCCTGGCTCAGCTGCTCTCAAGAGCTCAACTTACCTGCGGACCGTCTTCCTCCTGCGGGCTCAGGTGAGATGTATTGGCCATTTTGTTCGACCAGTCAAATAGTTCTGGCTTTGCCTATGTAAAGGATCTGACCTTAGGCCAGAGGTGCCCAAACTACGGCCCCGGGGGACCAGTTGCGGCCCCTCGATGCCAATATATCCGGCCCACGAAGCCCTTGTTGCTTCTGGAAGCGGAAGTAAAAACGTGCCGAGGGCTTTGCAGGCCGGATGGATTGGCATTGAGGGCTGCATCCGGCCCCTGGGCCATAGTGACCATCTCCCTGAACCACGTGACTGGCCCACGGCCTGAAAAGTTTGGGCCTAGGCAGAGAAGGGACTGTGGTGGCTTAGAGGTTAAGAGGCTGACCTTGACGACCAGCAGGTGTGTGTTGGTATATCGGGCAGTTGAGCCCCGCCCTTGCCTCTGGCACCCGAGGGGGCCAATAGCAATGTATAGGATCCCCCCCAGTCCACCCTCCAATAGGCACCCCACCACTCCCTGTCCAGCGCCTTCCCATGGTGCCCTGGAAGGTCAGCAGTTCAGGACTCAGGTACTGAGTGAGGTCCTGTCTCTGTCCCAGCTCCTGCCAACCTAGCAGTTCGAAAGCAAGAAATTGCAAGTAGATAAATAGGGACCACTTCGGTGGGAAGGTAAAGAGCATTCCGTGCACTCCGGTGTCTATTCATGCCTGCCACATGTCCACATTTTGTCTGACACTGGGGATGACTGTAGCTGTCTTTCATAAGAGTCCGAGCAGTTTGAAAGCAAGAAATTGCAAGTAGATAAATAACCACTTTGGCAGGAAAGGTAACACCGTTCCATGTCTAGTCATGCCTTCCACATGTCCACGGAAAGAGCTGCAGACAGCGCTGGCTCTTCACCTTTCGAGCGAGGGCGACCTTTACCATCCTAGGCAAAGAGGTCAGCATGTGTTGTTTAACGACGCCAACAGACGACGCCGTTCCTCCTTTCACAAAACCTGCACTGCATCAGCGGGGCTGAGGCCAGCACTCACTTCCTGCCGGGTGGGCGGGGGTCCCAACCAGCCTCCCACCCCACTTCGCAGCGTGGCCTGCTTCCAGGAACAAGGTCTTTTGCAGGCTGGATGAATTACCATGGGGGGCCGGATCTGGCACACGGGCTGTCGTTTGAACACCCCTGGACTTTATGAACCCTCAGCAAACTAGACGCGTTTACAGTTTTGATATTTTTATTTTTCCTTCTCCTTCAAAATGTTAAATCAATGAGAAATAATAAACCATATGTTCACTTCAGATATATATATAAATCAGTCTTGTCCATTTGTTTATAAACAAGAAGTCCTTTGCAGCCTCTTTCTCTTCAACATTTTCTATTAGGAGAAGTGTTATTGGTCAGCACAAGCTTTTTTTTGTCCAAATTACTTTAAAAATGTTTCCTCTCTTTTACCAAGTTCAGACAGTTTTTAAAAGGGATGGGGTTAGAAACTCATCAGGTTTTATTTCCTTAGATGAATTATTTCTTTACAATCAGTATGAAAGCATTTAAGGAATCAGAGCAGCATTTCCAGAAAGAGAAACATACCGTACATACTCGAGTATAAGCCGACCCAAATATAAGCCGAGGTACCTAATTTTGTCCTGAAAACCCAGGAAAATAGATTGACCCAAGTATAAGCCGAGGGCGGGAAATGCAGCAGCTGCTCGTGACTTTCAATAATCAAAATACATGAAAATATGGTAAAATTAATTAAATTGTTGGCACATCTCAATCCAGCACGGTCTTGGGACCCTTGTAACCATTGACTGTATAAGCCGAGTCTCATTTTTGGGGCTAAAAAACTCGGCTTATACTCGAGTATATACAGCAACTCTCTCCATAAACAGCCCAGAAGTTTGTGGAAAACCAACATCATGAATATCTTAAGGCATATTTCATACTTATGAAATGGGGAAGGAAAAGAAGCATTTGCAATTTGAATAGCCCTTGTTTCACATTACAGTATATCCATTCTTGGCAAGAAATCTTCAACATGAATTTGCTCACCTTTAATGCAGGGGTTCCCAACCTAAGGCCCATGGGCCAGATCTGGCCCATGACACCATTTCATGTGGCCCTCCACCCCTCCAAGGGCAGTCCAGAAACAAAATGGTCACACACAGCCCTTTGAGGAGGTCGAGAAACAAAATGGCTACCCCCGTCGTGCGGGCAGGGGCAAAATGGCTGTCCAGCCCTCAAAGCTGACTGAGAGAGTGTGACCCGGCCCCTGGCTTGAAAAGGTTTGGAACCCCTGCTTTAACGGGTCACGAAAAGGGAAGAGTTTCCTCCCTTCCATCGCCACCAACCCTAGACCATCTCCCTCAAATGTGTCAATGGGGCATAGACAGGACATCTTCCATATGGAGTCAGAGGCTGTGTTTACAGTGTACCATATATACTCAAGTATAAGCTGACCCAAATATAAGTTGAGGTACCTAATTTTGACCTGAAACCGCAGGAAAATAGATAGACCCGAGTATAAGCCAAGGGTAGGAAATGCAGCAGCTGCTAGTGAGTTTCTATACTCAAAATACATGAAAATATGTTAAATTAATCAAATTGTTGGCACATCTCTATCCAGTGCAGTTCTAGGACCCTCATGGTCATTCACCTGAGTATAAGCCAAGTCCCCTTTTTCGAACTCATTTTTGGGGCTAAAAAACTCGGCTTATACTCGAGTATATATGGTAGTTAAGCTCTATAATTCTAGCCCTTCATTACTATCAGTCTAGAATTGAGATATGCTACTGAAATAATTTTCTAATCCCTGCATTTAAAATGTCTTTCCCTCTAACAGAAATCTCCAGCCTTTGGTACAAGAAAAAATTAATACAAAATTATGAAAATTATTATTGTAGACTACTGAAAAATGACAACATGAGTTTTTCTTTTCCTCCCCCTACCAGTCAACTCATAATCAACTCCCTTGCACACCACGGCACACAACATGAATTTCCACACCACAAGATGGCAGTACCAAACTTTCCCTTTCTTTTCTTTAAAAAATGTGGCTATTGTTTCAGCCAAGATCAACAGGTTCAGACAGAACGCTTCTTCTGGCATCATCGACATAACCATGTTTTCTGAGCGGAACCAACGTTTCCCATTTAACATTTGGGCAGGACCTACAAGAGTGGAACCAGCCATTTCAACAGAGTCCTTTTAGGGGCAGTGTTGTGCATAACATTTCACAGAACTCACTAACAGATGCTGCCTCGGGCTTGCCAATCAATGCGCTCTACCCTAGAATACTGAGCAGATGTTTCGTCTTTGTACAACACCTCTCATATCACTCTTTCGCTTTTTATCAGTGGCTTTCATTAAACAGACTTAACAACAGTGGCGTAGCATGGGTTTCTGCCGCCCGGGGCGTAGGCCAAATTTGCCGCCCCCTTATTTAGGTATGCACTTAAAATCATGAATTGTGGCAGGTTAATTAAGTCAATGTGAATTGGACGATTAATGATCGAGCAATGAACAAAACTTTCTTTTAATTTTCAAAGCAATACTCACGGACGGACTTTCCCGAAGGGGCTCCCCTGCACAATATCCTAATTTGCAGGTGTTTTTAGACAATATTGAACTCTATTCTTTATATGAAAGAATTAATTCTCACTGAATATTCGTCGTAGCAATCCAAGCACAAAACACGGGTAATTACCGCAAGGCAACTGGTTAATAGACAGCATTGCCAGTCGCTAAAGCAAGCGAGATGACGACACTCATTTAAAGAAAGGGGATTCTGAGTTCCGTCGCAGATTAAATAATAAGAATTTCCGTACTCGTTTTAATCGGTCTGAATTGTAGGTATGACAAAAATATGAAATGAAATGGTTCAAATTTTTAGTTCAGATTACAAGATATTTTAATTATTTATGGTGAAATTTTGCTGCCCCCAAAAAGTGCTGCCCGGGGCGAGTCACCCCTACCGCCCCCACTATGCTACACCTCTGCTTAACAAGGCATGTTTCAAAAGGTTGACAGGTGCACTTTTTGCCAAGTCGTTTTAGTGGTGATTAAGACCCCTTTAAACCTGCTTAAGTTTGTTTAAAAAAAAAACCCAACCCATAACAAACTTGCCTTTTGACCCCCAAACCACCATGATGGTGAACCTTGGCACTCCAGGTGTTCTTGGACTTTAATTCCCAGAAGCCTAAATCTCTGTGAAGCCACACAAATGGGTTTACTGCGTGTATGCGCAGTAAACCCATTTGTGTGAATTTGCAGAGACTTAGGCTTCTGGGAATTGAAGTCCAAGAATTGGGCTTCTGGAAACTGAAGTCCCGGAACACCTGGAGTGCCAAGGTTGGCCATCACTGTCTTAGTACTTCAAACCATCTTAGTACTTCAAAGTGAAACTTACTCTTATCATCTTAATCTTGAAATCACTCCAATTTTGCTTTGCAACCAGATTACAGCAAATCCCCTTCCGATGGGCTGTACTACAACTCCCATCCCTTCCAGCAAATAAACCTGTGGCATTTGTAGTACAATTCCAGGTAGAGAGTTTGTGGAATCATGGGTTAGAAATTTTATTCTCTATGTTGTGCCTAATGGGAGGCACAACATAGAGCAGGGGTTTCCAACCTCAGGCCTGTGGGCCGGATCTGGCCCATGCCATTTCATGTGGCCCCCACCCCTCCAGTGGTTGCCCCTTTGAAGCTGTTGGGACAAAATGGCCACCCCCAACATGCAGGCAGGGCAAAATGGCCATTTGGCCCTTGAAGCCGATTGAGCGTGACCCAGCCCTCTACTTGAAAAGTTTGCTACCATATATACTCGACTATAAGTCATCCGAAATATAAGTCGAGTTACCTAATTTAGACCTGTGAGACTAAGAAAATAGATTGACCCAAGTATAAGTCGGGGGTTGAAAATACAGCAGCTGCTAGTGAGTTTTAATAATTAAAATACATGGAAATATGGTAAAATTTATTAATCTAGACCTTTGTGTGGGTATGTTTTTGAGTTTTTACAGTATTACTATGTTGTTGTTTTTTTACTGTATGTTTGAATTTGAACCACCACACTTTTGGGACCCTCGGGGTTGTTGACCCGAGTATAAGCCAAGTCCACTTTTTGGAGCTCATTTTGGGGGCTAAAAACCTAGACTTATACTTGAGTATATACAGTAACCCCTGACGTAGAGAATCAAAAAAATATTTGTGCCTTTCCTCGAGTGCATGGGAGGCAGCAGATTTCAACGTGGGTATGGAAATACGCAGACGATATATAAAATGTTTTGTTGGTGTTTTTTAAAAAAAATCGAGAGGAACAACGGATTTAAAAGACAAAATTGTGCCTAAACAATGATGACCAACTCCAGGAGTTAAAATCCATACATCCAAGGAACGTAAATGCAGTTCTTGTGCCCATCTAGAGTAAAATGTCTATGCCTGGGATCATATAGATTCTTTTGGCGAAACCTACTCTTTGCCCTTTTCAAATGAGGGGGGGGGGGACCAGAACATCCCTGCATTACTTCTGCTCTGCAAATTCACAGAGCTTCATGAAAAAAAAATTATAAAAATAACTTAAAACTTATCCTTCCATAAGGGTGGGGCGGCGTTCTCCCAGTCCCCAT
Organism: Furcifer pardalis; assembly: GCA_030440675.1. Classification (NCBI taxonomy): domain Eukaryota; kingdom Metazoa; phylum Chordata; class Lepidosauria; order Squamata; family Chamaeleonidae; genus Furcifer; species Furcifer pardalis. Next base: position 3,555,326 of record CP126899.1, on the reverse strand, counting down.
AATAAATAAAAATTAAACTACACAGAAAAAAATGGGGGGGGGGATACAGAATGGGATGAGCCAGAATCAAGCAATACGCTGGTCCCGATGGACTTTATGGTCGCCAGCGTCATTCCAGCAATTTGGATTACAGAAAAGCAGAGGATCTGTGGTCAACAGAAAGAAAAAGCCCTGAAAACCCATCGTCCACCAGTGAGGAATGCTCAAGGCCACGGATAAAGCAGTGGACCCCAGGAAGAGGGGGCATTATGGCTCAACTTCCTTGCTCCGTCTCGTAAGAGACACGTTTCCCCTCTAGCCCTCCCACATGCCTGCCCGCGTTTCGCTCCGAGTCAGTTTTGCGTACGCCGTCCCAAGACCCGTGGAGTACCACGGCGTGGCTTTGATTGGAGAAAAGGTGGACTCGGGTGAGGTCACGCCCAGCCCGATGGCTCGGGACAGGCAAGGCCTTGTCTCTCCTGTTCATCGCTCTAACTGTCGGAGGAGACACCATCGCCGACATTTGGTTCTTGGATGTTCTCCGCCTCCTCTGGAATGTCCTGCATCATATGGAAATCTGAAAAACCAGTTACAAAGTCCAGTGAACTTTGGGAAATATTTGCTTACGCTAGGGCTAGAAGTGGCTAAGACACTGAACTGGAAGACTGGACATTCGGAGTTTGATACCCGAGTGCTGCAAGACGGAGTGAGCTCCTGTCTCTGTCCCACCTCCTGCCAACCTAGTAGTTCGAAAGCAAGAAATTGCAAGTACTGTATATGCTCAAGTATAAGTCTAGTTTTTTTAGGTCCAAAAAGTGGACTCAACTTATACACGGGACAGCTACATGAAAATATGGTAAAATTAATTGACTTGTTTGCACATCTCACTCCGACACGGTCTTGGGAACCTCGTGGTCATTGACCCGAGTATAAGCCGAGTCCCCCTTTGGGGGCTCATTATGGGGGCTGAAAAACTCAGGTTATACTCAAGTATATACGGTAATTGGGACCCTAAACCAACTCCCCAACCCACCCACCTCATGCTGATTTTATCAAAACGTCAAAAGAAGAATATGCGTAGGCAGAATTTGTCTTTAGCCAGTGATAGTACTAAGAAGATACTGTCACTTGAGCTATCCAGAACAAGAAAATGGTACACCTCTTGTAGATGGCTTGTTGATTCACTGTTTTGGAATTTCATTAATAAAAGGATCACACAACCAATACAGACCCTTATATATCTATTGCAACCTATATCTGTTTTCTTCCTTTTTCTGTTCTAAGACTGGCACACAAAGATACAACAAAGATACACAAAGATACAATGTTTTATTGTGATGCAATATCTTGTAATTGTGACATATTGTTTCCTTGTTATTGTATATGTTGTATCTTTGTTAGCCGCCCAGAATCGCTCAGTGAGTAGGGCGGCATACAAGTCGACCAACGACGACAACAACTGTTGTTGATAGACACGATTGAATGATAACAGTGGAGTTATAGGAGAGTAAGAAAGGATATCTGTAAGAGTCTACTTGAACCAGGGGTTCCCCAACCTAAGGGTGGATCTGGCCTGCACCACCATTTCATTTGGCCCCCCATCCCTCCAAGGGCATTCGAGAAACAAAATGGCTACCCCTTTGAAGCTGTTGGGACAAAATGGCCACTCCCATCATGCAGGCAGGGGGAAATGGCTATCTGGCCCTCGAAGCTGACTGAGAGAGCCCACGACTTGAAAAGTTTGGGAACCCCTGATTCGAACTATGGGTGGATTCTTAGCTATGGACAATCTATGTTTGGCTGGTGCTTCGCGTGAAAACATGTTCTTGCATTTTTACCCGGTGATGAAACCCATTCATTTAATTTTCTGAAATAGCCTCACACTAGCCCACATTAATAAGCCATTAGGACAATAGGAGAGCTGCCTAGACCAGAGAAATACAGAATAGCTCACCGCGTGGACTGGGAGGGGGAGACTGTGGGTGGACCATCTTTTCTTCGGTCGAGAGCACCTCCAGGTCACCCTCCTGCAGTCTACTGGGAAGGGCATGGTAAGCAATCTCATCCCGCTGGCAGCTGGCAAAGGTCCGGTGGAAAGAGTAGCAGCCAGGTGAGAGAGGTTCTCCAACTCTGCTCTGGAAAGAAACAGAGGTAGGAGTGAACAAATCAGTTCAGTAAATCAGCAGTAAGTCTGGCCAGGTTATCCAGCTATGGTAATAGAGTAGACCCATGATGGTGAACCTTGGCACTCCAACTGTTCTTGGATTTAAGTTCCCAGAAGCCCAAGTCCCTGTGAATCCACACGAATCCACATGAATGGTTTTACTGTGCACGATCGGTCAGTTTTGAAAATTTTCTGCTGCTTCCCCGCTTGCTTCCAGCAGCTAATCCAAAGCACTTTGAGACCTCCTGGTTCAGCACCAGGAAACCAATGACATCAGTGCCAAGAAACCAGGCACTGACATCAGTGCTGCGCACCAACAGAAGTCTCCAAGTGCCATGAACTAGCTGCTGGGACAAAGTGGGGAAGCAGCAGAAATTTATCAAAACTGACTGATCGTGCTCCAAAAGGCCTCCTGCCACCCTGGGAATCGGCAAGGCTGTCCAAAACCCCTGATGAAACGCATGATTACCACCGCCACCACCGCCATAGCGGTAAGTGATGTATCACAACTTCCACTGTGGGGGAGGGTGGGAGCGGTCCTAGAAGTGGCCGGGTGGTCACTGTGGGCCAGATTAATGAGATCTGTGGGCCAGATTAGGACTGAGGGCCAGGGGTTATGAATGGTTGCAGGAGAGCATATCAAAATGGAGACAGAACCAAGTCAACATTGTCACATGAGTTTATAAGGTCTTTATTGGATTGGGTCACATTGGACAGGGCAGCCTAGTGGTTGAGACGCTGAGCTGGAGACTGGAAGGTCGGGTTTTGATAGCCGAGAACTGCACTTGGGGACATGAAAGGAGCTTCATTTGGGCACAGTAAACCTCTTTGTGTGGAGTCACAGAGACTTGGGCTTCTGGGAATTGAAGTCCAAGAACACCTGGAGAACCACGGTTGGCCATTACAGTGGTAGAGGGGTCAAAAGACACCCTTACAGATGCTTACCGCAGGAGGTGGGGTGAAACTTTGGTAGAGCGCATCACCAGCCGGTAAGCTGCGTCTCCTGGTCTCTCCTCCCTTACGGACCCAGATGTTGTCAACAGGTTGGCGGAGGGCGGCCAGCTGCCGGCGTGCCTCTTCCAGCTCCCGTTCCTGCTGCCCCCGTTCCAGCTCGCTCTCCCGCAGCCGGGCCTCCAAGGCGGCCACTTCCTGGGCCTTTTCTTGGCAAAGTTGCCGGCAACGGCTCAGCTCCTCCTGTAGCAGCGCGTGCTGTTTCTGCAGCAGGGAAAGGTCGGTGGCTTGCCGGTCTGTTGAGGATGAGGAGGAAGAGCCATCTTTGCGAGAGTTGGTCCGACTCAGCCGCTCCCGCCGTTCATTGGCCTCCTGTAACTGGAGTTCTAGAAGGGTGTCTTGATGTGCCACAACCCCCTGGTGAGTAGGAAAGTAACAAGCATAATTAGAATAGGTTAGTGATGGCGAACCTTTTACAGACCGAGTTCCCACTAACCCAAACTCTCTGCTGGGGGAAGAGAGGAAGCACTCCTATTGGGCTACTGGGCAGAGGGGCGGGGGCGAGCTCTGTGCTGGAGGAGGGAGGAAGCACTCCCATTGGGCTGCTGGGCAGAGCGAACTCTGTGCTGGGGTGACTGCAGAGGTGTCCACAGAGAGGGCTGGGAGTGCCACCTCTGGCACACATACCATAGGTTTGCCACCACTGGAATAGGTAAAGGTTGCCCTTGCTCGAAAGCCAGTCGTATCCAACTCTAGGGTTCAGTGCTCATCTCTGTTTATAGCCAAAGAGTTAGCACTCTCTGTATTAGCAGATGTTTCCGTGACAGGCCTAACTAGACACAGGAGCGCACGGAATGCTGTTTACCTTCCCACTGAAGTGGCCCCTATATTTTGTTGTTGTTGTTGTTGTTCAGTCGCATAGTCGATTCCGACCCTCTGCGACCCCATGGACCATTGCCCGCCAGGCACTCCTGTTCTCCACCATCCTCCTCAACTCACTGAGCTCTGTGCCCATTGTCTCCACAATACCATCTATCCATCTCATTTTTGGCCGCCCCCTTTTTCTACTTGCAATTTCTTGCTTTTTTGGCAGGAGCTGGGACAGAGACAGGAGTCCACTCTGTCATGCAGCACTCAGTTTTTGAACTGCTGACTTACTGACTTTCTGGTCGTCAAGTTCAGCATCTTAACCACTAAACCACCACAGTTCCGCATAATTCACATGGCTGACTGAAAAAGCAGTCTTTATTCACAGTTTACCACCCAAGCACCAAGCTTACTAAACTCTGCCTAAATTCAGCTACACTACGTGGCTTTGGACCGTGTCGTGGAATGCATTGTATGTCTTAAGTCAGTGGTGGGCTCCAAAAAAATTTACTACCACACTGTGAGCGTGGTATGATGGGCATGGCCAGGGGGGAGGCCCTGTGTTACACCCAAATTAGGATTACTTTACAGTATTTCAAAACTTGGATGGGTAGGACCAGCCAGAATATCTACTACTGGTTCTGGCGAACTGGTGCGAACTGGCTTTTGCCCACCACCGCCTTAAATCAATTCCATTAAAAAAACCTGACTGGCTGAGACAGACAGGAAGTGCTGCAAACACCTCCCCATAGGAATGTTGCGCTCAGGTTTCAAACCATACTAGCCTGCAGGCCGTGAAGGGTAGAATAGAGTGACTTGAGCCTCTGAAGCATCTCCTGTGGAGAGAAGGAAACTGCCATCAACCCAGCAATCGATACAATCGAATGGCCACCAATCCAACGGAGCTAGCTCTAACGTGGTGTAGTGCGGGGGTTCCCAACCTAAGCCCCGGGGGCCGGATCCAGCCCGCAGTGCCATTTCATGTGCCCCCCACGCCTCCAAGAGCATTAGAGAAAAAAATGGTTTAACATGACTGTGTTGTATTTTCATTTGTATGTTAAGATTTATTGACTATTGATTGTATTGCATTATGTTGTTATATTTATACAGTATTAGGTTGTTGTATTTATATTTGATATTGTAATACTGTAATGTATGTTGCCCATGGTATGTTAGCCGCTCTGAGTCGCTTTGGCGAGTAGAGCGACATACAAGTTTAATAATAATAATAATAATAATAATAATAATAATAATAATAATAATAATAATAATAATAATAATAATAATAATAATAATAATAATAATAATAATGACCATCCCTTTGAGGCTGTTGAAACAAAATGGCCACCCCCATCGTGCAGGCAGGGCAAAATAGCCGTCCGGCCCTCAAAGCTGACAGAGAGTGTGACCCGGCCCCCAGCTTGAAAAGGTTAGGAACGCATGATGTAGATTGATCATCTGCCATTTCATTTCAGGCAGCAGCATGTCTTAGGTCAGCCCTGCACTTTGTTATCCCTCAGACCTCAGGGCTATGGAGAATGTGGCTTGTGGAGCGCAGAGCGCCCCCCCCCCCCCTATCTGCAATACCTTCTACTCACCTCCTGAGATATTTTTTGTTGCAACTGGTTGCCATTCCCGTCCTATATGAGGAACACAACAAGAATGTGTCAGAACGGACCACAAACTGGCCAAAAGATCCCAGGGATGAGGCAACATCCAGACCAGTGGTTCCCAATGTGGGGCACACGCCCCACTGGGGGACTTCAGTTCCCAGAAGTCCAAATCCATACATTGGCTGATCAATACTTTGTGGAATTGACTGAGGCTTCTGGAAATTGAAGTCCAAGAACCAAAGGTTGGGAAACACTGCTCTAGACCAGGGGTGCCCAAACTACGGCGCGGGGCCCGGATGCGGCCCCTGATGCCATATCATCCGGGCCCCCAAGCCCTCGTTGCTCCTGGAAGCGGAAGTAAAATGCGCCCATATGGACTCTCCTGTGATCTGAATTTGACTGAGCCCATTTCCCTGGCCAAAGTACGGCCCATGGGATGGATCCGGCCCACAGCACCAAATCATCCAGCCCTCACTGTCTTCGGGAGTGGAAGTAAAACGTGCCCACGCATGTGTAAAACGCTGCCGTAAATGCACTTGCAGCTGTTGTAAACGCATGTATGACAGCCGGGGGGAGGGGGACATTTATGGCCGTGTTTTGCACACGCACCAGCGAGGAGCCACATGACTGGTCTGCTGAACCACGTGACTGGCCTGTGACGCAAAACATTTGGGAAATCCTGCCCTAAGCCTCGGAAGTTTTCCTCTCATCCCTTCATTTCAAACTAGCATCTTTTTATAATGTTAAGTTTGCACACATAAGCAAAAATAAAGAGTGAATTACCCTCCATTTTCCCTAGAAGACTTACTCGCTGGGTTGGATCAGACTCTGTCCTGGAGAACTCAAGAGAGCCATTGACAGTTCCAGTTTCCCCATCTATAATAAGAGACCAAGAGGGAGATGAGGGACACTATACTTTCCCAGGCAATTTTATTCCGTCCCCAGTTCTGCATCTTCAGATCAATAAAACTGATTTATTCAGAAGGGGAAAGGAGAAAATTACTGTCCAACAAAGGCAGGACTTGGTAGCATAGCAGTCTTCCAGATACGGATTTCTTTTTGACTTAAATATCAAGGCTGAGCATGGATTATATTTTTAAAAGTTCCTCCACATCTGAATGATGATCCTATTTCATTTTGTACCATTTCCCCCCACCAGTTCCCACGCTTTTTTGTCTTCTCTAAAACTAAAAACAAAACAAAAAACTGGATTGTATTAGGGTAGAGTTTAGTGCTATAGCACTTCCAAAGCATTAGCATTACAGTAATAGCTAATAAAGCACATGAAAGCACATGGGCACTTTTTAAAAAAACAATGGTTAAGTGCAAAGCTGGTGGGGCCAAACATCTTATCTATCTATCTATCTATCTATCTATCTATCTATCTATCTATCTATCTATCTATCTATCTATCTATCTATCTATCTATCCATCCATCCATCCATCCATCCATCCATCCATCCATCCATCCATCTATCTATCTATCTACAGCCCTGTGGAACCTCCTCCCGATGGAGCTACGCCTGCAGACGGAGTTGCTGTCCTTTAGGAAAGGAGTGAAAACCTGGCTGGCAGGTCTGGTCTGGGGAGTGGATGGTTCAATTTCCCCAGCCAGTTGGATGGTTTGACCCCCAGTATGTCCAAGTTATAATACCTAGCTTTTAATTAAGTTTTCAAGCTTTTTAAAGTTTTTAATTTTTTAAAGTGTTTTTAAAATTGTTGGAAATCGCCCTGGGTCCCTTCAGGGAGGAGGGGGATAAACAAATATAAATAAATAAATAAATATCCATCCATCCATCCATTTGTCACATTTGTACTGCCGCCCACTTGGCAAGCAACTCTGGGCGGCGTACAACAATTACATCATGAACTACATAAAGCCCACAACTATAAAACTCAAAACCAGTAAAAAAAACCAAGTAAAAATACAATAAAAAATTAGCCCGCCAACTAAAAAGAGCGAGGGAGCAATATTACTATATCTTCAAACTTCAGTTACAGCACTGAAGCACATAGCACTACACAATTAGCAGTGAGAATGGGAGTTATTAATTGCTTTTTACAATTAGCCATCAGAAATGGAGGCAAAGGAGCTTGCTGTCTAGACCCATGATGGCGAACCTTGGCACTCCAGCTGTTCTTGAACTGCAATTCCCAGAAGCCCAAGTCTTTGTGAATCCACATGAATGGGTTTACTGGCATTCCAGGTGTTCGTGGACCTCCATTCCCAGAAGCCCAAGTCCCTGTGAATCCACACGGATGGGTTTCCTGCACAGTAAACCCATTCGTCTGGATTCACAGGGATTTGGGCTTCTGGGAACGGAGGTCCCAGAACATCTGGGGTGCCGAAGTTTGCCATTGTGGATCTAGACCATTCTTACAAGCCCACTTCCCCATAAATGTGAGATTCGTTTCCTCCTTTGACTAACATACGTCTCGTAAGTGTGGAGGACGACTTGAAACCTCCTTCGAAGTTTAGTCAGATAGAGGGAGACTTCATGAGAAACAGATGTAAGTTTCTTACTTGTGGTATTGTTGGTGCTCAGGTTGGAACAGCTGTTTGAAGCATCACTGTGGAGTGGGTCGCGATCCCAGCCAGGTCCCACAAAGAGGTCTTTGAGAAGCTCGACTGTGTATATGTGTATGTCACCAAAGAGAAGAAAAGGACGGGGGGGGGGGGAGATGAGAGGCAAACAGTTATTACAAATATAGACATTTACTCTCTGGTATTATATTTCTGTACACTCAGACAGAACTACCAGTCCTGCTCCCCACCCTCCAGATATTCTCCTGTGCTTTAACGCCCCCATGCAGCACCTGCCATATATGATGACTATAACCCCCACACTCCCCCTCTAGTCAGCATGAGTAGTCATTCTGACTGAGAAAAGGATGAGTCATGTCCTAAAACACAGGGGTGCCCAAACTATGGCCTGTGGGCTGGATCCGGCCTGTGCTGCCAAATCACCTGGCCTGTGCCTCCAAATTATCCGGCCCGCACCGCCAAATCACATGGCCCACACTGTCCTCGCCACACCCAGAAGCAGAAAGCGCACCTGCGCATGCTCAAAACGCTGTCGTAAATGCATCCACGGCTGTCGTCAACACATTTACGACAGCCACGGGTGCATTTACGGCAGCGTTTTGCGCACGCATGGGTGTGGCAGCTTGCTTCCGGTGGGAGGAACCATGTGACCAGCCCACTGAACCATGTGACTGGCCCGTGGCCCAAAAAGATTGGGCACCCCTGTCCTTAACATATCAGGAGGGCCTCAGTTTAAGGAAGGCCATCTTAGTAAATTGGGCACTTGAGAAGGCTATGAAGAGCTAGAGATACATGACAAATCTCTGTTCCTCGGTGGGTGGGATGGAATAGCCAGGACATGATTCAGATCTGTTCTAGCAGGATGTCCAAATACCGTCCTTTCTCCTGTCAAATTAAATAAAAAGGGGGTTCTCTTTACTTCTATGGGATGCTACATTTGGGCATGACTTTAGGTGGCAAAGGTTTTCTCACACTTCTAGACGGAGATTCTCTTGTGCTCATAGAACCAAACCAAGCAGAAGATGGTCCCTTAGTATCTTCTAAGATGTCATCTCATCTTTTGAGCCATTTCTCATGAGAACAGGCAAATGGACTAGGACGCGTATCGCGAGCTACTGGTTTTAACAGGCTCCGTATAATTAGGGTTGCCATACGTCCCGGAAAACTGGAATTGTCCCGGATTCAAGTTCAGAAAAATTGTCCCAGCGGCTCAGTGGTTAAGAAGCTTGCTTTGTCAGCTGGAAGACTGGCAAGTTGGCAGTTCGAGACCCGGGTACTGCATGACGGACTGAGCACCCGCCTCTGTCCCAGTTCTTGGGGACATGAAAGGAGCCTCATTTGGGGCATCCCCTGAGTGGAGTTTCTCCTGCAAAAATCCGTTCAACCCAGAAGAATTTCTGACACAAAAAGATGATTATTAGTAGTACCTTCTTTGATGGCATCCTGGATTAACCTCTCTCCATGGGGAGCATCTGATGATTCTGTGCAGAAAAGGGTGCGGGGGTTGACGCAGGCCAGCAGTCCGTCTTCACTGCCACTCTGTAGGGCCAGGATGTCCGTAAACAGTCCTACTTTCTCCTCCAGGAGTTCTGCAATTTCCCGGTCACGCTGCAGAATCTTATCTGGGGGGGGGGGGGGGAGAGGAGAAGAAAATGGCTACCAGTGAAAGGCTGTGTGATTCGAAAGCTCAACACATGGATCCAAATCAAAGCAGATCTGAGAGGTTGTCCAACTCTCTCTTGAACACTTCCAGCGTTGGAGCGCTTACCACCTCCCAAGGAAACTGGCTCCATTGTCATATTACTCTAAGACAGGGGCTTCCAAACTTTTTGCACCGTGGGCTGGTCACGTGATATTTGAACGACCCCAAAATGCACCCTCGGCTGTCATAAACATGTTTACGACAACTGTGGGTGCATGTACAGCAGCGTTTTGTGCACGTGGGCGCGTTTTACTTCTGTTTCCAGGAGTGGAGGCCGGCTGGATGATCTGGTGCTGCAGGCCAGTTCCAGCCCATGGGCCACAGTTTAGCCATCCCTGCTATAACAGTTAGGACATTTCCCCTGATATTCAGTCAAAATCTGGCTTCCTGTAACTTGTGCCCATTATCAAATCTTACCTTTCAGCTTCCGCAGTGAGGCTTCGTTTTCAGTCTCGATGAATGGGAAATCGACTCGGTCCGGGCAACTGTAAAAAGTAGGCCATAAAAAACATCAGATTAAGAAAGTAACAGTACCCCAAGGGTCCCTCAGGCTTCCCAAGCCAGACGTCACCCAGATATTTGGACCACAGCTCCCACTCCAACCCCCATCCGTTGGCCACAGGAGCTTGCGATGGCTGTAGTCAGAAACCAACACACCTGGACAGCATAAACCCAGTAGAATTCTGTTCTCCATCTAGTGCAAATTCTCTTCCTTAACAGTGACTGTCTAGACCAGGGGTGCTCAAAAATTTCAGGCCCAGGGCCAGTCATGTGGTTCAGGGAACCTGTCATTATGGTCCAGAGCCCGGATGCGGCCCCCAATGGCAATTCATCTGGCTCACGAAGCCCTCGTGACTCCTGGAAGCGGAAGTATGGGTGCATTTTACTTCCACTTCCAGGAGCGACGAGGGCTTTGTGGGCCAGATGAATTGGCATCAGGGGTATCCTGCTCCCAGGCCGTAGTTTATTGTGTTTACTGCTTAATATTGTGTGAGCCGCCCTGAGTCAGGTTTCCTGATTGGGCAGCATACAAGTGTGAGAATTAAATTAAATTAAATTAAAAATTCAATTAAATGCACGTTGAACAAACAGCAAACAAGGTTTCTGCGGGGTGAAGAGATAATACCATGACACTCAGTGATGGGCAGCAACAGGTTCGCACCAGTTCGCCAGACCCGGTAGTAACTTTTCCCGGTGTCCCGGAGAACCGGTAGCAGCTTTTGGGGGGAACCACCTCGGGGGCTTACCTTTTCACCAGTTCCCCCCACTGCGCATGCAGTGGACCTCGAAAACTCGTGCAACGTTTTATCTTTTATTTTTCGCGTGATCCAATAAAGGTATTGCCTTCCTCCTGCATTTGCTGCATTTTTTAATATATTTTTGGACACACTCACAGCTTGACTGCCTGTTGGATAACCCTCATCCAGGTGTTCCGGTCTTCGCGTGAGGCTGTGTGCACCTCGTACATCTCAGGCGGGGTGTTGCTGATGAGGAACATCCCTTTTTCCTGGTTGGCAATGTCTCGCACTATCAGGTTTTGGATGGAAATGACGGCTGGCTTGTCCTGAGGAAAAGAGAGGAGTGAGTTAGAGACTTCCCCATTCCGTTTTGCTTACTGTTCCTTTCTCAAAGTACAATTCATCTGGGGTTAGGATCTGGATATAGCATTCAATGAAAAACCCCAAACCTTTGGAAAATTCTGATGGTTTAGGCCAGAGGTGGCCAAGCAATAACCCGTGGGCCAGATCTGGCCCATGCCGCCCTCGTCACTCCCGGAAGCGAAAGTGAAACGTACATACGTGGGTGCATAACGTGCCTGCACATGCGTGTTTTACTTCTGGTTCCGGTGGGAGGGAACCACATGACCGGCCCACGACCCAAAAAGTTTGGGTACCCCTGGTTTAGACATTTAATTCAGATGACTAACTGTGATTTCAGAGTGAGCTGATGTTGCGGATGGACTTACTTAGATGCAGTATGTCAAATTTAAGTATGTAGTGGTCTCTTTTGAGTACCGTATATACTCGAGTACAAGCCGATCCGAATATAAGCTGAGGTACCTAATTTGACCTGAAAACCCAGGAAAATAGATTGACCTGAGTATAAGCCGAGGGTGGGAAATGCAGCAGCTGCTAGAGAGTTTCAATAATCCAAATACGTGAAAATATGGTATAATTAATTAGATTGTTGGCGCGTCTCAATCCAACACGGTCTTGGGATCCTCGTGGTCACTGACCCGAGTATAAGCCATTTCCGCTTTTGGGGGCTCATTTTTGGGATTAAAAAACTATGAAGAGTTTTCCTCCAGAAAACAGCAAGACACCCACTCACCAGGGTCGGGAAGATGTACTTCTGGTCCTTCTCCTGAAGGAAGATGAGAACATCGGTCATCAAGAGAACAAGGACATCTAGGGGAGAAGAGGGGAGAGACACAAGGCAACAGCGTAGAGTAATGTATGCGGTAGCTCAGTGGTTAAGTAGCTCGCCTTGTTGCCTGGAAGGCCAGCAAGTCAGCAGTTCAAGACCCAGGTACTGCATGACTGATTGAGTGCCTGTCTCTGTCCCAGCTCCTTCAAACCAAGCAAGAAATTGCAAGTAGATCAATAAAAGATTTTGGGAACACGAAAGGAGCCTCATTCTTGCATCCCCTGAGTGGAGTCCTTCCAGCAAAAAATCCTTTCAACCCAGAATAATTTCTGACAAGAAATTATTATGATTAATTTTTTGATGTAAGGTAAAAGTCGCCCTTGCTCGAAAGCCAGTCATATCCAACTCTAGGGTTCAGTGCTCATCTCTGTTTACAGCCAAAGAGCCAGTGCTGTAGACATTTCCTACCTATCGGCTATAGGTACTGGGAATTGAAGTCCAATCTGTCTAGGGTTGCCATATGTCCCATTTTCCCATGATTTTCCCGGATTAAAGCTCGGGAAAATTGCCCCGACCAGTTCAAGAAAAAAAAATGTAAAAGCCCCGGATTTTTAAATTCAAACAAAAGAAACAAGATCACACACACACACACAACCAAGAGATTTTTGCAAAGAGTTAATTCACTGCCTTCCTGCCTTTCTTTCAATTATCCTGCTTGCAAGCAGTGAAGGCAAAACAGCACCCCAAGATGCCTGTAGTGGAGGGGAAGACGCTTGCAAGCAGGTTAGGGGGCTTAGAGCCACAGCCTCCTCAACAGCCCTACCCGACACATGCACAGTTTGAAGAATGCGACGACGTCACGTGGCTGTCCCAGTTTGGTGGGAAAGAATTATGGCAACCCTAAATACATCTGAAGAGCACCTGGTTCAGGAAAGGTACTTCACACAGATTGCCAGGCAGTGCATTCCCTGCCACTATAAAGGTCAGTCTCCACCCACCTTTGAATCGCCCAGCCGCTGTCTTCCACAGCATGCAACCATCATGCACAAGCTTGCGCCGTAGCATCTCATCCTTGTAGAAACAGCCCCGCTCCGAAGGCAGGAGGACCTTGGCACGCCCATCCACCCGCGCATAGATCTCTTGCAGCCGTGCATTCTTCTCATAATCATGTACCTCCTGGTCAATATCCTTAATCAGGTCCTTGATCAAAGTCAGGGCAGTACCAAGATCCTGCTGATCAACTTCATTCCCTGCAGAAGAGAGGAGGGGGAAGGTTGATCAAAGCAATGGACTACACATCTTGCAGGTAAAGGTCACCCTTGCTCAAAAGCCAGTCATATCCGACTCTAGGGTTCAGTGCTCATCTCTCTTTACAGCCAAAGAGCCAGTGTTGTCTGTGTAGGCAGATGTTTTCGTGGACACATCGCAGGCACGACAAGACACTGGAATGCATGGATCACTGTTTACCGTCCCACCGAAGCGGTACCTATTTATCTACTTTTAATTTCTAGCTTTAGAACTGCTAGGTTGGCAGGAGCTGAGACGAAGCTCACTTTGTCACCCAGCACTCAGGACTCAAACTGCTGACCACAAAAAGTTTGGCCACTCTTTATCTGCATTAACACAATACGGGCCAAAAAAAAAGGGAACAATGTCAATGTAATGTTCAGACATACTGTTTTGTTGTTCAGTTGCACAGTCGATTCCGACCCTTTGCAATGACCCCATGGACCACTGTCTGCCAGCCACTTCTGTCCTCCACCCTCCTCCTCAACTCGCTCAGCTCTATGCCCATTGTGTCTACAATACCATCTAGCCATCTCATTTTTGGCCGCCCCCTTTTTCTTTTGCCCTCCACCCTTCCCAGCATCAAGGCTTTCTCAAGCAAATCCTCTCTTCTCATTTGATGTCTAAAGTACTTCAGCTTCATATTTATTATTTGACCTTCTAAGGAGCAGTCAGGGTAGATTTCTTCTAAGATTGATCTATTTATTCTCCTCGCTGTCCAGGGGACTCTCAAAACTCTCCTCCAATACCACATCTCAAAGGCATCTATTCTTCTGCGCTCAGCTTTCCTTATGGTGCAGCTCTCACAACCATACATTGCCACCGAGAAAACAATTAAGCCAGACTGATATGACCTAGACAACATCCCTAAGGAATACACAGTGGAGGTGTGGAATAGATTCAATGGCTTGGACCAGAAAGACAGAGTGCCACAAGAATTATGGACAGAGATGCGGGACATCATGCAGGAAGCAGCAAGGAAAACCATACCAAAAGAAAAGAAGCATAAGAAAGCGAAGTGGTTGTCCGACGAGTCTCTTAAAATAGCAGAGGAAAGAAGGGACATTGTGAAAAATTACAAAATCACTGTAGATAACAGCTTTCGCACACCAGTTGAGATACCCAATGCCAGTGAGATTCTTGGCAGTGCCTCTCTGCTGAGGGGCCTGCCTACCTACCGACCACATTGGCTGGTACCTTTGGAGTTCTGCAGGATGCGATCTATAAGCCCAGGGTACTTGGTGATCCGCTGAGTTACTAAGAGGATGCATTCTTGCACACCATGCCGCCGCATGACTGGTAACCGCGTCACTCGCTGGGAAAGGAGGAAGACATTGGCAAAAGGCTTTATTTGAGAGAGGTGACCAAGACATTACGCCAGACTTGCACCTGCCTGCCTGCCTGCCTTGTGGCGCTGGGCCTACTACCGTGCTGAATTGTGATGCTAAAATTAGGACAGGGAAGCTAGCAGGTACTGTATATACTCAAGTATAAGCCTAGTTTTTTAGACCCAAAAATGAGCCCCCAAAAGGGGAAACAGCTTATACTCGGGTCAATGACCACGAAGGTCCCAAGACCGCATCGGATTGAGATGCGCCAAAAATTTAATTAATTTTACCATATTTTCATGTATTTTGATTACTGAAACTCACTAGCGGCTGCTGCATTTCCCACCCTCAGCCTATACTCGGGTCAATCTATTGTCCTGGGTTTTCAGGTCAAAATTAGGTACCTCGGCTTATATTTGGTCGGCTTATACTCGTGTATATGCGGTAATCGAGAATCATATGAAGGAAGGAAGGATTACAAAGGTAACACTCAATAAACAACACTTCTTCCCCCACCCTCACAAATTAAATTAAGGACACTAACTTCTATGCAGGGCTCCCAATGTTCCTGATACGGAAACTTCAACGGGTGCAGAATGCGGCTCCCAGGATGGCTACTGGGGCGAGGAAATTCGCACATGTCTCTCCAGTCCTGGCAGAACTATTTTGTTCTGTGTCAGGTTCAAGGTGGGTGTCTTCACTTTCAAAGGCCTAAGCCAGGGCTTCTCAACCTACAATCCCAGGGGCCGGAAGCGGCCCACAACACCATTTCATGTGGGGCCCCCACTGTTTCCGCCATAACGTGTGTGGCAGGCAGGGCAAAATGGCCGTCTGGCCCCCAAAGCTGTCTGGGGGAGTGGGGCCAGGCCCTTGGCTTGAAAAGGTTGAGAACCCTTGTCTTAAATGGTTTGGGACCTTCCTACTTAGCAGAGCGTCTTCCCCTCAGAAATCAGGCCCGCTTCCCCCGTTCTTCTTTCTCAGACAACTCAACTCCAAGTTCCGACTCCCGGGTTGACTAGAAAGTCTGTTCCCTGCCGCAGGGCTTTCTCGGTAGTGGCCCCAGCTCTTTGGAACGCACTTGCCGGGGGAGCTGCCCAGTGTAAGTCGCCCAGAGTGGGAGTCAGTCCCATATGGGCGGGGTATAACTCCAACAAAGAAAGAAAGAAAGAAAGCTCGTTACCCTGATGAACTGCTGAAACCGCTTGTCTCGTGCAAAGAGCTCTTTATAGAGCTTCACGGCCTTGGTGTGGCGGCTGCAGAACTCCGAGTAGGCCTTCTTCATTTGCTCAGCACTGGTACCTGAGAACTGAAAGGAAAAAAGGGCAAAGCTGAGGTCTCAATATTTATTCATTTAGCTCAGGGGATTCTCAACCAGTGGCCCGTGGGCCGGGTGCAGCCCACAGCACCATTTCATGTGGCCTCCCCAACACCTCCACCCCACACCAGGAAGTGGTGGAGGAAGGACAAAATGGCCATCCAGCTCCCAAAGCTGTCTGAGGAAGCGTGACCCGGCCCCCGTCTTAAAAAGGTTGAGAACACCTGATTTAACTATTACATTTATATGCTACGGTAGCGTCCTCTAGTGAAGTCAAAGCTATGTGCATGGATCATCTTCTTAAGCAGCCAGGGCCTGGAAAATGTGTCTTAGGCATTCACTTGGCTGGGTTAAGCTTCCGGTCCCTATTGAGGTGTAGCAACTTGCTTTAAGCCACCTCTGTATGAGAATTTCATGAGTGAATGGGGACTCTGAACCTAGAACTTTCCCAAGTCCTAGCCTGGTGGTGGTGAACCTGTGGCACGTGTACCAGAGGGGGCACCCAGAGCCCTGTCTGTTGGCACATGCGACATCGCCCCAGCACAGAGTTGACCCCACCCAATGGGAGTGCTTCCTCTCTCCCCCAGCAGTTTGCCCTACCCCTCTGCCTAGTAGCCCATTAAGAGTCCTCCCTCCCTCCTCCAAGCACAGAGTTTGCCCTGCCCTTCTGCCCAGCAGCCCAATGGGAGCGCTTCCTCCCTCCCCCAGCACAGAGTTCACCCCGCCTCTCTGCGGCGCAGATGGCAACCTGTTGAATTTGGGCACTTGGTCTCTAAAAGGTTCACCATCACTGTCCTAGCCTAACAACCGCACCGCGCTGGCTCCTAACGTGACTGTTGGGCGAAGGAGGAAGAAATACGTGGGAGAGGACTTGGTCCTCTGTGCCTTTCTTCTACCTCCCCATCAAAACAGGTGGCAGAAACCAAGTCAGACTCACCTGCTGGACAAGGATGTCTCCCAACCGGTTGATGACAAAGTTTTTGTTGCTATCGGTGGCTAGCGAGTCCTTGCGGCGCTCCAGGAGCTGGACGAGGAAGCGAACGTGGATGTCGCTGAGCTCGTCCACGCAAGGAAACATGCTCTGCACCAGGGCCGGGTCCATCTGAAGGTCCTCCAGCATGCCCTTGCGGAAGAGGTGCGTCATGATCTTCAAGGTCTGTACGTGGTGGAGTTCGGTCTGGATCAATTCTACAGCAGAGGCAAGAAAGAGGGGAAAGAAACAGAAATGGTAAAAACCACGGGGACCGTTGTGCAGAAATGAGATTATATTTATAACCAGATGTTTCCCCCTCAGGGGGGGGGGAACACCGTACAAAGAACCATCCTATGGATGTTGAGAAAAATACTAGTACCATGAGTACATGATCTGGAATAGTAAAACCAATATTTCATTTCTAAGAGTCTTAGTTTGGGCCTTCATGGAGGTAAAGTCTTTCCTTCTCTCTGCAGCTGTTCATTATTTATTTATTTAGATTTATTATCCCACCCCAATCAGGCAAACCTGACTCAAAGAACATCGCATTACCATTAAATCCCGGTTGATGTCGTACTCTACTTATTTAAAATAACAAAGGAATGTTATTGCCTTACCATTAAATCCTGGTTGCATTTCTATTAAATCCTGGTTTCCGGCCTGCAGTGCCAGATCTGGCCCATGGCACCAAACCATCCGGCCCCCACTGCCCTCGCCGCTAGCGGAAGTGGAAGCGGATGCTCCCCCTGCGTGCGCCAACGCGCCCCCGCGTGGGCAAAATAAATCTTGCTCTGCTTATTTTACATGCCTTTAAGTTTTAATTACTTTGTCACGGACTTAATTTCTTTGCTATTATAACTCCAGTATTTCCCCCCCCCCCCACGTCCATATAATACATATCTACTACCCCACCATGTATTTTTACACTGCATGTCAATGAAAGTGTTGCAAGAGGATGCTTCTGCCCATAACTCAATTTTGGGGCCATTGTCCATTCAGATATACTTGGGGAGGGAAACATGTGGTGGTGGTGCTGCTACGTCTGCACATGTTTTATACATGGATCACGTGGCTGACTTTACTTATGGAAATACCAAGGAACAACCACCTGAACTCCGTGGACCCTTTAACATCAGCCCAGCAGCACTACAAATTGAACCTCTAGGTTCGTTCGTTCGTTTTCGTGTCATAGATTACTCTGACTTGAAAGGATTTTTCCAGGGGATGCCCGAATGAGGCTCCATTCATGCCCCCCAATGTGCAGCTCTTGGGAATCGAACCCGTCTTTCCAGTCTCCAAGCGTAGCGCCTTAACCACTACACCACCAGGGGGAGGAAAACCACTAGGTACGGTAATACTTTTAATTGGCTTAAATTGGAACACCTAGTGTGTACGCCAAGGGTGCCGAAACTACGGCCCGGGGCCTGGATCTGGCCCCCGAACGCCACAATGCCATGAACATCTGAATGCCTTACCTGAAGAAGCAATCATGAATCATGAAAGTTTGCAATGGTTTTTTCAAATTTAGTGATCCAGAAAAAGGTGTCACCTACTATTTCTGCACCTGTTTTATACATGGATCCGGTGGCTGAATTTGCTTTGGGGAGGGGAAAGTGGGCCGGAGTCTCACCATAAATGACATCTTGGCGCTTCATGACCTCCTTCTTATGCTGCTGCAAGAAGTTATTGTCGACAGCCAGACTCCAAGAATCGGCCTCAAAATCCTTCTCATCGGTCTCAAAGTCAATCATCAGCTGGTTATAGATGACTTCAGCTCCTGAATAGGAAAGAGAGAGAGAGAAAAGGAGGACTGTGTAGAGCAGGGATTCTCAACCTGCAGCCCGTGGGCCAAATGCGGCCCATGGGGCCATTTCACGTGGCCTCCACAACACCAGGAAATGCCATGTGGTGGAGGAAGGGCAAAATGGCCGACCAGCCCCCAAAGCTGCCTGAGGGAGCATGACCCGGCCCCTGGCTTGAAAAGGTTGATAACTCCTGGTCTAGCGCAAGAGAGGGCATTAAACAGCTGGTGGGCACAACTCCCATCTTTGCACCTTCTGAATCTAATTCAGATTGCTGTGTTGAAAAAAAATCCAGCAAAGAAAGGAAAATTGCTGGGTCCTGGAAGAATCTGGCACAGGGGTGGCCGAACCTTTCGTGCAGTGGGCCAGTCATGTGGTTCCTCCCGCCATAAAACACATCCATGGCCGTCGCAACCGCATTTACGACAGCTGAGGGTGCATTTACGACAGCGTTTTGTGCATACGTGAGGACATTTTGTGCATCTGCAGGCATGTTTTACTTCTGCTTCCGGCAGCGGTGTAGGCAAGATGGTTTGGTGCCACCAGCCGGGTCCGGCCCATAGGCCATAATTTGGTCACCCCTGATCTAGGAGGTGTGGAATCCACTCTGCACCTTTTAAAGTTTTCTTTAAAGCATTTTTTTAAAAACTGGAAGTAGAGAACTGGTATGGCCCACCAGAAAATGACAAGTATGAAAAGTTGGCTCCCAATAACTAGAGTAATATACAGTATTGGTGTTTCCTTGCATACAGCTGTGAACACATATTGCTAGCATGACTTTTAGCTGCTGCCTAACCATGTCCCCTCTTCTTACCTTCATCAATGAGAGACTCTACCGACAGTGTTCGGTTGCGCATATTGAGGGAATCTGTGGACTGAGATAGGATTCTGCGAATGCCCAGTGGAGACTCGTCATTGAATGACCTGCAACAGAAGAAGAAATGCCATGACCAGCCATCACTCACCCAAACCTCTGGATTTCTTGTTACAACCTCTAGAACAGGGGTTCCCAACCTACGACCTGTGGGCCGGACTTGGCCCATGGCACCATTTCATGTGGCCTGCTGCTGCTGCTCCTGGACGTAGACTTCCTAGGACCATGGTGGTGAACCTTGGCACTCCAGGTGTCCTTGGACTTCAATTCCCAGAAGCCCAAGTCTCTGTGAATCCACACAAATGGGTTTACTGTGCGTATGCAGTGTGGATTCACAGAGACTTGGGCTTCTGGGATCTGAAGTCCAAGAACACCTGATGTGTAAGTGACTAAGTACCAGAATGTTACTTGGAGGTTTCCGAGCATGTTATATTGAGTGTTAGCCACAGACTCAAATGGCATTAAAATGAATAGACAAAGTCATAAAAGACACTAAGGAAGACATCTAGGGACATGTCCAGTGTCAGACAAAATGCCAATTAATGGAATGTCCTCCTGCTTATGTCATTGTGAGAAGAGAATGCAGACTTGAGAGATTCTGGGCCTGATCCAGGACACCTCTTTCAAAGATCTTACCTCAGTCATGACTGCAAAGGGGGCAGATGGGCAGTGAAACTGTTTGCTCATTCCTCTTCTCTGCCCAGGATTCTTTCCACTTACCCTGCAATGTTCGTAGTAGAGACACTCTTGGAAAGAGACAAGGTGGGCCGGCCGCGGCGGGACCCCAGGAGGGTCTGACGGAAGCTCTCAGAGGGGTAGATGGCAGAATTTGGGCGCTCCCTGTTGGCCGCTGAAGATTTAACAGATGAAGGACAAAGATTAGGGAAAGGGAAAGGTCGCCCTTGCTCAAAAGCCAGTCGTATTCAACTCTAGGGTTCAGTGCTCATCTCTGTTTATTGCCAAAGAGCCAATGTTGTTTGCATCTGCAGACATTTCCATGGCCATGTGACACCGGAGTGCATAGAACGCTGTTTACATTCCCACCGAAGTGGTCCCTATTTATCTACTTGCAATTTCTTGCTTTCAAACTGCTAGGTTAGCAGGAGCTGGGACGGAGACTGAAACTCACTCTGTCATGCAGTACTTGGGTCTCAAACTGCTGACCTGCCAACCTTCCAGTCGTCAAGTCCAGTGTCTTAACCACTAAGCCACCACAGTCCCTCCCATTACGACAGAAAGGCTCTCTAAAATGTCCAGATGTGCCCATTTTTTTTATTTCCAGTACTGGGGAAAAGGTCATATTAGCTGAAATCTTACTCACCCCCTACCATCGCCATGTCCATAGCCGGAAAAGAAAATCCAAAATAAGCACTTGTTCCCTATGGCAGGTCCTTTTAAGGCAGAGTTTTCCAACCTTTTGGTTTTGGACTTCAATTCCCAGAAGCCTAAGTCAATTCTCTGTACGGGCGTGTTTTACTTCCGCTTCCAGGAGCGACAAGGGCTTCACAGGCTGGATGAATTTGTGTCGGGGGCTGGATCCGGCCCCTGTGCCATAGTTTAGGCACCCCGATGTAGGGGGTTAAGCTAGAAGGGGGGACCCCTCTGGGCTTCCACAATTAGATAAGCTTTCTTTGTTTTGATGTGCTTTCTGAACTTTTGAAAAACTTTATTCCGTAACTTACTTTTATTACAATATACAGTGGTATCTTGCATAACGAACGCGTCATAGAGTGAAAAATTTGCACAACGGAGCGTTCGTTATGCACTGGTGATACCCAGCACAACGGGGGGGGGGGAATCGTTGTGCGGGGGTTTTGGTAACTGGGGTATACCCGCTTAATGGGAACCCCAGTTAACGAACTTTTTTCCCATTATGCGGGGCATCTCCCATAGGAACCGCATAATGAAACAAACTGCATAGCAAAGAGCTCCATGGAATGGAGGTTTGTTTGTTTGTTTTTTGTTATGCAGGGTTCTACTCTACAGTAAAACCCTGGGTTACGACGGAGGTCTGTTCCAACAGCCTCCATTGAAACATCCATAGGGATGCATGAAAAATTAAAAAAAAGGTCCTGAATTGATCGGTGTAAACTGGAAAAAAAATACATTAAAATTTTGTAAACCAGGACGGCATTTCCATAGGATTTGCCGTTGTAAAATGCAGCAAATTTAAAGTGAAGCTGGGTTTTACTGTACTTTTAAAATATCAGAAGATGACTGGAGTGTTTAGTTGGCTATGCGCTACCTTACCTACATCAAGGTGAAATCCTCGGTTGCTTAGCTAGGAGGGCGGCAGTTCAGGTGGAATCCCAACTATTATGTAGGTCAGGGTCCTAATCGTGAGTAAAGGCATTCCTGACAGAAGTCCAAAACCCAAAGGTTGGGGAACGCTGCTTTAAAGGGGAGGAAATCCCTCCCGCAGCTGAATCCTACCACCACTTTTAACTGGATTTACAGCTCCACTCACGTTTGTTCCTCATGGAGACCGTCTGCAGGGCCGAACTGTTCTTCAGTAAGGCTGCCTTTTGCTGCTGTAAGGAGGAAGGAGAAAGAAAGAAGCAGGGCAATGAAAAACTAGCTGGACCGTAGCAATAAAGTTCTGATCCAGAGGATTATTGGATAAGGGCAGTGGTGGGTTGTCAAAATTCCCGCTACCCCACCGTGACATCATGGACGTCATGACATCATGACGTTGTGGGCAGAGCAAAAAAAATTTTTTTTTTAAGTCTTTAAAAAGGTATAGGTCGGGGGTGGAAAATGCAGCAGCTGCTTAGTGTGTTTCAGTAATTAAAATAAATGAAAATACAGTAAAAAAAATTAAAAAATCAGACATTTGTGTGGGTATGTTTTCGAATTTTTATGGTAGTGTTAGTGCTTTTTAAAAAATGTATGTTTGAATTTCCACCACCGTGGGTTTGGGACCCTCGGGGTCGTTGATCCGAGTAAAAGTCGAGTCCCTTTTCTGGATCTCATTTTGGAGACTAAAAGACTAGACTTATATTCGAGTATACAGTTCTGAGATATTCTAAAAATAATCTGGCATAAATGTTAAATAAGCAGAACATTTAATAGAATACTTAATAATACAAAGATACTGTATATACTCGAGTATAAGCCGAGTTTTCTAGCCCCAAAAATGAGCCCCCAAAAGGGGTCATGGTTTATACACGGCTTATACTGCAGTCACTCCAGCACAGAGTTTGCCCCGGCCCACTGCCCAGCAGCCCAATGGGAGTGCTTCCTCCCTCCCCCCAGCACAGAGTTCGCCCTGCCCCTCTGCCCAGCAGCCCAATGGGAGCATTTCCTTCTGCCTCTGTTGCTGTGTTGGCACTTAGCGATAGATAAGTGGGTTTTGGGTTGCAGTTTGGGCAGTCGATCTCTAAAAGGTTCGCCATCACTGAAATAGACCCTCTAACCTATCACCAGAGTGTCCGTTCGCACCACCACCAACTCACCTTCTGCTTGACTTTGGTACAGTTGGGCAGCGTGTCCTTACAGCGGTTGTGAATGGTGACATTGCAGGCTGGAAGGAAAAAGCATAGGTGGCATGAGAAAGAAAGTAAACTAACATTTAACTACTACTATGGAAAACTAGGCACCATCTCCACAGGGCCTTTTAGTCAAGGATCAACTGACAAGGTTCCAAGCAACAACTAGACCAAGGATTCCCAACCTTTTCAAGCCGGGAGCCGGGTCACGCTCTCTCAGTCAGTTTTGAGGGCCGGATGGCCATTTTGCTCTGCCTGCATAATGGGAGGTGGACATTTTGTCCTGAGAGCTTCAAAAAGGGGTGGCCGTTTTGTTTCTCAAATGCCCTTGGACGGGTGGGGGCCACATGACATGGTGCCTTTGGGCCGTATCCAGCCCACAGGCCGTACATTGCAAATCCCTGGACTAGACAGAAAGCTTCACTGATCTGAACCTCAAACTTGTTGCCTAAGAATACATGGTGCCAGCTGGTGAGAAAAATGCACTGCATGCAGTAAAAGTGATGATCTCCCGAAGTTGCCCACACTTAAAAAAAATATTTACTTATTAAATTTTCAGATAAAAATACAAACATTACACTACAAAAAAACAACATTATCTTCTCACATTAAAAGAACACAATAATAAACTCAATACACACAAACAAACGTACAATATATAATAAAAAGAAAAACTAACTTAAAATACATACCTCTTGACTGAGAGAACAGAGCACTGGAAATCAAAGTATGTTCTTAAGATAAACTGCCAATATTTGAACATCCATTTTTATTCTGGTTACCGTATACACTCGAGTATAAGCCGAGTTTTTTAGCCCAAAAAACTAGCCTTAAATAGGGGACTTGGCTTATACTCGGGTAAATGACCATGAGGGTCCCAAGACCGCATTGGATTGAGATGTGCTAGCCATTTAATTATTTTTACCATATTTTCATGTATTATTGAACCTCACTAGTAACTGCTGCGTTTCCTACCCTCGGCTTATACTCGGGTTTTAAGGTCAAAATTAGGTGCCTCAGCTTATATTCAGGTTGGCTTATACTTGAGTATATACGGGTTTCTTCTGTTCTATTTCCAAACACAACAATAGCAGGAAGAGCACTCTTCTTCCATCCTCTTTTCCTATAGTCTGTGTTATCTGTTGTGCTGATGCTACATCTCTGAACTGGTACTAAGTACTGTCCTGGTCCAGAATCAAGAAACCCACTCAAACCCTAGGACAGTGATGGCAAACTTTGGCGCTCCAGCTGTTCTTTCATTTCCCAGATTGCCTTGATCAGCCGGAGTGCTGACTTTGGGCTTCTGGGAACTAAAGTCCAAGAAAGCCTAGAGTGCCAACGTTCACCATAACGGCCCCAGGATAAGACATGATCCTCGACTGTTGTCAATCCTTTTTAGTACACAGATCAAAACAACTTAAAAGTAAATTGTCACATGAGAAGGAAATTTTACGTTAGAGAAGAGGGATCCAAGCAAGTCTACAACACAACTCTGATCTCATAAATCAAAATAATCAAGACTGTCAAGGACAACCGGCAATTTTGTACCAGTGTTGGATTCTCTCAAAGTAGGAAGTTATAAATGTATTACAGTAATACCTCTGATAACATTTGCATCAGATAATGCTAAAATCACATAAAGTTAAGCAATCTGGGGGGGGGGGGAATTGCATCACATAATGTTAAATCCTATGGGGTGCATCGGATAATGTTCGCTAAAGCCTGTGCTGGTTATAATGTATCTCTATGGAGTTTTAACATTATCCGATGCATCCTGTAGGATTTTAACTTTATCTGATGTATGCATTGGATAACATTAAACATTGGATAACACTAAGACTTGTGGAACCAAGTTTTAGCGTTATCCGAGGTTTCACTGTACAAGTATTTCTGGGTGTAGGATTAAGGTGTCCTTTTTTAAGGGGTTTGGGGAGGTTTTATGGATGTTTTTAGATAGTTTTATAGTACTGTATTTGGTTTTAATTGGTATCGGATATGGAATTTAGCTGATGTTGAGAGCCGCCTTGGGTCACTCAGGCAAAAAAGGCGGTTATATAAATCCAACAAATAATAATAATAAAAGACCAATGTGGTCAAGTTGGGGACTGCTGGCAGACAACAACACATGCCATGAATGTGGAGAGATGCAGACAGTGATGCAATGTTGCCGGTTCCAACCAGTTCCCCAGAACCGGTAGGAACAATCCTGGAGGGTTCTCCGGGAGGGTAGTCCATTTTTTGAGGCATCCGGTGCCGACACCTCACCGAAAGAAAAGAAACGGTGGGGTAGAAAATTTTTTGACATCCCATCACTGGACGCAGAGTCTGGCGCATTTGTGGGTCTGCCGATTGCTGCCAGAGACACGCGCCAATGAGGACTTGCATTTGGGCAAGGACAAAGCGAAGGCAGTGGCTTCGTTCTGGCAGTCCTGGGCTTGATCAGGACATGGAAGAAGAAGAAGTTGGAGCTTGAACTTTGGAAATCCAAAGTTGCTTTTTTAGTTATTTAAATTCTGGCAGAAATTCACCAGTGCTTCTCTTCCATTTAGCCAGCTACTAAAAATACCATCCATGTAGCTGAAATAGAGGAGTGGTTTGGAGACCGTTTGTATATTTTCCCTCTCACTCCTCTACTCATACTGTCTAGTTATGTTAGGCAAAACACAGCAAGTTGACACGTTTCATGACTCATGGAACATCCAAGAAGACAGGGGTGGGAGGACATGACGTGAGCAGGAAGTTAATTATGGTGGCAGGGAGACTCATTACTCAGTTATGTCTGTATCTGGTAGAGATAGTGGTGGGGCAATGTTGGAGGCAGGAGACCCATCGGCATTTTATTATGTGCTTTTTAAGGAGGCATAGAAAGCAGGCATCTGTGATCACATTTAAAAGGGAAGTTGGCTTGGGATGGAGACTTCTGAACCAAAAAGACACCAGGAATCTCATTCTGAAACCAGCTCGTTACACGGCACAACAACGATTTTGCTACTGGGAATAGCACATGTGATTTACATGATATCGAGTGTGTTGACTCCAAATCTGAACTCAGAATTTGCCAGGTTTTAAGGTGTGCGATAGCTGTTCAAATGGTCGGCAATTAGGTAATATATGTTTACATGGGAACATTATAACAGTTGCAGCTACCACTAGGCCCCACTGCCGCCTTGGCTGAATCACGTCCCCTGGTGGCATGCATGTTCCAGCATGCATGCTGGTTCACTGGGCTGGTCACGTGGTTCCTCCCACCGGAAGCAGAAGGAAAGCATGCACATGCATGCGCTGCAAATGGACCCATGGCTGTCATAAGCACGTTTACAATGGTGTATTTATGGCAGCGTCTGTGCATGCGCGGACAAATTTTACTTCCACTTCTGTGAGCGGTGAGGGTGGCGCAGGCCGGACGAATTGGTGTCAGGAGTTAGATCCGGCCCACTGGCCACAGTTTGGGCACCCCTGCTTTAAACACAGGAGGGAATGTTTCTTCTGAAATGGCACCTATCTGTTCCCTTTCTGTTTCTCAGTTAGAACTTTTACTTCAGTCTCCTGGTACTATCCATCCATCCCTTTCTGGTCAATAAAACAGGATGTAGCTGGTCTACATTCAGTGGTCGTCTTTCTTTCTAAGAAAGCTTTACAAGCAGATCCAGACTTCCCTACACACATGGCAAGCTTGAAATAACAGCACGAAGACCAGAAAATTCCACAGAAGTGAACATGCATTCTCCGCACTGCAGATGCATTGCAGGCAGAGACCCGACAGGATATGACTGGATTGATGGGAAACACTTCCTACTCAGCTATTTTGAGACGAAAGCTTGCCTACGTTGCTTAGAATCATCTAGAGAGAGTTCTGTTATGACAAAAATGTAATCCAGACTACTAAGGAGCAAAAATGCAAGAAGAGTTTATTCCGAGGGTGACCAAACTACGGCCCATGGGCCGGATTTGACCTGCGGCGCCAAATTGGCCAGCCCACACCACCCTCACCGCTTCCAGAAGTGGAACTAAGATACGGCCACGCATGCACACAAGGTGCCTATGCATGCACAAAATGCTGGCGTAAATGCCCCCGCGGCTGTTGTAAACATGGACGCGTTTTATGGCGGGCCTCGTTTTACGGCGGGGGGAACCATGTGACCATCCCACTCAACCATGTGATCGGTCCACGGCGTGAGAAGTTTGGCCATCCCTGGTTTATTCAGGCACAAAAGACGGAGACCACAAGCGAGGATGTGAAGTCATGCTCCTAACTATGGAGGAACAAAGTACTGTCGAACGAAACAGGCAAGGCTGGGTCTTGACTCCCAAGCACAGCTCAGAGCAGTGAAATAGGAAGCAAGATATTATTTATAAAGCTGTTTCCAACCCACGGCACCAAATGTTTCGAATCTAATCTGCCTTCCTGCAGTTGCTGCATTTTACGAGGGGGAAGTTCCCCATTTCAAAACTTGACTGCCCTGGCAACAAACATGAGCAAAACTCAATCCTGTTCCCATTAGCAACAAAGAAAGGATCTGATCAGATCACACCATTCTGAGCAACCCTCTGCTACATGTAGAAATATTGGTTCCCCGTACTTACTTACTTACTGAATGCATTTCATAGAATCACAGAATTGTAAAGCTGGAAGGGAAGCCAAGGGCCATGGAGTGGGAGGGTATTCAGAGCATTTTTGCTCCGGTTTTGGATTTTTTCGCCACATTTTGGTACCGCCAGAAGCACTCCCCCTTCCCTGTAACAGCTGACTGTCGGGTACTTGACCTGCAATTACCAGAGTTGGCCACTAGATGGCATTGTCAGAAATGTATTGGATATTTATTTATTTATTTGTGGGTTTGTTTTGTTTGGTTTGCGGCCCAATTCGAGATATGGATTTTTTGAGATAAAAAACCTTAAGGAATAAATTAATTTCATATCTCAAGGTTTTATTGTACTCTCTACCTGGAGAAGATCACCATAAATTAAATTTTTCCTTCATGACACATAACAATTATTTGCCTAATGGAGAAATACAACCGCCCTGCGAGAAAAGTGGGAAATGTGAGAAAGATATGCTATCTCCTCATGCGTGCCAGCCGAGTGCACACATTTTGAACAACAAAGCTAAGGTTAGAAAGGGGAAGTGTCTTGGGTCCCTGGCAATAACATCACTGAATATTTTTCTATATTAGGGATGTGAACCACACAGATTTTTAGTCTTGGAGAAGAATCAAGAACAAATTCATTCTCATATTCTCACAGCAAGATTTCTCTGTGCTATATATATACAGTATTTCTTTTGCCTTTTCCAGGATAATCCTCAAAGAAGATTTTGCAGGCTATCCTGCAAACTCTTCTTTCAGGATTCACCTGGAAAGAGCAAAATAAATGCCCAACTTCACAGGGTTATTATAATCCTTGTGCAAAGTGGCAACTTTCTTGACAGGGCGCACTAATAATAATAATTTTGTGTCAGAAATTATTCTGGGTTGAAAGGATTTTTGCAGAAGAAACTCCACTCAGGGGACACCCAAATTGGGCTCCTTTCATGTCCCCAAGAGCTGGGACAGAGACAGGTGCTCAAACCATCATGCAGTGCCCAGGTCTCAAACTGCCAACTTGCCAGCCTTCCAGCTTACTAGGCGAGTTTCTTAACCACTAAGCCAACACAACCCCATAGGGACCACTGCAGAGGCGCTTTCTATGCAGAGTAAACACAGTGCCTGAAATCTTATTGAGCAGTTATTCCTGTTACACAATGTCACACAACTGGTAGCTCTATTCACACCGAGTTGCAAGTGCTATTTACAAATCACTTCCATTGGTACATTGTGCACAACTGGATCTGCACAACCAATTGCCCAACAAAAGAAAGCAGGTGTAACTTTACATTATGTAAAGACAAACAGAATTCTAGCCAAAACATAGAAACAACAATTCACCCAAAAAACAATTCTCCCCAAAACCAATGTACAAATAGTTCAAACCCCGAGTAGAAGGAAGCCCCCATTTGTTGAGTTACCACAAGCCATTGTTCCGGTCCTGTTCTGTGAAAAGAGGAGCATTTCCAAGCCACTCTTCTTCATTCCCTCTCTATTTATTAGTTGCTCATGGTTACCAAAATTAGGAGTTGGGGAAGCCACCACATATACATTCCATATATAAAGTATTTACTCACTGGGACAATTCAATGCTTCTTTGGCAGTGATGCTCTTGTTACAGGCAAAACACATGGTCATGCCAGAAACGGTGATGGAAGTGAAGAGGTGCCCATTGGTGTAGCGGGCATCTTTGTCTTTACTCTCCTTCATCCTTTCTTTCTCCTTGTTCTGCAAGAAAACAGAGAGATCAGTTAGGATCATCATTGGCAATACATTTTTTCAAAGTTCTCCTTACTAACTGTGTTTAAAGTTATTTTATCTGAATTCAGTGGTTGTATAGTAAAACAAGTTACCCTCCTATCTGAAGGGATACTTCCCAATTCTTCCATGGCTTATTGAAAATGCAAAAATCCATGAACGCTGGATTACAGCCCACACACCTGAGTCTTACAAACAGAGTATGTATGCTGCAAATGCCTCCATTGATCTTTCAGATCTGCTCAGGAAATGATTCCCCTGGAAACATGAAGTTCCTTCTCAACATTACATTTGTAGATAATGGCCTCTAATGGCCAGCTCTGGTAATGCAACCTGGAAATACATACAGAGATTGCCAAGGATATGATATCTATGTCTTACTTTTTGAAGTTGAATTGAATTACAGTAGCAATGTGTAGTATGAAGTTCGCTCAAAAGAATGAGCGATTGTGACAGGCAGGACAGTAAAAGAAACTGGTGGAAGCTCAGTTGTCATTTGAAGAGCACAAGACCATTTTGAAGAGGTATTTGAAATTTGAGAACATTATGGAAGTACAATGGCAATGAAGGCGTGAGTGTGCAACAGAACCTCCAAGACGCCTAACAATTGTAAACCCATTCATGTGGATTCACAGAGACTTGAGCTTCTGGGAAAGGGAGTGCCAAGTTTTGTCATCACTGCTCTAGAACACAGTTTTTAGGTTCTCCTTTTCCCACCTTTCCTTTACATATCTGGGGATGGGGAAACCCTCCATTACACCAGACATGCAACAAAGTCCTCTTTAAATATAGAGACCAGAAAGATATAATCATGTCCACGGAAATGTCTGCAGATGCAGACAGTGCTGGCTCTTTGGCTATAAACAGAGATGAGCACTGAAGCCTAGAGTCAGATACAACTGGCTTTCGAGCAAGGGCAACCTTTACATTTACCTTCTCTTAGTAGTCATCCTTCCAAAAAATGTTTCAAACCAGAAAAAATCTTTTTCTCTCCTTGCTTTGTGATAAGAGAATTGTCTGCTGAATTCAGAGCTATAGGGCAGTGCCACAGAATGCCAAAATTTCACCTGTTCCAACTCACTGCTCAAAGGCAGGATTCTCCATTACTGCCCTGTTCCCAACCTCTTCCCGAAAATTACACACAAAGATCAACCGAGAAACACAAGAGGCTGAGCTTGGGCACAAAATCCAAATAGCTAACAGACAACCCAATCTGCAAACCAGACTCAATGTATGAAACCATCTCCTTGACCAAATTATTGCAAGTGAAACATTATTAGCCACAACTTTCTCTCTGCCTCCTCTCAAGTCCCCAAATCATAAGATTCACATGGAAAACACACAAGTCCTGGTGTCCCCACAAACCTTAACCACGTTCCTTCTCTGGCTCGGCTGCCGTCCGTGCCAATGCGTTCCAGTATCATTGGGGTCCCCACCGGTTCTCGGAACGCCAAGCTTGAGTTGCCTCTCATAAACCGTAGGGTAACTCATGGTGTGTTGAGGTGGGACGCTACAGAACGACCTAAAGTCCTCTCACATCGATCTCTCCTACCACTCACACCATGAATGAGAGTAGACAAGCGAAGCCACAGTGAAGCTCAATGTCTGGAAAGCCCAGATTGAAGAGATAGATGATGAAGAGGTGGTTGAGGAGGTGGAAGGAAGAGGAAAATATAAAAAAAGAAGACACCCATGCAATTCATCTTCTTCTGTACCTCTCTGCTTCCAATAACCATGACAACCATGTATCTGACTGAGAAATTCCACCACTCCCCAACACATGCGCCGGGCTGTACGGTGTACAGAAATAGGCCTGCTTTCTTAATGCCTGTAATGCAGCAGAGTTAGGGAGATGGTTTGTATTGATAGCCACTCTCTAAGGCCATTTTAGCAGGATGAAGCTAGAACTGAAACAAAAGCAGTCATGATGTTGTCAAGTCTCGGGGGGGGGGGGTTCGAATCGAGTTCTATTCCACCCTACCGCCGAACTGCTTTTGAAAGGGAACTTTATGTGCCCTTCCACAGTTTTGAGCATTACATCAGATATAGATGGGAACAGTGAAAGAAGAAGGCCACCTTGCATTACGAAGACTCCTGTTTCACAACGTGTTTGCCTTTCATTGTACAAAACTGTAAACAAGGATTGAGTTACCATGTATATACTTGAGTATAAGTCGGGTTTCTTTTATGACCCAAAATGGGACTTGAATTATACTTGGGTCAACGTAAACACTCAAAAACATACCCACACAAATGTCTAAATTAATTAATTTACCTTATTTTCATATACTGTATGTACTCAAGTATAAGCCTAGTTTTCCAATCCCAAAAATGAGCCCTAAAAAGGGGAAACGGCTTATACTCATAGAATATAGTCAAGTATAAGTTAGGTTTTTAGCCCCAAAAATGAGGTCCAAAAATGGGACCCAACTTATACTCAGGTCAACGTAAACACTCAAAAACATACACAAATGTCTAAATTAAGTAATTTATCATATTTTCATGTATTTTACTTATTAAAACTCACTAGCAGCTGCTGTATTTTCCACCCCTGACTTCTACTTGGGTCAATCAATTTTCCTAGTTTTAGTGGTCCAAATTAGGTACCTCGACTTATCTTTGGGACAGCTTATAGTCAAGTATAATACGGTATGTAAATCGGGACATGGTTTTAGCACAAAATCATTATGTAAGTCAAATTTTATATAACTTGAGGCGTACATAAGTCGGGGTTGTACTGTACTGTATTTGCTGGAACATAGGACCCATTTTCTGCTTAAAATGCTCTGGAAAAATGGAGTGCTTCTTGTACTGTATATAGTGGCCTATTTTGGTAATAACGGGGTGCATCTTATACTCCGATGTGTCTTATACACTGGCAAATATGGTACAGTAGTTTCCTAGTTGGAAATCAGTATGCATTTTTCATTTTGAGGACATATTTTGTCTATGGACTAAATATATGTATTTAGGCATATTTTTAAATGATATGCATTTTAGGCATTCAGTGTGTGTGTCTCTGTGTGTGTGTCTCTGTGTGTGTGTTATTTCTTCAAAACATATGGCAAGTCTTAGAAGTATGTAAATCTCTACTTTGCCTCACAAAAATTCTCAGATGTGAAAACATACACTTCTATTGCAATGTCAACTCTAAAAAATTCTATATCCCTAGTTGCAGGAAGGCACAAAACAGAGGTGAGGCATTAGGGACAGCCCGCCCCGGGTGGCACTTTTAGGAGGTAGCAAAATTTCCCAATAAACTAATAATAATATCTTGTAATCTGAACTAAAAATTTGAACCTACAATTTGGACCGATTAAAACAAGCACATAATTTTTTATTATTTAATCCATGATGGAACCAGGGAAATCCCCTTTCTTTAAACGAGTGTAGTCATCTCGCTTGCTCTCGCGACTGACAACGCCATCTGTATTAACCAGTTGCCTCATGGTAATTCCCCGTGTTTTATTTTGTGTTCTGATTGTTCATGACAAATATTCAGCGAGAATTAATTCTTTCATATAAAGAATAGAGTTCAATATTGTATAATAACACCTGCAAATTAGGATACATGCGGGGAAGTCCCTTCAGGGAAGTCCATCCGTGAGTATTGCTTTGAAAATTAAAAGAAAGTTTTGTTCATTGCTCGATCATCAGTCATCCAATTCACATTGACTCAATTAACCTGCCACAATTCATGATTTTCTTTACCTGCGTGTACCTAAATAAGGGGGCGGCGAATTTGGCCTACGCTCCGGGCGGCTGAAACCCACACTACGCCACTGGCACAAACACTTAAAAAGAGATGCTGAGAGAGTTAAGCATCTGCAGACCCTGTGACTAATTCGAGGCATGATAAAGCAAAAGTGTCACCATGGCAGCCTTCCTTGAGAAAGAGGAAGTGAGCCATGGACTTCCTGTTGCCACATTCTGAACAATAATGCAATCAAGAGGTTTAGCTATTTTTTGATACAAGAGCCAGTCTAGAATCACATGCCTTAGCCAGCAAGAGAGAGGACTGAAGAAAAAGATGAAAACGAGGGAGAAATGAGGCACTGTATTGTATATTTTCTTAGTTGAGCAGAGAAGTTAGGTCAGGCGTTCCTGACCTTTTCAAGCTAGGAGCTGGGTCACACTCCTTCAGTCAGCTTCGAGGGTCGGACAGCCATTTTGCCCTGCCTTCACCGGTGGGGGTGGCCATTTTGCCCCAACAGCTACAAGTTTAGGCATTCATAGGTTGAATGAGAATAAAGCACAGGGTATACTTCATTCTGTTACAGGGTGGCCATTTTGTTTCTCAAATACCCTTGGAGGGATGGGGTGGCCACATGAAATGGCACCTTAGTTTGGGAACCCTTGCGTTAGGTCACGCCTACATAGAAGACATTAGTGCTCTAATCAACTGTCAAAGATTTTATAGAGTCAGTATCAGTGATGGGATGTTACCGGTTCGAACCGGTTTGCCCGAACCGGTAGCACCCCATCAGGAGGGGTTGCTGGGGTGGTGGTAAACCCCTGGGCAACCGGTTCAGTTGCCTCTCCGGCCCTCTCAAAAAATGTATTTCCGGGCAACTAAAATGGCTGCCCAGAACTGTGCATGCGTCAAACCTCTGTTTGACGCATGCATAGTTCTATTTTTCAGTGCATATGCGTCAAATAGAGGTTTGATGCATGTGCACTAACAAAAAGAACTGTGCAAGCATGAAACGGAGGTTTGACACATGTGCAGACATTTTTAATTTTTTTTTTTTTTGCTCCAGCCACGACGTCATGACGTCCGCTATGCCTACGACGTCCATGACGTCACGGTGGGGTAGTGGGAATTTTGACAACCCACCACTGGTCAGTGTGATGTAGTCAGAGTCTCAGACTAAAGTCTTGCGTTCAAATCCCTGCTCAGACAATGACATTCATCTAGGGGCAGCAATGGCAAAGCCCTTCAATGTCTCATATGTTGAAAAGTCTATTAAGGATGTCTAAGTCACAAGTGACCTAATAGCACATAAATGTCTTTTTCTTCAAGTGCTGCATCGGTTCTAGATATTGGCTATCATCATGGCAATAGTCTTCCTGTTCTTAACTCCTTGGAACAGTTCTTCCATACCAGTCTCTCACGTTCTTTAGCCACAAAGTCCATCTATGTCCAGGGCCTCTTTCTTCCCAGGGATCTACCCTTACCAGTTGGGACTATTCTCTACTCCATGTTGTTCCTCATGATGTGCCCAAGATATTGGAGCTTTCTTTGTCTAATGGTCTTAAACAGTTCATGTTCATCGTGACTGCCTCTGCTCTGGTCGCCCTTGCAATTCATTCATTCATTCATTCGTATTTCTCCACTGCCCTTTTCACTGAAGTGACTCAGGCCGGTTTACAAGTAATAAAAAAAATGACAATAAAACACAAACACTACCTAAAAACCTCAAGACTGTTGAAATTAGATTTTAAAATTAAAATCTAAAAAAGCACACCAAATGCTACATCTTACTAATTAAAAAAGCTTCCGAACTGCTAGGCTGGCAAGAGCAGGGGCAGGGACAGGAGTTCACTCTGTCATGCAGTACTCAGGTCTCAAACTGCTGACCTGTCGACCTTCCAGTCGTCAAGTTCTGCATCTTAACCACTGAGCCACTGCAGTCCCTTTCGGAATGAAAGGGCAGTAAAACTCGCTTAACAACTAAATCAGGGTTCACAATCTCCACCGCCAGAAGTCACAATGGGTCACTTACAATGGTGTTTTCGCTTAAAGAGCAAACTCGCTTAAAGAGCAATCCCGTGGAACGCATTATGCTCTTAAAGTGAGGCACCACTGTATGTGCATCCATCGTCTCTGTCAGCCCAAGCCAACCAGACGGACAAAAACAGCTTTGTTCTCTGTTTCAAGCTGAGCAAGACCTTCTGCTCTGATAGGAATGAGCCTGATTACTCTTCTCAACAGAGGCAAACGTCGGGTCTCCACCACATCAGCAGGAGGGAGTTAAACAGGACAAAAATGTTATTCTGTACTTGATGGACCAGAGCCAGACAGAAAACAAGACCAACGGCAGTATCAACCTAACAGGAAGCTGACTAGGACATATTTTTTAAAATACAGAAACACAGACAAAGAAAAAAAAAACCTTACCACTTCCTCTAAAATTGTAAAAATCCAACAGCATCGTTCCCAGAAGATGTTTGGGAATAATAATAATTTTGGGTCAGAAATTTATTCTGGGTTGGAAGGATTTTGGCTGGAGAAACTCCGCTCAGGGGACGCCCAAATGAGGCTCCTTTCATGTTCCCAAGAGCTGGGACAGAGACGGGTGCTCGATCTATCATGCAGTACCCGGGTATCGAACTGCCGACTTGCCAGCCTTCCGGCTAACAAGCCGAGCTTCTTAACCACTGGAGCCCCCGCATGGAATGAATCTGTAGAAAGCAGAAAGGGGTCAAATACTCGTTAAAAATTCTGCACATTAAACCTACCGCAGATACTCGAGGATAAGCCAACCCAAATATAAGCCAAGGTACCTAATTTTGACCTGAAAACCCAGGAAAATAGATTGACCCAAGTATAAGCCGAGGGCAGGAAATGCAGCAGCTGCTAGTGAGGTTCAATAATCAAAATACATGAAAATATGGTAAAATTAATTAAATTGTTGGCATATCTCAATCTGGAACCCTCGTGGTCACTGACCCACGTATAAGCCGAGTCCCCTTTTTGGGACTCGTTTTTAGGGCTAAAAAGCTCAGCTTATACTCGAGTATGTACAGTATACAACATATTTCAGAAACTGAAGGTTATTCTTAGCCAACAAGTTGCCATGGACCCACAACTAGCACTGTTGTGTGCATTTTCCAGTAGCAACAGTAATATCTTAATTGGAGAAATAGTCTCTTTATTATGGTGAGCAGACTTTAAATTGCACAACACTAGAAAACACAAAAAAGACTTGTTCCACATAAATGAAAGGAGCCTCATCCAGGTGTCCCCTGCAAAAATCCTGTGAACCCAGATTAATCTCTCACATGAAAACGAACGAGCATTATCAACAAGTATAGCTGACAGTCCATTTGAGAGCCAATGTGCTACAAAGTTAAAATGCCAAACTAAATTCAAAAAACTTGCATTGAAATCTTTTTTTCAGCTATGAAACTCCCTGACTGTTAAAGTAGTACAACAATGGAACCAATTATCTTGGGACAAAGTGAGCATTTCAACTCAGGAGGCATTCAAGAGATAACTGGACAATCATCAGATCTACTTGGGGACTGCAGTGGCTCAAGTGCCAAGATGCTGACTGGAAGGCAGGAGGTCATTAGTTTGATACCCGAATACTGCAGGATGGAGTAAGCTCCTGTCTCTGTCCCAGCTCCTGCCAACCTAGCAGTTTGAAAGCATGAAATTGCAAGTAGATAAATAGGGACCACTTCGGTGAGAAGGGAAACAGCATTCTGTGCATCCGGTGTATAGTCATGCCTGCCACAAGAAGAAGAGGAGGAGGAGGAGGAAATGAAAGAGGAAGAAGAAAAAGAAGAAGAGGTGGAAATGGAAGAGGAAGAGGAAGAAGTGGAAGAGGAAGAAAGAAGAAGTGGAAGAGGAGGAAGAGGAAGAAGAAGTGGAAATGGAAGAGGAAGAAGAAAAAGAAGAAGAGGTAGAAATGGGAAGAGGAAGAAGAAGAAAGAAGAAGTAGAAGAGGAAGAAGTGGAAATGGAAGAGGAAGAAGAAAAAGAAGGTGGAAATGGAAAAAGAAGAAGAAAAAGAAGAGGTGGAAATGGAAGAAGAAGAAAAAAGAAGTGGAAGAGGAAGAGGTGGAAGAGGAAGAAGAGGTGGAAATGGAAGAAGAGGAAGAAGAAGCTTCACTGTTGATGAGGGACACAAAGATGCAGTTTGTTAGGCAAATGGTGGAAATCTAGGCTTGGATAGGGAAAGAACAGGAAAGAGGAGACACTCCTTTTGCCTCTCCCCAACAATTCTTAATTTTTTAAATCTGCTTTAAATGGAGGCAAGCAGCTGGCAGTCTCTTACGATAAAACCCCACCGAGCTACAAGAGTTGATTTTCCCGCCGCGTTGATTGTACACCTAGATTTGTGCCATGAAATTTTCAGAC
Organism: Furcifer pardalis; assembly: GCA_030440675.1. Classification (NCBI taxonomy): domain Eukaryota; kingdom Metazoa; phylum Chordata; class Lepidosauria; order Squamata; family Chamaeleonidae; genus Furcifer; species Furcifer pardalis. Next base: position 3,517,642 of record CP126899.1, on the reverse strand, counting down.
CAAAGAAAATGCCTTTGTTGTCATCACAGAATCCACCACCTGCTCTAATTACTGGAACCAGAGCAGAGTGGGTGGAGCATTTTTTTAGTTTTATTGCTTGCCCTTCATTTTTTTCTGACATTTTTAACCGCTCAACATTTCCCAGTGGCAATGTATGGTTGTGAGAGCTGGACCTTTAGGAAAGCTGAGCGCAGAAGAATAGATGCCTTTGAGATGTGGTGCTGGAGGAGAGTTTTGAGAGTCCCCTGGACAGCGAGGAGAACAAATAGGTCAATCTTAGAAGAAATCAACCCTGAATGCTCCTTAGAAGGGCAAATAGTAAAGATGAAGCTGAAGTACTTTGAACATCAAATGAGAAGAGAGGATTCACTTGAGAAAGACTTGATGCTTGGAAAGATGGAGGGCAAAAAAAGAAGGGGGCGGCCAAAACTGAGATGGCTAGGTGGTATTGTAGACACAATGGGCACAGAGCTGAGCGAGTTGAGGAGGAGGGTGGAGGACAGAAGTGCCTGGCAGACAGTGGTCCATGGGGTCGCAAAGGGTCGGAATCGACTGTGCGACTGAACAACAAAATATTCGGGTCGGCTTATTCTCGAGTATATATGGGGTAATTATGATATCCTACAATCTTCAACCCCAAAAACCCTGTTCATGTCCTCCTTCTCTGCATTCAGCAACATGGTTCCATTCTCAGGTTGCTGCGTATTGCAATAAAACATGGAGAAGTAAAGAGGGAGGATAAAGGGAACTGGCTCCAGCAAACAATCACCGCTTAATGTTTCCTGCTTCAAACTGGGCTACCAGCTGGGAAACATGCCAGGCAGATAAGAAAACAGAAGCCAGTGAGACAGGAAGGAGTCTAAATTGGTTGGTTGGAGGGGAACGACAGCCAGAGGGTCATTCCGACCTCTCCTAAACCCCATAGCACGAACACTCAGAGCACATTTATGCCCAAAGTGGCTGAAGACCACTCAGCAACGGCAAGCAAGCCAGAAGTGGCCCAGTCACTGCTCCAGTGTGGCATAGTGGTTAGAGCAAAGGATTAGTTAGTAAAGGTAGAGGTAAAAGTCGCCCTTGCTGAAAAGCCAGCCATATCCAACTCTAAGGTTCAGTGCTCATCTCTGTTTATATAGCCGAAGAGCCCGCGCTGTCAGATGTTTCTGTGGATATGTGGCAGGCATGCCTCAACACTGGAGTGCACGGAACGCTGTTTACTTTTCCCACCCAAGTGGTCCCTATTTATCTACTTGCAATTTCTTGCTTTCAGACTGGTAGGTTGGCAGGAGCTGGGACAGAGATGGGAGTTCACTCCGCCATGCGGTACTCGGGAATCGAACTGCTGACCTTCCAGTCAGCGGTTTCAGCGTCTTAACTCCTTGAGCCACCTTGTACTAACTTTGGCTTTGGTACTCCGGCAGTGCTGCTAAAATGGGTGGTATAAAAATATAATGAATAAATACATTTCTGTCTACCACCAAGTTTCACACAGGGACCACCAAAGTCACCTGATGAAAGAAATAAAAGGCATTTTATAGGTAGCTTGAACTATTTCCAACTGTTTTAAGACTCATCTTTGTCCAAGATTGAGTTCAAACTCAGCTGCTGCTTCTGTCTGGTGAAGTTCCTGATTATGCCCCCAAGTGGCTTAGTGGTTTAGGTCCTGAGCTGGAGACTGGAAATATGGGGGTTCGATACCCGAGAGCTACACTTGGGGACATAAGTGAATTTTCCTTTGCAGGATACCCCCAAATTGATTGATGACATTGGAGTCTTTTAACTGATGCCTTGATTATAAACTTGGCAGTTCTACATCCAATGTGCATGTTAGAACCCAGGAGGAGATACGACAGTTTGTGATTAGAGTCCCACAAAGTCACTTATCTGACTATGGATATGCATGTATTAATTGTATTAAGGCACCTTCTCCAGTTTACATTCCTTTTAAAAATAGCTCAGGTATGTACATATTGTATTTTTATTGCATTTCATTGCACTCCATTGTATTGCACAGATTTTAATTCTTCTGCTATGTTATTGATAAGGTCGTAAGACTAATCAATTAATAATAAACATTCATTCATTCACTTGGGGACATGAAAGGAGCCTCATTCAAGCATTGCCTAAAAATCTTTTCCACCCAAAGTAATCAATCTCTCTCTCTCTCTCTCTCTCTCTCTCTCTCTCTCACTCTCACTCTCACTCTCTCTCTCTCTCACACACACAAACACACACACATTTGAGAAGAGGCTGGTTATTTCAGATGGCAGCATTTACAAGCATATGAAGAGTGTCCATTCCTTCATATCTAATAATGTTGAAATAACCTTTACTCCGAAATGGTTGTTACAGAGAAACAATGACTCCATGTGAACAAGAACTCTTCATCTGACTCTGCATTTCTATAGAGAAAGCTTGGCGTCTGAGCTGGTTTGTCTCCGGGGAAGCCACAATGCTTTCCTTTATTTGACTCCGGAAAAACACAACAGGAGGCCAGAGAGATATTTAACACCTCAGGAAAACAAGCAAAGAAATGAAGGCTAGGTTAAGAAGCACAATGGACTGCGAAATTACAGGTTCTCCATAAAACACCTCCCCTTGAAAGACATCACCCCATTGACTAGAGCAGGGGTGCACAAACTATGGTCCATGGGCTGGATCCGGCCCCCAACACCACTTCATCTGGACCGTGCCGCCCTCATCGCTCCTGGAAGCGGAAATAAGACGCACACATCTGGGAGTGATGAGGGTGGCATTGGCCTGATGAAGTGGTGTCAGACAGAGGCCAGATCTGGCCCATGGGTACAGGCATTTTGCTTCCGCTTCTGGGAGCAATGAGGATGGAGTGGGCTAGATGAAGTGGCATCAGGGCCAGATCTGACCCACAGGCCATAGTTTGGGCATCCCTGGACTAGAGGATCCTCGTTCTACTGAGATTAAACAAATGGACCTCTGGAAACATGGAAACTGACTCAGAGCAGTTCACAACAACTAAACAATCAACACTATAATACAGTAAAATATAACGAAAGAAACAATGCAGTGGGAGGAGCAATACAATGTAGCAATACAATAGAGCAAAACAATCAAACAACAATATAGCAATACAAGCAAACAGTACGATGATACAATCGAGCAATACAATGCAGCAATAAATCGAACAATACAATGTATCAATACAATTAATCAAGTACTGTATCATACATACATGTAACTTTGTATATGTAACTTTGCTTGTATTGAAAGTCCTGCCAGAGTTTCTTTTAGAGCAGGGGTGCCCAAACTATGGCCGCGTGGGCCAGATTTGGCCCCCAACACCACTTCATCCAGTGCATGTTGCCCTCGTTGCTCCTGAAAGCGGAAGTAAAGTGTGCCCGTGATTTAGAGCAGGGGTCAACAAATCTGGCTCTCCAGGCATTACTGGACTTCAGTTCCCAGAAGCCCAAGTCAGTTGAACAGGGCTTCTAGGAATTGATGTTCAAGAACATCTGGAGAGCCCAGTTAGAAGAACCCTGATCTAGATCTTAGATGGAGGTTGGTGGTGATGGTGGGGGACATATCTGTCTGCGTGGAAAGCCCAACCAAGTGGTTGTCTGGACCAGTACTCAGAACACTAGATGTTTTTTTTAAAAATAATTCATTTCATTACTCATTATTTTTTGGAATTGTGTTTCCTACAGTTAACACACAAACAACATTACAGTACTGAGATACTATCTAGGATATCCTGACAAACTTCCAATGTGTTCAAAGTAGTTCCAGAATTAGTATTATTTTTTTAAAAACCCCACAGCATGAATATTTGAAACCAACTTCATGGCTTCTTATCCTTTGAATTGAACCCCAGAATTCCCATCAAGCATGACAGTCTATGCCTAGTCAAAGAGTGAGAAACCAGGGTTGAAAGAGAGAACAAAAATAATAATTCATAATACCTATCAGGTCCTAAAAGGGCCTAGATGGAAGACTTTTTGGAGTCATTCGATTTGGATTTGTTCAAAGGGTGGATAAAGGATTGCCTTTCCAAGCCACCTGAACACAAGGATGTTTGTTACAACAGAACAAGAGGAAGGAAGGAAGGAAGGAGGAAAGAAAGAAGGAAAGGAAGGAGGAAAGAAAGAAGGAAGGAAGAAGAAGAAGGAAGGAAGAAGGAAAGAAAGAAGGAAGGAGGAAGGAAAGAAGAAAGAAAGAAAGAAAAAGAGGAAGAAAGAAGGAAAGAAAGAAGGAAGGAAGGATGGAAGGAGGAAAGAAAGAAAGAAGGAAGGAAGAAGAAGGAGAAGGAAGGGAGGAAGAAAGAAGAAGAGGAAGGAAGGAAGAAAGACAGACAGACAGAAAGAAAGAAACTGGCAAACAGATAAAAGAAATATGTATTACCCTGGCCTAAACGATCTGCTCCTTCCACAAGATCCCAGGAGAACAAAGGAAGGCCAGGTCAATTCAGCCGCTGCCACTAGCAGTGCATGTAATAAACGGCACATGGCATCCCCCCTCGTCCTGTTGCCTCTACTCTCCCCCCACCCCTACACACCACACACACCAGCTCACAAGGCCACACCATCATTACACCATCTCTCTCCCCCCCTTTTGTGATCAACAAAAACAACAACAGAAATTGATGAGGGATGTGTGCCGAGACTGTCCCACCCCTAGACTGTAATGAAACTGGTTTATTTCCAGGCTGAAAGGAATGGGGCAGCTGGTTGAGGAAATCAGCCAAGAAGATCTGCCTGGGCGAAAGCAACATTCCAAAGGCCTGGATCATTCATTCCCAAAATAACTGGGCAAGGGGGGAAAGGTAGAAGAAACCAGGATTTGTATATGAGTTGCAGTCCCCCTCCAGGCAGCCTGAAGGGCGCTAGGGAGAGGCCTCTGTCTTGCACACAATTCACCATCAGTATTCACCACCCTATCAAGTCCTCTGCAAGGGGGGGGGGGCATCTCTCCTCCTGCCAGACTGAACTCTCCAATCCTGTTTTTTTTTTCTAAATTAACCAAGCAAAAGTGTAAAACGAGAGGCTATAACAGGGATTCTCAACCTAAAGAAGGAGTCTTATTTCATATGTGCCGCAGCCTTGAGGATATGGACAAGGTGCCCCTTCACATCCAGTCCATCTGGCACGGCCTCTCCCGCCTCCATGACCATTGGGAGAGTTCCTCCTCTGCTCATTTTGCCGTTTGGGCCCAATAGGATGGTTTCCAGTGGCATTTCCTCCACTGAGGGGGACCCTCGCCCCACCTACAGGGGCTCCTCCGCCCACAGACATTGGCCCCTTTAGGGAGTCAGGTTATTTACCACCGCCCAACACTCAGCATTGAGTCGCTGGCTGTATCGTCTACTCCGTTACCGTAGCATCGGGATTCTCAACCTGTGGCCTGCGGGCTGGATGCGGCCAACAGCACCCGTTTCATGTGGCCCACCACCACCTCCTCCACACCTGGAAGTGCCATGTAGTGGAGGAAGGGCAAAATGGCTGTCTGGGGCCCTGAAACTGTATGAGGGAGTGTGACTTGGGCCCTGGCTTAAAACAGTTGAGAACTGCCATAGCAAGAAGTCCAGCCAGAGAGGTAGTACCGCAGTAGTAAAATAAGCACCCCATGTTCCTCTAACATTGAATGGTGAGGGCACCATTTGAAAATAGAACAAGGCAGTGTATGAGGCTGAGAAAAAGCGAAAGAAAAGCAGTTTGCCATTTGGTTCATAAAGTAGGCAACAATGATGTTACAGAGAAAGGCAACAAGGACGATCAGATGACTCGAAACCAAGACATATGAGGGAAGACTGAAGGAACTGGACATGTTTAGCCTTGAGCAAAGGAGGCTGAGGGAGCATATGATGATAACACTCTTCAAATAATAATAATTTTGTGTCAGAAATTATTCTGGGTTGAAAGGGTTTTTGCAGAAGAAACTCCGCTCAGGGAACGACCTAATGAGGCTCCTTTCACGTCCCCAAGAGCTGGGACAGAGACGGGCGCTCAATCCGTCACACAGTCACTGGGTCTCGAACTGCCAACTTGCCAGCCTTCCTGGCCAAGCTTCTTAACCACTGGTCATAAAGAGGAAGAGAAAGATCTATTTTCCATCATCCCAGAGGGCAGGATGCATAATAACGCGGTTGAAACTACAGAAAGATAGATACAGTATAGACTGAATACAGTATTAGAAAAAAACTTGTTAATGGTTAGAGCAGTACGACAATGGAACCAACTGCCTTTGAGAGGTGGTAAGCACTCTAACAGAGGAAGTATTCAAAGAGAAATTTAGACCACCATCTGTTAGGTCTTTTATTCGGATTCCTGCATTGAGCGGAGGTTGACTCAATGGCCTAAAATACGCCTTCCAACTCAGTGACTCTATGATTATCCCCCCTAAAAAATAGAACAAAAAAACTTGTCCTGAAATAAGATAAATGTTTGCACAAAGCATTATCCACTTCAATCTCTTCCTCCAAACTGTCACAGAATATATTTTATTTCATTGAATACATGCTACACTATTCTGCTGTGTGAATGCAGGGAAGTACTAACTATCTCCCATATGATACAATGCACACATTGCCCCTCAATGTGCACTGAGGGAGGACCTTATATTGGCAAGAGGAAATGCTGTTGATGTGGCCCGACATTGGGCAGATGTCACCTAGCTCTTTTAAATTCTATTTTGTTTTTAGATGTGTTGATTTTAGCTTTGTATGTGGTGTACCTGGACTGCAGTGGCTCAAGTGGTTAAGATGCTGACTGGGAGGTGGAAGGTCAGCAGTTCAATTCCTGAGTACTGCAGGATGGAATGAGCTCCTGTCTTTGTCCCGGCTCCTGCCAACCTAGCTGTTCGAAAGCAAGAAATTGCAAGTAGATATGTGGTGGTGTATCTGACATGAATGAAATAATTACCCTATATACTCGAGTATAAGCCTAGTTTTTCAGTCCTAAAAATGAGGTCAAAAAGTGGTCTCGGCTTATACTCGGGTTACTGAGTGTGATGGAAAAAGGCGACGGCGGCTAATAGCCTTCACCACCCACTTCTCCCGTCCCATCGGCATGGAGAAAACTCCTTTCTGCTGCATCTTATTTTCCTCTATTGTACTTTGATTATTGAAACTCACTAGCAGCTGCTAAATTTACTGCCCTCGGCTTATGTTCAGGTCAATGACCACAAGGGTCCTAAGACCGCATTGGATTGAGTTGCCCTAATAATTAATTTTACCATATCTTCATGTATTTTGATTATCGGGACTCACTAGCAGCTGCTAAATTTCTCACCCTCGGCTTATACTCGGGTCAATCTAGTTTCCTGTGTTTTCATGTCAAAATTAGGTGCCTCGGCTTATATTTGGGCTGGTTTATACTTGAGTGTTTTGTTATGTTATGTTATGTTCCATCAAGTCACATCAGACTTTTGATGACTCCAACAGGATTTTCAAGGTAAGGTATGTAAGATATTTAAGGGCTGTTTGGGCAATGGTCCTTCCCTCCATACACATAAGGAACATGAACAAGCACATCACTCTTAGGTAAAGGTCGCCCTTGCGTGAAAGCCAGTCATATCCAACACTAGGGTTCAGTGCTCATCTCTGTTTATACCCAAAGAGCCGGCACTGTCTTTGTCTGCAGACATTTCCGTGGACACGTGGCATACATGCCTCAATCCCAGAGTGTACTGAATGCTGTTTACCTTCCCACAGAACTGGTCCCTATTTATCTACTTGCAACCTCTTGCTTTCAAAAGGCTAGGTTGGCAGGAGCTGGGACAGAGATGGGAGCTCACACCGTACCGGGGAATAGAACTCTGAAATCAGCAAATTCAGCATCTTAGCCACTTGAGCCACCGCTGTCCTCCGACACGCTCGCAAAAGCAATTATATCCTAAATTACACCGTCACAAGTCAAAAGTGCTGCGTCAGTTATAGAAAACACGTGTTGACCTGGATTAACTTCAATGAACATAGTTCAGTAGGGTGCTCGTTTTTATACTTTTTAAATCACATTATTAATAAATATATGCACAGTGGTTCAAATCATCAAGTAAGCTGCCAATTTAAACATATTAATGCATTTTTCCTTATCTTATCATCCTCTCTCGAACATTAGCTTAAAAGGAAAGCCTTTTCAGAGGAGAAATGTTTTAAGAAGGAATGGCTATTTTAGGCTCAGATTTTGTTTTAAAAAATAACTACCATAAACATATGAACTCAACTGCAGGCATTGTTCCACTGGACAAAAGACCAAATAAAGTTTTCCACAAGGACAGGTAAAAAATAAAGTTATATACTCGAGTATAAGCCTAGTTTTTTAGTCCCAAAACTGAGCCCTCAAAGGGGAAATGGCTTACACTCAGGTCAATGACCAAGTGGGTCCCAAGGCTGCGTCGGATTGAGATGTACCAACAATTTAATTAATTCTACCATATTTTAATGTATTTTGATTACTGAAATTCACTAGCAGCTGCTGCATTTCCTGCCCTCGGCTTATATTCGAGTCAATTTATTTTCCTGGGTTTTCAGGTCAAAATTGGGTACCTCGGCTTATATTTGAGTATATACGGTAGGCTCTCTGGCCATGAGGCCCCTTCTTATGGGGAACTGGAAGTCGTTATAAACAGTCTGTTCCCTTTTCCTGCTGTTTCATTTCACAAGGTTAGGCCAGGCCTTTTAAAAAACACACACACACATTTTCTTTTTCTAAAAAATTCACACAGTGCATACTCTGTTCTTCAGCAATGAAGGGTCTTTCCTGGTTTTCTTTCTCTCAGTCAGCTTTGAATTGCTTTTGATTAAATTTTGTTATGTCATGGGGAAATAGAAAACTACCAATTTTACACAAGAAAAGAGTAGCTTAGCAGAGATTTTATACTCAAGGACTAGAAAAAAAGCCCACAACTAGCACCACGAAAGCAAACTCCTCCCAATCTTCAAAGCTTCTAACTATAATAATAATAATAATAATAATAATAATAATAATAATAATAATAATAATAATAATAATAATAATAATAATAATAATAATAATAATAATAATAATAATTTCATGTCCTTTACCTAGTACCTTTCAGGTTATCTATACTTCTGTTAATGCAGCCTAAAGTAGTACGTACTGAATATACTCAAGTATAAGACTAGATTTTTAAGCCTCCAAAAGGAGTTCCAAAAAAGGGACTCGACTTATACTCGGGTCAATGAGGGTCTGCAAATTCAAACATTTTTTTATTTTTTAAAAAAGCACTAACTACTGTAAAAACTCAAAAACATACCCACACAAATTAATTAAGTAATTAATTGTACTGCATTTTTATGTATTTTAATTCCTGAAACTCGCTAGCAACTGCTGCATTTTCCACCCTCAACTTATACTCAGGTCAATCTATTTTCCTAGTTTTAAAGGTCCAAATTAGATACCTCGACTTATATTCGGGACAACTTATAGTCGAGTATATACGGTATCCTCCCCTCCCAAAAGCTGTATTACACTGTTAGCTATAATAATAAATCCATGTCTGAAATAATTCTGGGTTGAAAGGATTTTTGCTGGAGAAACTCTGCTCGGGAGACCCCCGAATGAGGCTCCTTTCGTGTCCCCAAGATCTTTCCCCACCGAAGTGGTCCCTATTTATCTACTTGCAATGTCTTGCTTTTAAACTGATAAGAGTGGCAGGATCTGGGCCAGAGACAGGTACTCAAACCATCATGCAGCACTCGGGTCTTGAACTGCCGACTTGCCGGCCTTCCAGCTAACAAGGCGAGCTTCTTATCCACTGAGCTACTGAGGCTTAAAACTATGAATAGACATGGCTGTTTAACAAATCAACCTGCGCGGGCCGCCCCCTCCTTAGGAAAGTGCTGCACTGAATAGAGGCGAAACCATGCCACGTGCAGCACTCTTTTGTGCAGCCTTCTCCTTTCAGGCAGACAATAAACTCGCTATCCAACCAGGCCATTGGGTTAAAAACTAACCCTGGGCCTTTGAAAAGCAAAACCGTGCACAAAGCCGTGGGCATCCCGCCCAAACAATGGGTGAAGAGCCATCCTTGCCAAGACTTAGCTGGATCAAAAGTCCCACAGCCCTCCTATGGATGATGAGGCACCGAGTTCAAGAAATGTCGGCCTTTCCAAGTTCTAAAAGGCCGCATCGGAAGGGAGTTAAAAGGACCCAACTTTTGCTCTTTATTAACAAAGAAAGGGACTGAGGTGGCTCAAATGGTTAAGACCAAGGATTTCCCACCTGTGGCTCATGGCACCATTTCATGTGACCCCCACACCACCTCCACCACACCAGCAAGTGCCATGTGGTGGAAGAAGGGCAAAATGGCTGTCCGACCCCCCAAGCTGTCTGAGGGAACACAACCTGGCCCCCGGCCTTAAAAATGTCGAGAACTCCTGGGTTAAGACACTGAACTTTACGACTGGAAGGCCAGGGTTCGATTCTTGAGTACTGCACGACTGAGCATCTTTTGTCTTTTGCCAGCCTAGCAGTTCGAAAGCAAGACATTGCAAGTAGATAAATAGGGACCACTTCAGTGGGAAAGGTAAACAGCGTCTCGTGTGTCTAGGCGCGTCTGTCACTGGTCCATGGAAATGCCTGGAAATGCAGACAGCGCCGGCTGTTGGGCTACAAACAGAGATGAGCACTGAACCCTAGAGTTGGATATTACTGGCTTTGCCTTTACTTTTAAGGTTCTTAGCTGCAACAATGAAAACAAGGAAATCCCAGAGAGAGAGAGAAACAGACAAAGAGAGAGAAATGAGGAAATAAAATGGGTAGCATCAAAGAGTTAAGGTTGGAGTGGAATATGCATGTATAAATCTAAGTATGAAAATTTCAAATTTATGGGGCACAGCAGAGTTCTTGCGTTCTACATCCCCTGTACATTTACTCCAGCTAAAGGATATGTCCCTTTATGTTGAATCTACAAAAACCTAATTGTTCAGGGAATAGGGTCAACTCTCAAAATAAAGGGACATCTGGCAACCAGAAGTGGGAGGGGGGATGGGTTTTCTTTTTTTAAAAATGCAAATGAAATTATAGGTTTCTTTCAATCACATGAGACTTTGCCAAATTGCACAAGAAGGTCACAGAAGGAGATCATTATACTGTATTTTTATCATGGCTGTGATCCCAGACCAATATATACTGGCCTTCCATATATATATATATATATATGGAAGGCCAGTCAAAAGAACCAGATTTTATATTTACCATGAAATATGTTCACGACTAAAACATCTATGTTCTCGTTTTTTTATTTTTGGGATTACTGTAGTTGAGATTTTATGTCAGCCGAGTCGCTCTGCAAGTAGGGGGGCATATACAAGTGTGAACAATAAATAAATAAATACAATAATAAATAAAATCACGAAGTCTTTCAGCAATTAAAAAAAATCAGATTAAGAGTTGTTTTGTCTTTCGAGGTGTCTTTGCTGATTTAAAACCAGCCCCAAAAGAAAAGTTATTAATCTTTAAAAATTTCTAAAGGAACATTTAAAGAGTTTTAAGAGAGTTTTAGTAATAAATCCACCCGCATGGTTTTGAATGGAAAGTACATTCAATGCTGGCAAAACACCCACAAAAAGCTTCTCCATCCTCGTCTGAGCTTCCAAAATTAAGATAGGTTACAAAAGACAGGCTACTGGAAACAGCATCAAAGGCATTCAGTGGAAAACAGCTGCCGTCCCAAATGTTTTAGAAACTGTATCCACAGGAAATATATGGGAAACTAAAACTGCTGGACAAAGATGACCTGTTCACCCCGCTGCACATGCCGTTAATGGTCTCAAAGGCTCCCCAGAAAGTTGCAAGAACCCCACCAAAAAACAGTGGTACCTCGAATTACAAATCGTTCAAGTTGCAAATTTTTCACAATACGAATGAAAACCAGTTGGAAATAATGGATCGAGGGACGAATTTTTCCGGAACAGATTAATTTGTTTTTCAATGCGGAAAACCCTGTTTCAAGTCATGAATTTTGGTTTTCAATGCAATTCCTATGGGAAATTTGAGTCAACAAATGACTCGGAATGCATTAAACTTGTAACTGGAGGTACCACTGAATTTTTAACCTGCCTCCCCCTCCAGAAATCTAGACCAAGATCCACCCTAGAGAGACTCTAAATGAACGAACCTTCCAGTTGTTCTCCTTCGAACGATCAATTCTTGACCGGGTCAACGATTCTATCCGAGACATAATCCAACAATGGATCCAGCTGACCCCCAATCAATCTGGCTGGGTCCCCCGTTAGTCAGACCGGCAGATGATGTGTTGCGCATGAAAGGCGACTAAGGATCGGTTTTAAAATAAAAACATGTTTAAAAAGGCACACCAAGATAGAAGAAGTTTTCTGTGGGTTTAAAGCAGATTTCCCCACTCTGCACCAATATCCAACTCACAGCACAGGAAGTTAACTGATCAAGCTTGAAATGTACTCAGTTGTTCAAACTGCTTTGCTCCTCCTCTTGGAAAGCACAGATGGGGGGTGGGGGTGGGGGGGAGAGTCTTACTGGCAGCTGGTTTTACATCATCTTGAAAAGAAGGGAAGAGAAGAGAACTAGGCAGTTTTTGCAGCCAAAAGCATGAAGCGGATTTTTGAAGTTTGAGACAGATACTGGCAGCCACAGTTTCAAAAGGTACACTATGATCCCCACGGTACTTGATGCTCCCCATCTACAGACCCACATACAGAGTCCGACACTATTATGATAATATGGAACCTTTTGGCCATTGTGCTTTATGGCAATGTGTTGTATTGAACCTTGCAACTGTTCTTTCTGTCACTTTGTGGGCTGCTCAGAGTCGCATCACAAATGGCGGCGGCATACAAGTCATTAAATTAAATTAATTCCAGCTTTCTGCTGCTAGCAGAATACGTAGCCGATTCCGATTCTTTGTGACCCTATGGACTATTGTCCGCCAGACACCTCTGTCCCCCATCATCCTCCCCAACCCGCCCAGCTCTGTGCCCATTGCACAGAAGGGCAGTGGATAAATGAGAACAAAAATAAATAAATACCATCTAGCCATCTCATTTTTGGCCTCCCTCTTCTTCTTTTGCCCCCCACATTTCCCAGCATCAAGGCTTTCTCAAGTGAATCCTCTCTTCTCATTTGATGTCCAAAGTACTTCAGCTTCATCTTTACTATTTAACCTTCTAAGGAGCAGTCTGGGTTGATTTCTTCTAAGATTGACCTCTTTGTTCTCCTCGCTGTCCAGGGGACTCTCAAAACTCTCCTCCAATACCACATCTCAAAGGCATCTATTCTTCCATGCTCAGCTTTCCTTATGGTCCAGCTCTCACAGTCATACATTGCCACCAGGAATACCATTGCTTTGACTATGAGAATTTTTGTTTGCAAGGAGCATTGGAGAAAGAGATCTTAAGTAAAGGTCGCCCTTGCTCGAAAGCCAGTCATATCCAACTCTAGGGTTCAGTGCTCCTCTCATCGCCACCGGACCCCTTTCGGACTTTTCTCGGTCATTTTCTATGGGATTTAGTAAATGTGATTCCTGTCTTTGCTTAGTTTTTTGCCATGCTTTTGTAATACTTGCCTGGGATGTGGATACTTTTCGGTTGTTTCCTGACATTGATACTTAGTTAACCTTTTTTTGTAATTCTTTTGTAAACTTGACTGCGCTGTGGAAACTTCTGATTGTTACCTGATTTGCTTATTGAATCTTTCTGCTATTGTAATGCTCTTGTGATGCTTTGATGTTTTGTGGTGCTGATATTGATGATTTATGATGTTTACATGTTGAGTTTATGAACTTGTAATTTTATATGTGTTTGTGAACCACCTTGAGTCGGTTTTACCGAGTTTGGCGGTATATAAATTGAAACATCATCATCATCATCATCATCATAGCCCAAGAGCCAGCACTGTTTGTGTCTGCAGGCATTTCCGTGGACGTGTGGCAGGCATGACTAGACACCAGAGTGCACAGAACGCTGCTTACCTTCCCACCAAAGTGGCCCCTATTTATCTACTTGCACTTTCTTACTTTCAAACTGTTAGGTTGGCAGGAGCTGGGACAGAGAAGGGAGCTCACGCCATCGTGCAGTACTTGAGTATCGAACCCCCAAACTTCCTTGCAATTTGCTATTAAGTCCGAAGTCCTACATACAAAACCACCAGATCTTGCAGCGCTTTTGTACCTAGGACTTCGGTCCCCTATGTTACCTGGAGGACCCTGAATAGGCTGAGGGCTGGGGTCCCAAATGCAAGACCAACATGCTCTGCTGACAGACAACAGCACACTGTGTGAATGTGGAGAGAGACAGAATCCAGATTGTTTGCTGGTCTGCCAATGACTGCCAGAAACATGCACCGATGGGCCGGATGATTTGGCTTCGGGGGCCGGATCCAGCCCACAGGCTGTAGTTTGGGGACTCCTGCTCTATGCACACAAATTTACACAAAGATAGGTTTTTTTCCAGATTTTAAATGACTGTATAAAGCAACCTCCAGTTGCACTTATATACCGCTCCATAGCGCTTAGAGCACTCCCTGGGTGGTTTAAAACACAGTGCTGTTTTATGTGAATTATTTATTATATATTAATAGTGCTATATCTTATTTAAATATTTTCTGCCATCCTTCAAACAAACGTCCAGGCAGCCAATGATGGAGGGAGACCCTGCCCCAAGGAGATTACAATTGAAATGTAAATGGGGGTGGGGTAGAAAAAAGGGCAGATGGAAGATGTTTAATCAACTCATCCAATGCAATGGATTAATTACTACAAAGAAGTAGCAAGTGCAGATTTGCATTTGGACTAATGAAACAACAACCCAGTCAAAATATAATGCACTTATTTTGCCTACGTTTTAAAAAGGCAGAACCCTTCGAGTATTTCTTTTATGAGAAACACATCACTTTATACTTTTAGGGCTTAATCTGAGACATTCTTCTGTCCCAGAAGACATTTTTACATGGATGTAAAGAAGCACCAGAGTCACTTTGAACATGAATGAAGTGCATCCCCCGCCTTCAGAGTGACTCCTTTATTCCAATCTCAAATTAAGGGTCAGAATTTGTAGGCAGAGTAAAACTCTGATACCTTTTTAGAAGTTAAGAACTTTCTTTCTCCTCCTCTTCCATTGTTTCTGCTCAGGAGTTCCCAACCTACGGCCCATGGGCCAGTTCTGGCCCACAGCAACATTTCATATGGCCCGTCACTGCCGCAGCCAGAAATGGAAGTGGATGTGTTGACATCAGAGGTGCATGTGCGTAAATGCGGTTACATCAGCCGTAAATGTGCTCACGGCTGTCGTAAACACAGAAGTGGGCGCATTTACGACACCCATAAATGTGACCACGTCTGCTTCTAGGGGGCGTGGTCCGGCCCGCTCAGATGCCGTGAGGGGCGTGGCCCGGCCCATAGTGTAAAAAGGTTGGGGACCCCTCTTTTGGCTTTTCTTCTATGCATCTTCTCTACTCCTAAAGGTAAACCAGGCCCTGGTGTTTCAGGAAGGGGTAAAAAGACAGACACTTACTTAAAGTGACGCTGAATACTCAAGATGCAACGCCGAGATTCACAGCGCTCGGATTTTCTGCTATTCAACAAGTGGACTATATTGAAGCTACTGGCATAAGAGAGCAGACACACAGGGGACAAAATGTCTCCCTAGCTGCAAAGATCTGGCTACTCATTAGAGCATCTGGCTACTCATTAGTGGAAATTTTCTTCTCTTTGACCTTCCGGGTTATTCATTGACTGGTCAACTGGGTTACAGGCGCTGCACCAGGCGTGTCCCAAACAGATCTTGTTAAGTCACACTGTCTCATTCGCCTTTTCCAATTCAAAGAGATTGGAGCTGGTGAAGATAATACGTGCCTTTGTGAGGAAAGCACCCAAACTTTTCGGGTCATGGGCAAGTCATGTAGTTCAGCAGGCCAGTCCCGTGGTCCTTCCCAACGGAAGCGGAAGTACAATGCATCCGCCAATGCGCAGAATGCTGCCATGAGTGCACCTGCGGCTGTCGTAAGGGCATTTACGAAGGCTGCTGGTGCATTTACGGCAGCATTCTGCACACGCATGGGCCATCTTATTTCTGCTTCCATGAGTGGTGAGGGCAGCATGGGCCGGATGAATTGGTGCTGGCAGCCAGATCCGGCCTACAGGCAGTAGTTTAGGCACCCCTGATGAAGATGATAGGTGAGAGTCAAAGCAATTTGCCAAAAGCATTACTAGGGATATGTTAGAAATAACACAGATGAAGTTGCCATTTTAAATTTGACAGCCAGAATCCTATTTCATTCACATAACATTTAAGTAACTTGTCATAGGCGTTCATAGTCTGATAAAGGCATTACCCCCTCCTACATCTGGTTTGCATAAAGACCACACAACTTTGTTGTTTGTCTCAAAACCCCGGCAATTTGCTGCTCCTAAGCGTAAGCAGAAGGATAATTCCAACGGCAAACCTCCCGAATCCTTAGTCCTTTTTACAACCAGCATAAATACCTTGTTTGAGGCTGCAGTGTATCAAGTAGTTAAGACATTGAACTCATCGACTGGAGTTGGCAGGAGCTGGGACAGAGACATTGGCAGCAGCTGGGACAGACACAGGAACTCACTCCGTCATGCAGTACCTGGGAATCTAACACCGACCTTCCAGTTTAGCAACTTCTTGAGCCACCGAAATCCCTCCTTTACTCTACAAAACATCTAAATCAGTGTTTTCCAGCCTTTGGTTCTTTGACCCATGAGCCTAAATCAGCACATCGGCTGATCAATGCTTTGGGGAATTGACGCAGGCTTCTGGGGAAAGAAGTCCAAAAACCAAAGTTTGGGAAACACTGGCCTAAATTAAGAATTGGGTGCCTTATAACTAGGAATACCTGTAAGGGTAGAGAGGTTGTTGATTAGCATTGTAATGGCATCTTGTTTGTATTGTATATTGTAGAATTGATTACTGTATAATTTTTGTATCGAGTGTTGTGTATTGATTAGATTGTGACTATATTGTTTATTGTGTATTGATTATTCTGTATTGGGTATTGTATATTGACCCAAATCAAGCCCCCTTCCTCCTCCGACACCAAAAAGAGAAAGGCACTTTGCCCCACTGCTGGGGCATGGAATATACCAGTGTCCTCCTGTTCACACAGACATAGACAAACACACCCAGAAAAACAACAGGATTTTTATAGCTAATAATAAAACAACCCATAAAAGCAGCATAATTTAAAGAGAAGACTGGGGAAGCTAGTTTGCCCAAACAAATTGTCCAACAAACTAGATGATCTGGAACAGGGGCGGCAAAACTATGGCCTATGAGCCAGATCCGGCCTGCAACATGAAACCATCTGTGCCGGGCCGCCTGCGCCACTCCCGGAAGCAGAAGTAAAACACACCTGCACCAAACGCTGTCGTAAGTGCACCCATGGCCGTTGTAAATGCGTTTATGACAGCTGCGGGTACATTGGCGGAAGTGTTTGGTGCGCGCATGGGCGCCTTTTGATTCCGCTTCCGGTGGGAGGAACCACGTGACCATGTCCACTGAACCATGTGACTGGCCCGCAGCCCAGAAAGTTTGGCCACCCCTGATGTGGATGCATTTCTTCCTCCCCAACACAAAAACGCACCCACAAACACATTTAGAAGTTCAGTCAGCTGTAAGATTTCTACTTTTAGGAGCTGGGCTGGAGTGATTCCTGAGCAGACAGAACTAGGGCCCCTTTAAGGAAAGGGTTCTCAACCGGTCACGTGGTTCCTCCCGCCGTAAAGGCTGACGTAAAACACGTCTGCCCTAAACACATTTACGACAGCCGCGCGTGCGTTTACGGCAGTGTTTAGGGCTGGGACGTGCATGTTTATGTGTGCGTGGGCGCAATTTACAGGTGTTGTAAACGCATCCGCTTCCACTTCCGGTAGTGGCGAGGGCACCGGCAGGCCACATGAAATGGTGCTACGGGCTGGGTCTGACCCACAGGCCGTAGGCTGGCCACCCCTGGTGCAATGCGGCCTTTGTCTTAACAACTGTTTAATTGTACCATTACTCTGTGTCACTATGTAAGCCAAAAGGAAAGGGGGAAAGGAAAATATTTCTTATTTCTTCAAAACTCTTAACACTGATAAACAATGTCATAAAACCTGACAAATTCGTCTCTAAAACGGTTTAAAATGCCTTTTTAGTCGTTAAAAAAGTGTCATTTCTAGTCATTTTTTTTAAATGTACCACTGCTCTACTCTTATTATCTCTTAAAAGTTACTAATTACAGGGAACTACATTATTTATAACTCATTACTTCCAAGCTCTGGCTATGCAAGGCATCAGGAAGACTGTTGTTTTCTCTGTAATGTTAAGTAAATTTATGCTGATTTATTCATAGGTTTTTAAAAAACCACACACTTAACCTGACATGAAAGCGAGATCTATGCGCATCCTCTGGGAATACTCCTAGATCAAAGGCCCATGGCATTATGAAATAAAAGACACTGGCCAGTCCTTTTGTCTTTCTCCCCTTAACTGGTTTTTGGGGATAAGAAAAAACAAAGAGAAGATGCAGTGGGGGAAAAATCAGGGGTGGATTTTGAATTGGAAAAAGAAGTCCTCTAACAGCTCCGTAACACTGAACAACAGGACAATAAAATATCTAGGTGGGGGATTTTGCACAAAGTTTAGTGCTGTGGCACTTTGTATGCCTCCCTAAAATTAAATGATATCCAGAAAAATGACAGACAGCATGGGTGTGAAATTCAAACCAACTTCCTGAAAGAAAAGTACTTCCAGATTTTAAACATCAATGTGAATGCAATTCCCTGTAAGCCCCACAATAAATGGAAACAAAACGCAACCAGTTGGGGGCTAATAATTTTGTCTTGCCTGGAAGAGCCCATTGTATCCAGCGAGGCACACGGTATAAATCAGGGATGCTCAAACTATGGCCAGTGGGCAGGATCTGGCCCAAGGCACCTAATCATTTGGCCTGTGCTACCCTCACCGCTCCCGGAAACGGAAGTAAAACGCCCCTGCGCATGCACAAAACGCTATCATAAAGCACCTGCGTCTGGTGGCAGGTCAGCTGTGGACGTTCCTGGAGAACACTGACGCATTGATCCACACCACTCTGCCACATGTGCTGAATAAGATTCAAGTGAGCAAAATGCCTCCATCTAGCCCACTTTCTACATTTAGTAAAGATTAAAGGTCGCCCTTGCTCGAAAGCCAGTCATATCCAACTCTAGGGTCCAGTGCTCATTTCTGTTTATAGTCAAAGAGTCAGCGCTTGTCTGCATCTGCAGACGTTTCCGTGGACACGTGGCAGGCAAGCCTCAACTCCCGAGTGCATGGAACGCTGCTTCCCTTCCCACCCAAGTGGTCCCTGTTTATCTACTTGCAATGTCTTGCTTTCGAACTGCTAGGTTGGCAGGAGCTGGGGCAGGGACTGAGCTTGCTCCGCCCTGCAGTGCCCGGGAATCGAACTCCTGCCTTCCAGTCATCGAGTTCAGCGTCTTAACCCCTTGAGCCACCGCAGTCTTCCACGTAAGAGTGGCCAAACTGAAGGGATCTTCCAGAGATTTGGCCACTACAGTCCCACTTTCTACAGTTACCCCTTTGCAAAGCCAATCAACATAAACCACTTCCCAGGACTGTGCATTTCCATATTCCCTGCCCCCTTCCCCAGTTATATTGTTCTTCTTTTCACTTCCCCCTCCCAAACAAAGAGCAGGGGCCCTGCTGTTTTCTCCATTTCCACTGTGCCTTTTTTTAATTATCCTCCAGCTTCCTGCTTAAGTGGGAGCCAGTGGTGCAAGCAATTAATCCCAAAAGAGCATTAACCACTGTCTCAAACAGCCTCTCCTTGCTCCCTCGTTTGAATGCCACTCCCCAGCCTTCAGAGATGTTCTCTCGGCTCAACCCCAGACCTTTCTTTTCCACAAAAGCTGCACAGCCTCCACTCCAGGAGTCATTAGTCGTGCACATCATTAAGGAGACAGTGTTGCCTAAGGGCCAGAAAAGGAAATTTTGGAGCTGGGGGAAAGGAAGATGGTTTGATCTAAACCAGGAATCCCATCAATATTAGGTCTGAATCTCATTTCTAGTGCTAATTTTACTGTAAAGACTAACAGATTTACTGTATATACTCAACTATAAGTCGTCCTGAATATGCCCATGAATTTTTTTTTTTGTTCAGTCACACAGTTGATTCCGACCCTTGGCGATGACCCCATGGACCACTGTCCGCCAGGCACTTCTGTCCTCCACCCTCCTCCTCAACTCGCTCAGTTCTGTGCCCATTGTCTCTACAATACCATCTAGCCATCTCATTTTTGGCCACCCCCTTCTTCTTTTGCCCTCCACCTTTCCCAGCAGCAAGGCTTTCTCAAGTGAGTCGTCTCTTCTCATTTGATGTCCAAAGTACTTTAGCTTCATCTTTACTATTTGACCTTCTAAAGAGCAGGTAGGGTTAATTTCTTCTAAGATTGACCTATTTGTTCTCCTTGCTGTCCAGGGGACTCTCAAAACTCTCCTCCAGCACCACATCTCACAGGCATCTATTCTTCTGCGCTCAGCTTTCCTAATGGTCCAGCTCTCACAACCCTACATTGCCACTGGAAATACCATTGCTTTGACTGTACGAATTTTTGTTTGCAATGTGATGTCTCTACTTTTCACTATGTTCCCCAGGTTTCTCATCGCTTGCCTCCCAAAAATCAGTCGCCTTTTTATTTCATGGCTCCAATCTCCATCTGCAGTGAGCTTTGATCCTAGGAAAGTAAAATCTGTCACTGCTTCTACTTCTTGAATATTTAGTGGAAATTATATTCCTGGACAAGAACGACTAAATCATACGTGGCTGTCTTTAAAAAAAAGAGCAGTAACCATGTTGATGTGCGGACTGCGGTGGCTCAGAGGTTAGGAAGCTCGGCTTGTTAGCTGGTGAGCAATTCATTCTTGTTTAGGGATATGATAATTTCCACTGAATATAAAAATAAAGAGCTATTTCAGAGCGCGTTGAGGTGTGAAGAAAAATTCCCAGATCCATATTCTGAACCTTCACTAGACTAACAAAATAGGTGTGCAAATGTGTGCAGGCTTTGACGACTACACGGGAAGAGGCCTACAGAATCAAAAGGCAACTTCACAATTCGGAGACAACTGTATAACCACATGAGCAACTTTGGACATGTTCGGTGTGTGTCAATACCGTACACTCTTGCGTGGTTCTCCACCGTGCCCAGCCTAGGAGCCAACGGTTGGCAAACAAACCACATCAGGGAGTTTTAGCACCTGTTGAGTGACGGCACATTCTGCTGCTGTTAGAGCGCAAAGGACTTGTGCTAAGAGAAGGAAATGACAATTGGCAAAGAGACGCCGATGAAGTTGTCAGACCCACGAGACGGATCTGGCCCATGGGCCACAGGTAGAGAATCCCTGCTGTCGTTTTTCAGACTGTGAGTTAGAAGAAGTTGGACTTTGAATTAGATTTAAGTTCCACTCCCAGTAAGCCATGCAATTCATTGGGTGACCTTGGGCCAGATTTGGCCTCTCTCATCCACCCCACCTCATAAGGCTATTGTGTGATGTATGCCATCAAATCATTTCTGGATTACAGCAACTCCAACAAAAAGTTTCCCAGTTAAGTGAGATATTTAAGGAGTAGTTTTATCAGTTGCCATACTTACGCTCAGCATTTCTATGTCTGAGCAGGGATTTGAACTCAAAGCTTCTATGTCCTAGCTCAGGGACGCCCAAACTAGGGCCCATGGGCCAGATCTGGCCCACAATGCCAAATATCTAGCCCGCAGTGCTACCGGAAGTGTAAGTAAAACAAACATGCCCATGCTTGCACAAGGCGCTGACATAAAGGCGCCTGCGATTGTCATAAATACATTTATGACAGCTGTGGGTGCATTTACCGCAGTGTTTTGCGCATGCGTGGGCGCATTTTACTTCCGCTTCCGGTGGGAGGAGCCACAGTTTGGCCTTTTGGCCTTCCTCCACCACATGGCACCTCCAGGTGTGGTGGTGGTGGGCCACATGAAATAGCATCGTGGTCTGGCCCACAGGCCGCAGGTTGAGAATCCCTGCCTACATAGCCAGTGAGAGGGGGGGGGAGAGGCAGTAGGAAATTTGTCTTCCATCTCACTGTGGGAACTTCTCCTTATGACTAGAACCACACCCACCCAGCTGTTGTTGCAAGAGCTGAAATTACAAGCTGGCTGGAAAGAACTGGGAAGAAGAAGGGACAGGAATTAATCCCCTTAATCTCTCATAGCAGGTGCTCTATAACCACAGTTTTAGTGATGGGAAAACATCTTTTCTTTTCTTTTCCCTGTTCTACTCGAGAGTTCCCCGCCCCTGAAAGCCAGCTCAGTCAAGGAACTGCTAACTTGCCAGACCTAAATAATGTTGCATGCAGGGTTTTAAATTGTTGTTGTTGTTTATATGTTGTGAATGGCCCTGGCTCCCTTCGGAGAAGAGGACGATAAACAAGTATGGATAAATAAATAAATTCAGGGAGCATTACATTTGAACTACTGTATATACCTGACTGTAAGTCGTCCTGAATATAAGTCGAGGTACCTAATTTGGACCTCTAAAACTAGGAAAATAGATTGCCCTGAGTATAAATCGGGGGTGGAAAATGCAGCAGCTGCTAGTGAATTTCAATAATTAAAATACATGAAAGTACGATAAAATTAATTAATTTAGATATTTCTGTGGGTATGATTTTGAGTTTTTATACCAGTACAGTCAAACCTCGCATAAAGAGCTCCTCACTTAAAGAGTAACTCGCTTAAAGAGCAGAATTTTCTCTGAATGTTCGCTTTGCTTAACAAATAAAACCAACCAAAAACTCGCTTAACAAATAAACCGGGGTTCACAATCCCCCCCACACACACAATTGATCACTTACAATGGTATTTCGGTTAAAGAGCAAACTCGCTTAAAGAGCAATCCTGTGGAACACATTATGCTCTTTAAGCGAGGTACCACTGTATATCTTCTCAACTGGTGTAGGTTTGAGGCATCCTGTTGCAATATGCATGGCTTCATTAACAGCGATGTCAGCTTGTTTTGCGTGTGCATATGCGCTCCCTACTGGAGTAGCATACTCTGCTGTGGAGACACTCAAGGCCAAAGCTGATGTATGTGGTGTGGATGGTTGAGTTTCACATTTATACTTTGAGTTTCATTATGATGATGTTCTTTGTACTGACTTTGGCTTTGTTATCCAGGCAGTACTGCTTAAAAGAGTGTGTCTGGTAACACTGTCAAGTGTCACACTGAAGTATTTTGGTGCTCAATGGTGCTGTAATCGATCCCCTTGCCATGTAACATCCAATTATGTCCTTGCATCATGCTTTTGAAGGTGGAAAACACACAGGTGAGACTTGCTTAGATTAGGCTTCAAATGGTCAACGTTGTAATACTGTCCTAATTCTTCACGTGCTGTCCTAATTCTTCAATTAGGGTAGCCAATCTCCGGCACCATTTCATTTGGCCCGCCACACCGTTTATTTGGCGGCACCATTTCATTTCGCCCGCTTCCGGAAACGGAAGTGTTTATGACAGCTATAAAACACGCCTGTGCATGTGTAAACATACCCATGCCTGCCACAAATGCTGCTGTAAATGCACCCACGGCCGTTGTAAATGCGTTTACGGCCGCCATGGATGTGTTTTACGACGTTTATGGCGGGTGGAACTATGGGACCAACCTTCTCCGCTGTCTGGACCTGTTTCAAGAGGAAACTGATCCAAACTGAACTCCTCCATACTTTGCCTCAGAGTTATCTTGGACTTTTCTGAGTGCATGAAACTTCCTTCCTGTGGCAGAGGACAAAGCAATAACCCTTATCAGGGCCAGACTCATTGATGCGGGAGTGACTTCCTGAGGGAGACAGACAAATAAACGACAACAAAGGGTTGTGGATTTTTCTGCCATGCAGGATGGAAACTGGAGAGAGCCCAGCCTTTGTCAGCCCAGTAAATGCTTAAATGTACATCCTGGCAGGACTAGGGAAAGTGCCTTCAGAGAACGAAGGAGGCGACACAAAAAGAAAAGTTTCAAGCTTCGCAAGACGAAGAAGCACTTTAATTTGTCCTTCCCAGTGCAGAAGGGTAATTTGGACCTGTAATATCCCATGAAAGGGGCTGCGCTGGTGGAAAAGGCCAAACTACAATTTAGTAAATGTCAATCTCTATCAGTTTGTGGAATTTCCCTGAGAAATGCCAAGAGGAAACTGGTGCCGGATGACAATCTGAAGCCCTAGGCCAGCGGTGGCATGCCACGCGTGCCAGAGGTGGCACTCAGAGCCCTCACTGTGGGCACCTGTGCAGTTGCCCCAGCACAGAATTTGCTCCGCCCCTCTGCCCAGCAGCCCAATGGGAGTGCTTCCTCCCTAACCCAGCACAGAGTTTGCCCCACCCCTCTGCCCAGCAGCCCAATGGGAGTGCTTCCTCCCTAACCCAGCACAGAGTTTGCCCCACCCCTCTGCCCATCAGCCCAATGGGAGTACTTCCTCCCTCCCCTGTTGCTTTGTTGGCACTTTGCAATAAATAGGTGGGTTTGGGGTTGCGGTTTGGGCACTCGGTCTCTAAATGGTTCGCCATCGCTGCCCTAGGCTGCCTCTACAAGTGTATGTAGAAAGAGCTTTGCTGCATTTCTTGCCTGGAAAATTCAGAAGGATCAGATTTTAAAGAACGTTCCACGTATATCACCCTACATCTCTCTCTATTTGGGGGCAGAAGAAATTCTGACAAGGAGAGCACATTTTTCTAGTCCACCACCACCACCAAATACCTTATTCCTGATTCCTCTCTTCATAATTGCTAGAGTTCTGTAACCTTTAAAATTTATGACTGCACCCTGACTCTGCCTGTACATACAGAAAACCTGATAGAGAAACAGCCAGCCACTCCACGGAAGTGGTGGTAAAGTATGAGTAAGTCCAACGTATTTCTGGAGAACTGAGTCAGAATTAATCGGGGACATCTGCATAGATTAGCGAGCTGGTGACGGCTAGGGGTGAAAATGGGGAGGGTTCCTAGTAAATAGCTTGCTCTTCTCCAACCCTACAGCACTAAAGATGTTGGAGAGCACCACTTCAAAATATTTCTTTAAACAATTACCATATATACTTTTAAACTTTATGATTTTATATGTTTTTATCTTCTACTTTTATTTATCATGATGTAAGCCGCCCAGAGTCGGGTTTTCCCGAGTGGGGCGAGGTAATAAATTAAATAAATAAATAAATAAATAAATAAATATACTCAACTATAAGCCATCCCGAATATCAGTCAAGGTACCTAATTTGGACCACTAAAACTAATTCGGACCTCTTAACCGCTTGAGCCACCAAAGATCTACAAATGCATCCATTGCACATCTAGAATTCAAAGAACTATAAACACATCCATTGCACATCTAGAATTCAAGCACCTACTAATGCACCCATTGCACATCTAGAATTCAAAGATCTACAAACGCCTCCATTGCACATCTAAAATTCAAAGATCTACAAATGCATCCATTGCACATATAGAATTCAAAGACCTACAAACGCATCCATTGCACATCTAGAATTCAAAGATCTACAAACGCACCCATTGCACATCTAGAATTCAAAGACCTACAAACGCGTCTATTGCACACCTAGAATTCAAAGACCTACAAACGCGTCCATTGCACATCTAGAATTCAAAGACCTACAAACGCGTCCATTGCACATCTAGAATTCAAAGACCTACAAACGCATCCATTGCACATCTGGATTTCAAAGACCAACAAACACATCCATTGCACATCTAGAATTCAAAGACCTACAAACGCATCCATTGCACATCTAGAATTCAAAGACCTACAAACGCATCCATTGCACATCTAGAATTCAAAGACCTACAAACGCATCCATTGCACATCTAGAATTCAAAGATCTACAAATCCATGCACATTCTCTCTGACCAAAACTCTATTGTTCAGCCTAAACTAAAGTGTAACTTTTGGTATGCTCCTCTTCGGTAAACAAAGCATCCATTGCACATCTAGAATGCAAAGATCTACAAATGCATGCATAAAATTTCACAAACATGTTGATTCCCCCTCTTGATATGGTCCAGTTCTACCAGAGTTCCAAACTAACTTTAAACTGGTTGGAGACCATATTCAAAATTTTGTTCCTTCCAAAGCACCAGCTTTTTATTCCTGTCATCACACCTCCTACTCGCAAGAACAGCTTACATTCTAAAACAGGAATCATGCGGAATCATTTATTTTTAATACATCACAAGCAGAACATTGCTCCAAGCAAGTCAGAAAATTTCATTTGCCAACAATATTGTTTAAGCAGGGTGTAATAGAATAACAGAGTAATCAATTGAACCCTCAAGAAACTTGATCAGCAGAAAGGAAGAGGCAAAGAACAGTCTTTAGTAACCAACTGAGTAATATTCTAGGCCGGGGTGTCCAAACGTTTCGGGCCATGAGCCGGTAACGTGGTTCAGCAGGCCAGTCACATGGTTCCTCCCACAGGAAGCGGAAGTAAAAAAGCACCCGCGCATGCGTAAATGTGTTAACGACAGCTGGGGGTGCATTTACGGCTGCGTTCTGCATACGCACAGCGCATTTTACTTCCACTTCCGGGAGCAGCAAGGGTGGTGAGGGCCGGATGAATTGGTGTCAGGGGGTGGGATTCGGCCCATGGGCCTTAGTTTGAGCATCCCTGTTCTATGACTATCAAGGAACCATTAGTTTTAATTATCTGAATAGGAAATTGATATTTTCCTGAAAACACCACTTGATCAAACTACCCCTGGATCCACATTTCTGTCTGGCCCATGATCCGGCCCCCTCTCTGGTGACTCCGCAATCTTCTTTATACTCAGAAAAGACCATGGGCCGGTCACATGATTCCTCCTGACGTAAAACACGTCCATGGCTGTCAATGCGTTTCTGACAGCTGTGGGTGCATTTCTGGCTGTGTTTACAGCAGGCACGGGTGCATTTTACAGCTGTTGTAATGCGCCTGCTTCTGGTAGCGGCGAGGGTGGCAGCGGGCCACATGAAATGGTGCCTCGAGCCGGGACCGGCCCACAGGTCATAGTTCAGCCGCCACTGGTATAAAGGTATATGTACCCCATGACTCGGCACCTTTTCCATTTTAAGAGGGGTCGTCAATGCGGTGACTCATGTGTGTTGATGATTTCACAATCAATAAATGGTTTCCTGATTCATCTTACTGCATTCTTTTCCTTCCAAGGGATCAGAAATAGGTAGTAAGAGCCTGTAGTTTTGATTTCTTACTTCAGGATAGATTTAAACAAAGTGAAATTGGTGACTCTAAAGTTTTGCTTTTTGTTTTTTGCATGGAAGCACATCCAAATTAAGACATACACATATAGATAGTTCTACGTAGTCTGATGCACTACAAGCTAGATTCAGCTGCATCATTATATATATAGCATTACTTTGAAACTGTGCCACCACTAAAGCCAAAATTACAAGACAGAAATGGGCTGAATTGAAGGTTACTAATATGGTTCAATGTATGTAGCAAATTCCTAGAAACAAGAAAGGAGTTTAAAGGAGACATAAGAAATGATGCTCTTACAGGAAGAATCCAAACCAGGCGTTCCCAACCCAAGGCCTGTGGGCCGGATGCGGCCCATGGCACCATTTCACGTGCCCCCTTCCAAAGGCATTCAAGAAACAAAATGACCACCCCTTTGAAGCTGTTGTGACAAAAATGACCTCCGCTGCCATCATGCAGGCAGGGCAAAATGGCCATCTGGCCCTCAAAGCTGACTGAGAGAGCGTGACCCGGACCCCGGCTTGAAAAGGTGGGGAACCCTGATTTAAAGAGAACTCCGCATAGAGAGACAGACTGCAATGTTAAGTGCCAAAAACACAGCAGCTTCTGACACTCTCAAGTAAAGGTCGCCCATGATCGAAAGCTAGTCGTATCCAACTCTAGGGCTCAGTGCTCATCTTCGTTTATAGGCAAAGAGACAATGCTCTCTGCGTCTGAAGACATTCCCATAGGCATATCGCAAGCGTGACTAAAGACCGGACTGCACAAAATGGTGTTACCTTTCCCATCGAAGTGGTCCCTATGGATCAGCTTGCAATTTCTTGCTTTTTAACTGCTAGGTTAGCAGGAGCTGGGACAGAGATGGGGACTCACTCTGTCATGCAGCACTCGGGTCTTGAACTGCTGACCTGCCGACTTTCCAGTCGTTCTGCATTTTAGCCACTACGCCACTGCAGTCCTAGTGTTATTACCATATATACTCAACTATAAGTCATCCCGGGACGACAAGATCACCCATGACGTAGGCTCCGCCCATGACGTAGGCTCCACCCATGGTGTGGTAGCCAAAAATCTTTGCTGTCCACCACTGCTTATAACTAGATAGCTCACTCTAAGTGTTCAAAGAAGGGCTACAGTGACTCAGTAGTTAAGAAGGGCTCACCTTATTAGCTGGAAGGCCGGGCACGTCAACAGTTTGAGACCCGGGTACTGCATAACAGATTGAGTGCCTGTCTCTGTCCCAGCTCCTGCCAACTAGCAGTTCGAAAGCAAGAAACATCATCATCATCATCATCATCATCATCATCATCATCATCATCATCATCATCATCATCATCATCATTATTATTATTATTATTATTATTATTATTATTATTATTATTATTATTATTATTATTATTATTATTATTATTATTATTATTATTATTATTATTCCTACCTTTGACTTCCCTGCCATCTTTCTTAAGAAGCTGAGCGTCCGCCCCAGGGTGCTCCCCTCCCGCTGGGGTCCTGCCTGGTCGTCGGCCTCCACTCTAGTGGCGTCCAGCCAGCCGCAGCTCCCCGTGCTGAAGCTGAAAGCAATGGAAGGAGCGAAAGAGTGAGAAAGAGAAGAAATGGGGTGGTGGGGAGAGATAGAAGCATACTGATACGGCGAGAGAAACAGACCAATGCCAAACAATCGTGCTTTTTGTTGTTATTGTTCCTAGGCCAGGAAACGGGGCAGTCCCCGCTGACCTCAGAGGGTGGCTGCTCCAATTCCCGGCTGGGGGGATCATCAGCATAGAAGCATCTCTGTTTATTTAAGCTCAGCCGGCATTCAGCAAAGAGAGCATCGATGGGAGCCGCTCCCCAGCTACAGAAACCGAGTTTGGAGCGCCCAAACTTGGAAATGTCTGGGACAGCACAATCCTCCTCTGACCCGGTCTTCGCTTCACTTTATTTTTCTTATTTAAAAAAAATTACAGTAAAATAAACTAAAACGAGTTGGAACTTGGACAATTATACGAGTACAGTCAAACCTCGCATAAAGAGCATCTCGCTTAAAGAGTGACTCGCTTAAAGAGCAGAATTTTCTCTGAATGTTCGCTTTGCTTAACAAATAAAACCAACCAAAAACTCGCTTAACAAATAAATCGGGGTTCGCAATCCCCCTCACAATTGGTCATTTACAATGGTGTTTCGCTTAAAGAGCAATCCTGTAGAACGCATTATGCTCTTTAAGCAAGGTACAACTGAAATTAATGAATAGAAGAAAATAAATATAATAAGATAGATATACAGTAAAACCTCGGATAACGCTAAAACTTGGTTCCACAATTCTGAGTGTGCATGCATCAGATAACGTTAAAATCCTATGGGATGCATCGGATAGCGTTAAATTCCATAGAGATATATTGTAACTGGCACAGGCCTTAGTGAACGTTATCCGATGCATTCCCATAGGATTTTAATGTTATGCGATGCAAAAAAATTTTCCAGATTGCTTAACGTTATGCGGTTTTAGCGTTATCTGATGCAAACATTATCCGAGGTGTTACTGTAATAGAAAACCAGTTACAATTATAAGTAAAGCTAGTTAACAACGCTTAAGTTTATTTCAGTTGTTAAATCCTTAAACATCCATGACCAGAATCCCATTGGTATATGCATTACATCACAGTTGATTGTGGCCAATTCAACAGATCCTGGGGTGCCACATAACAACAAAGTGACCAAAAGCTTTCTGAGCAGGAAGAACTATGACTTCATTTGCTCCGTCCCTGCAAAAACACTTTCTTATTCCTTCTCGATTTAGATGCAATATCCACCACAGCTGGAAATTGTTTTTTTTTTCCAGACACACCATATTTTTGCAAGCCCTCCGTATTGTAATACAACACGTTTCCAAAGTACTGTATTTGGTTTTCAATAGACACTTAAGAGGGCCCTTTGCTTGACTTATTCCTTCTCAAAGCAAAACCGCTGGAGCAGTTGTGGCATGGATCCATCCAGTGGCCTGCATTTTTAGACTCTGCTTACCGTATATACCTGACTATAAGTTGTCCCGAATATAAGTCGAGGTACCTAACTTGGGCCCCCAAAACTAGGAAAATAGATTGACCCAAGTATAAGTTGGGGTGTGTGTGGAAAATGCAGCAGCTACTAGTGAGTTTCAATAATTAAAATACATGAAAATACGGTAAAATTAATTTATTCAGACATTTGTGTGGGCATGTTTTTGAGTTTTTACGGTAGCGTTAGTGTTTTTTAAAAAATGTATGTTTGAATTTGCACCAACGCGGTTTTGGGACCCTCGGGGTCGTTGGCCCGAGTATAAGTCGAGTTCGTTTTTGGATCTCATTTTGGGGGGTTAAAAAACTAGACTTATACTTGAGTTTATACAGTATTTTAGAGAAGGGGCTGGCTATAGTGATTGTCAATGATCAGGTCTTGCATTTCCACGTTTACTATTACATAAAATGGTGTATATAAGGAAGAGGCACTGGGAAAATCTAGACATCTATTTAATTGCAAAGCTATATCCCTCTTTTGTCAGTGTTTTTCAAAAGGCAAGGATTAATACTTACCCATTAGTTAGGCTCGCATCATCAACATAAAGAGAAACTGTTGGCAAGGAAAGAAAATATATATTTAATTGTGCATTCCACCATTCCACTTCAAAAACAACTTCTTAAGAGGAGTTATAACAAGCAACTTAAACCAGAGGATTAAAGATCAGCACAGAAAAAATCCTTGAAAACTAACAGGAAGGTTATCTTGCTCTAGAAAAAGTAATCAATTGCTGCTAGTCATGCCTCCCACATGACCATGGAAACATCGGCAGAAGCAGACAGCACTGGTTCTTCAGCTTTGAAACCGAGATGAGCACTGAACCCTAGAGTCGGATACAACTGGCTTTCAAGCAAGGGAAACCTTTACCTTTACTTTATTATGGTGTTTGAATGTACCGTATATCATTGCTGTTATTCTTTATGGCAGGAGTTCCCATCCTATGGCCCATGAGCCTGCCCACAGCACAGTTTCAACCCACAATAATTTCTGACACATCATCATCATCATCAAGCCCACGAAAAAGCTGATTCAGACCCTGCTTACTCACCCTCTACATCTGGGTAGCTGTCAATCCCGCTCATGGAAACCGACTTTGAAAGAGGACCGCAATGAGAACTTTGGGAGGTTTGAAAGGATTGCATCCTGTTGATGTTTTCCTGAAAGTAACATGAAAACATGAATTACCAGGTTGACCAAAAGATTCTTTGTGTCAACATCTGTGTCCATGGGAAATGCTGGCCCCATTCTCGCACTCGGCCAAAATCCCAACTGAAGTATCCATTATTTATGTATTTATTTATTTACATTTATATACATCCTGAACCAGCTCTGGAAAAAAAGTATGGCAGGTAGAGTCTAAGGACACGACCATCAGGGACTTAGTTCGTGAATTCAATGTGGCCAACAGGCGAAGGACATTGAAACTGAGGAAATGAGTCAATTTTGCAAACGAAGATCAACAATCATGTTCTTCGCGCCCGTGTAGCAAATTGAATTCACGAAACAAATCCCTGATGGTCGCATCTTTAGACTCGACCGGCAACATTTTTTAAAATTTCTCTTTCAAAAGCACTTTTGATCCTTTTGTTGGATTGTGTTTTTTGTTCTCTGCCTCACCCTCAACTGTCAATGTAACTGTCATTTTTGAGTGGGAAATGTTGAATGCAATGATGTATTTGGATTCTACTTCCGGCCTTTGAGTATTCCACTTCCTTACAGATGCTGTGTTGATCTTTCTTACCGTGTTAGGCAGCCAGTGGCTCTAGTATTGCCTTTACAGACAGCTGGGGTGCAGGTTAGACTCACTCGGGGGGGGGGGGCAGTGGGGTGTTTAACTGAGTACCTCACCGATTTGTGAGAGGTATAGGGATCTGCTCAGTTCTTTGTTGTTGATTCCTGCTTCGGTGTCATTCTTCTCCACATGTTGTATTCGAACTGTATCCACCTCAGGAAGTTGTCATATTCAGTTTCTAAATTGGTTTTTCCCCTTTTTGGGGGTTTTTTGTAACCTCATTTGAGTGGTTTTTTGTAAAATGCTTCATAGATTATTTTTCCGAAGTCCAGTTCCAAATCCTAAAGTGTCCCCACAATGGTTAATCTTTCCTCTTTCAAATGCACTTTGGATCATCTGAATTGGTTGAGTGGTTTTTTCTTTGCCCTCCCCCCCCGACAACTAACCTCCCTCCCTAGCAAAACTGTCACTTTTCCGATTCTACTTCCGAAAGTGATGATGTCATTGCTTTGCATTTTTGGCTTTTGGGTTCTACCAATTCTTAAAGGTGCCGAGATGATCTTTCAAATGACATAACCCTTATTTTCGTGGGTGCCTTAGCTTTGGTGTTGCAGCTTGTCAAAAGTACATGATTTTCATTACATCACAAAAGCTGCCAGACCACCCAACCGAAACGTAAGATGTTTATCGAATTCACGTCAAAAGACTGGTATTGTTATATTTGAAATCACCAGGGCCTGTCTCAATAAAGACCTAGTTCAACTCTTAAGAACATGAGAAACTTCATTGCACTCAAACTATTGTGGCATTATGCCTAATACTCTGCATACATCAACTTTGCCCCTAAGATGTCTCAATTCCATTTATGTACATCTGCTGGACATTCCGCTATGGTAGTGAAGTAGACTTATAGCCAGCGACTCAACGCCGAGTGTTGGGCAGCGGTAAATAACCTGACTCCCTAAAGGGGCCAATGGCTACGGGCGGAGGAGCCCGTTTGGATACAGCGATGGTACTCCTCAGTGAAGGAAATGCTACCGGAAACCATCTTATTGGACCCAACAGCAAAATGAGCGGAGGAGGAACTCTGATTCCCAACAGTCATGGAGGCAGAAGAGGCCATGCCAGATGGACTACCTGTGAAGGCACACCTTGTCCATATCCTCAAGGCTGCGGCAGTCCTTTGCAGTCCCGGTGTTAAATCCTGCATGTCATATTTCATATGTGCCACAGGAGATGGGTCCGAGATCACAGTGTGTGGGTCACTTCATGGCAAGCTGGGATCCACATTAAACAAATGCACACCAATGGCATTTTTCCTGCTTTTGGGGGGGGGGAGGCATTCTTGGATACGAGTTGCAGCCGATGACGGCACCTGCCACCAGTGAAGGCACACTTTATCTGGAAAGTAGGTTTATACATGCATATGTATATATGTACCTTGGTCATTTTCTGATTGTGATCTTCGAAGTCTTCGTCATCCTGGAAAAGCATAGACTCCATTTCATCATTGCTATGGATAATGGGAGCTCGTCTTGGGTCCCTTCGGCTCCAGGGATGTATATCTAGTTGCTCTGTGGAAGAGGAGTCAATCTGGTTGGAAATCAGGCCAGTCAAACATATGCTGAAAAGGAAGTGAACGGTCCATTCATTATATTAGTGCACATCAGAAGTGGGTAGATAACACATTACAAGTAAATTCGCTATACAATTCGCTATGTTATAATGAGTGGTGCTTTCTTTGTAACAGTGAGAACAGATTCTCCAGTAACCTTTCTTCTTAAGAAATTGAACCCAGAACACTCAAAATGATGTACTGTTACACCTAAACAGGGCTACGGTGGCTCAAGTGGTTAAGAGGCTGGACTTGATGACTGGAAGGTCGGAGTTCGATACCTGAATACTGCAGGACGGAATGAGCATCCCGTCTTTTTCCCAGCTCCTGCCAACCTAGCAGTTGGAAAGCAAGAAATTGCAAGTAGATAAATAGGGACCACTTCGATGGGAAGGAAAATAGCATTCCGTGTGCTCCGGTGTCTAGTCATGCCTGCCACATGACCACAGAAATGTCTGCAGAAGCAAACAGTGGCTATGAAACAGCGATGAGCACTGAACCCTAGAGTCGGATATGACTGGCTTTTGAGCAAGGGTGACCGTGACCTTTACCTGAAGCCTAAAGTGCCGGCTTCTTTTTTTGTCTATACTAGAAAGAGCCTCCTTGGAGATTGTGGTATTTTTTTAATCACAACCGGGCGTACGCTTGTAATGGCAACCTTGGTGTTGCCAGCTAATCTTTCTCACACTAGGTCAGGCGAAGGGAAATGGGGTTTCGTTCTGCCACTTTTACATCTGGCCTAGACATGGAAGAAGAAGAAAACACCTAGAAAGGCTTTGTTAACATAAGTGATACAGTAGTTGTGACCAAACTTGCCAGAAGATGGCGCTCTAAGAATCAGGTTGTGGAGTTTTAAAAAACTGCTATGACAGCCATCAGAAAACTGGACTTCTACTTAATCACCCATCTGCTTATCATGAATAAATGCAAACAGATCTCTCCCCTGGCTTCTCTGCAGCTCATTTGAGGTCTGAAATGTTCATTAAACATCTAGGTAAAGGTAAAGGTCATCATTGCTCAAAACCCAGTCATATCCGACTCTAGGGTCCAGTGCTCATCTCTGTTGATAATCAAAGAGCCCTGCAGATGTTTCCGTGGACATGTGGCAGGCATGCACAGAACACTGTTTCCCTTTCCCACCAAAAGTGGTCCCTGTTGATCTACTTGCAATTTCTTGCCTTTGAACTGCTCAGCTGGCAGGAACCGGGACAAAGACGGGAGCTCACTCCGTCATGCAGTACCCGGGAAAATTGAACATTGCTCAGTCCAGAGTCGCACTTCGCGAGTGGGATGGCATATGAGTCCATCATCATCATCATCGTCATCATCATCATCAATCATCAACACATTTTGCAAACATGTCTACAAAAGCTAATAGTCCTCATTCTATATACAGTATTCATCTGTGTTTGTAGCACAGCTACTGCCAAAATGAGAAAGAATCAACACGTCTATCGGTTCTACGCAACTACCATGAAATAAATCTCCACATCACACATCACACTGCGCAACAATGATTTTGCTACTGGGAATAACATGTGTGATTTACATGCTATCGAGTGTGCTGATTCCAAATCTGAACTCAGAATTTGCCGATCACGTACAGTTTTTAAGGTGTGCTATAGCTGTTCAAATGATTGGTAACTGGGTAATGCATTTTTACATGGGAACATTAGAATAGTTGCAGATACCACTGTGCCTGCTGCCACCTCAGCTGAATCACGTCCCCTGGTGGCATGCATGTTCCAGCAGTGGCTGGGCATGTCTGGGCAACTCAATGAGCTGACGTCAGAAATAGGTATATAAGGCAAGATGGACCAAGGATTTGCCTCTAGTTCGAAACCATCTTATTGGATAGTATAGATGGGCCAGAGTGAGTCTGTTTTGAGCTAAAGAGGAGTAGGCGCAGTAGTGTTAATACACCAGACAATTTTTGCTACATTTGTGGTAAATATACCCTGCATGATCAACGCAGGAACATAACCAAGAGGGTGAGATTTGCAAACTTAAGATCCTGACGTCCTAGGCAGAATCGGACTTCAGATTTTGATTCAGCACACTTGATTTAGTATAGGACACAGGGATTAGACCAGGGATTCTCAACCTGCGGCTCATAGGCCACATGCGGCCCACGGTGGCATTTCATGTGGCCCTCCACAGCCTCCACCACACCGGGAAGTGCCATGTGGTGGAGGAAGGGCAAAATGGCTGTCTGGCCCCCAAAGCTGTCTGAGGGAGCGTGACCTGGCCCCTGGCTTTGAAAGGTTGAGAACTCCTGGATTAGACCAAGCAGCAGACAATATTTATTCATTTTTGTGACACAGTGAATCAAATGAAAGGCAATGACTTTAATGTACCTGAGCTGGTCAAACTCTGGAGCATCTTCAAGTACTTTGCCCGGCTCCCAGCTGTGCCTTCGGAAGGAGTCATACATGTGCATGGAACCTCTTAGGATGCTGGACGTGCATGTTGGCGCTCCAAGGAATTCGCCACCTTCCTCTCCTTCCTCTGTTGCCTCCCCGTCTCCGGCAGAGGCTGAACGTGGCTTCACAGTCGACAAGGAATGGTATTTCTGGACCAGTGGAGATTGAGGGCTGCGCTCACGGGGGTTTACGATGAGCCCAGAAGCTGCGCCACTCATTCCTTCAAGCGGTCAGGGATCCACATGACACAAAGGCTTTGTAAAGGAAAAGAGTTGTGGGAAGAAAAAAAAGGAATCCAATAGTAAAAAAGGATTAAAGATAAAAGTCTCACTTCCTTGAAAGCCAGCTGTGTCTGACTCTAGGGGGCGGTGCTCATCTCTACAGTCAAAGAGACAGCTCTGTCTGCATCTGCAGATGTATCTGTGGTCATGTGACAGGCATGATTAGAACCGGAGCACATGGAACACTGTTCCCTTTCCCATGGAAGTGATACCTATTTAGTAAGGAAAAGGTCACCCTTGCTCAAAAGCCAGTCCTATCTGACTCTAGGGTTCAGTGCTCATCTCTGTTTATAGCCAAAGAACCAGCGCTGTCTGTGTCTGCAGACGTTTCCGTGGACATGTGGCAGGCACAACTAAACACCAGAGTGGACAGGATGCTGTTTACCTTCCCACCGAAACATTCCCTATTTATCTGCTTGCAATGTCTTGCTTTGGAACTGCTAGGTTGGCAGGAGCTGGGACAGAGACGGGAGCTCACTCCGTCGTGCAGTACCCGGGAATCGAACTCTGACCTTCCAGGCATCGAGTTCAGCATCTTAACCACTTGAGCCACTGCAGTCTCTATACCTATTTATCTACTTGCAATTTCTTGCTTTATTGCCACAATGTTAAATTTGGAAAATAGGCATTCTTCACTTCTTGGAAGTTCAGTTTCCCTTCTTGGATTAAAAAAATAAAATAAAAATCTAACGTTTGAAGAATTCCTTGTTTGCTCACTTCAGGGAGATTTCAGAACCATTCATT
The DNA here is from genome assembly GCA_030440675.1 of Furcifer pardalis. NCBI lineage: Eukaryota > Metazoa > Chordata > Lepidosauria > Squamata > Chamaeleonidae > Furcifer > Furcifer pardalis. The sequence continues at coordinate 3,480,547 of CP126899.1, read as the reverse complement.
TCCCTGAAATCCTAGAGGACGGGCGAAGTGTTAGATGAGGAGAGCTAACTTTGTCCCTAGCTTCAAAAAAAAGGCAAAAATAAGGAACCTGGAAACAAGTCAGCCTGACATCAATTCTTAGGAAAATACTAACTAGGACAATTTATAAACCAGTCGCTCTACAAATACCTTTGAAAACAATGCAGTAATAGCTAAAAGCCAACATGAGTTTGTAAAGAACAAATCCTGCCAGATTAATCATTTTTCAACTGGGTAACTTCCTTGGTAGATGGTGAAAATACTACAACTGTAATATACTATGAAATGTCTGGCCTAACATCCCGCTACAGTAATGGAGTAGGCCGGGGATTATCAACCTGCGGCCCATGGACCAGATGTAGCCTGTGGTACCATTTCATGTGGGGGGCCCACCGCCGCTTCCACCACACCTGGAAATGCCATGTGGTGGAGGAAGGGCAAAATGTCCGTCCGGCCCCCGAAACTGTCTGAGGGAGTGTGACCCGACCTGCGGCTTAAGAAGGTTAAGAACTCCTGGAGTAGACTGTACAGCCGAGTGTTGGGCAGCAGTAAATAACCTGACTCCCTAAAGGGGACAACGGTTACGGGCGGATGAGCCCCGATAGGTGGAGGAAATGGCACCCCGAAAACATCCTATTGGGCCCAACATCAAAACGAGAGGAGGAGGAACTCCGATTCCCAACGGTCACGGAGGGAGAAGAGGCCGTGTCAGATGGACTGGCCGTGAAGGCACACCTTGTCCCTATCCTCAAGGCTGTGGCAGTCCTTTGCAGTCCCGGTGTTAAATCCTGCACGACTCATTTCATACAGGAGATGGCTCCGTGATCATAGCGTGTGGGTCACTTCATGGCAAGCTAGGATCCACCTTAAACAAATTCACACCAATGGCATTTTTTCCAGCTTCAGTGGGGGTGGGGGTGGGGGATACATTCTTGTTCCAGCCAACGAATATACTATGACTTCATGTAGCCTTTGGCAACATGACTCATGATATTCTGATTAGCAAACTACAGTAACTAGGAGTGTCCTGGATAGCACAAATGCCAGTTAGATACCCAGTTGGTTACAGAATTGGTCTCAGAGATTGTTTATCAACAGCACCTTTACAAGTAAGGTACCAAAAGGCTCATTCCTGGGCCCTTGTGCTTTACCAACATTTTCATTAATCACTTGGATGACGGAGTGCAGGAAATACTTATCACATTTAGCAATAGCAAGTACAGTAAAAAAAACCCTACTTACGAAAAAAAAAGGTCTGTTCCGTAGGGTTTTGCTTAAATTGTTTTTTTATGTAACTCGAAGCAAACCCATAGGAAAAATATCTCTTTCACATAAATTTGAAAATGTTGTTGAAAAAAATTAACAAAGTACCATTGTGGATTGAATTCTAAATTACAGTAGAACCCTGTATTACAAATGCCTCTTACAGTGAAAACACTGTACAACGAAGATGAATGGGGGGGGGGGGGTGAGACACCATTGTGCCTCGTATAATGAAAATTTTCATTACACAATGCAATGCAGCGCTACAGGACGCATCATACAATGAAATTCTCTATGGGGAAAAATCATACAATGAAAATTTTCCGTTGTATGATTTTTCACCCCCATAGAGAGATTTGTTGTACGATGCATCCCATAGGGATTCTCGTTGTACGAAGCATGCATTGTATAATGAAAAGATCATATAACGATAAGCCCCGTGGAACAAATTATTTTCGTTATGTGGGGTTTTACTGTACAGTGATACCTCGCTTAAAGAGGCACTGGCTCCCAGTGTGCCTCCAGGTGCAATTCAATGTGCTGGTTATTACCTTTAAAGCCCTACATGGCAGTGGGCCAGGATACTTAAGAGACCGCATCCCCCCGAGAACATCTGTCTGTCCCACTAGAGCGGACCGGAGAGGCTCTCTGGTCGTACCTTCAGCTAGAGAGGCTCATCTCTCTAGCACGAGAAGGAGGGCCTTCTCTGTGTCCGCTCCGGCCCTATGGAACCTCCGGCCAACGAAGTTACGTCTCCAGACGGAGTTGCTGCCCTTTAGGAAAGGAGTGAAGACCTGGCTGGCGGGGCATAGTGTGGGGAGTGGGCCAGATGGCCAACTCGGTCGCCTGGCTCTTTTAAATATCCCACCTCTCTCGTCGGTGTTTTTAACTTGAATTTTAATTTTTAATTCTAATTTTATGCTAATTTTTAGCTTGATTGTATGTATGTGTTTTGGTTGTTTTTAGCTGTAAAGCTGCCCTGAGTCTTCAGAGGAGGGCGGGGTACAAATGAAATAAAACAAATAAAATAAGCAAAACACTATTGTAAGTGACCCATTGTGACTTCTGGCGGGGGGGGGGGATTGGGAACCCCCGATTTATTTGTTAAGCGAGTTTTTGGTTGACTTTATTTGTTAAGCGAGGCAACCATTCAGAGGAAAATCTGCTCTTTAAGTGAGTTAGTCTCTAAGTGAGGCGCCCTTAATGCGTGGATTTACTGTATTTTGAAAATCTGAATGTGCATGTGTTGGGGGGGGTGTCACATGTAGAATTTGACTCAGAAGACTCACAAACAGACACTCAATTTGACATGGGGAGGTTAAAAAAAAAGGTTAAAAGACTTTTCTAAGCAAGATCAAAGCCAAGGGAGTGTATGAGTGGGCTTTGATGACTTTCGACAAGACTTGACAATGGGGTCCTTTGTTGGTCTCCACTTGTGCACAGATTCTGTGACTAGGCTAAATGGGACGATTGTAGCAATGACATTTAAACTGCAAATATTATTAGTTTATATCCCTTTGAGTTGCTTAAATCGACCGATGAAGTCATTTGACGCATCCTTTATCTTTCTTTCAATGTATTGTCATTATTTGTTTCTTATCTATGTGTCTTAGTAAAGGTAAAGGTTTCCCTTGCTCGAAAGCCAGTCGTATCCGACTCTAGGGGTCAGTGCTCATCTCTGTTTCTAAGCCAAAGAGCCAGCGCTGTCTGCTTCTGCAGACGTTTCCATGGTCATGTGGCAGGCAGGACTAGACACTGGAACGCACAGAACGCTGTTACCTTCCCACCGAAGTGGTCCCTATTTATCTCCTTGCAATTTCTTGCTTTCGAACTGCTAGGTTGGCAGGAGCTGGGACAGAGACGGGAGCTCATTCCATCCTGCAGTACTCGGGAATCGAACTGCTGACCTTCCGCCTCCCAGTCAGTGTCTTAGTGACTTGAGCCACTCAACCTTTATTATACTTTAAAATATTTTTATTATTATTATTACAACAGGTTTTGCTATAATAACCCCCCTTGAGCTCAAGCCATATTTTGTTACAAGTCATATTTTGAGGCTTAATGGTTTAATAAATGACTGGACTGACGGATTAAGGTGCAAATTGAAATTCTTGGCATCTAGGATCAATTACTTAAGCATTTAACGACCCTAAAGCCCCTGCATAAACCAGTGTTTAAACACAAATCCCCTATTAGCAACTTTCATGGAAGGGCAACAGGGTATCCCGTATCAGAGAATAAACAAGACAAAAAAAGTCAAAAAACATTGTAGCACATTCTGCAAAGCAGACAACATTTTCCCAGCCTGCAAAATAAAGATTATCCCATGCAACTGCTTTTTAGGCTTTACAGCAGGGGTGTCCAAACTACAGCCCATGGGCTGGATCCGGCCCCCAGCCAGCAATTCATCTGACCCACACTGCCCTTGACGCTCCCGGAAGCTGAAGTAAAATAGGCCTGCGCATGTGCAGAATGCTGCCGTAAATGCACCCATGGCCGTCATAAACTCTTTTATGACAGTCGTGTGTGCATTCATGGCGTTTTGCGCATGCGTGAGCCTGTTTTACTTCCGCTTTGAGGAACCACATGACCGGCCCACTGAACCATGTGAGCAGCCCGCAGCCTGTAAAGTTTGGCCACCCCTGCTTTACAGTCTCTCTTCATGGTAAGCTAGCTTGGGATAGAGGGCAAGTGTGACTAAGTGAAATCCAGTTAAAAGTAAAGTTTGCCCTTGTTCAAAAGCCAGTCGTATCCGACTCTAGGGTTCAGTGCTCATCTCTGTTTCAAAGCCGAAGAGCCAGTGCTGTCTGCTTCTTCAGACGTTTCCGTGGTCACGTGGCAGGCATGACTAGACACCGGAGCGCACAGTTATAAAGTACAGTGGCTCAAGTGATTAAGAGGCTGACTGGGAGGCGGAAGGTCAGCAGTTCAAAACCCGAGTACTGCATGACAGAATGAGCATCCGTTTCTGTCCCAGCTCCTGGCAGTATGAAAGCAAGAAATTGCAAGGAGATAAATAGGGACCGCTTCGGTGGGAAAGGTAAACAGCGTCCCGTGCCTCCCGGTGTCGAGGCATGCCCACCACATGTCCACAGAAACATCTGCAAACACAGACAGTGCTGGCTCTTCGGCTATAAACAGAGATGAGCACTAAACCCTAGAATCGGATATGACTGGCTTTCGAGGAAGGGTGGTGCGTATACATTCTGAGAACCTGTGTTGATTTTAAACTTTTCAGCATCACGTATAGAGTCAGAGGGCAAAAATGATCTCACCATGAAAGGGAAAGAGGAAAGGTGGTTGTTCGGCATGCTTTAGGAAGGAAGGATTTCCATGGGAACCATGAGAAAGTATACAATACACAACCCAACATTCACACCCAGCTGGGAGGAAGGAAAGCCTGGCAAAGTTGAGGAATAACGTAGAATCAGCAGCTTCTTCAATTTCATCCTTATTTTTGGGAAATAGGATCCTTCCAGTGACCTGAAACTTCTTGTAACACCAGACCACCCTTTATTAACACACTGATCTTATCTATTTTTTGGAAAATACGCATGGCAGAGAGAGATATTTAGCAGACCTTGGAAGTATCTACGGTAGTCCCGTGATGATGAACCTTGGCACTCCAGATGTTTTTGGACTTCAATTCCCAAAAGCCCAAGCCCCCTGCGAATCCACATGGATGGGTTCATTGCGATTCATCCTGCCTGCACCACCCTTGTCGCTCCCGGATGCGGAAGTAAAATGACGAGGGCGGCACAGGCCAGATGAATCGCAGTAAACCCAGTGATGTGGATTCACAAGGGAGTTGGGTCTTGTATTTTTTTATTTATTGCATTTTATTTCTATGTCACCTTTATCCCAGAACCAGACTTTTTCACTATGCACTTTATTATTATTATTATTATTATTATTATTATTATTATTATTATTATTATTATTATTATTATTATTATTATTAGCAAAACAAAACTGAAAACAATAAAGTTCTAAGTATTAAAACACAACTAAACCCCTGGTGTTATTAAAATAAAGATTGAAACATTGATTAAAAGACTAAAACGAGCTTACCATATATACTCGAGTATAAGTCAGGGTTTTTTAGTCCCCCCAAAACGAGGTCCACAAATGGTACTTGACTTATATTCGGATCGCTTTAAAGACTCAAAAACATGCCCACACAAATGTCTACATTAATTAAATATTTTAATTATTGAAACTCTGCTGGACTTCCCACACCTGACTTATGCTCGGGTCAATCTGTTTTCCTAGTTTTAGAGGTCCAAATTAGGTACCTCGACTTATATTTGGGATGGCTTATAGTCGAGTATATACAGGATCTTTTAAAAGAGAATCAGATTAGCTCAAATGTTGTAGTTTCAGCCTCCTCGACTATTGTGTTAGTTTTGAACCAGAAACGGACATACCCTGGTAATGGCGACCTTCTGTTGCTGGCTAAACCTTCTCACACTAGGTCAGGTGAAAGAAACTGTAGAATGAACTCACTAAAAGGTGCCTTCATTTTGGCTGTTTCACGCCTGGCCTAAGCTCCCCCTGGTGGCTTAGCAATTAAAACAGGGGTGCCCAAACTATGGCCAGTGCACCAGATGCGGCCCCTGATGCCAATTCATCCAGCCCGTGCCACCCTCGTTGCTCCCGTACGGATGCATTTTACTTCCACTTCTGGGAGTGACTAGGGTGGTGTGGACCAGATAAATTGGCATCTGGTGACGGATCTGGCCCACAGGCTGTAGTTTGGACACTCCCTCCTCTCTTGTTTAGGAAGTAACTTTTGCCCATAATGTGTGCATATGCAGACAAGCCTGAGACAGTAAAGGCAGGTACCACATTCATTGGTCATAAAAAGGGACTAGCTCAAATTTTAGTCTGATAAAGTAAAACTGTTATTCCTGCACTTATAAAGATTTAGATAAATTCCAGGTGGGTACAATCTGTGAAGGGACTACGGTGGCTTAGCGGTTAAGACACTGTAGTTGACAGCTGGAAGGTCGGCGGGTTGAGACCAGAGTGCTGCACGACGGAGCGAGTTTCCGTCTCTGTCCCAGCTCCTGCCAACCTAGCAGTCTGAAAGCAAGACTGAAAGCAAGCAGTTAGGGTTGCCATAATTCTCTCCCACAAAACCGGGACATAAGTATACTTGACAAAAATGGGCAGGTTGTCTACAAAATTGTCCTTTTTAAAACAAACATAATATAATGACAGCTATAAAACACTTTCACATTAAATATATCAATATATAAATGAATTTATTTACAACAGTTAATTCTTACTGTAAGATGATCTGTTGTATTTCTGAGAAGTTGCGTCACGGCCAACTCTTAACGTCCTCAGTTCCAGGAAACACACTGGCCACGCGTATCGGGCGGTGGTGTGAGGCGAGGACGTTAAGATTTGTCTCCAGGTATACTCCAACTCAATATGTGGCAGGAAATCACTTGTTTGATGACGAGAGTTCGGATTTATTTCAATGGTGTGTTATAATACACAACCAGTATGTTTTAAAAATCTGGGACTTTAATATGATTTTTACTGAACTGGCAGATACAATTTTTCCAACCTTGAATCTGGGACAATCCCGGCTTTCCAGGCGACATATGGCAACCCTAGCTTTGGTGGGAAGGTAAACACCATTCCGTACGTTCCGGAAACACCTGCAGATGTTGGCAGCACTGGCTCTTGGGCGGTAAAGATGAGCACCAAACCGTACAGTCAGATACAACTGACTTTTGATCAAGGCCATCCTTTACCTTTACAATCTGTGAGAACTAAGAATAGAACATTCATTCTCAATGATGGCTGTCGTTGAATATTAATTACCCGGCGGGTTAGAGTGACCACAATATCCTCACCATTTATGTCTGACCTGTCAGGAGGGCTCTTAGCGATGGCCTCCTTCAACATAAGCCTCAGCTGCAAATTCTACATAAGGGTTACTCGTGAGTCAAGTAGATAAATCAGGCAGGGGCAACTTGGTAAGTCCTGCCCAGGCCATCCAGTGGCTTCACAGACCACAAAAATGCCAACAAAAAAGAATTGCCAAACAAATATAAGTTTAATAATAATAATATTAATAATAATAATTAAAAAAAAGAGAACACTAGGCTAAAAATGTCTGGAAGTTCATTTCCCGACCAAACATTTATGTTCGAAGAGAGAGGGGTTAAACAAGGGATTCTCAACCAGTGGCCCATAGGCTAGATGTGGCCCGCTGCACCATTTCATCTCTCACTCCCCCCCCCTCCACCACACCCAGAAGTGTCATGTGAGGGAGGAAGGGCAAAATAGCCATCAGGCCCCCGAAGCTGTCTGAGGGGGGCTGGGAGATCAACAGAACTCATGATTCTTGGTCATTTCTTTTACACTTCTAGCATTTATTTGTGCTTGCAAAATCGTAAAGGACGTGGCTTATTTTTTTCTCCTTTTCACCTTAGCTTTGCCTCCTCTTCTCCTCCAGAAAGTACTAAACAGTTCTCTGGCCTTGATTTTATTTCAAGTTTGGTTGTCTGGACTCCTGAAGCATTATTAGCTGTAATTTTTAATCGGTTTTAATTATAGATTTTAAAAAAACTTTTAATTTTTTTAAAATCTGTATTGTTCTGATGTTTTACGATGTGACAAACCGCCCTGGGTCGCCTTGGTGAGGAGGGCGGTATATAAATACAAATAAACAAATAAATAAATAATTCTGAATATAAATTTGAGAAGCATTTTGCTCTCTGTTCTCTCACCCCCTCCTTCCTTATAGACTTCTGTTTACAAAAAGTTAGGGCAGCTATTTTGACAATGGAAGGAAGGAAGGAAGGGAGGAAGGATCGTAGCTGTACAGAATGTTTCTAAACATATGCAATATGCCTTTTCTCCTAGAAAGCCGTCCTTCTTTCTTTTGGTGATGGTCTGTGGCAGGGGTACCCCCAACCTTTTTACACCGCAGGCATGACCATGCCCCCAGAAGTGGAAATGGGCATGTTTACAACATCTGTAAATGCGCCCACTTCCGCATACATGACAGCCGTGGGTATGTTTGCGCATGCGTGGCACATTTTACAGCTGACGTAAACGCTTCTGCTTCCACTTCCGGGAGCAGCGAGGGCGGCTGCAGGCCACATGAAATAGTCCTGTGGGCCAGGTCTGGCCCACGGGCCATAGGTTGAGAACCCCTGGTCTGTGGCTTTCTGCTCTTCCTCCTAAGATAGGGACAGGCCGTGTTTATATACTCTGAGTATTTAAAGCAGGGGTGCCCAAATTACAACTCATAAGCCGGATTCGGCCCCCAATGGCATTCCATCTGGCCCAGGGTTGCCCTTACTGCTCATGGAAGCAGATGCATGAGCGTGTCTACATTCACTTCCGGATTCGGTGCAAGTGCGTTTGCGCAAGTGTATCTGCATTCACTTCTGAGTTCGGCGTGGATGCGGATGCGTTTGTGCATGCATGTCTGCATTCACTTCCAGGTTCAATCCTGACACATTTGTGCATGTGCGTTCAATTCCAGGTGTGGCGTGGACACTCTTGCACATGTGCAAACATGTCCGTGCCACACCCGGAACCAAATGCGGACACGCTCATACATGCACAAACACATTCGCGCTGCGCCCGGAAGTGAATATGCACAAATGTATCCACAGGCACAAACGTGTCCGCTTCCAGGGGCGTGATCAGGCCCACTCAGGTGTTCCAGGGACGTGGTCATGCCCGCAGCGCAAAAAAAATTGGACACCCAGGGTTTAAAGTGCCACAACGTTTTTGGTCTTTTTGTTTCGTTTAACGCTACTCTCTGGTGTTCTACAAGCGATGCTTGTAATTTCGTTTCAACAGTACCGTCACCCCAATGTGCATTTTCACTCGCTCCACTCTGCATTCATTTCATTGCCATTTGGCCTCACCCTTTACTCCTTTACTTCCATTTCACACCCAGCCACCTACCAACCAAAGATAACAGCTTCTGTATCCAGGTAAGCAGAGTCTAGCCCACAGAAGCCTATCCCCAGAGTATATTTTTACATTTTGCTCAACCAGGACTTCGCCGCCGACCTCCAGCCCCCCATCAATGGCTGGAGGGGGGAGAGAAATCTATTATTTATTTAGAAAAATGTATATAAACCTGAACAAACAAATAAATAAATAAATAAATATGAAGAAATGTTGCTAATTTATTTATTTGTGACAGGATAGGCTGCCCTTGTTTCGTTATTTTCTAGTTCTGTATTTTATATGTAAGCCGCCCTGAGTTGCCACGATGTGGTGAGTGGGTGGCTATTTTTGTTGCTCAGTCACACAGTCGATTCCAACCCTTTGTGACCCCATGGACCTCCAGGCACTCCTGTTCTCCACCATCCCCCTCAACTCACTCAGCTCTGTGCCCATTGCGTCCACAATACCATCTAGCCATTCTCATTGTCAGCCACCCACTTCTTCTTTTGCCTTCAGCCTTTCCAAGCATCAAGGCCTTCTCAAGTGAGTCTTCTCTTCTCATTTGATGTCCAAAGTACTTTAGCTTCATCTTGACTATTTGACCTTCTAAGGAGCAGTCAGGGTTGATTTCTTCTAAGATTGACCTATTTGTTCTCCTCGCTGTCCAGGGGACTCTCAAAACTCTCCTCCAGCACCACATCTCAAAGGCACCTATTCTTCTGCGCTCAGCTTTCCTAATGGTCCAGCTCTCACAACTATACATTGCCACAGGGTGGCTATATAAATATGAATTATAAATAAATAAATAAATTTCCAATTTCCTAACACCAAACTTGAGTATACTGCTCAACTTCTTCTGCTTTAACTTCCTCTGTTAAAGCAATGCCTCCTTGCCTTCTACCTGTCCAGAAATCTGGCCTTCTGCTCTTTCTCCTGGGGAAGGGAAGGGGCAAGGGAAGTTGACGGGCCGCTTATGAACCTCACTTCAGGACTGTAAACCTCAAACTGGTGGGACCCCTCAAGGAAATCTGATATTCTAACAAGTTAATAATCAACATCTATCCTCAAGAAGCACTCCAGTTGGATAAAAAGCTTCCACCCCATAACAAAACTGCTAGGAAACCCAGGGTCTCGTCTAGATCATTATCAGCTCTACCTCCTCTTCAAAACTGTAAGGCAGGGATTCTCAACCTGAGGCCCGTGGGCCAGATGTGGACCACAGCCCCATTTCACGTGGCCCACCACCACCTCCACCACACCAGGAAGTGCCATGGGGTGGAGGAAGGGCAAAATGGCTGCCTGGCCCCCAAAAGCTGTCTGAGGGAGCGTGACCCCGGGCCCCCGGCTTTCAAAGGTTGAGAACTCCTGCTATAAGAGGTGGGCCAGGACCTCTCTGTTGCAATACAAAAAAAAGGAAAGACAGGAAAAACATCTCAGGAAACGTTGAGGGGAAAGTACATAATTCAACTCTCTCTACTCTAGGAATGTAAATACTCTTGAAGGCCGTCCACTCTGTTGGTAGAGCAAAGAATATTTTTAAAAGAAAATATTGCTAGGGGATGGTGAATGGAATTTGGGAGGATGTAAGACTAAGATAAGGTGAGTGCTTTGTGCTGGAGGAAACAAGCTTGGTAAAGATTTCCAGGGTTTGGGTCACTTCCTTGAGTCAGCCGGACAGACCAACACATTCGTGCTAGCACATTGCTTTGCTTATTGTATTGGACCTAGTTATGAGCAAACCAGGTGAAGGGGAGACTTATACAAGCCTGTAATTTCCAGACCAAGCCTACATCACAGCATCGTTGTATGAGGCCTTGAATTGCTGCGGGTAATTTTATATATACATATATAAAAAATCTGCTTGTCTAATTTGTTTGAGGCACATCAAAAGAAGCAAAAAGGAATGTGAAGGGTTTGTATAGTTTTAAACATTGGAGATTTTATGTACGCCGCCCGGAGTCACATGTCGATTGGGGCGGCTATACAAATAGAAGATAGATAGATAGATAGATAGATAGATAGATAGATAGATAGATAGATAGATAGATAGATAGATAGATAGATAGAAGTCTTCTAGATTTGTTACACATCTCCAAAATTTCCCCCAATGAAAATGTTCTCTGGGATTTAAAATCCAATATATCTGAAAGTCCACAAAAACTACTTCTGCTAAGAAAGCAAAAGTAAAAGACCAAGTGTATTATGAAGAGATCTTAAACCCGGGGTTTGCAACCTACAGTCCACAGGCCGAATCCAGCCTGCAGTGCCAAATAATCCAGCCGCCAACCTCGCTCCAGCCACCCAAAGTATTGGCGGGGGCTCATTTATGGACACGTAAACGCTTTTATGCTGCCATAAATGAGTACGCAGCCGTCGTAAACGTGTTTACTACAGCCGTAAAAATGAGTCCGCAGCCACTGTAAACGCATCTGTGACAGCCGCGGACGCGTTTTACAGCACCAGTCTGGCCCGCTCAGCTGTCTGAGGGGGAGTGGGCCGGACTGCAGCTGGAAAACATTGAGAACCCCTGTCTTAAACTAACATGAGAGGATCTACTTTACCAGACACTCACTCATGCACAACAAAGTCCCCATTTTGCCACCCTGTGTGGGAGTGGTTGTCAAGCACATGGCAGTTTGGTTTCTGTGGTATTGGTGCACCATACTCCAAAAAAATCTCAAACAAAGATAAAATGGAAGTCAACCTCTGCAGTCTGCTGAATAATGGAAGGTGGGGACCTTAAGCACTCTGTTCTTTTTTTTCTTTCTTCCTCCTCCACACTTCACACTTTTGATAAGCGATTCCTACTATGCAGAATTTTGATTCATAATCTGTTAACCCTTTCCCACCCTGTGGATAAAAAGAAAAGCTAGAAAGGGGTATATTGTATTCCCAAGGCTACGGGAAACCCATCATAGTCATGGGGAAGCTTCGCCTGTGGGCAGGGTTGCCATACGTCCCGGAAAACCGGGATTGTCCTGGATTCAAGGTCGGAAAAATTGTCCCGGCCAGTTCAATAAAAATCATGTTAAAGTCCCGGATTTTTAAAACTTACTGATTGTGTATTATAGCACATCATTAAAATAAATTTGAACCTTCACCATCAAGCGAGTGATTTCCTGCCACACTGGAGTTGGAATATACCTGGAGACAAATCTTAACATCCTCGCATCACACCACCGCCTAATAAGTGTGGCCAGTGCGTTTCCTGGAACTGAGGACGTTAAGAGTTGACCGCGGTAAGGATTAACTGTTGTAAATAAATTCATTTATGTATTGATACATTGATATATTTATGTATTGATATACAGTATTTACATTTAATGTGAAAGTGTTTTATAGTTGTCATTACATTATGTTTGTTTTTTAAAAAAGGTTATTTTGTAGATAACCTGCCCATTTTTGTCAAGTATATTTCTGTTCCGGTTTTGTGGGAGAGAATTAGGGCAACCCTACCTGCAGAAATTGTCATATCCCTGTGGATCCCAAATGTCCTTATGATCATTAGCACAAAACAACTGGAAAACCAAGGGAATTCCTGCAAGAGGTCCATTGCCAATGATCATCGTAAAAATGCAAACATAATATGTTTTTTAAAAAAGCATAGTACTGTACTTCTATTAGAAATAAATATTCCTGCTTTGTCTACACCGGGGTCCCCAACCTTTTTACGCCGTTGGCCTGACCATGCCCCCAAATGGCTGAGCGGGCCTGACCACACCACCCCGGAAGCGGACACGTTTACGACAGCACCCGTATGGGCGTGTTTTACTTCTGCTTCCAGAAACCACGAGGGCTTTGTGGGCCGGATGAATTGGCATTGGGGGCCGGGCCCCATGCCATAGTTTGGGCTCCCTGAACCACATGATTGGCCCAGGGGTAAGGTATGGCTTGTGGAGCACCCTTAAAACTCTAGAGCAGGGGTGCCCAAACTTTCTGGGCCACAGGCCGATCACGTTCAGGCAGATGGTCACTATGGCCCAGGGCCCAATCCTGTTCCCAATGACAATTCATCCAGCCTGCAAAGCCCTCGTCACTCCTGGAAGCGGAAGTAAAATGCACCCATACACAGAATGCTTCAATGAATAGAGTTAGGCTGGGGAAAGAGGAGAAATCTAACAGCTTGTGTAAAAGAATAGGCATACAAAGAACCAAAAGAAAAACCAAAATCAAACTGTTGCCTTGAAGAATTTAATGTGTTCTTATACCCTGACAGAAAGAAAATCCTCTTTCATCGTAATTATTTGTTTGTAGCTATCAATATGCAATGCAAAAATATGATAGAATACAAAGTGATTTTCTGCACCTACAGCTTCCCAGCAGGCAAAGACTGCAGGGTAAAATCTGTCAGTAACTACAGGCCCAATATCTAGACCGGGGTTTGCAACCTATGACCCGTGGGCCGGATCCGGCCCATGGCACCAAATAATCCATCCCCCGACCTCGCTCCAGCTGTCCCCGCCGCACCCACCCCTGCTGCCAGAATCATCCATGGACTCATTTTACAGCACCAGTCTGGCCCGCTCAACTGCCTGAGGGGGCGTGGTCTGGCCCACAGCTGAAAAACATTGCGAATCCCTGACCTAGACAGAACTTCCCTGTTCGCTGGCAGTCTATCTGTAAATAACAATGGAGGTGAAGTATCAGGAGGGGAGGTTTACCGCGGGGGCGAGGAATCTCCGACCCTCCAAGTATTTGGGATTTCACCTCCCAGATGTTCCAGAAAAGTATAAATGATTATAGAGAATTAAACCTGGGGATGGATCTTGCCTACTCAGGGAATTAAAAAAACTTTTATCATCCAAGTACTAAATTTAAGTATGACTCAAGCAATTAAGACGCTGAACTCGCTAACTAGAGTTCGATTCCTGAGAACTGCACGACAGAGTGAGCTTCCGTCTCTGTCCCAGTTCCTGCCAACCTAGCAGTTCAAAAGCAAGGAATTGCAAGTAGATAAACAGGGACCACTTCGGTGGGAAGGTAAAGAGCATTCTGTGCACTCTAGTGTATAGTCATGGCTACCACATGTCCATGGAAACGTCCAGCGCTGGCTCTTTGGCTATAAACAGAGAAGAGCACTGAACCCTAGAGTCAGAAACGACTGGCTTTCGAGCGAGGGCAAACTTTACCAAGTTTAATTTAGTTACAAATTACATTGTCATATCATGAAATTAATATGAGCCTTCAGTCTCTCAAAAAACAACTGCACGTTTAGAAAAGAAATTTGCAAACATTTTTTTAAAAAGCAACGGATGAACATTTCTCCCTTCTTTTGAGGGATGAAAGAAAGCCAGGCCCCGCTCCCCACAAGAAAATCTGGCTTTTTTTCCCAGTGCTGTCCTAGAGGAAGATGCCAAGCATGCACAAATTGTATTTCCTTTCCGCCCCAAACAGTCTTATCTTATGATTCAAGTTTTAAGTGTAGGTCACAGATAAGCAACTGATGTTGACGAATGGATTGTTACAGTATGGAAACCTCAGAATGCGCACAAGCGCTCCCACCACCACCACCTCCGCCCTTGCTCCAATGGGTGAAAATGGGCAGCTGGAGGTCCAATGGGTGGAAATGAGCAGCCTGAGGTGGTTGTACTTCAGAGTCCCGAGACACATCCTAAAAAACAAGCCCTGCCTTCCTGGCATCATGTGCTGTTTCATAGCCACAAGTCATGGGATAAAGTTTGGAAAGGAAACAATTGAGCAAAAAAATAATAATCCTGAAACAGGAAAATAAAACAGATTCAAGAAGCATTACTAGCCACAGACGTTAATGGGGAAACAAATCGAGTCGGTGCCGGGGAACCCCAAAAACGTCACAGATATACAGTAATAGAAAGGGGATATCCATCCTGAAGTCTTCACATCTCCTTTGACCAAATTCTGCAGATCTGCAATGATTACCACAGTTTATATCAGGGGTTCCCAACCTACGGCCCATGGGCCAGCCCTGGACTGCAGCACCATTCTGTCCAGCCAGTGGGGGGCTCAAAAAAAATTACTACCACACTGTAGGCGTGGTATGGTGGGCGTGGCCAAGGGGAAAGCCCTGCGCTGCACCTGAATTAGGACTACTTCGTTTCAAAACTTGGGTGGGCAGAGGGGCCAGCCAGAATGTCTGCTACCGGTTCTGGCGACCCGGCGCGAACATGCTGGTGTCCACCACTGTATCCAACCCGTCGTCACCTCCACTGCAGACGGAAGCGGACACTTTTGTCAGCTGTAAAACGAGCTTGTGCATGCATAAATGCGCCTGCGGCTGTTGTAAACGCAGAAGTGGGCACATTTACGACAGCCATAAATGCACCCGCTCCAAGTCGCCGGGGGCGTGGTCCGTCCCGCTCAGCTGACCAGGGTGTGTGGTCAGGGTCAAGGCATAAAAAGTTTGGTAACCCCTGGTTTATATCTTTGAAGACTATTTGGGGGTTGTGTGTGTTTAAGATGAGACTGGAGGGCGAATTAAAAGCAAGGGTTCTCAAACTTTCGTATCTTGCCTTCCACAAAACACATTTTATTTAAGAAGCTGTTTTCCACCATGATGAAAGGAAGGCCTTTTTCCACGAAGGACATGTACATGCCTAGCAGGATTTTGTTATCATACTTATCATTAAAATTAAAAATGTAAAAATATTGCTGGCAGTAAACATAAACAAACAATATTTCCATCAGTAGTTCAAAATTGGTATGGATACTGTTCAGCATAAATTTTAGCACTATAAGTGTAAAAAAAAAACCCACCAAAGAGAATAATCCCTTAGTAATTTTTATGAACGCCTTATGTGCCATGGGCGGTGGCAGTAATAAAAAAAAAAAAGACAGAGGTGGTTCTGAGCATGTGTAGAGTCCCATCTCTTCTAAAAACAACCAGCCCCTCCATAGCCGGAAGAAAATTTAAATCTGTATATACTCAAGTATAAGTCTAGTTTTTTAGCCCCCAAAATGAGATCCAAAATAGGAACTCGACTTAACGACCCCGAGGGTCTCAAAACCGCAGTGGTGCAAATTCAAACATCCTTTTAAAAAATTACTAACACTACTGTAAAAATTTGAGAACACACCCACACAAATGTCTGAATAAATTAATTGTACCGCATTTTCAGCTGCTGCATTTTCCACCCCGGACTTATACTCGGGTCAATCTATTTCCCTAGTTTTAGAGGTCCAAATTAGGTACCTCGACTTATATTCGGGATGACTTATAGTCGAGGATATACAGTAGGTAGTTTTTAACCTTCAAAAACTACGCTTTTGAAATGATCGCTGCTGTTTGTAAAGAGGAGGACCTGGAAATCAACAGATGCACAAAAGGCAAACAAGGAAACCTACACCTTTCCTTACCTTTCAGCTCTCCACCAGGTCACTCCCATAGGCTTCTTTCTTCAGCTTCCCGAGGGGTTCATTTATAGAGCCAAAGGGAGGCGCAGAAATGTGATGCTGGAGCAATTCAATTTAGTTTGCCCATCATCATAGGTCATGAAGGACCCCTTGGTCACTTGCCAGCCACCCTTGAGCCTCTGGGCTTAAACCAAGCTTTAAAACCATCCTCCGTTCCACCACTACAGCGTCCTCTCTTCCTCCTCCTCCTCTCCCTCCCAGATTCTCCCAGCCGGACACTAAATAAACCAGGAACAACCGCCTGTATTTAGATCCTCCCTAGGAATTAACCCCTCTTACACCCTTCTGGTTCTTTGTTTCTGCAGACTGGCTGGCTCAATGTCAGCTCCGGGAAACGATGACCAGCGGTGACCTTGGCTCCCTTGCGGTCCTTTTTTTGACTCCAGGTGAGCCTAAAAGACGTATTTGCATAGCTGGAGACAGGTGAGAGGGCGGTGAGAGGGCTTCTGAGCAGGTGGGGGAAGATCAAGCACTCTAAAGAGGCTGCTAAAACTACACTTCCCCAAAGAAGTAGGGAGAGAGAAATTTCCTGATACAACAGATCTGAAAGCCAGAATTTGCCAATCCTTCTTGATGCTCCAGTGTCTAGTCCTGCCTGCCACATGACCACGGAAAGGTCTGCAGAAGCAGACAGCGCTGGTTCGCCGGCTTTGAAACAGTGATGAGCACTGAACCCTAGAGTCAGATACGACTGGCTTTCGAGCATGGGAAACCTTTACTTTGATATTAAGCATTCTCTTTTTTCTTCTTCTCTGTTAACATCCGTTTGGCTCCAGTTTGAATTTTAGCCTCCTTGGGGCAGAGACTCAACTTCTGTATAGCTCAGTGCTAAATATATGCCGTATATACTCGACTATAAGTCGTCCCAAATATAAGTCAAGGTACCTAATTTGGATTTCTAAAACTAGATTGACCCGAGTATACGTCAGGGTGGGAAATGCAGCCGTTGCTAGTGAGTTTCAGTAGTTAAAATACATGAAACTACAGTAAAACTAATTAATTCAGATATTTGTGTTGGTGTGTTTTCGAGATTGTACAGTAGCGTTAGTGCTTTTTTAAAAAATGTGTTTGAATTTGCACCACTCGAGTATATACAGTAATATCTTTTTTCTATTATTGGCAATATTAATAATATTACTGCAAAAGTGATTCCCTACCTACACCATTTGTCTGTCTGTCTGTCTGTTTTACTTACTTACTAGGGGCTACGGTGGCCCAGTGGGTCGCCACGGCCAAGATGACGGTATATAAATTCGAATAAATAAATAAATTCTGGGAGATGTAGTAAAAAAATAGCTTTGTCTACCTCTATTGCACATTAGCTGGATGTTAGCTCTTCTTATTTGAGATTTTTAAAATTGGGGTTTGGATTAAATGTCTAAGGAAGAGTAAAGCAAAATTTGTTGCTTTCAAGACTGTTGTTTTTGCTGCAGTGGCATAAATGAAGTACAATTCTCCTAGAGTTCTCTAGCACAAAAGGGTGCCCAAATGTTTTTGGCCGGGTGCCTGACCATGCCCCCGGAACAGCGAAGTGGGCCAGACCACGCCCCTCAGAACAGGGTGTGTTTGTGCATGCGTGTACATATTCCCTTCCTGGTACAGCATGGACGCTTCTGCGCGTGCACAGAAGCATCTGTATTCACTTCCTGGGTTTGGTGCGGACGCTTCTGCACGTGCGCGTGGACGTCTGCGCCGAACCAGGAAGTGAATATGGACGTGTCTGGACATAAGTGTCCATATTCACTTCCTGGTTTGGCAAAGGTGTCACGGGCCTGATGGAATGGCTTTGGGGCCATATCCGGCCCATGAGCCATAATTTGGGCATGCCTGCTCTAGCATCTCAAATGTGTGTGTGGGGGGATGTTTTTCATCATACCCGATCTACAAGGCAAGATTGAACGTTGGGCCTTCTTTGGCCAAACTGAATCCCTGCTGTCTTTGGACGATGGGCCCTCTTCCACTTGCTGCTTCTATCAACGCTTTTGTGATCTGCTTGACTGGGTGAGTCCCAAAACTGGATCCTGCCTATGTAAACACTTGCTTTCTTGCAGCCTTCAAAGCAAACACAGTGCTTCTCCTGAGCCCTTTGCCCAGCCTGACCAAAGCGGGATCGCGCCAACTGGGTGATTGCCACGTGGCTCAGCCTGCGTCTAGGACTCGGGTCCAATTTTAAAGGTATTTAAGGATTGGGGTTTTTTTTATCATGGTGTCCCCCCATGGGTTTCTACAGCCAAGCAGGGATTTGAACCCAGGCAGCTTAAGTGCATCATTCTACATCTGCCTAATGTCTAGGGCAGCAGAGAAATCCAGCCTTTGGCACATTTCCTTTCCAGATTCCTATTCTCAGCATCCCTGAAGCCAGCATGGTTACAGCATAGGTGCTCCGAAAACTCCCACTGTGGATAGAGTTTTTACATACATACTTTGATGCAACCTTCTTTTGTTGTAAGAACATGTCAATGCTCAACATCATCAATTTTAAAAAAAATTCTCATTTTTAAAATCACTAGGAGAAACATCAACAATTTGAGATATGCAGATGATACCACTCTAATGGCAGAAAGTGAGGAGGACTTAAATAAACTCCTGATTAGGTTGAAAGAAGAAAGTGCAAAAGCTGGTTTGAGACTCAGTATAAAGAAAACCAAGATACTGTACTGTAATGGCCACAGGCCCTCTCAGTCCCTGGAAAATAGATGGGGAAGAAGTAGAAACAGTGACAGATTTTACTTTCCTAGGATCCAAGATCACTGCAGATGGAGATGGCAGGCATGAAATAAAAAGGCAACTGATTCTTGGGAGGCAAGCAATGAGAAACCTGGGGAGCATAGTGAAAAGTAGAGACAGCGCATTGCAAACAAAAATTCAAATAGTCAAAGCAGTGGTATTCCCGGTGGCAATGTATGGTTGTGAGAGCTGGACCATTAGGAAAGCTGAGCGCAGAAGAATAGATGCCTTTGAGATGTGGTGTTGGAGGAGAGTTTTGAGGGTACCCTGGACGGCAAGGAGAATAAACAGGTCAATCTTAGAAGAAATCAACCCTGACTGCTCCTTAGAAGGTCAAATAATAAAGATGAAGCTGAAGTACGTTAGACATCAAATGAGAAGAGAGGATTCACTTGAGAAAGCCTTGATGCTGGGAAAGGTGGAGGGCAAAAGAAGAAGGGGGCGGCCCAAAATGAGATGGCTAGATGGTATTGTGGACACAATGGGCACAGAGGTGAGCGAGTTGAGGAGGAGGGTGGAGGACAGAAGTGCCGGGCGGACAGTGGTCCATAGGGTCATCGCAAAGGGTCGGAATTGACTGTGCGACTGAACAACAAACATAGGCTTCTTGGGAGCCGATAGCTCTCTCTAGTGGACATAATGTACTATATCCACACTGCCACAGAAAATAAAGGTAGCCTTTGGAACTTCGAAGGTCTTGCCTTTTCAATGCTAGCATTGCATGTACAAGCTCTGAGGTAAAGGTAAACGTCGCCCTTACTCGAAAGCCAGTCGTATCCTTCTCTAGAGTTCAGTGCTCATCTCTGTTTACTGCCAAAGAGCCAGTGCTGTCTGCGTCTGCCAACGTTTCCTTGGACGTGTGGCAGGCATGACTAGACACTGGAGTGCATGGAACGCCATTGACCTTCCCATCAAAGTGGTCCCTATTTATCTACCATATATACTCGAATATAAGCCTAATTTTTTAGCCCCAAAAATGAACTCCAGAAAGGAGACACGGCTTATACTTGGGTCAATGACCACGAGGGTCCCAAGAACGTGCCAGATTGAGATGTGCCGACAATTTAATTTTACCATATTTTTATGTATTTTGATTATTGAAACTCACTAGCAGCTGCTGCATTTCCCACCCTCGGCTTATACACGGTTCAATCTATTTTCCTGGGTTTTCAGGTCAACATTTTGTACCTCGGCTTATATTCAGGTCAGCTTATAATCGAGTATATGTGGTATATACCAGTCCATAGCACTTAGTACACTCCCTGGGTGGATCACACGTTAATTAGTATTTTCCCCCAAACATTTACTGACAGAAAGATGGAAGGCTGAGTCAACCTTGAGCCCCGGTCAAGATTGAACTTTTGAACTCACAACTTTTTGGTTACAGTACAGCAGTTTAACCACTACCCCACCAGGGCTTCTGGCCAAGAAGCCAATTACAGTAGACATTAAAGCTATTACCCCTAGGTAGGACTATCCTAGATTGGTCTTAGTAAAGGTCGCCCTTGCTCAAAAGCCAGTCATATCCGACTCTAGGGTTCAGTGCTCATCTCTCTTTCTAGCCAAAGAGCCAGCGCGGTCTCCATTTCCAGATGTTTCCGTGGACATGTGCAAGGCATGCTTCAAGACTGAACGCTGTTTACCTTCCCACCGAAGTGGTTCCTATTGATCTCCTTGCCATGTCTTGCTTTCGAACGGCTAGGTTGGCAGGAGCTGGGACAGAGACAGGAGCTCATTCCGTCCTGCAGTACACAGGAATCAAACTGCTGACCTTTTAGTCTTTAGGTTCAGCCTCTCGACCCACCGCAGGTCTCTCTTACCTGTGTGTATAAGATGAAGTCTACTTTCTGATCATCTGGTTCCCTCTCTCACTGGAGAATAGCTGGGGAATGATCTTCTGGTGATGAAAGTTCCTCACCCCACAATGATGTTGTGAGTAAGGCACACCTCCGAATTTGCTAGAGCCCAACGGTGAGAACCATGGTCGTCTTTTTTAAAAGAAGTGGGTGTCGTCATAGAGACCTGCTCTTGAACGCTGTGGTCCTCTCTCTTTTGTGAATGTCTTTCTTGCTCTCCCCCCCCCCTTGCCGTCATTTTCATCCTGAAAAGGCAACTCAGAAGGCAACAAGCCACTAGGCTGAGGGGGCGAGGAATCCTGTGGATGGAGGAACTGCTGTGGTAACACAAGCAATATTGTTCGTTGGGGGGGGGGGAGACTATGAGGGCCTTTTTTTGCCTACACCACAAAATTCTTGGAGAACACACACACACGCACCCATGATTAGTCGCTCTGCAATTGAGCCTGCCATGCTCGGAAACCAGCCAAATTCAGAATAGCTAAATAAACAGGTACTTTATGACAATGGAGTAGGGACTGCAGTGGCTCAAGTGGCTAAGACGCTGACTGGGAGGCAGAAGGTCAGCAGTTCGATTCCCGAGTACGGTACTGCAGGACGGAATGAGCTCCCGTCTCTGTCCCAGCTCCTGCCAACCTAGCAGTTCAGAAGCAAGAAATTGCAAATAGATGAAGGCCATTTCGGTGGGGAGGAAACAGCGTTCTGGGCGCTCCGGTGTCTAGTCATGCCTTGCCACCTGACCACGGAAACGTCTGCAGAAACCTACAGCACTGGCTCTTCGGCTTTGAAACAAAGATGAGCACTGAACCCTAGAGTTGGATATGACTGGCTTTCAAAGGGAAACCTTTACCTTTACAATGACAATGGAAGATGACATAAAGCCTGTTTGGTCTTTGGCGATATATACCGTACATACTCAGCTATAAGTCATCCTGAATATAAATCGAGCTACTTAATTTGGACCTCTAAAACTAGAGAAGTAGATTGAGCCAAGTATAAGTCGGGGGTGGAAAATGCAGCAGCTGCTAGTGAGTTTCAATAACTAAAATACATGAAAATATGGTAAGATTAATTAATTAAGACATTTGTGTGTGCATGTTTTTGAGTATTTATGTTGACCCAAGTTTAAGTCAAGTCCCATTTTTGGACCTTATTTTGGGGGCTAAAAAAACTAGACTTATACTCGAGTATATACAGTATACTACAGCAGTGATGGCGAATTTTGGCACTTCAGCTGTTCTTGAACTTCAATTCCCAGAAACCCAAGTCCCTGTGAATCTACACGAATGGGTTTACCGCACGGATGTGAACCCAGGACCTTAAGGTCTTAATGGCAATTTTATTGTTTAATTATATTCTTGCTTAGAATGCGCTGAAATGAACCCTTTATACATGCATTGCCACATCAATTTAACCTCTGTTGAAGCTTGTGTTTCCCTCCCACTGATAGATCACAAAATACAAGTACGCAAGCTAATTTCTTCAGCCTTTAATATGTGCACTTAATAGTGCTATGAAAACTGTCCGAAGTCCACAGACTATTTACTTGGCTTAGGACCCAACTAGGGTTCCCATACGTCTCGGAAAACCGGGATTGTCCCGGATTCAAAGTTGGAAAATTTGCCCCTGCCAGTACAATAAAAATCATGTTAAAGTCCCGGAATTTTAAAACTTACTGATTGTGTATTAGAACACACCATTAAAATAAATTCGAACTCTCGCCATTCAACAAGCGATTTCCTGCCACATATTGAACTGGAGTCTACCTGGAGACAAATCTTAACGTCCTCGCCTCACACCACTGCCAGAAAAGTGTGGCCAGTGTGTTTCCAGGAACTGAGGACGTTAGGAGTTGACTGCGACGTGACTTCTCAAAAGTACAACAGATCATCTTACAATAAGAAATAACGGGCAGCACTGTTTATTTCACAATAAATAATAATAATGTCTTGTAATCTGAACTAAACAGTTGAACCATTTCATTTCATACTTTTGTCGTACCTACAATTCGGACTGATTAAAACAAGCACGGAACTTTTTATTATTTAATCCATGACGCAACCGGGGAATCCCCTTTCCTTAAACAAGTGTCGTCATCTCGTTCGCTCTCGCAACTGACAACGCCATCTGTATTAACCAGTTGCCTTGCGGTAATTCCCCGTGTTTTATTTTGTGTTCAGATTGTTCACGACGAATATTCAGTGAGAATTAATTCTTTCATATAAAGAATAGAGTTCAATATTGTCTAATAGCATCTGCAAATTAGGATACGGTGCAGGGAAGTCCCTTCGGGGGAAGCCGTGAGTATTGCTTTGAAAATTAAAAGAAAATGTTATGCATTGCTCGATCATCAGTCGTCCAATTGACTGAATTAACCTGCCACAATTTACGATTTTCTTTAAGTGTGTACCTAAATAAGGGGGTGGCAAATTTGGCCTACACCCCGGGCGGCTGAAACCCACACTCCGCACTAAGACGGGGTTGATTTCCTTTAGGATTGACTGATTCCTTGCAGTCCAGGGGACTCTGAAGTCTTCTCCAGCACCACAGTTCAAAGGCAAATATTCTTCTATTGGGGAGCTAATCTGTTGTTATTTTTATTCAAACAAAACAATTACTCATAATTCAAAAGTTTCATCAAAGCTCCCGGAACCAACCACCGGATCCCTTCAAAGACATTTACTCAAAACACAAACAGGAGATACGAAGAAACGTACCATTGGTTTCAAAGGGTATTATTTTACAGTTTTGAATTAAAGCTGTTTTATTTCAAATACAGTACAGGTATTTTTTTAAAAAACCCAATATCAATAAATTAAGGAAGCAGATCATTATACATTATTTATTAAGAACAAGTGGTTTTTGTTTATGGAAGAATGAACATGGGATTTTGGCATTGCTTCCTGGTGAGTTCAAGGTTTTCTTAGCAACAAGCTTGGGCTATTTAAGTTACTCAGACAGAGAAACATGGATGTATTATTTTAAAACATATTTAAGGCACAGCAAAAAGCAGATATTATAAAAGACTGTTATCAGAAATTGTTAAGATTACCGTCCCCCCCCCCCTTTTCATACCAAACAGAAATTTCACAGATGACATTTTCTGAGTATGGCAATATAATGTGGATAAAATGGATTAATGTTTGACCTTCTGCTTATTATAAGTAATGGATCAAGTACAGAAGCCATGACAAGGAATGGAGTTACAACTCTCATACTCTTAGGGGGAAAAAATACCATATATACTCGACTATAAGTCCTCCCGAATGTAAGTCAAGTTACATAATTTGGACCTCTAAAACTAGGAAAATAGATTGACCCGAGTATAAGTCGTGGGTGGAAAAGCTAGTGACTTTCAGTAATTAAAATACATGAATATATGGTAAAATTAATTAATTTAGACATTTGTGTGCATATGTTTTTGAGTGTTTATGTTGACCCGAGTATAAGTCGAGTCCCATTTTTTGGACCTCATTTGGGGGGCTAAAAAAATAGACTTATACTCAAGTATATACAGTACTTGGAATTTCTTGCTCTCAGACTGCTAGGTTGGCAGGAGCTGGGACAGAGACGGACGCTCATTCCGTCATGCATTACTCGGGTCTTGAACTGCTGACCTGCCAGCCTTACAGCTAACAAGGCAAGCGTCTTAACCACCGAGTCACTGCAGACCCTGATATAATGTATGAATATTTTTAAACTGCACTACCTGTGCTGAATACTAGGGGCCTCTACCTAGTTGAGAAAGAACCGTGTTCTAACGAATGACATTTCCACTCAACTCATTTGTTCAGTAGACATGGAGGGTGGTGAGGCATTTACACCCTACTGCCAGCCCCAGGGTTTGCTGCATTCCCTGATTTCAGGTGTCTGTGAAACATCTTAGAAAGTTTCCATCCCTCTTAGACATGGGGTCAATCTGTAATTGCTGCCACCTTTTATATAGATGGGCTCAACTGCCAGCCTATTCAACTGCTGAGGACAGAAGTGCCTGGCAGACAGTGGTCCATGGGGTCGCAAAGGGTCGGAATCAACTGTGCGACTGAACAACAACAAAAATGTGCCTACATAGTGTTGACTAACAACTCGCCACGTCCAATGCTCTCTTGTGAAGAAAAGAGACAAAATGAGTGATTAAGAGAGAGTAGAGGAGGGTTCTCAACCTTTTAAAGCCGGGGGCCAGATCACACCCCCTCAGACTGTTGGTGGGCCAGACTGGTGTTCCCCTGGTAGCAGCAGGGGGGAACACCAGCCCAGCCCACCAACATTTCCCCTCACACCACTGTTGCTGCCACCAACACTTCCCCCATGCCAACAGTCCGGCCCACAAAAACACACCCTCCACGCTGCCCACGCTGCCACTTCCCTGTTTACCGGCCAGCCGTGGGTGAAGGAGGAGTCCTGCCTGTCCTTGCCCATACTCCACCAGAGCGGCACCTGGGAAAGACACAGGAGACACTTGTATATGTGGTACCACCACCATCGCCACCATCCTTTTCCTCTCCGCCTGGGTTGGTGTGTCCCAAATGCCGATCTGTAGCAGGGCGGATGTTATAAGCCTTCTTACAACACCCGCCCTGCTATGGAGTGGAGTTAGGGAGATGCCAAGCCAGGTGGAGGGGGAAAGGATGGGCATCGGCCATATGGAATGGTGCCGCAGGCTGGATATGGCCCACGGGCTACAGGTTGAGAACCACCGGGGTAGAGGTTTCTCCCTGTCAAAATGAGCTCCTAGTTACTTTCAAACATTCAACTTCAAATATATTTCAATGGATTTTTAGAAGAACGTGGACAATTTTTTTCAAGTTTCGTATCACTCTTTTCTTGATCCTAATTTTTTATTATTTTAAAAGATACAGAACAAATAGGAAATGAGCCACGTAGTAATCGCCCAGCACTGCAACAAGTAAAATAGTGGATTATTCTTCAGATGCTGATGAGAATGAATATAACAAGTAATTTCCCCAAGCTCTGATCATCTATTGAACAGTGCCAAAACACATATGGGCACTATGCTCCTCAATGCCTTCCTATCAACTTTTCTTAAAATCACCCCAAAATCAGCCTCCCTCACAAAATTATCATTACTACATTCTCAGACTCCTCTGTTTCTTACAGTTTCTATGTCCTGTCAAGTCACTTTGCTGAAATGGTTAAATAGTTAGCATTTAGTTCTGCTCAATCCATTTCAGAGTAATAAAACCAAGGCTTCTCTTTGTGACAGGAATTAGCGTTGTGTGAAAAACCTTGTGGTAATTATGTAAATTATACTTTGTTCATTCTTCCATGATAAACAGGAAGTCACCCAAAAACAGCCCACACATGCGCAAAACGCTGCCGTAAATGCATCCACAGCTGTCCTAAACATATTTACGACAGCCACAGGTGCACTGACGGCAGTGTTTTGCGCGCGCACAGGCGTGTTTTACTTCCTCTTCCAGGAGCAGCAAGGGTGGGCGCGGGCTGGATGATTTGGCGCTACAGGGTGGATCTGGCCCATGGGCCGTAGTTTGGACAACCCCTGCTTTAGTGAATCATCAACCTGCCCTTTTTTGTTTCGCTGTGTCTGCATACTTAGCTGCAGAAAGACAGCAGATATTGGAGACATTTTACAGAGGTTGTGTAAACTATAATAACCATAATAAAACCAGTTCGTATGTTTTCTTTACACTCCTGGAGATGCAGGACTGAGATATGAGGTGAAAGAGATGAGCAAATGATACCTTAGTCTTCTCTGATCCTACATGCCCTGGAGATATTTGACTACAACTCCAATCACCCTCATGCTGGCTGAGGATGGTGGGACTTACAGGTCAATAGCAGAGATGGGGGAAACGACTTCCTTCCTTCCTTCCTTCCTTCCTTCCTTCCTTCCTTCCTTCCTTCCTTCCTTCCTTCCTTCCTTCCTTCCTTCCTTCCTTCCTTCCTTCCTTCCTTCCTTCCTTTCTGCATTTACTTCCCAAAAGTCCACTGTCCATGCTTACAATATGTCATTTACCCTTCTCTGGCTAACACATCTGCAGCGTGTCATAGGATATTGTTTCAACCCAATAGATTTGCAAGCAGTGGTGGGCATCAATAGGTTTGCACCAGTTCGCCAGAACCGGTAGCAGAAATTCTGGCTGGCCCTGCCCATCCAAGTTTTGCAATAAAGTAGTCTTAGTTCGGGTGCAACGCAGGGCTTTCCCCCTGGTCACGCCCACCATACTACACCCACAGTGTGGTAGTAATTTTTTTTGAGCCCACCACTGTTCCCATGTGAAATCCCCAAGGAAAAGGGGGAAGTTTTCCTCTTTTGAAACCCAAGCTATGAACGCCACCAGGAGGGTTACTTATCCTTGGAGAGATCAGCCTCAGGAAAGTTGTTCTGCAAAATCAAGGTGGCACCCGAGGAGCATAAAAGTATGGTGGTGAATGTGGCGATGAGAAGGAGGTTTCCTAGTATGGCTGCTCCCAAGATGGCGAAGGTGTGGGTGAAGGTCGTGGCCGGTGCATGAGTGCTCAGCCAAGCACGGCGCGAATGTAAGTCCCAAAAGACAGCTTCCAACTGGAAGTAGGTTCCCACCACTGCACAGATATGGAACAACTGGTGACTATGCCCTGTGGATGGAAGAGACAGGGGTCCCGGGGAAGAGGAGAGGATGAAGGGGAGAAAGTCTGGTGAGCTATGAGAAAAGGGAGTCGTCTATACTAACTACGCAGAAGTGTCCGATTTTGTGATGGACAGACTTGTCTCCCTTCCTTTTCTTTATAAATTTATTTACCAAATATACTCAAGTATAAGTCAGGTTTTTTAGCTCCCCAAATGAGGTCCAAAAAATGGGACTTGACTTATACTTGGGTCAACATAAACACTCAAAAACATACCCACACAAAAGTCTAAAGTAATTAATTTTACTTTATTTTCATGGATTTTAATGATTGAAACTCATTAGCAGCAGCTGCATTTTCCACCCCCGACTTATACTTGGGTCAATCTATTTCCCTAGTTTTAGAGTTCCAAATAAGGTACCTCGACTTATATTCGGGATGACTTATAGTCGAGTATATACGGTAGTAAACTGTGCATCACTTTGCTAATATTCGGGGACAACTTGGTATCAGGCAGCTTCCTATATTCTGCTTACCATATATACTCAACTATCCAGAATGTGTGTTTTTTAGTTTCTATGGTAGTGTTAGTGCTTTTATTTTTTACTGAATGTTTGAATTTGCACCATCACAGTTTTGTGACCCTCAGGGCCATTGACCCGAGTATAAGTCGAGTCCTCTTTTTGGACTTCATGGGGCGGGGGGGCTAAAAAACTAGACTAATCCTTGAGTATATACAGTAGTTTCTATTGACAAAAGGCCATCTCAAGCAGCTTTCTAGCTACTTGCCTAACTGCTGGAGAGGGTTAGGGTTAGCTGCTCTCACTTACCTATAAAATCAAAGCGGCCAGGTGCTAGGCGTTCCGGCAGGTGAGAAGCAAAGAGGAAGCCGGTGAGAGAGGCAAAGAAAAGGTGATAGAGGTAGCCGTTCACAGAATCATTCCAGGTGCAGTCTTCACCAAAACAGAACAACAGCTGAAAGGGAAGGAAGACATGTGAACAGAAATATCAAGGATGGAAATGGGATTCTAAACGGCAAGCTTGGCCTCCTGGTTCTTGAGGGAAAGAATTCATAGCTGAATAAAGTTTCAGTGGTGTACTGTGGGTCTCAGCCTCCCGGGGCGGAGGCCAAATTCACTGCCCCCTGGGCGGGGCCCAGGACACTGCATGCCACCCCCTGGAAAATAGATTGACCCGAGTATAAGCCGAGGGCGGGAAATGCAGCAGCTGATAGTGAGTTTTCAATAAATACATGAAAATATGGTAAAATTAATTAAATTGTTGGCACGTCTCAATCCAGTGCGGTCTTGGGATCCACGTGGTCATTGACCCGAGTATAAGCCGTTTCCCCTTTTTGGGGGCTCATTTTTGGGACTAAAAAAGCTAGGCTTATACTCGAGTATATACAGTAAGTTATGATTGCCAATTTTTTCTTAAATGAGAGCCTCCTCCCCATTAACATTTCAATGGTCAACAGGTACAACCAGGTTCTCTCCATGCAGAGAATTAAAAGGCCAAATGGGTGGCCATGGCCTGGCAGGCGGCTGAGAACATCGCCCCCTCCCCTGGGCCCACACCAATGGCCAGAGGGGAGTTCATCTGTGTTCTGCTTTGGTTGTTTTGTGAGGTTGTATTTTAAGATTTTTACCATACTGTTGCTGTTTTGACTGTTAGCCGCCCTCAGTCGCCTCAGCGAGTGGGTGGCAATATAAATCTGAACAAATGATATATATAAATAAATAAATGCTGTGAGACAGTTCCACCCCATCTCCTGCTTGCCTACCCTGTAGAACAGTGGTATGTTGTCGAAAAGAAACGGGTACAGGAACGCCACGGTCCTTAAAATCTTGCTCATCGGAGGGTGATCCAGTTCCAGGAATCTTGAGATCAAGAAAGAAGGAAAGTATGTTGTCACTTCTTACTAGCAAAACACAGCAAATTCTTTTAAAAGTGCTTTTTTTTTTTAATGTACAATGCTTGGAAAAGGACGTCTGAAACATAAACTTGAGCATCTTAAAAGCACTACCTATAACAGAAATGTGTTTTATTCAAATTCCATCAAACCCTTAGAATTTCTTCATGGCTCCCTTATTTGGAAACCAGCACAACAGCATTATAATAACAAATTTGGGTCAGAAATTATTCTGAGTTGAAAGGATTTTTTGCTAAAGAAACTCCACTCAGGCAACACCCAAATTTATTTATTTGTTTATTTGTTTATTAATCACATTTACATCCCACCCTCATCAAGAGACTCAAGGCAGCTGAAAAGACACTAAAACCACAATTAAAACACAGTCGTTACACTAAAAGGTTAAAAAATGAGGCTCCTTTCGTGTCCCCAAGATCTTTTTTCCCACCGAAGTGGTCCCTATTTATCTACTTGCAATTTCTTGCTTTCGAACTGCTAGGTTGGCAGGAGCTGGGACAGAGACGGACGCTCCAACTGCCATGTAGTACCCGGGTCTCGAACTGCTGACTTGCCAGCCTTCTAGCTAACAAGGCGAGCTTCTTAACCACTGACCAATCACAGCCCTGGGTGAGAAAGGGCAGGAGTCTCTTTGCATTCTGAAAAGAAAAGGCATGGTGTCTTAAGAACATCATAGGTTAAAACAGGAGTTCCCAATCTAAGACACATAGCCAGATCTGGCCCACGGTGCAATTTCATGTGCCCCCCTCCAAGGGCATATGAGGAGCAAAATGGCCTCCCCTTTGAAGCTGTTGGGACTAAATGGCCACTTCAATCATGCAGGCAGGGCAAAATGGCCATCCAGCAGGGGTGGGCAGAAACAGGTCCGCACACACACCCGGGAGGGGGGTAGCAAAATTGGGTGGCCTTCGGGCAGGGGGAGCAAAATCAGGTGGCCACGCCCACCTCCCTGCCCTGCCCCGAACGGTTTTGTCCCTGCAAGTGGTTCAAGGTCTCCCTTGCTCAAAAGCCAGTCCTATCCGACTCTAGGGTGCAGTGCTCATCTCCATTTACAGCCAAAGAGCCAGTGCTGCCTGTGTTTGCAGATGTATCCATGGCCATAGGGCAGGCATGACTAGATCGCCCTTGATGCAGGCTCCGCCCATGACATAGGCTCCACCCACCACATAGGCTCCACCCACCACATAGGCTCTGCCCACGATGTGGTAGCAAATTTTTTTTGCTACCAACCACTGTCCTCAACCAACTGAGAGAGCATGATCTGGCCCCCCGTTTTGAAAAGGTTAGAAAAACGCTGGGTTAAAACAAGACAGATTATGAAGGCCGAATATGGCCTCAGTCTACAAAATACTGATGTTCTATTGCAGCAAGAGACATCTCGAAAGATACCGACATTTGATGTTACACGTGACTAGTCCTCACCTATCCCAATTTACTTACCGGGAGTAACAAGACAGGCTGGTGCAGATAAATGAATTCAGAGCAGCTATGGGGACAAAGTAAGAGTGCAAAAAGCCGTTCACCCAACGATCGGGCATTGCGTAGGCTCCGTATGTGAAAGCGCAGCCTGTAACACACAAGCACATCTCGTTATAGGCAAATGACTTATCCAGGCCATGGTCTGCTGGATGCTTCCCTTTTGTAGGCTTGTAATGCCTGTTAAAAATCAGATCATAATAATAATAATTCAGTGCCAGAAATTACTGTATATACTCGAGTATAAGTCTAGGACCCCGGTCTCGAACTCCCAATTTTGAGACGAAAGATATGGAGGCTTGTGAGCAGGCAGCGGAAAGATATCTACTCATGCTGAAATAGAACATACTAGCACTGTATATACTCGAGTATAAGCCGACCTGAATATAAGCTGAGAGGACCTAATTTTGACCTGAAAACCCAGGGAAATAGTTTGACCCGAGTATAAGCCGAAGGTGGGAAACGCAGCAGCTGCTATTGAGTTTCAATAATCAAAATACATGAAAATATGGTAAAATTAATTAAATTATTGGTGCATCTCAGTCCGACACGGTCTTGGGACCCTCGTGGTTATTGACCCGAGTATAAGCCGTTTCCCCTTTTCGGGGCTCATTTTTTGGGACTGAAAAACTAGGCTTATACTCGAGTATATAGTTTGGTCACCCCTGCTTTAAATTGTAGGCTGTAAAACACGCAGTTATGGTCTGCAAAAGTCTCAGTATGGCTCATGGCAAGTGGGTCGCTTGCATCTCCTTTTTTAAAGGTATTTTTCTCTATCAACCTATCATACTTCCTTTAAAACATTTTAGGCCCTTACCCAAACTGTAGAGGCTTAGAGCTCCGTAATCCAGGAAGTAACAGATGTGCCTGGCAAGGGGTGACATGGTGCTAAAGATGTGGGCACAACTAGAGGCGAAAGGGTACAGACAAACCAGCCACATGTAGGCCAGAAACGGCCAGCTATAGGAGTCGCACCAGAAGTCTAAGCTGTAGGACAGCCTCAGAAATCGCCACAAGAAATACCTGTAAGGAGACAAATAAACGCGGAAGATTCTCACTTCACCCAAACATCCCGTCAGTCATCAACCCCGTTAAATCCATATTTTGGGACAGAAATTATGTGATTTTTCTGAAGACTGCTACATGGAATGGAGCATAGATTTGTCTCAGTACTCTAGTTAAATGGACATAAAATCATGTGTTCTCTTTATCCTGGGTCGTAAAGAAATTGTGACTGACCTGTACAGAAATCTGAGTGGTAAAGCGCTCGGTATAATAATAATTTCATGTCACGAATTATCCCGGGTTGAAAGGATTTTTTGCTGGAGGAGCTCCACTCAGGGGACGCCCGGATGAGGCTCCTTTCATGTCCCCGAGATCTTTTCCCACCCAAGTGGTCCCTATTTATCTACTTGCAATTTCTTGCTTTCAAACTGCTAGGTTGGCAGGAGCAGGGACAGAGATAGGTGCTCAACCTGTCATGCAGTACCCGGGTCTTGAACTGCTGACTTGCCAGCCTTTCAGCTAACAAGGTCAGTAGTGGGCAGCCAAAAAAAATCGCTTCCATACCGTGGGCGGAGCCTATGTCATGGGCGGAGCCTATGTCATGGGCGATCTAGTCATGCCTGCCCCTGGCCATTTATACCTCTGCAAACACAGGCAGCACTGGCTCTTTGGCTGCAAATGGGCTGTAAATGGAGATGAGCACTGCACCCTAGAGTTGGATAGGACTGGCTTTTGAGCAAGGGAGACCTTGAACCACCTGAGGGACAAAACCTTTCAGGACAGGGCAAGGAGGTGGGCATGGCCACCTAATTTCACTACCCCCCTGCCCAGAGGCCACCCAATTTTGCTCCCCCCCCCCGGGAGTCCAAACCTGTTGCTGCCCACCACTGCACGTGACCTTTTTTTGGGGGGGGGGGGAGTCGACCAAAAGTCACAGAAAGTCACGTGGGGGGGGGGAGGTCCAGGGGTTTGGCGTGAAGTCATGTGACTCCAAAATTACCATTTGCTTTTCCTTCCAGCTGGCCAATTCTGGGAATTGACGTCCAAGAACTCCCATATACGCCCAAGCAACATTTTGCCGCCCCCAAAAAGTGCCGCCCGGGGTGTGGCTCCCCACACTACGCCACTGCGTGAGCAGCCCACGGTGCAAGAAGTTTGGAAACCTGTGCCATCGACTTACCATGTAGGAAGGAAATGCGTCCAAATGTTGATGGTTTCGTTGTTCAGCTGGAAGGAACTAAGTACACAATCCAACGCTGAGCTTTTGGGGTGCCGGTAGCCTGAGATTATGCCATCTTCCCAGAAGATCTATGAGGCAAGAAGTGTTCACTACCAATGGAGAATCACTAAAACTGAAGGGTGTTCTATGCACCCTAAAGCACACGGCTGCTCTAGGGAAGACTGTGACATGATGTACTCACACGAGGAACTTGGTGAATCCTGAAGATCTGAGGCAACTTTATGGTGATCATTTCTGGTCACGGCGGATTGATTTCTTTTTAATATGTGTGTATTACAAGGCAAATTTGCCTGGGGGAAGAGATTGGCCAGTCATCTGGTGGTATTCCATGTCCTCTTCCCCCAGATAGTTCTGTGGAAACAGGCATACTGGAAGGAAACAAGAGGGAAGATGAAAACTAGTCATTCAAGGCTAGATAAGAGAAACCTTGCAGAAGGCCATGCATTTTGAAACCATCACTTCAAAACATTTGCACATAAGAGTACGCTGCTGTCCATGCGACATGCTTGGATTGGAGATTGAAGCTCCTGAAACATTTCTTTTCACACTCACAGTAAAGCCAAATTTGACTTAGGAACTCCCCGATGGCAAAGTAACTGCTGGGTTTAGTAGATACCGTATATACTCGACTACAAGTCTCCCCGAAGATAACTCGAGGTACCGAATTTGGACCTCTAAAACTAGGGAAATAAATTGACCCAAGTATAAGTCAGGGGTGGAAAATGCAGCAATTGCTAGTGAATTTCAATAATTAAAATACACAAAAGTACGGTAAATTTAATCAATTGAGGCATTTGTGTGGGTATCTTTTTGAGTTTTTACAGATGTGTTAGTGTTTTTTAAAAATTTATGTTTGAATTTCCACCACCTCATTTTGGGACCTTTGGGGTCGTTGACCTGAGTATAAGTCGAGTCCCCTTTTTGGTCCTTATTTTAGGGGCTAAAAAACTAGACTTATACTCGAGTATATACAGTACTTCTTTTCATCCAGTGTAAAAGTAAAGGAAAAGGTCACCCTTGCTCAAAAGCCAGTCGTATTCGACTCTAGGGTTCAGTGCTCATCTCTGTTTCAAAGCCAAAAAGCCAGCACTGTCTGCTTCTGCAGATGTTTCCATGGTCATGTGGCAGGCATGACTAGAAGACACGGAACACTGTCTACCTTCCAAAGTGGTCCCTATTTATCTCCTTGCACTGTCTTGCTTTTGAACTGCTAGGTTGGCAGGAGCAGGGACAGAGATGGGAAGCTCATTCCATCCTGCAGTATTCGGGAATCGAACTGTTGACCTGCCACCTTCCAGTCAGTGTCTTAGCCACTTGAGCCACTGCAGTCCCTTCCGTCCAGTGAGACTTTGCTTATGGTATATTTCTCTGTGACCTTGTGTATGACAGAGAAAGCGATCTGGGGAGCGGCTTATTTACCCCTATGGTGCTAAAACACCAAAGAGACGAAAGAAGAAGTATGACCTTGAAGCTCTCCGATTCCAGAGCTCAGATATTTTGACATTTTGTGCTTCTAGTTCTGTGATAACCAGAGCACATTCCGACACAGCCTACATAAAACTTCTTCCACTAACATTTCTCTTCTTTCAACCCACATGAAATTTCTAGGTAGGATTAGTCACTGTATATACTCAAGTATAAGCCTAGTTTTTCAGTCCCAAAAACGAGCCCCCAAAAGGGGCTTATACTTGGGTAAATGACCACGAGGGTCCCAAGACCGCGTTGGATTGAGATGCGCCAAAAATTTAATTCATTCTACCATATTTTCATATATTTTGATTATTGAAACTCACTCGCAGCGGCTGCATTTCCTACCCTCAGCTTATACTCGGGTCAATCTATTTTCCTGCATTTTTAGGTCAAAATTAGGTTTTGTTGTTCAGTCGCAGAGTCGATTCCGACCCTTTGTGACCCCATGGACCACTGCCCGCCAGGCACGTCTGTCCTCTGCCCTCCTCCTCAGCCCGCCCAGCTCTGTGCCCATTGTGTCTACAATACCATCTAGCCATCTCATTATTGGCCGCCCCCTTCTTCTTTTGCCCTCCACCTTTCCCAGCATCAAGGCTTTCTCAAGCGAATCCTCTCTTCTCATTTGATGCCCAAAGTACTTTAGCTTCATCTTTACTATTTGACCTTCTAAGGAGCAGTCAGGGTTGATTTCTTCAAAGATTGACCTATTTGTTCTCCTCGCTGTCCAGGGGACTCTCAAAACTCTCCTCCAACACCACATCTCAAAGGCATCTATTCTTCTGCCCTCAGTGAGTATGTTCCCCCGGTACTTATCTTTTCTCACATGAGGCTGCATCAAGAAATGCCTTGGGCCGTTTCATCCATAAAAAACCAACAGAACCAGTTTGGTGACTTGTGTTCGCATCCCTGCTTGAATATGCAATAGCACTGGGAATGTGGTAATGATTAATCAGTCCTCGGAATCTCAGCTAGCAAATGGTTAGTTTAAAATAAAAATCACATAACCAAATGAAATCCATAGAAAATAGTGCCATTTTCCAGCCCCGACTTATACTCGGGTCAATCTATTTTCCTAGTTTTGGAGGTCCAAATGAGGTACCTCGACTTATATTCAGGACAACTTATAGTCAAGTATATATGGTAGTAAACTGTGCATCTCTATGCTGATTTTTTTTACACCAGACCCCCCCCCCCGACCTTCACATTATAAGCCCATTTTTGGTAAAGGTTTCCCTTGCTCGAAAGCCAGCCGTATCCGACTCTAGGGTTCAGTGCTCATCTCTGTTTCAATGCCAAAGAGCCAGTGCTGTCTGCTTCTGCAGACGTCCCCGTGGTCATGTGGCAGGCATGACTAGACACCGGAGCGCACTGAACGCTACTACCTTCCCACCCAAGTGGTCCCTGTTTATCCACTTGCAATTTCTTGCTTTCGACAGGTGACTACCAGATTTGGGATGTACCAAACTACAAGTCACCTGAACTTTGGCTTCCAAAATCAAAATTCTGGGTTCCTAAGAAGATTTCCTTTTATTTTTGGCTGGGTCCAGCCTAGCGATCCTAGGTGGATGTTAAGAGACATTCCTAGATGCAAAACTAAGAGCAAAATGGCAGGGAGACGAGGAAAGAAATGGCACCGGAGAGCAGACGGGCAGAGAAGAGAAACAGAACAGTTGCTTGTCTCCAAGCCGTTACCTGTTGAAGAGGAAGGGGCTGGCCTGGTGAGTCCTACATAGACGGCTATTCCTTGAAGATGTCTGTGTGAATCACAGGCGGCTGCTTGGCCTTTAGGCTTGGCGTCGAGTAAATTCAGTGCTTGTGGCTTCCCTTCTTAATTTCCCCCTCCCTTCCCTTATTACATTCCTTGCCAGCGCCGGTGGAGAAGTGCCAAACCGGGCTCCCCGTTGGCTTGAGTTTATGGGCGGAAGGGAAAGCAATGGGCCTCTTTGCAGAAGCCACAAACTTCAGCCAGAAAATGGAATAAAGAGGAGCCTTTTAAGTTTGAAATAAGACATTGTCCCTCCCCTCCGGACCAGCCCTCTGCACCAGGGATTCTCAACCCACAGGCCAGAGGCGGCCAACGGCACCATTTCATGTGCCCCACCACCACCGTCTCCACCGCACCCGGAAGTGCCATGGGGTGGAGGAAAGGCAAAAAGGCCGTCCGGTCCGGCCCCTGAAGTTGCCTGAGGGAGCGTGACCCAATGGCCCCCCAGGTTAAAAAGGTTGATAATTCCAGCTCGACACACCCAGCATACGGTATCTTTCCACTAGTGGAAACACAAACAAGAGCAAGTTCTTGGATGTTTTTTTCAGTAGGTTGGGGTAGGGCTGCACTGGCTGAGTGGTGAAGAAGTTCACCTTGCAAGCTGGATTTTACTGTATTTTCATGTGTTTTGATTGCTGAAACTCACCCGCAGCTGCTGCATTTTCCACCCCCGACTTATACTCGGGTCAATCTATTTTCCTAGTTTCAGAGGTCCAAATTAGGTACCTCGACTTATA
The DNA here is from genome assembly GCA_030440675.1 of Furcifer pardalis. Lineage (NCBI taxonomy): Eukaryota > Metazoa > Chordata > Lepidosauria > Squamata > Chamaeleonidae > Furcifer > Furcifer pardalis. Next base: position 3,443,148 of record CP126899.1, on the reverse strand, counting down.
TTCGGGATGACTTATAGTCAAGTCTATACGGGTAGTATGGGACACGTGGATTAGATCAAGTAGCAGACATAATCATTTGCATTGTGTAAAGTTTGCCATCCTTGTTCTAAACTAAATCTTTGGCAACCCTAACCCGGAATTCAGCATCTCTCCAAGGCAGTGAAAGGAACATGTTTGAAGCAAACACGGACGGCCACAATGGCTTCTTTTTTGGCTATTGTTAGGATCTGGGTCAGTTGACTGAAGACGCACAGAGACACATTTTCCAGTAGATGCAGTGGCTACAGAGTGATTTAAGGACACGCCGGGCCCGAATGATAAAGCAGCACTGAGGGCGCATTGTTCCAACAGCCAGGCTGAAGAGCAACAACTGAAGAGGGACTATTCCGAGAGGAGAAAGTATTCCGGCTTTCTGGAAAGAAAGATCCAGGCACTATTGTTTTTGCAAACACTTTGTATAGCCTCTCTACAAAATAACCCAAGCCCCTCTCCCCCCCCCCCATAAAAAAATTATAGGGCAAAACCCAATTTATAGGGCAAAAATCTAAGAGTCAACTCCTCCATAAATTACATTGAGTCTAATGAGCTTATTCTAACTACAGCTGCAGCACTGTGGCGGCTTAGTGGTTAAGACGCTGAGCTTGGACACTGGAAGGTCGGGGTTCGATGCCCAACTGCGGCACGACCGATCTTGGGGACATGAAAGGAGCCTCATTCAGGCGTCCCCTGAGCAGAGTTTCTCCAGATAAAAATCCTTTCAACCCAGAGTAATTTCTGACATAAAATTTATTTAACTACAACTTATTATGCTAAAGCAGGTCACAGCTAGAGTAGGTCTATTTGGATGATGATGATGATGATGATGATGATGATGATGATGATGATGATGATGATGATGATGATGATGATGATTATTATTATTATTATTATTATTATTATTATTATTATTATTATTATTATTATTATTATTATTATTATTATTATTATTATTATTATTATTATTATTATTATTATTATTATTATGTGTCAAAAATTATTCTGGGTTGAAAGGATTTTTGCTGGAGAAATTCCGCTCAAAGGACGCCCAAATGAGGTTCCTTTCATGTCCCCAAGATCTGGGACAGAGACGGGTGCTCAATCTGTCCTGCAGTACCCGGGTCTCAAACTGCCAGCTTGCTGGCCTTCCAGCTAACAAGGCGAGCTTCTTAACCAGCCACCACATCCCCACGTCTATTTGGATAAATGGAAAGCATTGAAGAATTGATTCAATGGGTCTACTCTGATATATTGTACTAAACAAAAGTATTTTTGCCACTTAATTTATGCAGATTTTCCATTTCTGTAGGACCATTAGGAAAGCTGAGCGCAGAAGAATAGATGCCTTTGAGATGTGGTGTTGGAGGAGAGTTTTGAGAGTCCCCTGGACAGCGAGGAGAAGAAATAGGTCAATCTTAGAAGAAATCGACCCTGACTGCTCCTTAGAAGGTCAAATAGTAAAGATGAAGCTAAAGTACTTTGGACATCAAATGAGAAGAGAGGATTCGCTTGAGAAAGCCTTGATGCTGGGAAAGGGTGGAGGGCAAAAGAAGAAGGGGGTGGCCAAAAATGAGATGGCTAGATGGTATTGTGGACGCAATGGGCACAGAGCTGAGCGAGTTGAGGAGGAGGGTGGAGGACAGAAGTGCCTGGAGGGCAGTAGTCCATGGGGGGTCATCGCAAAGGGTCAGAATTGACTGTGCGACTGAACAACGAAAAAGTTAAAGGACAGGATCCCTGGTAAGAGGAAGCGTATCAGACCAGGACTCATGAAACATAGGTTCAAGCCTCTGGCTTTGAAAACTTTGGGAACCCACAGACGTTGAGCCCCGGGCTCCTTCAAGGCTCTGGACGCACTAATATCCAGTTGTGGTGCCAACAAGAGGATAATGTATATACTGGATTGTTGGTTTTATTGTTTGAATTTATTTATTGGGATTTATTGTGCTTTTGGTTTTTTGTGATGTTCTGCAATACCACGTTAACCGCCCTGAGTCGCTCTGCGAGTAGGACGGCATACAAGTGGGAACAAATCAACCAACCAACCATCTTGACCACTAAGCCACCAGGGTTGAGACCCTCCCACCCACCCACCCAACTCCTTCCTACTGTAACCCTAATTTTGAAATTAAGATTTTTATTATTATATATACTTTTATGTTCAATAAAATATGCATCTCTCATTTTTTTAATTTGCCATCCACTTCAAGGTTAGTTTTACATGCTCACAAACACCACACTATACCATGATTACTTGCAGATAAAATAACCGCAAGCCTTGATATTTAATAAATTTATAAAGATCTCAAAGTGCCGTCGCACCTGGGATGTTTGAATGCACAGTACGGTACTTTATAAGCTGTTCAATTAAGTTCTTGATTTCCTCGCAGACCATATGGGTAAACAAACATCATAAATCATCAATATCAGTACCACAGAGCATCAAAGTATCACAATATTATTACAGTATCAGAATGGTTCAATAAGCCTATCAGGTAAGAACCAGAAGTTCTCGTGCGCTGTCAAGTTGACAAAAGAATTAGGGAAAATATTCAATCCTAACCATCAATATCTATCTGGTTGCAATCCAAGAGTGTCCACACCTCAGGCACCTTTTGCAAGAGCTTTGCAGAAACTAAGCAAAGGCAGAAATCGCCCTTGGATTCTTTTTTTGGAAGCGTAGCCGTGTTTGTGTTTCACGCATATCAGAAAATAAAATAAAAAACACTCTTATCACTTTAAGGACTAGCAGTTAGTCTTTAAAGCGCTACAGTGTTTTTTTTATTATTTTGTTCTGCTTGTTTTGTTTGCTTTCCTGCTAGGACAGACCTCGCAGGGACTCAATATAATCATCCCATGGGAAGTGACCCGAGAGAAAGGGGCTCCGGGGACCCGGGCAGGGCTTGGGGGGCGCCGAGGAGGAGAAGGAGGAAGAAGAAGAAGGGGGGGCAGCGTTAGTTTGGGGAGGGCCCCCCCGCCCCCAGCTGTGACCCTGGAAGGGGCCCGAGAGAAGTCAGGTGAGGAGGGTCTCCCTCCCTCTCACTTACTTGCCCCCTCCTGGGTTGGGAAGAAGGGAGCTCTCTCTCTCTCATTCTTTCTCTCTCTCTCTCTCATTCTCTTTCCTTTTCTTTCATTCTCTTTCTTTTCTTTCCTTCTAACTCTCTCTCTTTCATTCTCTCTCTCTCTCCCCCCTTCTGCCCAGAGTTCACCCCATTTTGCTACCCCCCTCCTCCTCCTGGGGGTGGGGACCTGTTGCTGCCCACTACTGCATGGAATGGAACGTTGAGGCAACCTTGAGCCCTGGTCAGGATCAAACTCACAGCCTTTGGGCTGCAGGACAGCAGTTTAATTACTGCATCATTAGGGCTCCTGACTTTTGCTTAACTTATTATTTTTTAATTTTAAAACAAATCTCTCCCAAACCCCTGCCAGGCCTTGTTGGGGGTCAGAGGGAGGCCGTTCTAAAAGCTGCTCCCTGGGTTAACTCAGGGCCCAGTGGGCGTGAGAGGGGGGGGGTGTCCGGCCGGCCCTGCCACCACCCCACCACCCTCCCTGCCCCACACGGCCCTTCCTGCCCTAAAGAAATGCATGGGCACACTTTAGAGAAGGGGTGCCCAAACTACAGTCCATGGGCCAGATCCAGCCCCCGACGTCAGTCCATCACTTGGTGTCAGAGGACAGCCCCCCCTGATCCTCGCAACCCCCCCAAAAAACAAAGGAGGGCCGTGGATGTCACAGGATCGCAGCCACCCTCTCCATAATTTCTGCTCCACTGGCTCAGCATCCTCCGATGCCCCCTTCAGACTGTGACGAGGCTACAGCTGTTTAAAAGGGAGGGGAATTGGGGGGGGGGGGTTCTGTTTGCTTTGGACTCCCCTCTTTAATTGTGTTTTATTTTGTAAAAATTAAAAAAAAAATCTTCCATTTTGACGTCCTTCTCTCCCCTTGTCTTGACAGGTGGCCTGAGCAGAGGAGAGGATGTTTTCCTTGAAGGGTGCCGCGAAAAGGACCCACCCCCCGGGAGGGTTGGGGGGCTCAGAACGAAGGACGGACTCTGGCTCGGCCGCAGGATGGACGGGTAAGTCCCAGCTGCCCCCTCCCCAGGTCTTTTCCACCACCCCCTTTCCTTGGAAGACCCAGCTAACATTGAGTTTCCAGCATCGATAGGCCAGATGTGGCCTGCTGAGGAGCACTGGACTCCTGTTCCCATCAGCCCTGGAGAGGGGGAGGATGGGTGTTGAAGTTCATTGTCCTTCCCGCCCTTTGTTCTGAAGAGCCCCCGGGGTGATTTCTGACCCTGTTTTGTCCCAGAATCCCCTGCCCAGCATAGGTAGCAGTGAGGGACGATGGGACCTGGGACTCGAGAGCTCCTTGAAGACCAGGATCTCCATTTCCTCTTCAACCCCAAGGGCTTCATTTCAGGGGCCCCAAATTTAGCCCTCTGGACTTCTGGGGTGGAAACAGGGGCTGTGGGAGGGGGGGCAGGAAAGGAAAGGAAAGGAAAGGGGGGCCCTGATCTTTATTTTAAATAAATGTCCGTTAATTTATTGTCATATTGCGTGTGTTGAGTGCCAAGTGTAGGTAGTTGGTCCTCAGAAGGGAATTCTGTACTTGTTCTTTCCTTTTTCTTTCTTTATTTTTTCCTCTCCTTTCCCTCCTTCCTTCCTTTTCCTTTCTTACTTTCCTTCCTTCATTCATTTCTCTCTCTCTCTTTTCTCTCTCCCTCTCTTTCTCTCATTTTCTTTCTTTCTCTTTTCTTTCTTTCTCTCATTCTTTCTCTCTCTCTCTCATTCTTTCCCTATTTTCTCTCTTTCTTTCTTTCTCTCTTTCTTTCTCTTTCTATCTCTTTCTCTCACTCACTCTTTTCCTCTTTCCTTCTATCTCCCTCTCTTCTCTCTCTCCCTCCCTCTCTTTCTCTCTTTCATTTTCTTTCTTTCTCTCTCTCTCTTTTCTTTCTTTGTCTCTCTCTCCTCTTTCTTTCTTTCTCTCTCACTTTTCTTTCTTTCTACAGTATCTCTCTTTCTCTATCACTTTCTTTCTCACTCTCTTTCTCTCGTTCTTTCCTTCTCTCTTTCTTTCTCTGTCTTTCTCTTTCTTTCTTTCTCTCTTCTTTCTTTATCGCCCTCTCCTCTCTTTCTTTCTTTCTTCTCTGTCTCTTTCTTTCTCTCTGTCTCTTTATCTCTCTTTTCTTTCTTTATATCTCTCTTTCTTTCTTTCACTTTGTTTCTCTCTCTTTCTCTTCTTCCCTTTCTCTATTTTTCTTTCTTTCTCTTTTCTTTCTTTCTCTCACTTTTTCTCTCTTTCTCTATCTCCTTTTCTCTCGCTCTCGCTCTCTTTCCTTCTTTCTTTACTTTCTCTCTTTCTCTCTTTTCACTTTCTCTTTCTCTCACTTTCTTTCTCGTTCTCTTTCTCTCTCTCTCTTTCTCTCTCATTATCTCTCTCTCTCTTTCTCTGTCTCTCTTACTCTTTCTCTGTTCTTTCTTTTTCTTTTTTCCTCTCTTTCCTTCTCTCTCTTTCCCTTTCTTTCTTTATCTCCCTCTCCTCTTTCTTTCTTTCTTTCTTCCTTCTCTCTCTCTTTATCTTTTTCTTTCCTGCTCTCTCTTTCTCTCTCTCTTTTCTCTCTTTCTCACTTTTTCTTTCTCTTTCTCTATCTCCTTCTTTTCTCTCTCTCTTTCCTTTCTTTCCTTCTCTCTTTTCTCTCTCTTTCTCTCTTGCTTTCTCTCTCTTTCTCTCACTTTCTTTCTCTCTCGTTCTCTTTCTTTCTCTATATTTCTCTCTTTCTCTCCCTCCCTCATTATCTCTCTCTTTCTCTGTTCTTTCTTTTTCTTTTCCTCTTTCCTTCTCTCTTTCCCTCTTTTCTTTCTCTTTTCTTTCTTTATCTCCGTCTCCTCTCTTTCTTTCTTCTCTGTCTCTTTCTTTCTCTCTCTCTCTTTCTTTCTTTCTCTATCACTTTCTTTCTCTCTTCTCTTTCTTTCTCTTTCGTTCTCACTCTCTTTCTTTCTCTCTCTCTTTCTCTATCATTCTTTCTTTTTTTCTTTCTCTCTTTCTCTTTCTCTTTTTCTCTTTCCTTCTCTCTCTCTTTTTATCTCTTTCTTTCCTGATCTCTCTTTCTCTCTTTCTCACTTTTTCTTTCTCTCTCTCTTTCTCTCTCTCCTTTTTTCTCTCTCTCCTCTCTTTCTTTCCTTCTCTCTTCTCTCTCATTCTCTCTTTTCTCTGTCTCTCTCTCTCTCTCATTCTCTCTCTCTTTCATTCTCTCTGTCTCTGTTTCTCTTTCTCTTTCATTCTTTCTGTCTCTCTCTCTTTTTCTTTCTCTCTTTCCTTCTCTCTCTCTCTTTCTTTCCTTTTCTCTTTTCTCTCTCTTTATCTTTCTTTGTCTCTTTCTTTCCATCTCTCTTCTCTTTCTCTCTTTCCCTCTTTCTTTCATTCACCCTCTCTCTTTCTCTCTCTATCTTTCATTCTTTCCTTCTCTCTCTTTCTTTTCTTCCCTTCCTTTCCCGCTTTTCTTTCATTCCCTTCTTTCTTTCTCTCCTTCTCTGCCCCTAAAATGTCACTCCGTACCCTTGGCTGCCCTCCAGTGGCGCCATGCGGGCATTGCAGCCTGTTGCCGCCTGCTCAGAAGCGCCGCTGTAGCTGCCTGTAGGCTGTAATGGGAGAGCGTCTTTATTTCTGGTGCCGGAGTGCCCTCTTGTGGCGACGCGGCAGCATTGCAAGCGGCTGCTCTCTGAAGCCCCAGCCCCGTCGGCCGCCCTGCGCCGCTCCAAGAGGAGAAGCAGCAGCTCTATTGTTTGGAAACCCAACGTTGGGCACAAGAAGGCGCCGGACGCAACCGCCGGAGGAGACGCGAGCCAGAGGAACGGGGCAGAAGATGGCTTGGAGGAGAAGAACACAGCAGACTTTAAACACGCAACACGTGTGGTGGAAAGCGCCGCAGATGAGGAGGAGGAAGAGAGAGCAACGACCTGCAATGCTGCCGCGGCGACACAAGAGGGCGCTCCGACACAAAAAATAAATCAGCTCTCCAATACCTGTACTCTATATATACAGTACAAACAGCCATAGCGGCGTTTCTGAGCCGGGGGCCACAGGCTGCAATGCTCCAAGGCCGCCACTGGAGGGCAGCAAAGGATAAGGAGTGATATTGAAGGAACCAAAAAACCCCCGTTTATTTTGCCGCACCGCCTGGGAGCTTTTATGGGCAAAACAAGGCTTTAGTGGTTAAGACGCTGGGCTTGGAGGCTGGAAGGTGTGGGTTCGATCCCCGAGGGCTGCGCTTGGGGGCACGAAAGGAGCCTCGTCCGGGCGCCCCCTGAGCGGAGTTTCCCCAGCAAAAGTCCTTCTAACTTAATTTGTTCCTCAAGGTTGGTTGTTCCTCGGAAAATTCTTATCTTGCATTTCCCATAGGAATGCACTGACTTTCTCATCTTGAAAAAAATTTGTATCTTGCACCTGATTCCCCTCCCCCCCCCCCAAGTATTCCGGATGTATCTCAAGTTTTTAAGTTGAGCCGTTCCCATCTCAAGGTTTGCCTGTATAAATTGCAAGCAAATCTAGCGATATCCCTCCCACGAGCCCCAGGCATTTTTATAGCACGGAGACATCAAATAATGACTGCAAAAATTTTAATACTATTCCAAAAGACTACAAAAAGTTAAAAACCAGACCAGGAGGGTGGCCAAATTAGAGCAACAGCCACCAGCAGCCCTAAAACATTTTGGTTTGGGGGCTACAATCCCAGAGAATTCTCCTTCTATTTTGGACTGTGTTTCTCCAGCTTAAAAAAAAAAGACAATTATATTCCCTTTTTAAGGAAAAAAACCCTACGGTCTGCAGATCCCTAAGTGCAACTCCGTCGTTTACAGGCAATCCAAAATGTGCAGATTGTACTAATATATATATATATATTTAAGTAAAGAGGGGAGGAAGGACATGGGAGGGAAGGGAGCCCAGCCCCGTGTCCTGGCCTGCTATCATTTCCCCTTCCTTCCCCGATCAGGATCCAGCCTGGGAAAGCTCAGAATCTTTTTGGAAAGGGAAAAAAAACCAGAGCATTTCGGAGTGGGAAGGACGGCCGGAGACGGCCGGACACTCTGGCACCAGATGGCATCTGAACGGGCCGTTCCATCTGCTAGATCACGGAACATCTGCTGCGGCTTTTCTGCGATCCTTTAAGGTCCAAAGGTCCCTTTGTGTGCTGAGCCTGAAAGAGAGAGAGGAAGGAAGGAAGGTATCGAAGGAGAGAAACGAGGGATTGGCTAAACGGCCGGTGGAATAAAGTTCTATCTCTCTCGCGTCTTTGACTATCTTGTGCGTTCTCTGCCCAAGTCAAGAGCTTCAGGGGCTGAACTGGCATGAAGGATCAGAGAAAGCTATAGCTCTGTAAGAGGGCTTAGTGGTTAAGATGCAGACCTTGATGACTGGAAGGTCAGCAGGTCAGGAGTTTGAGAGTGCTGCATGACAGAGTGAGCGTCCTTGTCTGTCCCAGCTCCTGCCAATCTTCTTCTTCTTGTCCCGTATCTGATTCTGACTACTGGCGATCCTCATGGCGATCAGCCATAAAGACTCTCCTGCGAATATTATGCCGTGGCCTTTCATCTGCCTTCCTCATTGCAGGGAGACACCCACAGTACCACGGATCCAGTTCCACGAGTCACTGTCTGGTCCTGAGCCCTTTTGGCACCCAAAGTCATCCCCAGGAGGCCAGGATGGATGAAGCTGCTGCCCTCCATCCAGAGGGATCCAAGTTGGATTTAATCCACTTGGGGACCATCACCCTTGAAAAGGTTGAAAACTCCTGCTGTAGAATCTTGCTCGACTTTCACAACATTCCTACGTTGTGGGCCACATGCTTGTGACTGGTTTACGAAACAGGGTAACCCTGGGAGAGCTTCCAATGAAAGTGGACAATGCTCTATCCCATAATAAGCCACACTTTGCAAAGCACAGCCCTCCGCCATTCTTGTCACCTTCGGCCCCCCATGGTTCTGCACCAGGGGCTTCGAGGGATCTACTTCCCACCCGGGACACCCTGTATGTGAGAATTGCCTCCTCTACGTTCACACTGGATTTGGCGCTGGTCTCAAAGAACCAAACCCTGTGCTCTTTGCACAGCTGTAGAGAGAGGAAGGGGTGGGTGAGAGAGTCCATCACTCCGTCCACCCATCCATATCTCTCTCCAGTGATGGGATGTAACAGGTTCTCACCAGTTCTCCAGAACCGGCAGTAACTTTCCCCAGTGTCCCAGAGAACCGATAGCAGCTGGGGGGGGGGGGAACCACCTTCAGGGCTTACCTATTCACCTAGTTCCCCCACTGCACATGCGCACCAAGCACTTGGTGTGCATGCACGCCTACAGTGCTTGGCGCGTATGCTCGGCCTCCTTGCTGACCTCCCAAGCGGGGAGGGGGGAGGAAGAGAAGCTGCTAGCCTGAAGCTCCCCAGGGTAAGTGACTCACCTTTGGATGTGGTGTGTCTGTGTGTATTTTAATGTGTATTTAATACCTTTACCTATATTGACGTACTACCACAGTTCCTAAAAAGGCCTGGCAGCCAGCAGGTCTGGCTTGGGGTTTTTAAGCAAAGTCTTGGCGTTGCCTCATCAATAAGCTACACCTGTGCTGTTCCAATTGCTGTTCCAATTGGAGAACCCTTAAGGATGTACAGCTGTTTTACATTTACATTAAGGCATATTATCCTAGAGAACTGGTTAGGCAAAGACTTAGTACCTAACTTCTTTCACTGTTGAAAAGTTGAAAAGTGCCAAAATGAAGCCATCTTGTGGTGAGTTCATTCTGTAGTTCCTTCCATCTGACCCAGTGTGAGAAAGATTAGCCAGAATAAGCTTTAAGCTCTGGTTTAATGGCTCTGGTTGATTTGTGTTTGGGGGTGGGTGGGTGGGTGTATTTTAATGTATTTTTTATTTTATTTTATTTATTTACAGGTTTGTGTTGTGGGTGTGCTTATTTTTATTTTATTATTTTGTATTTTTAAATTTTTCTTCTTTGGTCCTGCCCACAACATCATGACATTATGTTAGCTCCGCCCACACTGTGATGACATCACGGTATGGTAGTAAAAATTTTGACATCCCACCACTGTCTCTCTCCATCCATCTCTCCCTCCCTCCCTCCACCTCTCTATCCATCTATCTCTCTCTCCATCCATCCATCTCTTTCCATCCATCCATTTATCCATCTCTCTCTCTATCCATCCATCCATCCATCCATCTCTCCATCCATCCATCTCTCTCCATCCATCCATCTCTCTCTCCATCCATCCATCCATCCCTCTCTCTCTCCATCCATTCATCCATCTCTCTCCATCCGTCCATCCATCCATCCATCCATCCATATCTCTCTCCCTCCCTCCCTCCATCTCTCTCTCCATCCCTACATCCATCTCTCTCTCCATCCATCCATCCATATCTCTCTCTCCATCCACCCATCCATCTCTCCCTCCCTCCATCCATCCATCCATCTATCCATCCCTCTCTCCATCATCCACCCACATGATCGGCCCATGGCCCAAAAAGTTTGGGCACCCCTGCCCTGGGCCGTAGTGACCCTGATTTGATAGTACAGGTGCCTTTTACTTCCCCAGGAGTGATAAGGGCGCTGGGGGAGGCCACATCTGGCCCCTGGGCCATAGTGACCGGCCCACGGCCTGAAAAGTCTGGACACCCCGATTAGTTGCCCTTACAAGAGGCCAACGTGAAACAATGATGGATCTATTCTTGGGGAAAGGTCTCCGTGGAGTAGGGCAAAGAAGAAGGGCCACCGGATTTGGGGCCCCGCTTCTCGGGCTCGCTGTGCTCTGGGGTCCCACCCACACACCCCGCCCCGGCTGACGCACACTTCTCCGCCACCGCCGCCTCATCCAGTTGTGCCGAAAGAGGAGAATGTGTTTACTGGATTGTTTTATTGTTTGAATTTATTTATTGGGATTTATTGTGCTTTTGGTATTTTGTGACGTTCTGCGATACCACGTGAACCGCCCCGAGTTGCTCTGCGAGTAGGACGGCATACAAGTGGGAACAAATCGACCAACCAACCAACCCCTGAACTAAAGGTAGAAAAACAAAGTCATCCAACCTTATAAAAGTACGAGACCAGGAATAAAGATTAACAAACATTTTGCATTTTTATTAAGCTTGTTGATGCGTTCCACAAATCAAGAAGGCGCATTATGAAATGAGGGCCAAGAGGTACATTTCTTCTTTCTCTTGCTGCTCACCTACGCTCAAAGGACATGAACATGTATTCCTCAGATACAACACGCTTGATGCTAGCGCCAGCATTTTGCCACCTCTTTGGCTGGAAATTTGGAAGCATACTGGATTTCCCACCCTGATCTTTTACAGGGAAGCTGTACTTGGGACACAACACAGATGTCTGTTGTTGCCTGGCGTCATTGGAAGCAGCAATTCTGGTGTGCAAGGTTTGGCCAAGAGCAACTCTGGATCATCTCATTGCCAGAAACTATCCTCAATGCAAGAACAGCACATAACCTCATTCCATAGAATTCTCCCTGTCTAGTTGTAGAGTGTGCATACAAAAACACAACGTCTAGAGAAAACAATAAAGGATCAAAGCATAAAACGATCAACCCACCAGAGAGCCATTTGGCACCGTCTACAGTGAATCTAATGGTAATCTGATGCACCTACATTGAGTCACATTCCACGCAAACACCAAAAACACAAAATCCAATGAATGGCCCAAATAGGAGAAGGCAGCAGACCCTTAACTCCCCAAGTTATCTAACACAGGGATGCCCAAGCTTTTCACGCTGTGGGCCGGCCACGTGGTTCTTTCTACAGGAAGCAAAATGTCTGTCCCGCACATGTGCAAAATGCTGCCATAAATACACCCACCACTGTCATAAACACGTTTACAACAGCTGCGGGGGCATTTATGGCATTTTGCACACTTATGGCATTACTTCCACTTCCAGAAGTGGCACGGGCTGGACGATTTGGTGCCGTGGGCCGGATTCGGCCAGTTTGGTCATTCCTGATCTAACACCATAAAATGATGTACAATCCAGTCGATTCTCCATATAAGCATTTTCTACTCACTTGTCCAAAAACATCTGATTTCCATGAGTTTCTACTCTAGGGACGAGCATGTAGGTTAAGGATGGGTAACTTGTGGGCATTTCGAATGCCATTTGAAAGTCCCATTACCCCTATCAGCTATGCTGGCGAGGGACGACATAGTGCCAATTGTACCTGCAGTTCTAAGTTGATAATGTATCACTAATGCCGTGATAGTGAACCTTGGCACTCCAGATGTTCTTGGACTTCATCCGGCCAGCGCTGCCCTTGTCGCCCCTGGAAGCGGAAGTATAACGCGCCTTAAAAGGAGGTGTGATCTACTGGTTTTCTTTATTTCAAAGTGGATTTCCCCCTGCCTCAACCCCATTCATTTCCCAAGGACAAAACAATCTTAAGGTAAATCTATTTCAGGATTCCGGTGCCTCCTCTTTCACCCAAGCCAGAAGTCTCTACCTGAGGAAATTCTGTTTGACTCGCTGCTGTTTTGGGTCTTCAGAATATCCCCCTTTCCCCCAATTGTCTGAGTTTGTTCCAAGCAGAACCCATTATACATTAGAGCCCTATTTTTTTTATAAAATGGATATGGGCCTCAACCCAACCCAGGAGAAAGAACAGATTATCACGATCTGAAACTTTCATAGGCAAAACAATGATTGGCCGTTCGAAAAAAATGCAGAAGGGGACACCTTCATTGGGTCACTTTAAAAAAAACCAAAAACTAAATGTCGCAAGCTTTCGAGAACAGTTCTGTTCTTCAGGCAGGCCTACATTAATAAACACGCTCTGAACTTTTATTAATAATTTTATGCCTGCCTGTTCTCAAAAGCTTGTAACATTTTTTAAAAAGTGATCCAATAAAGGTATCGACTTCCTCACACATCCTTTAGGAAACTTTTGTGAAGGTGTTATTGTTATTATCGTATTATTTTAGAAACCGAAACCTCTCAAGACTGGATTATACAACTGCTTGTCCATTTCGGTGAAAGTTAGGATATTGTTTTATAAAGCACACTAATTTTCGCCGGCCGGTTAGCAGCGGAGAGGTGCGAACGAAAACATAGGGAGCACAAAAGGGAAGATTAGGATTGGTTCGCCACTGAAATGAAAGCAGAAATGTGAGCCAATGCAGTGGTGTAGCGTGGGTTTCAGCCACCTGGGACATAGGCCAAATTTGCCACCCCCTGGGTGGGGCCCAGGACACTGGCGGTGGTGGAGGGTCCCAGCGCCCGTCCCCGCAGCGGCCTCTTCACCCCGGCTGCTAGGACGCTGTTGTGAAATTTTGCCGCCCCGAAAAAGGGGCGCCCGGGGCGCCCACACGCGCTACGCCACTGAGCCAATGTGAAGCAGCCACGCGAAGCAAATACCAAATAAATGGATCTTGTTGGCTGAAGATGAGGACACTAGAAGGGGGCTACGAAACCTCCACGTTGGCAGAGGTATAAGACCGCCTGGCATTGCTCCCCAGAACAATCTGGGTGGGGAAGGTCAAAAGCATTTATTTTCCAAAAAAGCAGAAAACAAAGTACACCTGGAGTGGAATGTCACCCCTTTTCCTTTATTTTGCCAAGTGAAAGGAAAATGAAATGTAGGACATGGAAATTGGAGGAAGGCTCCCTAAGCCCTCTTCCTTCCAGCATTTGCCAAAACTAGAAGAAAACAGGAAACAAGGTGGAAGAATCAGGCATTCTCTCTTTGATACATTCACAGTTATCCACCACCACCACCACGTTTTCCAAATCAAGGAGGGCTGGCTGGCTATCATGTGCCAGTTTCTCATCCTTATTCCTAGTGAATGTTTAATAAAATATTGACACTACCAAGCATACAGGAAGGACGGATGCAGGACATTCAAAGACCATGATGGCAAACCTTGGCACCCCAGCTGTTCTTGGACTTCCATTCCCAGAAGCCCAAGTCCCTGTGAATCCAGATGAATGGGTTTGCTTGCGCGTACAGGCAGTAAGCCCATTCGTCTGGATTCACAGGGTCTTGGGCTTCTGGGAACTGAAGTCCAAGAACAGCTGGAGTGCCAAGGTTCACCATCACTATTCAAAGCAATGGCCTTTCCTCCCCTTTCCACCTAGTGTGGACAATCAATTCTAAGAACGTTAGCGGTTGGATCTGATCTCTCCTTTCTGGATTTTAAATGATTAAACAATGAATTCTTAAGGGAAATAAGAGTTTTGTATTTTGTGTAAGTTTTCTTTCCTCTTGGAGAAAGTCGACCCCTTCCTCTTTAACTATAAGAATTGCTGCAAAGATTTCCCCCCTCCAGAATACATATAAGACTAAATCAAAACCAAAGGATCGCCATCATTTTAAGTATACAGGACACATTAGTTGGTGTAATCCAAGGGTGCCCAACCTTTTTGGGCTGCGGGCTGGTCATGTGGTTCAGGGAACCGGTCACTATGGCCAGGTCACTATGGCCAGCTCACTATGGTATGGGCACGTTTTACTTCTGCTTCCACGAGCGATGAGGGCTTCGCGAGCCAGATGAATTGGCGTCAGGAGCCGGATCTGGCCCCGGGCCATAGTTTGGGCACCCCTGGTGTAACCATTCCCACAGAATGCTGCTGACTCATCAGTAGGGGGCAGTCTTCAGCACCCACATTTGAAACCCCCCAGAAAACTATGTCCAGGGGCTCCAAACCTTTTTACGCTGCGGGCCTGGCCACGTCCCCGGTCACGTGGTTCCCCTGCCATAAACACTGCTGTAAAACGCTTCCACGGCTGCCATAAATATGTTTATGACAACCACAGATGCATCTGTGCAGGTGTGTTGGCTACATGAAATGATGCCGTGGGCCAAGTCTAGCCTGCGGGCTGGTATAGTCACTCCCTAAGTCTACAGACACTCAGAAAGCATGACAATTTATGCAGAAATAAGAAACGAGGGTTTGATAAAGCATGAAAAGAGAGAGTTGTGAAGGTGGGTAATAATTTCTTCCCTGTTTTTCAGGTAACTCTTTCCACCTGGGGGGGAGGAAATAAATAATGATTTCATCTGAAAACATCCTATAAAAACAGTCATATCGTTTTGCTTAAAAAGGGTTACCCTTCGCCACCTTTGCATCTTTCCAGCACATGGGAGATCCAGAAATGTGCCCTCAACCCAGGAACGAGGAGCAAAACATAAGGGAAAAAAGTCCACTACACATTCAGGGGGAAAAGTACAATTTTTTTCTTTAAAAAAAAATGAAGATTATGCGTCCACTTCCCCACCATTTGATTCCAAAAGAGCCTCTACAGAAATTCTGCCTTTTCTTTCTCCCCCTCCTCTTCACTGGGTCACCAACTTCTTTCTATTTCTGTAGGGTGGAACCAGTGGCAGACCATTGTACATTTCCCCCGCCCCAATTCGGTTTCGTTTCGAGCGCAGGTGAAAAACGGCCCGCACGTTTCCGGAAGGTGAGAGACCCAAGCAAGCTTCTGCGGATGGATGGAGCCCCTTCCACCCACTAGCCTTCATTTGTCCCATGAGCTGGAAGAAAGGAGACTGTTCCCACCCTTGGTCTGGTCAAGAGACATCTTGCTTCTCAGAGCAGCGGTGTGTCCTGTGACAGAGGCCACCTGTCCGGTAACAGGGGCAGCGGTGGCCGGGGGGTTTGCACGCACCCGCGCGTGCATTTGGCAAACCTACCCGGCTGCTTGGGTTTCTGCTGCAGCAGCTGCTTCAGGTCCATACATTGCCCGTGATTTGACTTCTTTCTCCCCAACGCGGTTTGTCCCAAGGATGGGGAGACAGAACTTCAACCAACCCAGCCAAGCTTCTGTCTCCTCAACCGATTTCTTTCCACTGCTTGTAGAAGTCCAGGACATTTTTTATTTCGACGCTGGCATTTGCTGCTGCTTGGATCGCAGACTGTGGAAAGCAGTACAAAAATCAGAGTTTGAACAGAAACGTTATCCTTTGGGCTTCAACCCTCATCCCGCGTCATACCATTTGCAGTATTCAGTCTTTCAACAATAACTAGTCAATTTATTCACAGGTAGGCATGGGACTTTTTTGACTTCTTGAACTGCAACGCCAAAACTTGCCAGGAATTCTCCCCGCTGCTTTTAAGCTTCCGAAACGCGGCAAATAAGCAGCGAAAAAATCCAGAAATGGAGCGGAAATGCCCCAAATACCCTCCCGCCACCATGGAAAGTGGCGACGGGTGCCCAAGTAACCAAAAAAAAAGCTTTGTTATGTGAAATAAATCCTTAAACCGAGCCACTATTTTATCTGGATTTCATTTTGCACACCAATTATTACATTAACTGGGCCGTTCATAAACTGAGGCTCCAGGGTACTGTACTTTAAAAAAAAAGGTGCAATGTTACAACAATATTGAATGAATTACCTTTTTTTAAAAAAATGCATAACTAACAGTTTAAAAAACATTTATCTAGCAGAAAGAAAGAATGGATGGATGAGAAAGAAAGGAAGAAATGGACGAAGGATGGATGGATGGATGGATGGGAAAGAAAGGAAGGAAGGAAGGAAGGAAGGAAATATTCTAAACACCTATCTCCAGTCAATTTACTTTTACCAGAACAAAAGGCTAATATAACGTTACCTTCTGTTGAATCATCTTAAATGTTCAAAGCAAAGGAAGTCAGAAACATTTCATCTCATTCTGTTGCATAGCATACTCACCTGCATGGGTGCAGAAAGCTTGCTTGGATCATCCAGCTGAAAGCCTGTGATAATGGTCACCATTCCAGTGGTGTCATCTTCACCGACTCCCTGGGAGGTTGTCAGCTGTTTGCAGCTGTCCAGTATCTTATAGAGGTTCCTATGGTGTTAATGTACTTATTAGAGTACAGCAAGACCACCCTTCCTCCAGATACACACCAGGATGGCATACAAATATACTGTAGTTAAGTCAGTAAAACAATTAAGGCAATAACAACTGTAAATATTACCTTATATACTCAAGTATAAGCTGACCCGAATATAAGCCCAGGCGCCTAATTTTGGCCTGAAAACCCAGGAAAATAGATTGACCCGAGTATAAGCCAAGGGTGGGAAATCCAACAGCTGCTAGTGAGTTTCAATAATCAAAATACACGAAGAGCTGGTAAAAAAAATTAAATTGTCAGCGCATCTCATTCTGGCACAGTCTTGGGACCCTCGTGGTCGCTGACCCAAGTATAAGCCATGCCCCCTTTTAGGGGCTAAAAAACTCGCCTTATACTCGAGTATATACGGTATGATGAAACTAATTTTAAAGTGCCTTGTTCCAACGCTGGTATCCTGGAAAAACTTAATGAGACGCCACCAGATTCATAGAATCAACCCAACGAAACACTCACTGAATTTCTCCAAAACCAGCTGGTGACGCACTAAAGACTTTTGCTCAGTACTGTATATAAATGAAGTTAAAATATAAAGCTTTAATAAGACCTCATACAGGATACCTTACATACCAAGCATCTAAATCTTGCCTCTTCAGTTTATGCCTCTCAAAACCTTTCCCAGCGTCTTTCTGGCAGCGAATGTATCTGGAGATGCAAGGATAAAATCATTGAGGTCAGGGAGACGTAGTAAACAAGAACTGAATTTCCACAAGCAGTTTTTGTTGTTCAGTCGCACAGTCGATTCCGACCCTTTGCGATGACCCCATGGACCACTGTCCACCAGGCACTTCTGTCCTCTACCCTCCTCCTCAACCCGCCCAGCTCTGTGCCCATTGTCTCTACAATACCATCTAGCCATCTCATTTTTGGCTGCCCCCTTCTTCTTTTGCCCTCCACCTTTCCCAGCATCAAGGCTTTCTCAAGTGAATCCTCTCTTCTCATTGGATGTCCAGAGTACTTTAGCTTCATCTTCACTATTTGACCTTCAAGGGAGCAGTCAGGGTTGATTTCTTCTAAGATTGACCTATTTGTTCTCCTCACTGTCCAGGGGACTCTCAAAACTCTCCTCCAGCACCACATCTCAAAGGCATCTATTCTTCTGCGCTCAGCTTTCCTAATGGTCCAGCTCTGACAACCCTACATTGCCACCGGGAATACCATTGCTTTGACTAGACGAATTTTTGTTTGCAATGTGATGTCTGTACTTTTCACTATGTTCCCCAGTTTTCTCATGGCTTGCCTCCCAAGAATCAGTCGCCTTTTTATTTCATGGCTGCAATCTCCAGCTGCAGTGAGCTTTGATCCTAAGAAAGTAAAATCTGTCACTGCTTCTACTTCTTCCCCATCTATTTTCCAGGGACTGATAAGGGCCTGTGGCCATTATCTTGGTTTTCTTTATATTGAGTCTCAAGCCATCTTTTTCACTTTCTTCTTTCAACCTAATCAGGAGCTTCTTTAGGTCATCCTCACTTTCTGCCATTAGGGTGGTATCATCTGCATATCTCAAATTGTTGATGTTTCTCCCAGCCATTTTGATCCCAAATTGTGATTCCTCCATCCCTGCATTGCATATTATGTGCTCTGTGTATAAGTTGAATAAGCAGGGTGACAAAATGCAGCCTTGTCTTACTCCTTTTCCTATTCCAAACCACTCTGTCCTTCCGTATTCTGTCCTAACTGTTGCTTCTTGATTCATGTACAGATTTTTCATGAGGTAAATTATTAATATTATTTGCACTAACCAGTGCTTCTGATTTCTCATTTTATTTATTACACAGCACTGTTTCCGAAAACTGAAATGCCTTGTGACATTTCAGATGCATATTCAGGCCACTATTTTGTTGCTGGTGCCAAACCCAGTATATATACCTGCATACTTATTGTTGGCAAGGTGGGATGGACATGCATAATTCATTGTGAAATCCGGTATCAAACTGTTATGAAATTATTTCTTCAGCTTGCCTTAACCCTTCTTTGCAAGTATGCCAACATGTTGGTACAATAGAAAAGCAAACTTCTAAAGGCAATCTTTCCAGACTTGGTTTGTACCAACGCACTCTGATCTACTATGCCAGGAGTGGTCAAACTATGGCTTGTGGGCTGGATCCGGCCCACAGTGCCAAATCATCCAGCCCACACCGCTGCTCAACCACATGATCGGCCTGCTCAACCACATGACCAGCCCACAGCTCGAAAAGTTTGGCCACCCCCTGTATTATATAAAATAGATTCTTTCGTTCAAGAATTCCTACAGCATAGATGAAAAACACTATCCTACCTGTTTCCCTTTTTAAATTCCGCTTCCAGGTATCGGATACTGTCCCGAGCTCCTGCGTTCTCTTTCTTCAAGAAATCTAAGCCATCAATAACTGAGGGGAGAAAAAGCCAAGGTTACGCATTAGCTGTTTCCTCTTGGGATCACATCCATAGAGAACCAACCTCAAAGCCATACGTACCAGGTTGCAAAAACCCAGGGGAACTGATGGAAGAAAGGAAGGCTCTACAGTGGAACCCCATTTTACGGACACCTCATGTAATGGAAAGCTCTCTATATGGAAGGAAATCCCAAGCAAATGACACTTCAGCTTACTTTTTTTTTTGCCATATGAAAAGTTTTTGGGTCTTCCGACGCTGGTAGGAAGGTGTATGGAGCATGTCTGCTCTGTTTTTGTCATGTTTTGGTACCGCCAGAAGCACTTCCCCACAACCAGGAAGTGCGGGAAATTCCCCATCCCCTCAATAGCTGATAGTCGGTGACTTGTCCTGCAATTACCATAGCTGGCCACTCGAGGGCGATGTTGGAAATATGCCGAATATGCATTGAAAACCAAAAGAATCCATTCCGGAGCACAAACAAAAGGCAAAAAAAGTCTTTTCTCTGCTCAAAACTCTTTCTAAAGTGCACTTTGGATTTTTTTTAACCACTTTAGAAAGAGTTTTGAAACATCTAAAAATATTTTATTGGCTTTGGAGCGGATAGATTGGTTTTCAATGCATTCCTATGGGAACCATGCTTCGTTTTAAGGGATTTTTTTTGCTATAAGGAAAACCCCACAGACCGGATTAATTCTGTAAAGTGGGGTTTCGCTGTACAATGCTGAACGCAGTCCATTCTGCTTTATGTTCTAGCCTTGGGAAAACAAGGACACACCCACCTGTCCGTGGAATGATAAGAATGAATCTTCCACTGGCTGCTAGCTGCCTTATGATGGAGAGATGCTGGCAGAGGGCTTGGGCATCTGGGACCAGGTAGGGGGACATCACACACTGTGCTTTGGGCTGCTGCAGACTCCCTTCCAACTGGGACACTTCAAGCTAAAACAGAACAGAGGAGGAGGAAATGAGGCATTTAAAGAAGAAGTGCTGAGCAATTGTCTTAAATGCTTTCACCTCCCAAGTGAAAACTTCTTGCAAAGACAGCAGCCTCTACCAAAGAACATTCATTTCATTCAACATTCAAAGCCACTTCTGAGTCAGATTACCAGGTCATCCAGCAGTTTAACCTCTGCCCACTCCTCCACTAAATAGATGGGAAGTGCCACCTCTCTGGATGAAAAGGAAGGTTTGCTGTATAAATGGCCGTCAGGCCCCCGAAGCTGTCTGAGGGAGGGTGACCCAATGGCCCCTGGCTTTAAAAGTTTAGGAACTCCTGCTTTAAACACACAATCCTGGTCTCGATGGGTTTGATTCTATATCACAGGGTTTCACAGCACTGGCTTCAGCAACCCAGAATCAAACGCAGGAAGTGAAATCTGCCTCTGTTGTTATGCAGAGTGAAACTGGACAAAGAGGCACAATGCAGGCTGTGCTCTGGAAGTTATGCCTGCCCACCTGACCTCTCCCTCCGGCTATGTAAAGGCCTCCACAAACAACTTCACGTTTCCTGATCTTCACGCACCCCTTTCTGCTTCCCACTTTGTCAAGAGGCCAGTATTGTTGTCGTCCCTTTCTGCTTCCCACTTTGTCAAGAGGCCAGTATTGTTGTCGTACCTGTAGTCGAAGCTGGGCCATATCTCTCATTAGCCTGTTCCGGCGAGCTTCTTCTGCAGCCTAGGATTAAAGGAAATTACTGTATTACAGAACAAATGATTGCTCTCGTGTAGAAAATAGGTAAAGGATCCCCCTGGACCGATGGATTCAAATGATCAGTCATAAAAACAGGACGATGTGTTCAGTTGTACTACCATTGACATTAAAATTTGCCACTGTAACACAAGGCATAGATGTGTAATTGTAATTATTTTGTTATTTGATATTTTGTTATCCGATATTTGTAGCTGTGACATATTGTTTCATTATGACTTCCACTCATTTTGTAACTTTGACTGGAGATTCTTTAAAGTGTTCTTGTTTTGATACTTTGTTATTTGATATATAACTGTGATGTATTGTTTCGTTGAGAGCTATAAGCAATTGGGGTGGCATTATAAATTGAACTACGACAATAACAATAATGTGACAGTAAGAATTGGTGCTTTTTCTGTTTTTTGCAGAATCACAAAATAATAGAAGCCAAATAGATTCTCAGTTCATCTCGTTCAGGGGTTCTCAACCTGTGGCGCCAAACCCACCAGCTCACGCCATTGCTCCAGCTGCCACTGCCGCCGTTGGAATCGGCCGTGGACTCACTTATGGATGCTGTCAATGCATTTATGACAGCTGCGGACTCATTTATGGCTGTGGTAAATACATTTACAAAAGCTGCAAACGAGTCCATGGCCAATTCTGCCACAGCTAGCCCGCCAACTGTCTGAGGGAGGGTGACCCGGCCCCCGACTTAAAAAGGTTGAGAACCCCTGATCTACCTGAATGCCATTGAGGCAAGAGTTTGCCGATGCTCATCCAAGATCTTAAAAACTCAGATGGCGCTTTAAAAATAAACTTTCTAAGGCAGTTCACTTTAGAACAGTGGTTCCCAATTAAGTTTTTTCTACGTACCACTTCAAGAAAAACCTCAAACTTGCGTACCCCTTATTGCAGGAACGTTAAATAAAAAATGAAATCAGGTGTATTTTATATTTATTATAATCAAAAGACATTCTAATGACAGAGAACACGTGTTTCATTAATGTGACAAATGTGCACGTTGACAATGACGAGTAAATAGGCGGGAACGGGGGCGGCCGTGATCGGGTGACGCGAGACGTGGGGAAAACCGCCGCTGCGGGAGACAGCGCTTGATGCATACGATTGACTTACCTACTGATCGTTTAATTAAATTGAATAATTTTTTGGCAATTGTTATTGCATTATTGTTTATTAAGGATTTAATATTTTAGCTAAGAGATTGCTGCGCGTACCCCTTGATGCAATCTCGCGTACCCCTGGGGGTACGCGTACCACTAATTGGGAACCACTGCTTTAGAACAGGCAGTTCTTCCTAATGTTTAGTTGGATTCTCCCTCATTGTAAATTGCATCCTTTTATTTTGGGACCCATCTCCTGGAACAGCAGAAAAGGAGCATGTTTCATCTTCTACTGGGCAAACACCTTTTCTTTTCTATCTTCATCCCCCTTTTCCTCGTGCTTTGTTTCCTTTAGACTGCCAGCTTCCAGGCTCGTTTTTAACTAATCTGCAAAAAACTGCACTGGCTCAAGTGACATCCTGTATTTATGGAGGAAGATTAGTTAAAACTAAGAGATGCCAGTTGTACCAAATTCTGTTCTGCTGCTGAATGGCACAGATCAAGATCACAGACAAGTCACACAGAAGGGAAAGGAACAGATCCATCTTTGGCTCATCTCTGTGTCCTGGAGTTGATCTGGCCTCATTCACACATATAATGCCCCCAATGCTCACCATGCGGAACTGGGCCTGGGCCTGCTGAAGCAAGCCGTCTTGTTCCGACTGCGCGATGCTGATGAAGATCCTGACTTCAGAATTGAACTGTAAGATGCTGCCTTGCAAGTGGGTGATAAAGTGACCGAAACTCCGGATACAACAGATGCGAACCACGGACTGCAGAGAAAAAGGAACAGGAGTTCACTTCGGACAGTGGGCAACTGTGCAAAAGCAGAGCAAAAAACTGTCATGTGCTTTTTGAGAAGCTGGACAGAGCCAAGAGGGAAACAAAACATGCGGTGTGCCAAGTATCCTGGCTCACTAACTACAAAGTATAGTGTTTACCTTCCACCAAAGTGGTACCTATTTATCTACTTGCAATTTCTTGCTTTCAAACTGGCAGGAGCTGGAACAGAGACGGAAGCTCACTCTGACGCACAGTACTCGGGACTCGAACTGCTGAACTGCAGAACTCCCAGTCATTAAGTCCAGCATGTTAACCACTAAGCCACTGCAGTCCCTGACAGAAAGAGACACACAGACTATTTCTATGACCACCTCTCACCTCCTCCACTTCTGTAAGGACAGGTCTGTCCTGCTCAAAATTGAACTTCTTGTGAGCATTCTTCAGTGGAGGAAGATTTCGGAGGGTCACATCTTCTGGAAGAAGCAAGCAGCTGCTCAGCTCCGGAAGCTCACACTCAAGCAGCATGCGCTTCATTTCTTGGCACAGCGGCAACCCTAAAGTATCAGCAGTGGAGAGAAAGGAGTATAAAATAGCATTTGAATGGCCATAATCACTAAGAAACAGTCACCATCACAGCCTTTGTGGTTGCTTTTTTAGGTCTACGACTTCTTGCCACCAACTCTGATTCGCTCTAGTACAGTGATGGCGAACCTTGGCACTCCAGCTGTTTTTGAACTTCAATCCCCAGAAGCCCAGGTCCCTGTGAATCCACACAAATGGGTTTACTGTTCGTATGTGCTGTTATTGTACTTCAGTTCCCAGAAGCCCAAGTCCCTGTGAATCCACACAAATGGGTTTACTGCACGTACGCGCTGTTTGATTTATTGGATTTGTATGCTGCCAGCTCGCTTACGCGATTCAGGGCGGCTAACAACAATCACAATTCTGTTGTTGTTGTTCAGTCGCACAGTCGATTCCGACCCTTTGCGATGACCCCATGGACCACTGTCTGCCAGGCACTTCTGTCCTCCACCCTCCTCCTCAACTCACTCAGCTCTGTGCCCATTGTGTCTACAATACCATTGAGCCATCTCATTTTGGGCCGCCCCCTTCTTCTTTTGCCCTACACCTTTCCAAGCATCAAGGCTTTCTCAAGTGAATCTTCTCTTCTCATTTGATGTCCAAAGTACTTTAGCTTCATTTTTACAATTTGACCTTCTAAGGAGCAATCAGGGGTGATTTCTTCTAAGAGTGACCTATTTGTTCTCCTCCCTGTCCAGGGGACTCTCAAAACTCTCCTCCAACACCACATCTCAAAGGCATCTATTCTTCTGCGCTCAGCTTTCCTAATGGTCCAGCTCTCACAACCCTACATTGCCACCAGGAATACCATTGCTTTGACAAGACGAATTTCTGATTGCAATGTGATGTCTCTACTTTTAACTATATTACATTACAACGGAATACAGTAAATCAAACAATATCATATCATCGTCACAAATCTCTGTTCTTGTACTTTAATTCCCAGAAGTCCAGGGCTGCCCCTGATTTAAAGTCATGAAGTAAGTGGTTGGGGATGCCTGTAAGAGTCAAGGACACCAGACTCTAGTCTAACCCCAACCTAGTCCACTACTGCAGAAAAAATAAACTGGTGGAAGGGGGAGAGGACCTAGATCAGGGGTGGGGAAACTGCAGCCCTGAGGGAAGCCGGGGCTTCTGGGAATTGAAGTTCCAGAACACCTGGAGAACTAGCCTGTTTCCTCTCAACCTTGGGCCTCCAAGTATCCTTGGACTTCAATTCCCAGAAGCCAGGCTCCCCAAAGGCCACAGATTCCCCATTCCTGGTCTACCCTCATCCGACCAACAGTAACGCTTCAACTGTAAAGGGGAGTGTGTGTGTTTAGGTATGAAAGTAATAAGAAGCAGAAATTACCAGGATCCTGCAGATCTCCAGCTGAAGGAAGAAGGTTGAGAAGGACAGAGAGTCGGTTCCACAAACTTTGAGAACTCTGAGAAGACATCAAAAACAAACGAACGCTGAGTGTAAAGAGGAGCTGGACAAAGAACGCATCGAGTAGAGCAGGGGTTCCTAACCTAAGGCCCCCGGGCCAGATCTGGGGCCCAGCACCATTTCATGGGGGGTGGGGGGAAGGCACCCTCCAGGGGCATTCAAGAAACAAAATGGCCACCCCTTTAAATCTGTTGGGACAAAATGGCCACCCTCATTGAGCAGGCAGGTCAAAATGGCCATCCAGCTCTTGAAGCTGTGAAGGCGCACCTTGTCCATATTCTCAAGGCTGCGGCAGTCCTTTGCAGTCCCGGTGTTAAATCCTGCATGTCTCATTTCATGTGTGCCGCAGGAGAGGACTCCAAGATCATAGTGTGGGGGTCACTTCATAGCAAGCTGGGATCCACCTTAAACAAATTCATGCCAAAGGCATTTTCCCTGCTTCGGGGGGGAAAACGCATTCTCGGATACGAGAGACCACTGTTTCAGTGCCTGAGATTAAGACTTACACTTGGCCTGGAATTCTATATGCATCAACCTGGAAATGGATGAAGATATTCTGTAACAAATTTATTTCCAGCACACACGCTCACCTGTGCGCACATTATGATGAGGTCCGTGTTTGTTCTCAGCCAGTCCAGAAACACTTTGACAATAGGAAGTAACCCTTCGTTGGTGATGATCTCCAGTTTCTCTTGGAGGGTTCGCTCATTCCTGCAAGATTTGTTGCTGCAAACGCTTTCTTCTGACTCAGAAACATCGTCTTTAGCAAAAGAAACAGAGACACATGGTAAAAAGATACACGTGGCAAAGAACTTAACAGACGTGGCCAGACATGTCTAGAAAAGAAATCACTAGACCAGTATTCATTCCCTCCCACCCAGACGCTTCCTCACCTTGCTCAGCCATGCTGGATTTTTCCAGATCTCCATTAACACAAGGCTTGTTGCCGGTTGCCTCTCTTTGCGTGGACACCTCACAGTTTGGCGGCTTGAGGAGGACGTTGCTGAAGGTGGGAGCCAACCGGAAGCAACGTTTCGTCTGGAAGAGCTGCGTTGACATGGCTTGGAGGTTGCTAGCTATGCTGGCCTCGCTGGCGCATAATGAGCCCGGACCATTGGCGACAGGTTCCAGAATCTCAGTCTTGGTGAGGCCAGAGCTTTTCAAGTCCACCAGCCTCCTGCCGTCACCTTCCACGGGGTCCAAACCATCCCTGATGCCGTTCTTTGCATGCTGAGCTTGGCCTCCCCCATCCGTGACCGGTTCGTCCCCCATGTCCTCCAGGTCCGAACGGGACTCCTGACTGTTCATGTCCGAGTCTGTCTCTACATCAAAAGCGGTCTCGGCCTCTTCGTCACTTTTCTCTGAACCGGTTTCTGAGCCCTCGCTCCCCTTGGTGAAATCTGGACTGGAATCTGAATCAAATCCCTCACTAAGGTCACTCTCGTCCACCTTCTGGGTGTGGCGGCGGCGGCGCAAAGAAGAGAGGCGCGAGTATTTCTTTCCCTTTTTGCTCTCGTTTTTCCTCTGTTCCTCGCTGGGTTGGTGATTGGCCAGTTCGGCTTCTGGTTCCTTCTCGACAGAGTTCAATGATTCCCGGGTTTCTGGATCCTCTGTAGAGAACGGTGCAAACACACACTTATATCCACATATCAGGGATGGCGAACCTCTTAGAAACCAAAACTCACGTATTTATCACAAAGTGCCAACATGGCAACTCTCCCACTGGGCTGCTGGGCAGAGGGGTGGGGTGAATTCTGTGCTGGGGGGAGAGAGGAAACACTCCTATTGGGCTGCTGGGCAAAGGGGCGGGGTGAACTCTGTGCTGGGGGAGGGAGGAAGCACTCCCATTGGACTGCTAGGCAGAGCAATCTCTGTGCTGGGGCAACAGCATGGGTGTCCACAGAGAAGGCTACGAGTGCCATTTCTGGCAAACATACAATAGGTTCACCACTGATGCCATATATCTTATATGCACAGTCGGTCTTCCTAAGGCTGGTCAACAAAGGACATTAATTTCAAATTAAGGATGGCATTAGCACAGCCAGCATTAATATAACAGAGGGACAAGCTGACTAAATGTCTCTGGGTTTTAACATCTTTAGAGAAAAGCCAGTTTTGATGTCACTTTGTATAAAGCTGCCTTAAACTACCAAACGGATGGGTATGTAAGCTATTGTATAGGCACCAGGGCATTGTAAAATTAACAGAAATGCCCAAGGAAATCTCCACCAACTCTGTTTTATTTAGGCAGATTGGAAGGCTTCAACTTTTCTTGGTAAGGAATTAGTCTGCAAATAATTATTTATTTAGCATAAAGCACAATCCTGGAAGCTTGAAAAATAAAAATATATCCCACTGATCAGATATTTCTTAGCTTTAAGTGTTTCTTAAATCTGTTTTTTTTTTAACTGAATCACGTCCCCTGGTGGCATGCATGTTCCAGCAGCAGCCGGGCATGTCTGGCCAAGTCAGTGAGCTGACGTCAGAAATAGGTATATAAGGCAAGATGGACCAAGAACTTGCCTCTAGTTCGAAACCATCTTATTGGATAGTACAGCTGGGCCATAGTGAGTCTGTTTTGAGCTAAAGATAAGTAGGCACAGCTGTGTTAATAAACTGGACCATTTTTTCTACATTTGTGGCAAATATACACCACGTGATCAATGCAAGAACCTAACCAAGAGGGTGAGATTTGCTAACTGAAGATCCTGACATCCTAGGCGGAATCGGACTTCAGATTTGGATTCAGCGCACTTGTTTTAGTATAGGACACATGGATTAGACCAAGTAGCAGGCAATGTTTATTTTTGTGATGCAGTATTATCATATGCAAGTTCCTGTACTTGCCTGTACTATCATCCTGAAATGCTGGAACTGGGCTTTCACCTTCTTCCAGCTCTGCCTGGAGGCGAATATTGACGTGGTTGATGAGGTGTGAAAACAGCGCCAGTGTAAATGCGATGGCTGCACTATACTGCTTAGAGCCTGCGTGGAGAGATGAAGCGGAGTGAGGAGATACGTGCAAAATATCAAGGATGAGGCGAACTGGCCAGGGAGATTCAACAAGTCCAGCAAAAAAAAAAATATGCTCAACAAGAACATTAAACCAAAAGTACCACAGCATCTTGAAGGAAAGATTTATTTCAGTGTGAACTTTTAATGGGATTACAATCCCTCAATGGGGTCATGCTGCTTCAGACAGCTTTGGGGGCCGGATGGCCATTTTGCCCTTCCTCCACCACATGGCACTTCCTAGTGTAGTGGAGGCAGTGTGTTGAGGGTACACAAAATAGTGCTGTGGGCCGCATCTGGCCCGTGGGTCTCAGGTTGAGAATCCCTGTTACAAACGGTGTCAAAAACAGCTTTAAGATTACCCAATTAAACAGTGAACTCTATGACAGTCTACAATTTTTGGCCAGCATCATATAGGATGAAGGAGGAATGGAACAGCAAAATGCTTTTGGGCATGATTTCCACATCTAAATGGCATTTCCCCCCTTCCATTGTACCTGCTATCATTCAGCGGCTTGCCAGCAAATTAAATTAAACACTTCCCCTGATTTGCCTGGAGCCGATAAAGTGTGATATTTTACTTAAGTTTAGTAAGTGATTATCAGCTGGGATATTTTTCCACTCTAGGTGGTGTACAGACAAATAAACAACATCAACACAATAAAACAATCAACTAAGTGCACAGATGTCTCTGGAAATTCCCAATCCAACACTGCAAGGAAGCTTTTGCTTTACCCATCTTCTTGGTTGGTAAAAGCTACACTATGCTGTGTTACATCATACCTGCCCTTTTGAGGCTGTGGACATTCATCAGACAGACGATCACCATCTGGAAAATGAGGAGATCTGGCAGAAAGGAATATCCGTTTTCACATTCCTCTTCGTCGTCGTTGGCTGAGCTCATATTGGGCGATGAAGGCAAGTAGAACAGACAGAGATTAAAGTCCTCCAGAACTGACTGGCAAAGAGTCGTAAGCTCAGAGTCTGCAGAACTGGATACAGTAGACGATAGGGAGAAATTTATTTATTTATTCAATTTATTCAAGCTATATTTTTACAAAGTGAAAGAAAAAAGGCAGAATAAGACTCACTTGCTCTTTGGCTGAAGCAGGCTCTGGAGATACATAAAGCTCACCAGCAACCTTTTAATGTCTTTGCATCTATAGGCCAGAAGAATGAGAAAGAAGGGGGGGATTAGCAAAGCTCTACTTGTTCGTATGAACGGGATGTAGCAAATTTATAACCTTTCTGGCTGTACAGATATAGTACTTGTGAGAAATACACCATTATGTTAACAATACATAGTAAGATTCGACTGGCAAAATGAAAGCTAAGCAGATCTTCTGGGTGAACGAAACATTGTTCTGTAACTTTCCTTTCTCTCTTCCCTCTTGCCAAGACTTTTAGAAATAAATACATATACTGTAGTGAAAAAAAAATGGAAATTGCACCCTAAAACAAGGGTGCCCAAACTATAGCATAATAATCCAGCCCTGGAAATGGAAGTAAAACGTGGCAGCACATGTGGAAAATGCTGCCATAAAGCACCCGCGGATGTCGTAAATGCATTTACGACACCCACAGGTGCTTTACAGCAGTGTTTTGCCCGTGCGCATTTTACTTCCGCTTCCAGTGGGAGGAACCACGTGACTGGCTCACTCAACCATGTGACCGATCCGCGGCTTGAAAAGTTTGCCCTAAACTATGCAAATAAAGTTATGATGCAAATCTGTTCAATTTTTCCTTAGCTGGCTAGGAAGCCCAGTGGTTTAGGCATCTATATTCAGAGGCTGGGAGTCTGAATCCCCCTAGTGGCTTCCCAGGGTGGCAGGAGGCTTTTCAGAGTACGTTCACTCCCATTTTGGAATTTTCCGAGCCTTCTCTGCTGTGTTTTGGCAGCCGAAGAGTGGTGGTGGACACTTCCGGTGCTAGGCAAAGCGTATTAGATCCTAGCACAGAACCAGGAACTTGTCCACCACCGCTCTCCAGCTGCTGAAGTGCGGTGGAGAAGGCTTAGAAAATTCCAAAATTGGAGTGAACATGCTCCGAAAAGCCTCCGACCAACCTGGGAAGCGGCAGAGGCTGTGCAAAACTCTGGAAAACCTGCGCGATTCCCACCGCTGCCACCATCTTAAATTGGGGGTGCAGCCATGCCTCCAACTCCCACAGCTGAGCTTAGTGGTGGGAACTGGCCCCTGGAGGGAAAACATTGGGAGCCCCTGGATTACAGCACTATCCAGCACCAAAATACCTCGGTGTGACATTTGACAGGGCACTGTCTTTTAAGCAGCACTGCCTGAATCCTAAAGCCAAAGTTAGTACAAGGAACAACATCATCAGGAAACACATAAAACTAGAAATGGTGAACTCAACCATCCACCTTGCATACATCAGCTTTGGCCCTGAGTGTCTCTGCAGTAGAGGATGCTACTCCAGTAAGGAGCACATCCACATACACAAAACATTGCTGTTAATGAAGCCATGCATATAGTGACAGGATGCCTCAAACCTCCACCAATTGAGAAAATATACCCTCTTGTTGGTATCGCTCCACCGTTCAATACAGCACAGAATATGCCGACTAAGGAATTGACAGATTTCAAAATTCCTTAACTTCAAGACTGATATTGCTGTGCTTTTTACCTTTTTTTGCTCGCTGACAGTTTTCTCGTTTCACATTTTTTCAGCTGGTTATACATTTTGGCAGCCTTATCATACAAGCGTTTGAGATTCCCGTAGGCGCCTTCAAATGATACTTCTGACTGGATACTAAAGGAGCCCAAAACAGAAAACAATAATTTCTTGGTAAGAGTTTCCAAGTGAGAAAGTTAAAAAGGTTTTCGAAGGGGGGGGGGACCCTAGCGGTTGGAAGAGCTTGATTCTATCAGCCGTATGTGCTAATCAAGCAAGTAAACATGCATTTATTTGCTTATTTTTAATGTCTCTCTGTACTTCCTGAGGACACTAGTCTAGTGAGATATTTCACAATATTAAATAGCAACAAACCTAAGGTGTGAAGAAGAGCTTTGTAAATCTTACCAATGCCTGTGAAACATACATATTTAAACATTTTTTAAAAAGCAATTTTATTTATTTAATTCTTCAAATTTTTACTGCTGCCCAACTCGGCAGTTAACTTAGTTAAACTTAAATTGTAACTTAGTTAAACTAAGTTACAATTAGTCTAGTTTCCTAGAAAATGGATCCTTAGACAGCAAATTGGAAGCCTGAAACTTGATTCAATGCTTCCAACAACACATACTCTCACTAATCTAGGTGTTGAGTTTTACCTGTTTTCCCCAAATCAATACAGTCCAGATATACAGGCTGCACAGGAAGAACCAGTACTTTAAACCATCAGGTTAAGCAGCTATCAAGAGGCATATTCCAACAACCTTTGGCCCCCCAGGTATGCACAGGACAAGAAATCAACACGCAAAACAGCTTGTTTCCCCAAGCAAAAGATGGGTAACATTTTCCTTTTTAAACAGCAACAGGGAAGATGTACTCACCAGCGCAAGTAGCAGTAAGTGGCTTCCACATTATAATATTTACTCCCAGCTAATGTCCCAAGCTGGTTAAAGGGCATACCTGTTGCAAAAGTTTAAAAAAAGTGAAACTGATTCTGCCTGCCTTCTTGCCACAAGGTTTTCTCCACAGAATATTCTTTCACAAATCTTTCCCAAAGCAGGGGTCCCAATGCTAAAAATGGGGACAAACCTCGTGTACCTTTTCCTAGTGGGGAGAAAGCTATTGCAATTTGTCATTGTTACCTGTGAGAAGACAAAGATGGTACTTGGAAACCAGAAATACAAAACAGAAATAGCACTCCTTTTTTGGAACCAAGATTTCCAGGAATTCTGAATGGTCAAGGAGCTGAATTACTTATAAAGACAGCCCCCCAACTTCCATTCCTGCAAGTGGGTAAGACACTGAAATTGAAGACTGGAAGGTCAGAGACCCGAGTACTGCTCGACGGAGTGAATTCCTGTCTCTGCCCCAGCTCCTGCCAACCTAGCAGTTTAAAAGCATGAAATTGCAAACAGATAAATAGGACTCACTTAAGAAGGCCCTGATGCTGGGAAAGATTGAAGGCAAAAGGAGAAGGGGGAGGCAGAGGATGTGGTGGCTAGATGGCAACGTTGATGCAATGGGTGGGCTACAGAGAACGACAGATGACAGAAGAAACTGGATTGCGGTGGTCCACAGGGTCACAAAGGGTCAGATCCAACTGTGTGACTGAACAACAACAAATAGGGACCACTTCGGCAGGGAAGGTAAACAGTGCTCCATGCACTTCGGCCTGCCACGTCCACGGAAACATCTACAGTCTGAGACAGCGCTGGCTCTTTGGCTGTAAACAGAGATGAGCACTGAACCCTAGAGTTGGATACGACTGGCTTTTGAGCAAGGGCAAGCTTTAGCTTTACCTATAACCAAATATCTGTTTATGTTTTCCATCACATTTAAAAATTGTTTCTATTACAAACAATTCTCAGATGTCTTCCATGCAGATTGCAGATATGGCTTCATAATGAGATCTAGGGATGGGGCTTTCATTTAAAAACTAAAAGAAAACAAACAGATTTTACTTTTTTGGTGTGGATTCCCAAAAGAGACGTCTTAAACATCAAGGATTTATTTCGTTCTTTCAGTAAATTTTCTTCACTCAAATTCCCAGTAAGGAGTGCATCTACACAAGCAAAACAAGTTGATATCGCTGATAATGAAGCCATGTGTGTAGTGACAGGGTCAGCAGTTCGATTCCCGAGTACTGCAGGATGAAATGAGCTCCCGTCTTTGTCCCAGCTCCTGCTAACCTAGCCGTTCGAAAGCAAGAAATTGCAAGTAGATAAATAAGGACCACTTCAGTGGGAAGGTAACAGCTCTCTGTGCACTCCGGTCTAGTCATGCCTGCCACATGACCACAGAAACGTCTGCAGAAGCAGACAGAGCTGGCTCTTCGGCTTTGAAACAGAGATGAGTGCTGAACCCTGGAGTCAGATACGACTGGCTTTCGAGCAAGGGAAACCTTTACTTTACCTATTGGTATTGCTCCACCTAATATATGGAAAGAAATAGCAGTGGATGCTGAGAGAACTGAGCAAGAGAAGGACCCTCGACACCCTCTGAATGGAAATGAGCCTCAAGTCCAGTGGCTCAAATACAGGAAGAGCTTTACGGCAAGAACAAACATTCTTGAGGACCAGACTGGTCAAATAACCACTCAATTTTACATCCTCTGTCAAACAAGCAGTTCCTAAGTAGCATAACAAACTCTTATATACAGGCAAGTCAGCAAACAATTTTGTTGGCAAATAAAGGTGCGTGCACAATTGCATGATTGACACATATCTTCTCTGGGGAAGCTCACACACCATTTGGACTCGCCACTTACCGATCTGGGGTGCTACAGACAGGGCTTGATAGTAGAACCTCTCAGCCAATAATTCTGTATCCACACCAGCCAATTCATTCTGATATCGAGCTGATAAGAAATAAAGCATATATAAAGAGTTTACAGATCATTGTAAGATGAGGGTATAAAATTAACTATGTTAGGAATCAAGCGCTCCTAGAACTCACAGCTCAGTAGCAGAATGTATCTACTGTATATACTTGAGTATAACCCAATTTTTCAGGACCAAAAACGTGCTGGGGGAAAAAAGTAGACGCAGCTTATACTCAAGTCATCTGCTCTATTTACCCGGATGCAAGGGAGATCTGCATTTCCTGTCTGGGTCAGGAAACACTTCCTGTACTGGTCAGAATGTGGTTAGGTTTGGATCATGGCTACGGACATGATCTTTTTTTTTCCTGCCATCAACAAGCTTTCAGGTAAAAGGTATCATTGAAATTCACTAGCAGCTGCTGCATTTTCCACCCTCACCTTATACTCAGGGCAAACTATTTTCCTGGTTTTTCAGGCCAAAATTAGGTACCTCGGCTTATATGCAGGCTGGCTTATATTTGAATATATACAGGTAAGCCACTTCTAGGCAAAGCTTGAAAAACCCCAGAAGGTTACTGCAAATCAATGCTACAACACTGGCCACACATTGCCTCAGCAGGGAAAGATCGATCAAGAATCTGATCTGCAAAGGACAGATTCTCATACACAGGAAAGGAAATAGTAATTCATTAGTCCACAAAGCCAATAGGTTTAAAGAAATATACAGTATTTTATTAAAGGCACAACATCCAATCAAATCATTGCATATATCATAAATGTTTCAAACACTCTGAGGATATCACTACTTTCCAAACTTCGGCCATAAAATTAACGCTACTAGAAGTTTAAAGTTCAACTTTTGGACCAATCTGCTTATGCCAAATACAATCTTTCTTAAACGTGCCACCGAGGTATTTTTCAATTGCTTTTACCAAAAGGAGCATGCCTCAAAAGTGTGGAATAAACACAATGAATATGCCTTTAACATCTGTAGAGAGACACCCTGGAGTCGTTATTCATCAAGGAGTCCACGCATTGTTAGACATCCCCGCAATGACATTCGACACGTGCAAATGAATCTGGAAGAATCAAGTCCATCTACGTGCTTTTTTTTAGCCATTTGGATATCATGTCACCCGCTGGCTAGGCAGACCATGATCTGCGCCCTCCATTTTTTCACCTTGCTAAAGCGATCTGACAGAGGATGCTTTGGTAAGTCTTAGTCCTGGCCTAACATCAAGTGACGGGCAACACTGCCTAGTTAGATCGCTCAAGCCCCCCGTGCCTTGACAAGGCTCTTACCTAACAGGGGCTAGATAATAAGAGATAATACGAGAAATTGTGCTTTTACTATGACAGGCTATTTACTATTACTGGACTTCGGCCCAGCTGGGCAAGGAGGACTTCAGCAGGAGCGCCTGGACTGCGCCACCTGCCGGCGCTCCCAAGCCCTGCCCCCCCCCCCCATCGGGCTACAAAGGGGCGTCGTGGCGAGCTGCTGCAGCTGCTTTTTGAAGCCTGCTTGTGGCCAGGGTGAGAGGCAAGATATTGTTGGATCATGTGTTGTTATACTGTATATTGAGATTATACTATGTATATGTAATTGTACTTTTTGTAACTTTGCTTTGCGGTGTGGTTTTTGTTCTATTGCACTGCTGAATTATATTGTTATATTTATTGTATTACACTGTATTACATTTGCTTATGTTAATGTGTATGGATTTTGTGAACCGCCAATAGATAGATAGATAGATAGACAGACAGACAGACAGACAGACCTGATTCATTTTAGCCTGGAGTCTGCATTTCCTCCACCGAAGAAAATCATGCATTCACCAGGACAGAACAGCATTTGACAACTGGATGCTACTCTGCCTCTAGTCCAGCAATAGTGAACCTTTTAGAGACCAAATGCCCAAATTCAACAGGCTGTCATCCAAGGCACAGAGGGGCAGGACAAACTCTGTGCTGGGGGGGGAGGAGAGCGCGTTCCCATTGGGCTGCTGGGCAGAGGGGCGGGGCAAATTCTGCTAGGGCAATAGCGTGCCCGCCCTCCAAGTGCCCCCTCCGGCACGTATGGCATAGTTTCCCCACCACTGCTCTAGTCTCTCCCTTCCAGCAAGAACCCCACTCCAGTTCTCACCTAGATCACCAAGATAAACCAGGCACCGGTGGCAAGCCATCTGCGCCCATTCCATCTCCTTCTCTGATGCAGACACAGGCTTCTTACAGCCTAAGAAGAGAAAACCAAGGGAGCGATTTGAAGTAAGTATAGTTAGAAGGGTCTATAATTTAAACTGGGACACAGTAATTTAAAAGCAATTCGTTCTCTTACTTACTAAAGCATTGGAAAAAGAAGCTATTACTATTACTCATTATGTTCTGGGATGAAAGCAACTTATCACATTAAATGTTGCATTGGTCATTACTTCTCCAATACTTTTGGTTGGGGGGGGGGAAATATATTGTCAAGAGAAGGACAAAAAATCTCCGAACATTCGAAACAAAGGGTCCTTTTGAAAGTTACTTTTGAAAATAAATGAAAAATACAACTCATGATGCCAATAAGTAATTCTGAAATGTAAAAAATAATTACAGTGGAACCTCGAGTTATGAAATTAATGCATTCCTTGGGATGCTTTGTATTATGAAAAATTTGTATCTTGAGGTGCGGTTTCCTGTAAGAATGCATTGAAACCCTTTGTCCTGACCTCCGGAACGGATTAATTGGTTTTCAATGCATTCCTATGGGAAACCGCACTGTAAGAGACCAATTTTTTGCAAGTTAAATCCGTTAACTCGAGGCACTGTTTCCAATGGATTTCCTTTTGCATTGCAAAAATTACGTTAGTCAAGGCGTTCGTAACCCGAGGTTCAACTGTACCTAAAAAAAATTGATTACTGTTATCACTTGTGATATAGAATTGTGGTAGAACCACGGCTGTTGACATGAATTGTTTTGTAGATGTTTTCAACTTCTATTGTCTTTCTCTGGATAATCTAACAGAGTTCACATGAAATTGATTTTGTTCGTGGGATAAGATGCAAATTTGCTAGCTTTGCGCCTATTCCAAGGGTTCCCAACCTTTTCAAGCCAGGGGGCCGGGTCACGCTGTCTGTCAACTTCCGAGGGCCAGATGACCATTTTGCCCTGCCTGCATGATGAGTGTGGGCCCCCCCCGGCATTTTGTCCCAACAGCTTCAAAGGGGGTAATCATTTTGTTTCTCAAATGTCCTTGGAGGGATGGGGGGCACATGAAATGGCACCAGGGGCCAGATCCGGCCCCCAGGCCTTAGGTTGGGAACTAGGTTAAGCAGTAGGTTCGTTGTGATTTTCACATCTCTCTCAGCTAGATAATAGCCAAATTGTCCACATAGGGCAATTCTGATTCTTAAATATGCTGCCACTGTGGTGCCATACATTTCATGGATATCCACAAGATAGTGAACAACCAAAGGGAGGAGTATGATTTCAAAAGACAGCATACCAAGCGCAAAACAAAATGGTCTCCACAAATGAAGATGTAGAAAAATACAGTAATACCTTGGATAACGCTAAGACTTGGTTCCACAAGTCTTGGTGTTATCTGATTTTTAGTGTTATCAGATCCATGTTAAAATCCTATGGGATGGATCGGATAACGTCAACGCTACATAGAGATACATTGTAACCGCACAGGCTTTAGCGGTTGTTATCCGATCCATCCCATAGGACCTTAACGTTATTCGATCCAATTGTCCTCCCCAGATTACTTAATGTTATGCGATTTTAGCGTTATCCGAGGTAAACATTATCCGAGGTATTACTGTACTCATCTTTTTCATGTCTATAGTAAAACAGCAACCTTCCTTGAGAAGATAGCTTGTAAGGTGATTTTTTTTACAAGTACTGTATGAATTTGTTGATGTCCCTGAGGTCAAGATTGTGGTAGAAGCCATTAGGCCCAGAAACCTTTGAACCATTAGGGCTGTAACCATGGCTGTTGACATGAATTGTGGCTCCCCAACCCCACATACATAAGGGTAAGACCCATTTAACATAATAGACTTTAACATAATGAGCGCTTGCAGGGGGAAATGCCAGACCTGCAAGACAGTTTCGGACAGCTTAACCAAATTAGGAGAGGAGGTACAATGTCCCTATGATAGGAATGGCAAATTCAGCTAATTCAAGCAGCCACTGGATACGGGAAAATGTTTTGTTAGCACCTGGGTACTGACCTATCAGGGGATCTGTAACGTGTGTCCAGTCAATGCAGCACTGTAGCTCCAGTTGATAGTGAGACTGAATATAGAGAAGAAGGTGCTGGTAAAACCCGATGCCAGCAATGAGGTGAGTCCGGTAGGCACACTCCAAGGTACTGCGGCTATGAATGTGCTATGGGAAAAAGAGGGAAATAATGATTCAGTGTACTTCACTTGCTTACAAGTTGCTTCTCCACCTCCTTCTCCTCCACTTCCCTAAATTACTAAAGCAATAAAGATCTTTACACTTTTTGGTCACCCCTTTGACTGTACACATTGACACTAACAGTTACTACTTACTGTGACCCTATAGGTGGCCATTCCATCAGGCCCATTGCCTTCTCCCCCACACCTGGAAGTAGAAGCAGGCACGTTTATGCATGTGAGGCATGTGCCTGCGCATGCGCAAACCTACTCACGACGGTCATAAATGCAGAAGTTCGCGCATTTACGACCGCCATAAATGTGCCTGCTTCCAGGGGGTGTGCTCCAGCCTGCTCAGCTGACCCAGGGACGTGGTCAGGCCCGTGGCACAAAAAAGGCTGACCACCCCTAAAATACATGATTTAAGAAAATTAAGAATGCTGCACATCCTCTTGTAGCTCCTTTCTAGGTTGCATTAGCCCTCATGCATGGATCAACAAAGTGTATCCACACACCCACTATAGGGAGAGTAGTCTGCACACTCACACAATGATAAGAGGGCCCACAGTTCTAAGTACTGTAGGCTGGAGATAACTGCTGTATCTGACATTCCCGCCCTGTGCACATAAGGAACTATAACACTTCATGTTGCTTTAAATGGTCAGGAATACCAACATGCCTTTTTAGTAGTTTTAATGAGCTGGGCAACTTGATAGTAAACTTCCTCCAGATTGGCTAAGGAAGAATCAGCAAAAGAGGCGATGGTAGAGGAAGTTTATAGAGGAGAAGGAGAGCAATGGAAAATGACTGCATCACAAATGACTAGAAATGCTGTTCTCCTCTGGACCATGTTTACAAAAAGTCTTTGCATGTTGTGCAGACCTTCCACCACCTTTGTTGATTTCCATAGCATAGACTTTTCCATACAGATCAATGGAGCAACACTATTTTCATTACTGTAAGAGAGGGCAGAAAATGGAAGCACAATAGAGGGGACATGCCAAGCATTTGTGTGTCCAATTCCAGGCAGAGCCAGTCTAAGAACCAAATCTGCATCCCACTGCCTTAGGATCATAAAGTTAGGGATACCAACATGCCTTTTTGTTTGTTTTAATGAGCTGGATGACTTCGTAGTAAACCTTCCTCCACAGGAGTTCTTCTGCCTTCCTCCCGTAATCCACTGGATGCAAGAACATCAGCTTCACACACAATTCGCGTAGCCTGAGGCAGGAAAGATTAGGGAATGTAGAAAAGTGACACTAGTTAGTTTTCAACCCAGCTAATGCAGTCACTTTATTTAGACCTCCACCCACTCAAAAATGACTGTACAGCGGTACCTCACTTAAAGAGCATTAATGCATTCCACAGGATTGCTCTTTAAATGACTTTGCTCTTTAAGCGAAACACCATTGTAAGTGACCATTGTGACTTCTGTCGGTGTGTG
This sequence comes from Furcifer pardalis, assembly GCA_030440675.1. NCBI lineage: Eukaryota > Metazoa > Chordata > Lepidosauria > Squamata > Chamaeleonidae > Furcifer > Furcifer pardalis. The sequence continues at coordinate 3,403,938 of CP126899.1, read as the reverse complement.
TGTGTTGTGAACCCCGATTTAGTTGTTAAGCGAGTTTTTGGTTGGTTTTAGATGTTAAGCGAGGCGACCATTCAGAGAAAATTCTGCTCTTTAAGCGAGTTAGTCTCTAAGCGAGGCACTCTTTATGTAAGGTTTTACTGCACATATGCTTGCTAATTCTCTTACATTCTGTGGTCAAAAACACAGTTTTGACAAATGAAGAGTTAAAGAGATTGAGAGGGCAATGGGACCAAGTATCCCAAAAGTCATTTCTCAAACTGACAAATAAGCAACTTGCTTGGCTGCTTTAACTAGTCCCATCTTCAGATTACTTTTTCAAAGTAAAGACTTGACATGGGGAACTGGATTAGTTACATGTCACTAATGTCTCCTGCACTTAGGAACAGAAACCCTGCAAAACCCCTTCATTTGTTATCCCTCAACCTTGAACCCATCAGTTTTGATACACCAAAATAAGCAAAGTAATCGCTATGGGGCGGTATAGAAGTGTGATTGCTTTATTCATCTGGAAGAATAGAAAAAAATATTACAAGGTAGAAACTTTACGAACCTTTTCTTGATCTCTTGCACAAGCCTCCTGGAAACTAGATGCACTAAGGCTTGTGGGCCGGATGCAGGCCCCAGCACCATTTTATGTGGCCCCCTAACCCTCTAAGGGCATTCAAGAAACAAATTGGATGCCCCTTTATTATCCTGCCTGACTTAGAACCCATGTTAACTCTTCCTTGAGTGTATAACACAGGTTTCGTATTGATGTTTTTGAAGTACAGTAAAACACCAGATAACACTAAAATTTCCACAAGTCTTGGTGTTATCTGATTTTTAGTGTTATCCGATCCATGTTAAAATCCTATGGGATGGATTGGATAACGTTAAAGCTCCATAGAGATACATTGTAACCGTACAGGCTTTAGCGGTTGTTATCCGATCCATCCCATAGGACCTTAACATTATTCGATCCAATTCTCCTCCCCAGATTACTTAACGTTACGCGATTTTAGCGTTATCCGATCCAATCGTTATCCGGTGTTTTACTGTACAGTATAACATTCATACTATTTTCCTGTTAATTCTCACTCTGTCACTAATACAAACAAGTTTTTAAAGTACAGTAATACTGCTATTCATTTATACAAAGCCTGTTTTAACTTTCTTTTGGTTAACTTTGCAACTGCAAGTGCCTGAATGCACTGGATTGAATAAATTGTAATGCTTCAATATAAAACAGATTTACTTTGTTGCTTTATCAGTTTATGTCTTACCAATACCATGAACATGTATGTTAAGCAATTTTGTTTTACATATATGACCCTAGTAATTACACCACATGTAATGTTGGGACAAAACAGCCACCCCCATTGTGCAGGCTGGGCAAAATGGCCGTCCGGCCCTCAAAGCTGATTGAGAAAGTGTGACCCGGCCTCAGCTTGAAAAGGGCTGTACTGCTACTCTGATAACAATAACACTTATATACCACCCCATATAAGTGTTTCACAAGGTAATTAACATTTTGTCCCCAACATGCTGGGTGCTCGTTTTACAGACGTCTGAAGGATGATAAAGGCAAGCCAATTTCACACATGAGTAAATTTAAGTCCCTATAAAAATTGGCTTATTGCACTTCTGTTCCGTGACTTCAAACTAGAGTACATGGGGTTTCCGAGCCATATCCCACTCAGATATGTTTAGCTCCAGACTGTACCCTGGGTTGAAATACAGAATAAAACATTTTTTAAAAAAAGATCCAGATGGCTTACTTGTTTCTCAGACTGATGTTCTCTGGCTTAAATACTTCTTGATAAGCTGTCTTGTTTCCAAGAATGAGATCCAGTCTATGTACTGCTTCTACCACAGCTCTGAAGAACACATAACAGCAGAGAAGATGTTACTCTCAGAAGAACATTGATTTGATTTTGAGGAGCTACAAAAGAATTGTGTTATCACAATATTTTCTTTCACTGATTCTATTATTCATACAATCCAAATCCACATCTAAAATTCCAGTGTTTCTATCACGAGGGATGCATAATTCTAAACAAACAAAAAGATATGCAGCTGCTACAACTTCTTCTTCAAGTGTCATATCTGATTCCAAATACAGTGGTACCATGCTTAAAGAACACAATGCGTTCCATGGGGTTGCTCTTTAAGTGAAACACTTGGGGAAACTGGCACCGGCGCCATGGTAGTCATTGATTGTGACTTCTGGCGGGGGGATTGAGAACCCCGATTTAGTTGTTAACTGAGTTTTAGTTGTTCTATGAGGCAACCATTTGGAGAAAATTCTGCTCTTTAAGTGAGTTAGTCTTGAAGTGAGGCGCTCTTTATGCGAGGCTATCATCATGGCGATCAGATTGTCCTGGGAACAATATAATGCAGACGACTTCCATATGGTCAGGAAAGCATGCACACACATGTTATGTCCCAATGTTTCTTGGCTGTCATAACCGCAAGCCTGATGGCAGAGCCAATGCAATTTGCTCTTCTTCTTCCTGTGCCCTATCCAGTTCTGAATATTGGTTATCCTCATGCCAATCAGCCATGAAGACTGTCCTGCGAATATAATTCCATGGCCTTTCATCTGCCTTCCGCATTGCAGCATGACACCTATGCCACTGACCCAGCTCCGCAAGTCACTTTCTGGTCCTGAGCCCTCATCAGCTCCAGGCCAGTATTGATGAAGCTGCTGGCCTCCATCAAGATGGATTCAAGTGGGATTTAATCACCACCCAAAACCATTAGTCCTCAAGATTGTCAGTTTAGTTCACTGCCACATGATGATCGGTACTGAGTTGCTGGCAGCATGGCCAGACCGGGTCCTACCCTCCCCGAAACTCGCTTTGGTCATCAGACTAACATTTGTTTCACATGACAAGGCAATCATTCCGTTTTTAAACCTATGTTTAAACATTTTGTTCATTATGTTCAGACATTTTGCTGTTTTTCTGTGCACTCCTGGCAATACAGCTCAATGAAGTCTAACCCAGCTAATCCCCATTGCAAATGCCATTTCTTAGAAGCAATTCAGTGGCAGCTGAAAGCACCTGTGCCAAGAAGCTCTATAGTCCACGAATACTTATGCTAAAAGAAGTGTCTTGCCATTATAGCCTAACACAACCATGCGTTAGATCAGGGGTTCCCAAACTACAGCTCACAGGCCAGATCCGGCCCCTGTTGCCAATTCATCGCGCCCATGCTATCCTAACCGCTCCTGGAAGCTGATGTAAAATGCATGTGCTCATGTGCAAAACGCTGTCATAATTGACCCACGGCTGTCGTAAACACTTTTACGACAGCCGCTGGTGCATTTACAGCAGCATTTTGCACATGCGAGGGTGCGTTTTACTTCCACTTCCAGATAGGAGGAACCTGGATGAAGATTTAAAACAAGGTTGGATAGCCTGTGGCTAAACCGATCTCTAACTAAGCTGACTAGAATAGTAGTAAAATATTTGCAGATAGGCCTTTGCCTGTCCTGTATATAAGAGACCATGGGATACAAAATTAAGGAGATGAAATAGGGTGTTGTGGGGAGAAAACCTAGGATGCTGCAAATACACTTTTTTCATCCTAAACTCCCTCACAAGCGTGTCTTGGTAAAAATAATACTGGAAGGGAAGAGAGAAAAGGGAAGTGAACGAGAAACTTATTAAGTTAGGTTCTTCTTTCCTGTCTAGATTAAGCTAGGTAAAACCTAACGTCTTTGTAGTGGGGAAGAATATGAAGTAAGATTGAAATATACAGTACAGTACTGCATAAAAACAAAACAGCACAATGTACTAGGAGAAAAGGCTGGCCATAAGAATACATGTAAATGTAAGAAATTCAGAACAGATCTGCCACTGATCAGCACCAAAGGGCTGTGGCGGCTTAGTTGTTAAGCAGCTCGCCTTGTTAGCTGGAAGGCTGGCAAGTCGGCAGTTCGAGACCCGGGTACTACATGATGGATTGAGCACTCATCTCTGTCCCAGCTCTTCGTGGCATGAAAGGAGCCTCATTTAGCTGTTCCCTGAGTGGAGTTTCTTCTGCAAAAATCCTTTCAACCCAAAATAACTTATGACATTATTTTTATCGGCACTAACACCCCATCACATGTGGAAGAAAAGGCCGACAGCTCTCTTCCAACAGACATGCTCTTATTATCCCAAGATCGAACTAAGCAAAAGCTCAGAGGATGACCCTCAACATCCTCTGAACAGATATGAGCCTCAAGTCCGCAGACTCGGATCTAGGAAGCGTTTTATGGCAAAAACAAACATTCTTAAGGGGAGGCAAGAGGAAAACCAAATTAGAAGATGGAGGAAGGAGCTCACTGGATAAGGAACAACATTAAAGGAGGATATGGCTGAGGAACTCGACCTCCGCTACATCACACGAAGGACCCTGAATAGGCTGAGGGTTGGAGTCCCTAAAAATGCAAGCTCAACATGCTCGAGTGGGGGCTGCTGGTGGACAATAACACGAGGTGTGAATGTAGACATACAGAATCCGATTCATTTACTGGCCTAGTGATTACTACCAGAGAATGGACCAATGAAGTTTTAATTTTGGCCAAAAACAAAGCCAAGAAAGTGGCTCCATTTTGGCAGCCCAAAGTTTGATCTGGACACAAAATAAGAAGAATGTACTATATTTTGATATTGCTTTTCCACTAAGGAACAGCACTCAAGGCAGCAAACAAATGTTACTAGAATCAAATTAAAATACATTGAATAATAATACAATTAAAATAGAATAAGCAATTCTTTAAAATCAGTACAATAACTTGTGGTACACAGAAATCAGTCCAGGGTTATTGGAGCTGCAGTGGCTCAGTGCTTAAGAAGCTCGCCTTGTTAGCTGGAAGGCTGGCAAGTCGGCAGTTAAGAGACCTGGGTACCGCATGACGGATTGAGTGCCCGTCTCTGTCCCAGCTCCTGCCAACCTAGCAGTTTCAAAAGCAAGACATTACAAGTAGAAGTGCCTGGCGGACAGTGGTCCATGGGGTCATCGCAAAGGGTCGGAATTGCCTGTGCGACTGAAGAACAAAACAAGCAGATCAACAGGGACCATTTCAGTGGGGAAAAGATTTTGGGGACATGAAAGGAGGAGCCTCATGTGGGCATCCCCTGAGCAGAGTTTCTCCTGCAAAAATCCTTTCAACCCAGAATAATGTCTGACATGAAATAACAACAATAATAATACTTTCGTGTCAGAAATTATTCTGGTTTGAAAGGGGTTTTTTTTTTTGCAGGAGAAACTCTGCTCAGGGAATGCCCAAATGAGGCTCCTCCTTTCATGTCCCCAAAGAGCTGGCACACAGAGACGGTCACTCACTCCGCCATGCAGTACCCGGGTCTCGAACTACTGCCGACATGGCCGGACCTTCCAGCTCACAGGGCGAGCTTCTCAACCCCTGGGCCACCGCAGGGGAAGGCCTGCTCCCCCCCCCCCGCTTACTCACCGGTAGAGCCTCTTGGTGTGGAGCGCTTTGGCCTCCGGCTCGCCGCCGCTCCCGCTGCCCTGACTCATGGCGGCCGGGCCTTTGGCCTGGCCCTGTGGGCGGCCTCCGAGACTCACTCCCCCGGCCTTCTTCAACACCCCCGGCCTCCGCTCCAGGCCCAACCAGCCCCGCAGCGCCCTTCTCGCTGCTGCTGCTGCTGCCGCTCGTCTCGCCGGCGCCTCGGTCTGAGTTTGGACCGCCCTTCCGGCTCCTGCTGCTGCTGCGGCTGTTGCTCTTCTTCTTCTTCTTCCCGGGCCTTCCTCTCGTGCTGCTTCCTCCGGCCTCGCTCAGCCGCCATCGCGCTCCGGCTCTCGGCCGCGGCTTCCTCTCCGCGCCGCCCTCCCTCCCTCCTTTTGGGGCCTACCGGAGCGAGACACCCTCTGCTGCCGCTTGGGCCCCAGTTGCCCACCTCAGGCCAAATCCCGCGAGAGCTCGACGGCAGCTCTCGCGAGACAAAAAAAAATAGATGTCGCCGACGCAGCTGTGGACTCTGTATAGCGCAGTGACGGCGAACCTTGATCCTTGGACTTCAAGTCCCAGAAGACCAAGCCAACACTCTTGCCGGTTAGGGCTTCTGGGAATCGAAGTCCAAAAAGACATCCCGCGAGAACTCGCCCGCAACTCTCGCGAGACAAAAAAGTTATAGGCGTCGCCGACGCAGCTATGGACTCTATAGCGCAGTGATGGCAAACCTTGGTCCTCTGTCTTGTTATTCTTGGACTTCACTTTTTCAAAATACGTCAAAATATGTTAAAATTCACTAATTTAGACATATATGTGTGGGCATGTTTTTGAGTGTTCACACTGACCCGAGAGTAGACGTCGAGTACCCTTTTTGCACCTCGTTTTTTTGGGGCAAAAAAAACCAACTTATACTCGAGTATATACGGTGCTCCCCAAATAGACAACAGTAAGTTGGCACTGGGTTTATAATAGAGGTTCCCAGCATTTTCAAGCCGGGAGCTGGATCATGCATTCTTGGGCAGCTTCAAGGGCCGGACGGCCTTTTTGCCCTGCCTGCACGATGAGGGTGGCCATTTTGTCCCAACAGCTTCAAAGGGGCAGCCATTTTCTCAAGAACTCTTGGAGGAGTGGGGGGCCACACAAAATGGGTTGGGAACCCCTGGTTTATAACATAAGAAACAGATTTGCAATACTAAGCTCAATTGATTATGAATCAACAGAACTGTGGGTATTATTAAGAAAGAATTAAGGACATTGTACGTATACTTGATTAATTGTATTGTTCCATTTATTGCTGCATTGTATTGCTCGAGTGGATCATCGTACTGTTTGCTTATACTGTATTGCTATACAGTATTGTTTTGCTCAATTGTTTTGCTATTTTGCTTTGTTGATTGTTCTGCTACATTGTATTACTCGTCTTATTGCATTGTTTCCTTCGTTATATTTTACTGTATTATATTGTACTACATTGTTGATTGTTTTGTTGTTGTGAGCTGCCCTGAGTCGACTGTTACTGAGGAGGGCGGCATACAAAATTGAATAGATAGATAGATAGATAGATAGATAGATAGATAGATAGATAAGAATGCAAAAAGACAAATTTGTATCCTTGTTCCTCCAATGTTTAATGCTTCATCACCATATCTCCTTATGTGTTTCATGCGAGCTTGCTTCTTGAAGCCATAATGAGATTTAACAATTTATGACCCTTGGGTGTCGATTTCTCCTAAATCCAGTATGAAAAATTGCTTCAAAATACAAATGTTCAAACTCCACCCCTATGTTTAGTGATTTAATCCATCCCACGGTTATTGATTTCAAGTCCACTTTGGGCATTTCTGGTCCTTAAGAACCAATGCAACATCAGTTCGTTTGGTTTCCATTTGTTGAATTTTTGGAGTTTCTATCCTTCATCTTTTGATCCAGGGCCCGAATCTTTCCACTCAGATTTTTTTTTAAGTCCATAAATTCTTCCATAAACATATGCTGAAGTCTGTCAATTCTATTTATTATTTCTGTGAATTTACTGTCTATCTCCATCTCTTTTCCCATTCCTTGATTTCTAACTAGCCATGCGTAGCTCCTTTTCAAAGGTTTGCTGTCATCCCAAAGTTTTTTGGACATTACTCAATATTAGTCAGATATAAACGTTGTGTTCAACCTTCTGAATTTGTTCCTGTTTGTGACTAGTAGAACAGTCCAGTAGCTATGAAGAAATCACAGCTGTGGAATAATGATGTGGATTTCCTGTGCTCCCATGCCTTCTTTTAGCACACTGCATTCGCCATACTGACTCACAGCCGGAGACAGAAAAAAAAATTGCAAGAAGATTTCACTCTGATTAAGATATTCTTCATCTGATTAAGATATTCTTTAAAGTATTTTACTCTTCAGTTGTTTTACAGTGGTACCTCACTTAAAGAGCATAATGCGTTCCTTCCACGGGATTGCTCTTTAAGTGAGTTCACTCTTTAAGCAAAGCACCATTGTAAGTGACCAATTGATCGGGATTGCGAACCCTGATTTAGTTGCTAAAGGAGTTTTAGTTGCTAAAGGTTGGTTTTAGAGCTCAGAGTCGGGTCCTCCCGATTGGGGCGGGGTATCAAGTGTAATAAATAAATAAATAGTTGTTAAGCAAAGCTTAACAACTCCATTCAGAGAAAATTCTGCTCTTTGAGCGAGTTAGTCTCTAAGCAAGACGCTCCTTATGCAAGGTTTTACTGTATGTCCTAAACTGATGCGTTACAGATGAATTGAAGTTTCAAATTCCTGGCTTGGCACCAAATCAAACTTGGGGTGGGGGTGGGAGGAAGTTTTCAATTCTTGACTTTCTTTCCCTTAATTAATTAGGAGACACATCTGTCCAGCAGTAGGGGTGTCTATATTTCAAGCCTCACACCCCATTTCTACTCCAATCTTTTTAAATCTTTTAAAGTCTTGTCATTAAGTCTCTTTAAATCTTTTAAAGATGAGGGAGTGAAATCTTCTTACAAATCTCCCCTTCCCATTGTCACAAGCTCAGGAGTTCCATTACACTTCCAGCATTAAAGCAATTCTTATGTCTCCAAGTTGGAAAGCCCCTTCTTTTTTTATACTTCCGCTTGTTTTATACGTCTTTTGATGGCATTCTGGCTTTCAACCAGGGGTGCCCAAACTTTTCGGGTGCGGGTAGGTCACGTGGTTCAGGGAGCTAGTTTCTACGGCCTGGGGCCAGCCCCTGACGCCAATTCATTCCAGTCCACAAAGCCCTTGTCACTCCTGGAAGCGGGAATGAAGCGTACCCATAATGGGTGTGTTTTACTTCCGCTTCCAGGAGCGATGAGGGCTTCGTGAGCCGGATGAATTGGCATTGGGGGCTAGATCCGGTCCCTTGGCCGTAGTTTGGGCGCCCCTGCTTTAAACTCTTCATCCAAATATTATAAAAAGGCTTTCCAATCTTCTTTCATCTTTTTTTGCACAAAGAGCTACGGTGCAGGTCTTCAAACCCATCTCGGGTTCCTCCAAGAAGTCCTCTGATACCCAGCACCATCTTTTATATAAAATGTCAACTCCTGAACAAAAGAGGATGGTCATGTGAACTGCCAAGTCATAATAACGTCATGCAGCTCCTGTCAAGAATTAGTTTTCCCTCCACCCATGGCAGGGCCTGGGCAGCAACGCCCAGTTCTAAGGGGATTAGGCACGTGTCTTTTTACATTTGTCATCAATGTAAAAGAGGAGGGGAGGAGAAGGGGCTTGTCAGGGCTCGTAGGGGATGAAGGGGGTGGCCTGCCCCGGGCGGCACTTTTTGGGCATTTGGGTGTTCTTGGACTACAATTCCCAGAAGCCCTAGCGGCAGCGGGCACCAGCATCTGCCAGGGGGCGGCAAATTTGGCTTACGCCCCAGGGCGGCTGGAATCCACGCAACGCTACTGTCTGACATAGATGGAAGAGGAAGTGGATTTGGGCACATGACAAGAGGGGCTAGGGGCCTGCCCCCCACCCGCCCCGCTGGTTGGAGACATTTGAGATCAAATTTGGCCATTACGCAGCCTCTCTACTGCCTGCCCACCAAGGATGGGGCTCTTGAAAAATATATTAAAAATTAAGAAAATTTTAAAAAGACACATGCCTATTGCCCTGGAAGTTTTCCCTTAGAACTGTGTGTCTTTCTCCACAAGACCTTGTTCAGGAGCCGAAATTTTAGGTAAAACAAGGGCACTGGGTCTCAGATGATGCTGGGTCTGATCCACTCTTCTGGGAAGTTACTCTTCTTTTGGTATAAAGCCATTTTCAGCTCCTCGAGAAAATCTGAAAGACAAAGATGTGCATTACTTAGAATGGAGAGCATTTCAGGCAGAGATTGAATGTGTCTATTCAAAGATCATTCAAATTAGCACTGAACCATTGCATGTGGCAGATGAAACAGGAGCTGAACCATTTGCATAGGTACTATCTGTTGTTTGTGATTAATACAAAGACTGCATTGCCTTCCTTGTCCAGTTTACCTGTCGACCTTCAAACTCATAAGCTGTTCTTGAGAGTTTCCTGATTACCAATTGTACCTTTTCCTTCTCTATTGCTGATCTCTGCCAATGTACTTACATCTTTTATTGCTGCTTTGATAATTTTTGTGCTTATTTTTGGTTAACTAAAACATCACTAATACTAAGATCTTCTGCTGCCTATCCCTTGTTCCAGCCCTTCCCCAAGGCAGCCATGCTCTTTATAGCTAACATTGGCCCAGAAGATCTTCTTTCATGTTCTGATCAAACCCTGAACTGTCGTGTGGGGTACCGCCAATGGTGCTGCGCATAACGAAAAAAACTGCGCATAACGAAGCGCCCCGTGGAATGGAGTTTTTTCATTATGCGGGGTTCTTCTTTATACAGTTATATATTCTTGCTGAAATATGTAAGGTTAAGTCTCCACAGTTCATTAATATGCAGTCAGCTGTTATAAACTTTTATTCAGAATTAATTCATTATTCATAGCTACTCATTTAATTACTAAGTTAATTACTGATATATGTCGCAAATACATCCTAGTATTGTTCTTGTTATACATATAAGATCTATATTTTGTTATCTTGTTTTGATACACCATATAGGTTTCACCGAGTAGGGCGGTATATAAATCAAATTAATTAAATTATTATTATTATTATTATTATTAAATTATTTGTTATTGTAATTGTAATAATAAATATATGCTTGCATTTACTCATATTTATGCCTGTAGTTAAATAAATGAGAAATCGGCACTCTGTATTCTTCATTGTCTCTCACTAACCGTTGTAAAAGGGTATTATTAAACTGTACTTGCAGGACAGCTTATGCAGGTGTCCTGGGACATAAATTTACCTGGATATTCTTCAGAAGGCTCCTCTTGTTTTATTTCTTTTCCCCATTCAGGGAATAACTCTTCCAACTCCTTCTTCCACTTGCGCCTTCTTCTCACTTCCTATATACAAAGAGCACTAGAGTTAGTCTACTGGCTACAAACCATTGCATGATACAGGTCTTCCAAAAAAAAAAATCCACCAAAAACGTCAACAACTTATGATCACCAAAATGGAACCTCCATGTTCAAGGACTCTGTAACTCACGTTATGATTCAGAGTTAGGGTTTAGAGCAGCGGTATCCATCTTTCTGAGACACGGCGGCAACATTAGAGTGCCCACTGCCTAAAGAAACCCATGTCTTAAATTTTTAAAAATAGCAAAATTGTTAACCTATGGATTTAGACAGTGGTGGGCTCCAAAAGAATTTACTAACACACTGTGGGCATGGTATGGTGGTCATGGCCAGGGGGAAAGCCCTGCGTAGCACCTGAATTAGGACTAGTTTATTTCAAAACTTGAATGGCCAGGGCCAGCCAGAATTTCTGCTACCGGTTCTAGTGAACCGGTGCGAACCTGCTGATGCCCACCACTGGATTTAGATCAAAAGTAAATCTTCAGAAATCAATTACTACGGCTCGCCTTTGTAGCCTTAGAAAAAGATACCTTTTCGGTATCTGCTCCAGCCCTGTGGAACCTCCTGCCAACCGAGTTGCATCTCCAGACAAAGTTATTGCCCTTCCGGAAAGATTTGAAACCTGGCTGGCAAAAGAGGTGTAGGGCATTCGTGACATGATAGCCCACCCGCCCCCTCGCTGGCTCATACAGTGAAGGCCATTTGCACGTTTAGTTATAATTTTAATTAGTGAGGTTGGGAGGGTGTTTTTAACAGCTCTTAATGGTTTTTAAGGTCAGCAGTTTTTAGGTGGGTGATGTCTGATTTCTGCGAGCCGCCCAGAGTCGCTTGCAGAGTGGGCAGCAATACAAATGTAAATTAATAACTAAATGGGGAGCAACTGCAACTCACAGATTGACCACCATGGCAAAAGACAAAGAAAAAGGAGGTGGAGGGGCAGAAAAGGGGTAGGGAAAAAGGGCTTTTCATGTGAAAAGAAGGATTAAAGACGGCTCACTGCTGTGTGTATTTCAAAGAGGAGGCTAATTTTCTCCCTTTCCACTGCCTGAATTTCGTCGTCCGTTACAATCGGTGGTAAAAACTGTTTGCCAGGCTTTCTTGTCTGGAAATTAGAAAGATAACAGTTATTCTTGTCACTTAACTAAAGGGCGTCAATGAAACCATGACCCGTATATACTCGACTATAAGCCGGCCCGAATATAAAGCCGAGGTACCTAATTTTGAATGAAGTTTTTGACAGGGAAATGCCATGTCCCTGATACGGAAACTTCAATGGGTGCAGAATGTGACAGCCATGGCTGGTTTGTTGGTGTTCAGTTGCACAGTCGATTCCGACACTTTGCGATGACCCCATGGACCACTGTCCGCCAGGCACTCCTGTCCTCCACCCTCCTCCTCAGCCCACCCAGCTCTGTGCCCATTGTGTCTACAATACCATCTAGCCCTCTCATTTTTGGCCGCCCCCTTCTTCTTTTGCCCTGCACCCTTCCCAGCATCAAGGCTTTCTCAAGTGAATCCTCTCTTCTCATTTGATGTTCAAAGTACTTTAGCTTCCTCTTTACTATCTGACCTTCTAAGGAGCAGTCAGAGTTGATTTCTTCTAAGATTGACCTATTTGTTCTCCTCGCTGTCCAGGGGACTCTCAAAACTCTCCTGGTTACTGGGGTGAAAAAAAAATTGCACATCTCTCCTTAGTCCTGGCAGAAGTGCATCAGCTGCCTGTTCTGTTCTGTGTCGGGTTAAAGGTGGTGGTCTTAAGTTTCAAAGCTCTAAACAGTTTTGGACCTTCCTGCTTGGCTTCCCCTCAGAAATCAGGCCCACATCACCTGTTCTTCTCAGACACCATAACTCTAAGTTCCAACTCCCAGGTTGGCTAGAAAGTCTGCTACCCGCCGCAGGGCTTTCTTGGTGGCAGCTCCACCTCTATGGTACACGCTGCTGGGGGAGCTGCGGCTGATAGACTCCTTGGGGTCCTTTAAGAAACAACTGAAAACCTTTCTGTTTGAGGAGGCCTTTAGCAGTTTGCTAAAGACAAAATAGGAGGTCCTTCCATTGCCTTTCCGTCATAAGAGTTTGGGGTCCTCAGTTCTGGTTTTTATTAGGTGGATGGGTAGGGTTGCCATAATTCTCTCCCACAAAACCGGGACAGAAGTATACTTGAGAAAAATGGGCGGGTTCTCTACAAAATAGCCTATTTTTAAACAAACAGAATATAATGACAGCTATAAAACACTTTCACATTAAATATATCAACACATAAATGAATTTGTTTAGAACAGTTAATTCTTACTGTAAGCTGTTCTGTTGTGCTTCTGAGAAGTTGTGTCGTGGTCAACTCTTAACGTCCTCACTTCCATGAAACACACTGCTCACGCTTATTGGGCGGTGGTGTGAGACGAGGACGTTAAGATTTGTCTCCAGATATACTCCAACTCCCATGTGGCAGGAAATCGCTCATTTGATGGCGAGAATTCAAATTTATTTCAATGGTGTGTTATAATACACAATCAGTAAGTTTTTAAAATCTGGGACTTTAACATGATGTTTCCTGAACTGGCCAGGACAATTTTTCCAACCTTGAATCCAGGACAATCCTGGTTTTCTGGGACGTATGGCAACCCTATGGTTAGAGTTGTTTTTATTGTCTTAATGATGTTTTGCTTTTATTTTAATAGTGTAAACCACCCAGAGTGTGAGTCCATCCCAGATGGGTGGGATGTAAGTGCAATAAATAAATAAATTGCACAGATCCTACTGGGTTTCCACAGTAGGACATTTTTAAAGTGGTAGCAAAATAAAACAAATGGACATGAACGTTGTGGCACCTTAAAAACTAACTCCTGTATTTTAATGGTACTTGTTACTTACAGTTGGTGGTGAGACGGGAGGTAAATCCCTTTTCTCACATTTCTTTGCTCCTGGTAATGTGAAAGAGAGGGACACCGTTAATTTCATGCATCATTGAAAATGGACACTACTGTACTTGAAAAATGATGTTAAAAGAAGTGGTTCTATTAAAGACATGAAGAATTTTTCAAAATCTAAATGATGACCAAATTCTCAGCAGTGAAAAATACAACTACCGTATATACTCGAGTATAAGCCGACCCAAATATAAGCAGAGGTACCTACTTTTGATCCAAAACCCCAGAAAAATCAATTGATCCGAGTATAAGCCGAGGGTGGGAAGTGCAGCTGCTGCTAATGAGTTTCAATAATCAAAATAATATGGTAAAATTTATTAAATTGTTGGTGCATCTCAATCCGGCACAGTCTTGGGTCCCTCATGGTCATTGACCTGAGTATAAGCCGGGAAGAAGGTTGTTGGTAGATCCAGAAGGCGGCAGTTTCTATCCCTATGTGACCACAATACAACATTTTCTCTTTCCCCCACCCTCCGCTTTTGGGCTTCTTGCCTCAAGACATTTTATTAATACTTTGTTAATGTTTATTAAACTTCATCATTTATTTTTATCCTATTTGGATTTTATTGTTTCCCATATTACCATATTGTTATTTGTTAGTATGTTTGTTTTATCATTGTAAGCTGCCCAGAATGATAATTGCGACGAGGTATACAATAAGAAAAACTACGACGACTACTACAATGACTACGACTACTACTGCTGCTGCTGCTGCTGCTGTGATGGTGACAGCGGCGACTATGACAACTACAAAGGAATTGTACATACCAATTGTGGAAAATACTTTGATCCTGTTTCTTGAAGTTATCTGCAAAACAAAATCAAATGACATTAATGTGGCATGTCACAAAGTAAACACCTCAATCAGTAAAAGGGCCATAACATCTTTTCTCTTCTTTTTATGTTTAACACTTTTATTACAAACAAGCCAGGTAAAATAAATTTTACCCAATTCTGGAGGACACTGGGTTTGAATTGCCCACTCTTCCAACCCAGCCACAAAGAAAGCTTAATGGCTTCAAAGAGGGTGAGGTGTATCCAGTGATGGGCAGAACCTTTCTCTTACAGATATGGCTGTACTGGGAAAAGGTTGTTCTTATTACTTACGGGTGCTTGAGTAGGCTCATCCTTTTTCATGATCCTATGTCCTGATTTTCCCAAGCCTGATAACGGGGAACAATCGGAGATAGGGGGACAAAATTACATTTGTGCCTCTCTGAAAATGGACACTACTTGAAATATGATGGTAAAAAAAGAATTGGTTCTATTTATGAAGACTTTTTAATGGTACATTTAGTCGGTGTGACCCATGAAATCAAACCAATGCAAAAAGAAAGTGAGACCTTTTGATAGGATCACTTTAAAAAAAAACATTGCAAGCTTCAGTCATTAATCTTGTAATGTTTGATAATGTTTAAGTGATCCTATACATTTTTTAGTGATCCTATAAAAGGTATCCCCTTCCTCCTGCATTTGTACCACCAGCATTTAATAACCTGCAATGCTAAAATTAACACATCTAAAACCAAATTTGGATTAAAAAGGGCTAGATGACATCCGCCCAATATCGGGGTACATCAACAGCATTTCCTCTTGCCCACATAAAGTCCTCCTCAGTGCACATTGAGGGGCATCATTGAGAGTCATGTTTCTCCTCAGTTATCGGTAGCTCCTTGCTTGTCTTACATATGGAGCCTTACTCAACCGTTGTTGGCTTTTTAGATTGGAAAGGTCTCTGGAAGATCTTTTACGACCTTTTAGAACAATCCTTGTTGATGTTCTTTTATTACTAAACTACCAACGGTCTGGCCAGACATCCTGCTACGGTAATGGAATTGACTGTACAGGCAGCGAATCAATAAACTAACCTGACTCCCTAGAGTGGCCAATGGCTATGGGGAGATGAGCCCCTTTAGGTAGGGTGAGGGTCCCCATCGGTGGAGGAAATGCCACTGGAAACCATCCTATTGGGCCCAACGGCAAAATAAGCGGGGGAGGAAACCTGATTCCCAACGGTCATGGAGGTGGAAGAGGCCATGCCAGATGGACTGGCTGTGAAGGCACGCCTTCTCCATATCCTCAAGGCTGCGGCAGTCCATCGCAGTCCCAGTGTTGAATCCTGCACGTCTCATTTCGTATGTGCCGCAGGGGATGGCTCCGTGATCATAGCGTGTGGGTCACTTCATGGCAAGCTGGGATCCCTCCTTAAACAAATTCATTGGAATTTTTCCTGCTTCAGATAAGAAATACATTCTCAGATACAAGTTGCAGTCGACGGCAACCAAAGGACCCTAATTACGCTCTGTCGTGGTATATAGAAAGAGCCTCTACCAAGATTGTGGCACTTTTGAACCAAAATCAGACATACCCTTCATCATTTATTTTTATCCAATTTGGATTAGATTGTTTCCCATATTACTGTATTGCTGTTTGGTCATTTGTTTGTTTTATCACTGTAAGCCACCTAGAGTGATGCTTGTAGCAATTGTGGTGACGTATATAACAACAAGAAGAATGACTACGACAATGATAATGACAACCACTATCTGTAGCTGCTGCTACAGAATTGTACGTACCAATTGTGGGAAATACTTTGGCTATACAGGTAGGTCTTGAAATTTTCTGCAAAATAAAATCAAATGACATTAACATGGCATGTCACCATGTAAACACCTCAGTCAGTAAAAAGGCCACAACTATCATTTTTTCTTCTTTTTGTGCTTAACAATTTTGTTACAAACAAGCCAGGTAAAAAACTTTTTTGCCCAATTCTGGAGGACACTGGATTTGAATTGCCCACCACCACCAAACAAACCAGCACCACCTTACCCAATACAGTATACACCTTCATAATAACAATAACAATAACTTATTTATTTATTTATTTAAATTTGTTTATCGCCCTCCTCCCCGAAGGGACCCAGGGCGATTCCCAACACAATCAGCAAGACAACAATTTAAAACCAATTTAGAAATTAAAAGTTTTAAAAGAAGCTTAAAAACTTAGCATTAAAAACCAGGCATTATAGCTAGGCATTATAGCTAGGAGGCACTGGGTGTCAAAGCATCCAACCATCATCATCATCACCACCATCACCATCATCATCACCAGAGGCGTAGCTACCGCCGTATCAGCCGTATCAATTATACGGGGCCCCCGGGCTACGGGGGCCCCCAACGGCAAAAAATAAAATTAAAAATAAAAAAGACCAAAAATTTACTGCGCATGCGCAGAAACTCAATCTGATGCATTGCTCATGTGTCAGATTGAGTTTCTGAGCATGCGCACTTTATTGGAGCCATTTTTAAAAACAAGCCGGAGTCGGAGTGAGTAAGCAGCGAGGCAGCCCCGACTCCGAGGCCCTCCCCCTGGTCGCCACGGGGGCTCCCTGCCTGCGCCAGCCCGGGCGGCGCTCTCCACGGTCGCTGCTGGGGTGGGAGTCCACCAGCTGCAGGACCAGCTCGCGGGCGCGCCCCGTCCCCCGGCAGGCGGCAGGTCACCTGGAGCGCGCCTGGAGCTGACCTACCGCGCGCGCCTGGAGCTCCCCTGCCGCGCGCGCCTGGAGCTCACCTGCGTGCGGGATGGGGCGCGCGAGCTGGTCCTGCAGCTGGTGGACTCCCACCCCAGCAGCGACCGTGGAGAGCGCCGCCCGGGCTGGCGCAGCCTGCCAGGGAGCCCCCGCGGCAACCGGGGGGAGGGCCTCGGGGCTGCTTCGCTTCGCCCGCTCGCCTTCCACAACTGCCCCTTGCCTTCGCCGTGCGCGGCGAGGGAGCGATCGGCAGCAGCGGCGGCGGTGACAGCAGAGGCGGAGGAAGAAGAGGCCCCAGGATTAAGGTAAGTGAGGTTTTGTGTTTCGGGTGGGTGGGTGGGTTGAGGTGTGTGTGGTTTTTTTTTTTTTTTTACATTTTAATTCTATTTTATTTATTTTATTTTTATTTATTTTATTTTTATTTATTTTATTTTTATTTTTGGCCCCGCCCACGACGTCATGACGTCATGACGTTGGCTCCCCCATGACGTCATGATGTCATGACGTTAGCTCCGCCCCACAACTAAAGGGCCCCCAAACAATTTTTATACGGGGCCCCGGCAAGGTAAGCTACGCTTCTGATCATCACATCATCCATTTATATCCTGCTCATCTGGGGTTATCCCCACTCTGGGTGGGTCACAACACATTAAAAACACATTATAAAATCACATAATAAATCACATAATAAAACACAAATATCAAACCTAATTAAAACCGGTGTGGGGTCGGGTGAATAAAAGCCTAACACTAGTCCGGTGCATGCCCCTCCTCAAATGCCTCTCTGAACAGATGTGCTTTAAGTTGTTTTCTGACGGTCAGCCAAGAAGTGATCTGAAGGTCAGCGAAGAAGATAGATAGATAGATAGATAGATAGATAGATAGATAGATAGATAGATAGATAGATAGATAGATAGGATAATACTAAGTAGGCAAATAATTGGACAGATGATAGATAGATAGATAGATAGATAGATAGATAGATAGATAGATAGATAGATAGGATAGATAGATAGCCATCTGAAAAAGCATCACCAACACACAGAAGGAGGAGGATAGTAAAAGTTTAAAAAGACCACACCTTTTCAGTAACCATATCACCTTACAGTTACATGAAGAGATGGAGCCTCAAAATTAGGGGAGCTGTTGTCTCATGGGCCCAATTCTTTCTGAGGGGAAACGTGGGGGAACTGGATTTCTCTCTCTCTCTCTCTAGAGAGAGAGAGAGAGAGAGAAAGAAAGAGAGAGAGAGAGAGAGAGATCAGGCGTGTTGTGATTATAGAGCCATTTCAGAAAAGGGGACAGCATAAAACTACTCATTCTTATGCACAGAGAGAGAGAGAGATAATTTCCATTCTTTAACAATAGAACTTACAGTTCGACAGGTTTGGGTCATGATGTTTTCTTGCCTTTAGAAGAAATAGAGAAGGCCCTGCTTGCTGCTAGAAATGGTGGTCCACTTCAGCGCTAAACGGAAACAAGATGATGGTTTCTCATTTCCTAGCTGCCTTTGTGATGTCATTAGATTCCACAGGTGTTCAGTTGACAACATTATGAGCAGTGGTGGGCAGTGACCGGTCCCCACGCGCGCGCGCACACACCAGTTGGGGTGGTGGTGGAACTGTGTGGTCGTCGGGGCAGGTGGTGGTGGTCCCAGAATTGTGTGGCCACACCCACCTCCCTGCAGGGGTCTAGATGTTAAAGGGAGAAGGATTTGCTCAAGCAGAATGACAGACAAGCAAACATAACAATACAGCTTCCTACAACTATCAGTAACAATAGATTATACAGATTAGTTTTAGTTGTCTCCCTTTCAATCTCAAAGGTGTGGAGTAAGGCCCTTTCTGGTTTCTGATGTAACCTCTTACTTGTTTACTGTTACTTGGTTACTTCCTGTTCTGCTCAAGTTGTAAAAGAGAATTGGCAGGAAGGTTGCATAATACACCAAAATATAATATATAAAATATCTAGCAGCATATAGCAATCTGTGTATCAAATTTGATGATGTCCCAGGAACCCTTGGCTAATATTTAATCTCTGTGATGGGTACCCAACAGATGGGTGGATTTGATTTCTGCTGTCTCTCTTTTGATCCTAGTCTTGTAATTTCTGTTCCAGAATTGTAATTTTCCAGAATTGTAACTGTTTAGAAAGTTTCTGAAAACTTGTGTTTTCTGTCTCTTGTTCAATCTTTCTAACTCAGACGGCTGGAAGGTCGGACTCCAGCAAGCCACACCCTCTGGCTCTTTTGTTCCTGCCCTACCTAAGCTTGTTTAACAGGTTTGAAACCTGTCCTTTCAGAAAGCAAGACTAGAAGCACTCTTTTTTTTTTTTTTGCTTAAATTGGCCACAAGGAAAAAAAGATCCAAGATCCACTTTTAAGTCATCTGAACACTTATTTTCGGTTTCTTCAGGTGAATACTGAATTTGAAACAGGAGTGGTGGAAAAGAGTGAAGGAAATGATGCTGCCAGATTCATGATCGCTGCGCTGAAGTAAGGTTTAATCTCTCATTTTCCTTGGCACCTTTCCCCCTAATATCTTTCTTCATTTTAGCAACATCAACTTTGCTTTATTTTTATTTTTTTATTGTGTCAGAAGCACACGAAGGTGCTTTTTGGGTTGAAAGGATTTTTGCTGGAGGAAATGCGCTCAAGAGACACCTGAATGAGGCTCCTTTCATGTCCCCAAGATCTTTTCCCCACCTAAGTGGTCCCTATTTATCTACTTGCAATTCCTTGCTTTTGAAATGCTAGGTTGGCAGGACCTGGGACAGAAACAGGAGCTCAATCCGTCATGCTTGAGCTGCCGGCTTGCCAACCTTCCAGCTAACAAAGTGAGCTTCTTAACCACTGAGCCACTGCAGTCCTATTTACTTTAGATGCTTTTTAGAAAGTTATGCCGTATTTATATTTGTTTTTAAATCATAATGGCACAGTGATGGGCAAAACTGCGATGTTCTTAAGGATGTTTAATTGTTTTATATTGGTTTTATTTATCTATTTATTTATATTGCTGTCCACTCGCCTAGGCAACCCAGTTTTAACTTGTATATACCGCCCAGAGTCCATCGGATTAGGGTGATATACAAATCTATCTATTAAATTATTAAATTAAAATTACATTATTGCTGTTCTCTACTTAACACAGATAGTCAAGGTTTCTTTAAACACTTTTCTGTTTTCTTATTGTATCCTGCTTTTTCCTTGTTTTTATTTTTTAAGATACGGATCCCCCACCCAAAAAAAACATCTGGGTTTGTGTTTGATGGTGAGTAGAGGGACTGCAGTGGCTCAAGTGGCTAAGACGCTGACTGGGAGGCGGAAGGTCAGCAGTTCGATTCCTGAGTACTGCAGGACGGAATGAGCTCCCGTCTTTGTCCCAGCTCCTGCCAACCTAAGTTAGAAAGCAAGAAATTGCAAGGAGATAAATAGGGAACACTTCAGTGGGAAGGTACCAGCGGTCCGTGTGCTCCGGTGTCTAGTCATGCCTGGCACATGACTGCTGACTGTTTGGCTTTGAAACAGAGATGAGCACTGAACCCTAGAATCGGATACGACTGGCTTTTGAGCAAGGGAAACCTTTACCTTTACTTTATAAATGCAAAGAGAACTGGATCCCTGCAAAGTAATTCTGTACTCAGAAGGGCATTTCAGTATGTCTGCCTTATTTCAGCTTGTATGGAAAGATGTCAGGGTAATAAATGTTTATGTTCTTTCTCCACTCCAGAACAAGATAACATTCTGCTTGGTCCTGGTTTTAGTTTCTGGGCAGTTGATGTCATTCATTACTGAGTAATTGTAGTCTGCCTAGTTGGGTCTGATCTGGATTTTAAGAATGCGTCAATCCATCTAAGAGCTTTTATGATTTCTATTCCAGGCTTGCTGGCTGCAAAATTTATCCTTTCAAGATTATCTTAAGAGTGACCGTTTCTTGGCTGCTTCTTTGCATAAGTACTTGTATGACAATTTAAGAAAAGTTTCCAGTGCTGATCATTTCCCACTGCTGCTGTATATGCTCGACTATAAGTCGTCCCGAATACAAGTCAAGGTACCTAATTTGGACCTCCAAAATGAGGGAAATAGATTGACCCGAGTATAAGTCGTGGGTGGAAAATGCAGCAGCTGCTAGCCAGTTTCAGTAATTAAAATACATGAAAATATGGTAAAATTAATTAATTTAGACATTTGTGTGGGTACGTTTTTGAGTTTTTACGGTCGTGTTAGTGCTTTTTAAAAAATGTATGTTTGAATTTGCACCACCTCATTTTGGGACCTTCGGGGTTGTTGACCTGAGTATAAGTCGCGTCCCTTTTTTGGTCCTTATTTTGGGGGCTAAGAAACTAGACTTATACTTGAGTATATACAGTACTGTACTTGCTTTCCTCAGTTTATAGGATGTGCTTCATGTTGTGTACACAAGAACGTATTTAAAACCAGTTTACTGCCTATCCCATTTCATCCCTTTGTAGAGCAAAGGCTGAGACGGATGAACATGACCTGCCGTTTTCATGGCCAGCTGCTTCCATCCCACAGACCCACCTGAGTTATTTTCCTGCCTCGGATACTTATTACTTTCAGAAAAAGAAGAAATGGTCGTCGTGGAAATCTAACTCGCCGACCTGATCGGACATTCAAAGCTGTTGACTAGCAGCACGAATATTTCAAAACGTTTTGGGGCCCCAAATAATATTAATTTCGTGTCAGGGATTACTCTGGTTTGAAAGGGTTTTTGCTGGAGACACTCCGCTCAAAATGGCAGCTCCAGTTTCTTCTGAGGAAACGGCGATGGTGGTCTTGGGGAAAGACTCCTCTGAGAATAAAGTGAGTTCCAATGGCACCCAACACCAGAGTTTGGACTACTTTGAGGAAACTCTTCCATGGGATCAAAGTTGGATACTTAAGATGTCAAAAACAGAGGCAAGGCCAAGCCCGGAAGGGAGCAGAGAAGAGGCTACTGTGGATAATGACATCTTCACTGTGGCAACTAAACAGGAGGACAAGGAGAACAGTGAGGTGCTTGAGGTGGAACCTCATGTCTTTGTCCCCATTGAGCCCTGCTGCATTGAACATGCTCCCAAGCGAAATGAAACTCGGAAAAAGCAACACGGATACGATGAGGAGATTGTGCATTGCGAGACGGAGAAGGGAGATGCTGAGAAGCAGAATTTCATTCCCCATGGCTACTCAGCTCACTTTGACGACTTGCCCGGTGGCGCTAGCCAGCCGGCCAAGAAGACGTCCACCAAGAGGCCCCCCTGTCTACCGAATGGCAACTGCAGTTCAATTAGTCTCAAAGCCATAGCCTCTATGATGGGAGCATTGGTCGTTTCCCCTTGCCTTATTTATGGCGCATATGTCTTCCTCCCCTTTGACGCGCCACTCATGCCGACGATGGGTTATCGTCTTGTTTATACACTTCGCTGTGGGGTCTTCGCCACTTTCCCGATCATAGTTGGTGAGTTGGACTAGGTCTGCTTGTAAGCCTATCTTTAGCTCAGGGGGTTCGCAACCTAAGGCCTGTGGGCCAGATCTGGCTGATGGCACCATTTCATTCATTCATTTTATCAGATTTATATAACCGCCTTTTTCACCTGAGTGGCCCAAGGCGGCTCACAATATCAGCTATAGATGTTTCATGTGCCCCTCTTCCAAGGGCATTCAAGAAACAAAATGGCCACCCATTTCAAGCTCTTGGGACAAAATGGCCAAAAAAAACCCCTAATTATGCAGGCAGGGCAAAATGGCTGCCTGGCCCTCGAAGCTGACTGAGAGCGCATGACCCGGCCCCCGGCTTGAAAAGGTTAGGAACCCCTGCTTTAGCTCAACATCCTGTCTTCTAAACCTAGGTGGGTGGTCTGGAAAAGATTGCAAGGAGGTGCTGGGGAAATGCCAAATTGTATGAGTGTATCACCAAAGAACATCTGGAGCACAGTGGGCATGCACTTCCATAAACTGATAATTTGATAATGCTTTCAGAACAGTGTGTGTCTGTGTGTGTGTGTGTGTGAATAACACATGTGATTTACACAATATTGAGTGTGCTGATTCCAAATCTGAACTCAGAATTTGCCTATCACGTACAGATTTCCCCTATCAGCAGCACCAATCTGGACAGTTGTCTGAAGAGGTGATAAATGTCCAAACTAGGGGTTCCCAAACTTTTCATGCCGTGGACCAGTTGCGTGGTTGAGTTGGCCGGTCACGTGGTCCCTCCTGCTGCAAACATTGCTGTAAAACACATCAGCGGTTGTTGCAAATGTGTTTACAATAGCCGTGGGTGCATTTATGGCAGCGTTTACAGTGGGTGCATTTACACATGTGCGGGTGCATTTTACGGCTGTCATAAAGGTGCCCTGCTTCCGGGAGTTGTGAGGGCGGTGGCGTGCCACATGAAATGGTGCCACGGGCCGTAGCTTGGCCACCCCTGGCTGAAACGATTATTCCGGTCATGGCCTAGCTGGAAGCTATGAGTATGCTCTTGTCTTCTTGTTCAGTCTGTACATTAATGTTCCTTCTCTTTAGGGATGGTTGTATACGGGGTCTCTCGCCTCTGCTTCTCCTCATTGCAGCCCTTTGGCGAGCTGCGCAGGGAGGTGGAAATCCACCGGCGCTACATCTCCCAGTCGGTCCAGCTCTTCATCCTGTACTTCTTCAACATCGCAGTCCTCGCCACTTACTTGCCTCAAGAATCCCTCAAGCTCATTCCTCTGCTGACGGCGCTCTTCGCCATTTCACGGTAAGAGAGGCTCCACCGCTCTGTACAGTGGGCTTCAGATGGCCATCAGGTTATGGGAAAGGGTTTTAAATGGAGAGAAAAGAAAACTGCTCTAGGGCAGGTATGCCCAAACTACGGCCCGTGTGCCGGATATGGACCCCGAAGCCATTCCATCCGGCCCGTGACACCCTCGCCAAACCAAGAAGTGAATACAGACACTTCTGCGCAAGTGCAAACATGTCTTTATTCACTTCCTGGTTCAGTGTGGATGTGCTCGCGCATGCTCAGAAGCATCCATATTCAATTTTGGTTTGGCGCGGACATGCTCGTGCATGCGCATAAAGGTCCTCATTAAAACAAGGAGTGAATATGGGCACTTTTGCGCATGTACAGAAGCATCTGCACTGAACCAGGAAGTGAATATGGACGCTTTCGCACATGCACAGAAGTGTCCGCACCAAACCAGGAAAGACAAGGAACATTAGAGAACATAGCTGAGGAACTCGACCTCCCCAACACCTTCAAAGGGGGTGGCCGTTTAGTTTCTCCAGTGCCCTTGGAGTGGTGGGAAGGTCACATGAAACGGTGCCATGGGCCATATCTGGCCCACGGGCATTAGGTTGGGAACCTCTGATTTATATCAAAAGATATGATCCTTTTTATTTGCATTTCCCTGAATATGTTCCACATGTCAAAGAAAGCATCCGTTTTCTCCACCTCTTTTGATAGTCCAAGTGTGTATTTTGACCCCTTTCTACTTTGTTTTCTCCCCCCCTCCTAATATATAGGCTTCTTTACTGGATAGCCTTTGCTATGGGCCGAGCTTTCCGTGGTTTCGGATTCGGCTTGACGTTCCTGCCGCTTGTTGCCATGCTCCTGTTCAACCTCTACAGTATGTTCCTCGCGGATGCGGAGAGCATATTTGCCACAAAAGACATGGGTGATGGATCTGCCACCGAGGAGGAGCGTTTAGCAGCCGCTAAACCATGGTTTTGGGGCTGAAGGGGGCAGTGAGGAGAAATCCTTGTCGATCTGGAGAGGTCAGTGGTTCCTCTGGACTGGTAGATGTGTTGTCTCTATTGCAAATGGGGTTGATCCTGCTCATAACCAAGTGGAAAGAGTAAAGATACTTGAGCCTCAGTGTCTGAAAGGGTCCTCTCTCTACTTCCTCAGATGAAGTAGAGCTCAAAATGGTAAACCAAGATACACCTTAATTACAAAAAAGCTCTCTAAACATTTGCCCACCTCACTCTGAGGAGCCAAATTGTTCCCTTGCAATATTCAAGCTCGTCTACTTTAGTGGCAAAGCCAAAATTTTGAACACAATAATTTAAGAAGCAGTAATTGAATACAAAATACAAGTAAAACCCCATTTTAGGTACACCTCGTTTTACGTACACCTCGCTTTACATAAGGAAATTCTGGGGGAAATAATGTCCAATGGTTTTCCTCAGAGTCCCTACGGATTTGCGTCGTTTTACGCGAACATTCATTTTTATGTAACAGTTTTCCCCAGAGTCCCTACAGGTTTGCTTCGTTTTATGTACAAAATCATTTTTACGTAACGGTTTTCCCCAGAGTTCCTATGGATTTGCTTTGTTTTACGTAAAAAAACCATATTACGTAAAAAGCTAGTAAAGGTTTCCCTTGCTCGAAAGCCAGTCGTAACCGACTCTAGGGTTCAGTGCTCATCTCTGTTTCAAAGCCAAAGAGCCAGCGCTGTCTGCTTCTGCAGGCGTTTCCATGGTTGTGTGGCAGGCATGACTAGACACCGGAGCATATGGAACGCTGTTATCTTCCTGCCAAAACGGTCCCTATTTATGTACTGTACTTGCAATTTCTTGCTTTTGAACTGTTAGGTTGGCAGGAGCTGGGACAAAGACGGGAACTCATTCCGTCCTGCAGTACTCGGGAATCAAACTGCTGACCTTCTGCCTTCCAGTCAGTGTCTTAGCCACTTGAGCCACTACAGTTTTTACGTTACATGGGTTGTTAATGTAAATCAATAAGGAATATTAAACAATATTTAATCTCAAACTTGATAAGCTTGCAAAAGACAACAAATGATGTATTTTAGATTTCAGAAGTTTTACACCTGGAATTAATTTAATTTAAAGTACTGTATCTTAAATTATATTATATTGCTTTTAGTATGTGTGGGTTTTTCTTTATTATGTAATCTTCAAAGGGCAGTATAACCAAGCAATAAATCAAATTCAATTCAATAAAACATATTATTGCTTGAAACGTTTGAAGAGACTCACCTTTTAATGAGCAGCACCTATAATGAGCTACTAGATCCGTGATGGCGAACCTTGTCACTCCAGATGTTCTTGGACTTTCAATTCCCAGAAGTCCATCTAGCATGTACTGTATTGGAACATTATAATCTGTAAGGTAAATTATAATTTTACTTTGTTTTGTTAATGGTAATTGATCATAATAGATAGATAGATAGATAGATAGATAGATAGATAGATAGATAGATAGATAGATAGATAGATAGATAGATAGATAGATAGACAGACAGACAGACAGACAGACAGACAGACAGACAGACAGACAGACAGACAGACAGACAGACAGACAGACAGACAGAATTACATTAAGGAGGCAAGGAGATAAACAGACTGATTGATTGGATTGATTCAATTCACAGCCCAGGAAAACTGTTCAAAGTAACACACATCAAGAAAGTTTTTTTAAAAAAAATAATTAATTAAAATATATAAAAGTGGAGACACTTTATATGAACTTGGTAAAGTATTTATAAATAGGTTAAAAGCATTTTCAGCAAAATAAATAGGCAACAAGTAGCAATACAAATATTGATGGTTGATAAGCATCATTTGTTAGAATGTTTCATCGCTGGAAGCCTGTCTACCTGCTGGAAGGAAAATTGAGATTGAATGACTGAGACATGGAAATGCAGCAACCACATAAAACGGTTTAGGAAAAAAAAGTTCTTTAATTGTTCCATGAGAAATAAACTCGTAAACCTCTCGACATAAAACCTCAGCATGACATCTCATTTTGCACAAACAATACAATACTGTGTCAGAAAAATAATAATGATGAAGGCCAGAAACAGTTTCCTGCTAAAAGGCAAAACTTTACATGATAGGCTCTGTTAAAGTGTCTCTACCACTTTGAGAGTCTATCTTGGTGTAGGTGAACCGATGGCATGCGTGGGCCAATGGCAGGGCCGCTTCCCCACCCATCCCTCTCCTTCCACCAATAAGGAGGCAAGAGGGGAGGCTGAAATCTCACTTGGGGAGGCAGCGGCGGGGATGAGGGGATTCAACTAGATATCCCACACACACACCTCCTAGGAGACGGCAACATCACAGGGATGCATGCGCCGCTTGAGGCGCGCTGGCGACATCACATGGGTGCGTGCGCATGCACCGCACCTGCCCCAGCATTTCCTCCTCTGCCTCGGGCACTCAGTCTCTAAGAGCTTTGCCATCACTGGTCTATCTATAGCAGTTTGACTTAATACATAGAGCAGGGGTTCCCATCCTTTTCAAGCTGGGGGCCGGGTCACTCTCTCTCAGCCAGCTTCGAGGGCCGGAGGGCCATTTTGCCCTGCCTGTACAATGGTGTGTGTATGTGTGGACATTTTGTCCCAACAGCTTCAAAGGGGCAGCCATTTTGTTTCTTGAATGCCCTTGGAGGGGCAGGGGGCACATGAAATGGCACTGTAGGCCGCATCCGGCCCATGGGACTTAGGATGGGAACCCCTGCGCTATGGCAATGGAGTAGACTATATAGCCATTTACTAATCTCATGGGCATAAAAGGAATCGGTGTAGGAAATGTGCATTTTTAGAAAGATTTTAGTGCCTTTTGGACTCATTGTTTCGCGAGCCTTAACTTATAAGCAACACAACTAGTGGTTCACCCTTTCAGAAAATCCCAAAACTCATTTCCCTTTTCGTGTTGTCCTCTTCTGACAATAACCTGAGAGTGAGCAATTGAAAGCATCTAGTACGTATCGAGAAAAGCAGCGGCCGCACAGCCATCCATCATCCCCCGAGGAGAAGTTCGACTTCTCTGAAGACATAAAGAGTTCTTAATCGGAAAAGAGCTGCCGGCCACGAGAGAAACAACGCACTTGCAGAGCAGCAATAAACATAATTTTTCACAAATGTCATTTAAAAAAAAAAAGACAGAACTTAAAGCAGCAGCAAAAATCCCGGGAGTTTTTCTTCGGTGAAAAACGTCTCTGTTAACAAGAGAAAACTGGAGAAAAGCACAATAAAAAGTTCTGCATCTTTAACAATGGTGACGTAAACTTATGAAAAAGAAGTTACTCTTCCCTTTTGACACTTATTTACACAGCCCGGCACATACCAGAACTATGGATTTATGTCACAGATTAATAATTAGATTTCCGCATTAAGGTATCAAAGCAGAAGTGTAAGGCCCAATAAAATTGTTTGCTCAAGATTTCTCACAAGGTGTGCCTCAGAGGTACAGTAATTCCTGGTACTGCTTACAAAGAGGGGGATAGTTGCTTTAAAAAAGCAGCCATTTTAAACACACCCTCTTCTTCTTCCTTCGTCCATAAAGTACAAATTGGGTAGGATTCATCATTCAATCTACGATGCAGTACTGAAAATATTAAGAGGCTCAAACCGATGTTCAGGGTCTCAGTAAAGCAGGGATACAGCCCGTGGGGCGAATCTGGCCCACTCTGCCAATTCTATCCAGCCCCCACTTTCCCTGCCCCTCCCGAAAGCGGAAGCAGAACACACCCATGCACGTGCAAAACGCTGCTATAGATGACCCGTGGCTGTCTTGAATGCCGGAATGTTGTTCACGACATTTATGGCAGCACTTTGCGCAGGCGAGTTTTGCCTCTGCTTCCGGAGGGAGAGCACGTGACCGGCCCACTCTACCAAGTGACTGGCCCGTGGCCCAGAAAAATTTGGGCACCCCTGCAGTAAAGAGATAAATTAAGCAGTAAATCTAAACAGCATACTCAGAAAACAGTGCAACAGAGACAAGCCGTGGAGTCTATCCACAGCCAATTTGGTGATTCAGCCGACAGCCGTGACGGCGAACCTTGGCACTCCAGATATTCTTGGACTTCAATTCCCAGAAGCCCAAGCCCCCATGAATCCACACGAATGGGTTTGCTGAGATCCATCCGGCCCGCGCCTCCCTCGTCGCTCGCGGAAGTAAAAAGTGCCTGTATGGACACATTTTTACTTCCGCTTCCGGGAGCGACAAGGGCAGCCGGATGAACCCATTCGTGCAGATTCATGGGAGATTGGGCTTCTGGGAATTGAAGTCCCAAGAACATCTGGAGTGTCAAGGTTCACTATCACTGGCCTACAGTGTAATGTTCATCAGTTGATTGGTTCATACTCGGAGTACTGCCTCTTCTGTGCAACGCACACTGTGATGCTCCCCACCGCCAGAAGAAGCACTGGCGTCCCCAGCGCCACTGCCATGATTGCAATCACTAGTGGGGAAAATGAGTCCTGGGGGGGTTCTCCAAAGCCAATCAAAGCAGACCTGGAATAAACAGCAGGATGGAGAGAAAAGGAAAGAAGAATCACGATTCAGCAGTCACTTCACTTCTATTCTTGCCCCCTCCCTTGTTCATGGTTGATTAACCGCAAAAGGGGAATTACAAATTGGATCGTCGTTGACTGTAACTCATATCCGAGAATGCTTCCCCCCCCCCCCCGCGAAGCAGGATCAGTGCCACTGGTGTGAATTTGTTTAAGGTGGACCCCAGCTTGCCATGAAGTGACCCACACACTATGATCACGGAGCCATCTCCTGCAGCACGTATGAAATGAGACATGCAGGATTTAACACTGGGACTGCAATGGACTGCCGCAGCCTTGAGGATATTATCCAGGTGCGCCTTCACAGCCAGTCCATCCGGCATGGCTTCTTCCACCTCCATGACTGTTGGAAATCAGTTCCTCCTCCGCACATTTTGCCATTGGGCCCAATTGGGTGGTTTCCAGTGGCATTTCCTCCACTGGGGGGGACCCTCACCCCACCTAAAGGGGCTTCTCCGACCATAACCGTTGGCCCCTCAGACAACTGAGTGGGCTGGAACTGCTGCCGCAAGACATGTCTGCAGCTGTCGTCCCCAACCTACGGTCCATGTGCCAGCCCCGGCCTGCAATGCCAATCCATCCAGCCTGTCGTCACCTCCGCCACGCCCAGAAGTGGAAGCAAGCACATTTATTCCAGCCATAAAACGCGCCCAAGCAGCTGCAAACGCACCTGTGGGCTGTCATAAACGCGAAAGCAGGCCCATTTACGACAGCTGTAAATGTGCGCGCTTCCAGTGGGCGTGGTCCGGCCCGCTCAGCTGTCCAGGGGTGTGGTCAGGGCCCACGGCGTGAAAAGGCTGGCCACCCCTGTTCTAGTTCAAGATTGCTTCTCACCAACTCAAGTAGCCTTTTTCTAGGTAGGCCTCATTTTCATCACTGCCAAAGGAAATGTTGACTGCAGCCACACTGTAGTGTGTTTCAAGATCCTCTGTGAAGTAGGCGTGGACGATACTCGGCCAAGAGACCGTGAGGTTCTCCGTTTGCAGTGGGTAATGCTGGCAGTGGACTGTGTCTTCCCGCAGGGCATGAGGAGAACTGTAGGCTGCCGACTTCCACTGGATGAAACTTGAACCAGAACTGCTATTGGAGGGCACTGAAACCAGCTGTGCCATCTAGACCAGAGAGAGGGGGGGGGGGACACAGAAAGTACAGTAGAACCCCATATAACTACCATATACATTCATACCTCGCATAACGAATTTAACTTGTTCTGCGAGGCTGCTCGCTATGCGAGTTTTTCGCTATGCGAGTCAGATTCACATAACAAATTTTTCGCTATGTGAGTTGGACTTTTCCCTATGGAAAAACTCGCATAACGAGCGTTTCTATGGGGAAAACTCACATAGCGAAAAAATTTCGTTATGGGAGTTTTCCCCATAGAAATGCATGTTATGCGAGTTTTTCCATAGAGAAAAGTCCGACTCGCATAGCGAAAAATTTGTTATGTGAGTCAGACTGCTTAGCGAAAAACTCGCTTGTTATGCGAGTTTTTTGCTAAGCAAAACACTTGTTATGCGAGGTTTGACTGAATACAAAGAAATGTGGGAATTGGCTTTAAATGATAAATTAACATGGGATTTGAATATTAAAAAAGGCATAGTTCAAGAAAATAGATTTTGGAAAATTTGGCGAACATTTGTCAAATACACAAAGAAAAATGATGAAGGTATAAAGCCAGCGCCTGATCAAATGAGTTTTTGGAAATCTTAAAGGAATGCTGTGATATATTGCAACCTCCACGACACTGTATATAACACAGTGGTGGGATATTGTTATTAAATTGATATTGATTGAATTAGAAAAAAAGTGGTAAAAATAGCATGTAATAGAGGCAATCGAACATAAATGTGAAATAGGTTTGTATAATGTTATTTTAATTTTTTTCCTTTTGGTATTGTATGGTCTTTTCTTTTTAAATTGTATTTTCATTTGAAATTTAATAAAAACCATTAATTAAAAAAAACCTACTGCATATACATGACCATAAGTTTTCTCAAATATAAGTCGATGTACCTAATTTGGACCTCTAAAACTAGGAAAATAGATTGACCCAAGTATAAGTCAGGGGTGGAAAATGCAGTAATACAGAAAGGAGACCTGCCCTCTGACAGAATGAGGGGGCTGGTTCAGGTTAAACGCAACCGCGGCTGTCGTAAACGCATTTACAACAGCCACAGGTGCATGTTTGGCAGCTTTCTGTGCATGTGCGGAGTACGTTTTATTTCCACTTCTGGCAGGAGGAACCTTGTGACTGGCCCGTGGCCTGAAAAGTTTGGGTATCCCTGCTCTATAAGCTAGTCTAATTCAGGTATGCCCAAACTACGGCCTATGGGCCAGATATGGCCCCTGAAGCCATTCCATCAGGCCCGTGATGCCCTCGCCAAAGCAGGAAGTGAATACAGACACTTCTGCGCATGCACAGAAGTGTCCGAATTTGCTTCCTGGTTTAGTGCAGACGTGCTCACACATGCACAGAAAGCGTCCGCACCAAACCAGGAAGTGGATATAGATGCTTCTGTGCATGTGCAGAAGTGTCCATGCTGAACCAGGAAGTAAATATGGCTGCTTTCACGCATGCACAAAGCATCCGCGCTGAACCAGGCACAAACACACCCTGTTCCCCCCACCTCTCAGCACAACCCATACCTCAAATATTGTCGGCGTATACTCATCGTCAATGGAGCGGATGGACTGCAGCTGCTTGTCCCGAGTCCCGTCTTCCACTGTGAGCATCTCCAGTGCAAATCGGGAATGGTTACACCAGGGAGCTCCCCCGCGCATGACGAACTCAACTTTGGAGCTGTTGGCTGTGTGCAAGAGATGTGGGAGTGGGGCATCGCGGCTGGTCTCTTCAAAGGCTGTCACCTGAGAGAAGCCACAGGGAAATGACCAAAAGATGACTTTCGGCGCAGCATGATTTCCAGGGCGCTCCCCAACATCGCTCCCTTGACAGACATTGCTTTCTGTCCAGCCACATCTCCTAGTCTTCTTCTTGTTGTTGTTGTTCAGTCGCAGAGTCGATTCCGACCCTTTGTGACCCCATGGACCATTGGGCTCCAGGCACCCCTGTCCTCCACCATCCTCCTTGACCCGCCCAGCTCTGTGCCTACTGCATCTACAATACCAGTTGCTTCTGCACGGCTTGCCTGCAACAGTGCACATGCCCACAGAATTGGCTTTATGTGCCACCTCTGGCATGTGTGCCATAGGTTTTCGTCCACACTGCCCTAGGAATCGTCAAT
Source organism: Furcifer pardalis (assembly GCA_030440675.1). Taxonomy (NCBI): domain Eukaryota; kingdom Metazoa; phylum Chordata; class Lepidosauria; order Squamata; family Chamaeleonidae; genus Furcifer; species Furcifer pardalis. The sequence goes on along the minus strand of CP126899.1, from coordinate 3,371,036 downwards.
CGACGCAGATGCTACATCCCTTTGTTTGCTAATACTCCTGGCCATTAGAGGCGCCAGAAAGCAATACCTGTATACCTTTGTACTGGTAAGGTAAGGGTCACCCTTGCTTGAAAGCCAGTCATATCCGACACTAGGGTCCAGTGCTCATCTCTATTTATAGCCAAAGAGCCAGCGCTGTCTGCATCTGCAGACGTTTCCGTGGTCATGGGGCAGGCATGACTAGACACCGGAGTGCACAGAACGCTGTTTACCTTCCCACCAAAGTGATCCCTATTTATCTACTTGCAATTTCTTGCTTTCGTACTGCTAGGTTAGCAGGAGCAGGGACAAAGACGGGAGCTCACTCCGTCACACAGCACTCGGGAATTGAACTGCTGACCTTCCAGTCTCTGGCATTTCCACTAACAGAATTTCCAATAATAATAATAATAATAATAATAATAATAATAATAATAATAATAATAATAATAATAATAATAATAATAACAACAACAACAACAGCAGCAGCAGTAATAATAGTAATAATAGTAATAATAACGACAACAAATAATAATAATGAGGAGGAGGAGGAGGAGGAGGAGGAGGATGATAATAATAATAATAATAATAATAATAATAATAATAATAATAATAATAATAATAATAATAATAATAATAATAATAATAATAATAATAATAATAATAATAATAATATGCTGGAGAAACTCTGCTCAGGGGATGCCTGAATGAGGCTCCTTTCATTTCCCTAAGATCTTTTTCCCATCGAAGGGGTCCCTATTGATCTATTTGCAATTTCTTGCTTTCGAACTGCTAGGTTGGCAGGAGCTGGGACAGAGATGGGCACTCAGTACCCAGGTCTCAAACTCCCGACTTGTCGGTCTTCCAGCTAAGAAGGTGAGCTTCTTAACCACTGACCCACCAGTGCCCCTTAGTGGTATTTCCATTAGATATTTGGTTTTCTACAAAAAAGGAACAAACAATTAGATTCTTAGGACGGAGGTTTCTTTATGTCGTAACACCACCGTGTGTTCTCCAGCTAAGCCCTCCTCGGCGTTCTACTGAAAGGCCACTGAGATCCAATTTCACCTTGAAAGAGATGCTTCCGTTCCGTAACATTCCTTCTGGGTCCAAGCTGACTCCTTGAAAGGTGGCCGTTAGGGCACTCTTGTTCAACTTGCCGCCAAGGTTGTCCCAAGCAAAGTTGGACAGATCATAGGTAGGATAAAAGTCATCTGGTAGGACCTTGGAGAGATCTGATGTCTTGGTGCCTCTGTATACAAATACCTTTTTTAAAAGGAAAATTAACAAAAAACATTAAGAGTCTAGTTTGACCTGAGTTGCATTTTTAGCTTCTTCTCAATTTCAGCTGCTACTCTACCTGTGGCAAAGGATAAAAGAAAGCCATCCGCCGTTACAAAAAAGCTTACTGTATATCCTCGAGTATATGCCTAGTTTTTCAGCCCCAAAAATGAGCCCCGAGGAAGACGGAACAGCTGCGGTGGGGCTGGAGCCGGCCATAAAGCGCCCGACACCGTAGCCTCCTTACCAGACTGTTCCCTTGGTCGGCCCAGCCCCAGGGAAGACGGAACTGCTGCGGCGGGGCTGGAGCCGGCCATAAAGTGCCGGAAGCCCTTACCACCTCACCGGACTCTTCCCTCGGCCTGGCCAGCCCAGCCCTGGGGAAGATGACCCTCCTGGGGACCGGGACTGCCGTTTCGGCGGGGTGGGGAGCTGACAGACGCCAAGGACCAACGTCTGCTCGGTGTCTTTGGCTCATCCCCGGACCAGGGCTCCGAGGTCCACTGCAGCTGTGCGCAGCAAGGACTTCGCCATGCGTAGAGAGGCCGTGGTATTGTTCTATTGATGCTTTTCTTATGTATTTTTGAAATGTTTTATATGACATCATTGTTATATGATATTGCGTTACATGATTTGTAGCTGTGTTACTTTGTTGTTGTCGGTTTTGACTCCTGCTCATTTTGTAACTGTGACTGGGGATTCTTCGAAACATTTTGTTATTTGATATTGTGTTATCGATGTTATAACCGTGATATATTGTTTCGTTGTGAGCCACCCAGAATCGCTATAAGCTAGTGGGGCGGCATAAAAATCGAACAACAACAACAATACACATCTTCCCATCATCTCACTGCCTATTTTACTTAACACGCTGGAGTTTTGTTTGGAAGTAATTCCCCAAAATCTCTGTTACCCCTTTACAACCAACCCTGGCAAGGACGACAGCAGTGGAATACAAGACGCTGTCAACTGGTTCGACCCAGATTGCTCCTGAAGGAGACGGAGAGAGGAGTTTGGTCCAGTTGAGGTGAAGAGTGCTGTCTACGCTTCTTGAGTAAATCAACAGCACGGTGGGTGCCCCGATGGTGCTCCAGATATAGTGGATGCTGTCATTCTGGCCTACCGCCCGGATATGCAGAAGATTCACGGCGGAGCTGTTCCAGCCCGGATTATACTCCAGGGACACCTGAGGAAAAGACAGCCCTGCCGTTGGTTAATTTAGTTTTCCAAATGGTGAAGAACACTGTATAGACTCAAGTATAAGTCTAGTTTTTCTTAGCCCCCGAAATGAGGTCCAAAAAGGGGACTCGACTTATACTTGGGGCAACAGCCCCGAGGGTCCCGAAACTGCAGTGGTTCAAATTCAAACATACAGTAAAAACAAACAAACAAACACTAGCACTATTGCGAAAACTCAAAAACATAAGCACACAAATGTCTAGATTAATTAATTTTACCATATTTTCATGTATTTTAAATTATTAAAACTCACTAGCAGCTGCTGCATTCTCCGCCCCAATTTATACTCGGATCAATCTATTTTCTTAATCTTAGAGGTCTAAATTAGGTACCTCGATTTATATTTGGGGTGGCTTATAGTCGAGCATATACATCGGTAAAGATAAAAGTCTGGATGAATTAACGCCGGGGGCTGTAGTTTGGGAACTCTTGCCTGGACTAGATAGTATAGTCCTTTCAGAAAACTATACTGAAGAGGACAACATATTCTATCTATCTATCTAATTATAGTATCTGCCTACTTAATGTCATCCTATCTATCTATCTATCTATCTATCTATCTATCTATCTGTATCTATCTATCTATCTCCTTAATGCTATTCTATAGTCACTTGCTAGCCAGAGATTTCAATAACCCATCGCTACATTTAGGGCTATGAACCGGGTGACAAAAATGACACAATTGTTATAAAATGGGCAGAATTCTGCTCCATGTGCCTTATATTTGAACCTAAGCTACCTAGTGGCAGAGAGGCTATAATCCATGTCTAGACTTTGTTAGCGAGGCAATAGCACAGGGGTGCCCAAACATCTGGTCATGTGGTTGAGCTGGCTAGTGACGTGGCTCCTCCCACCGGAAGTTAGATCCCCCAACGCATGCGCAAAATGCTGCTGTAAATGCGCCCACGACGGTCATAATTGTGTTTATGACAGCCGCGGGTGCTATACAGCAGCGCTTTGCGCATGCGCGGGGCCATCTAAACGTCCACTTCCGGGAGCAGCAAGGGTGGCGCAGGCTGGGTTATTAGGCACCATAGGCCGGATCCAGCCCACAGGCCGTAGTTTGGACACCCCTTCTATAGCATAAGAGCAAACAAAGAGTTTAATACTCAACCATCCAACTTCAATCCTAAACCATTCTGTAGGAGGTACAATTTTAAGAAAGCCAACAGTGTTTAATCAACCTTTGGTTCTTGGATGTCAATTCCCAGAAGCTGAAGTCAGCACACTGGCTGACTGGTGGTTTTGGAATTTAACTCCAAGGAGCAAAGGTCGGGAAGCACTGGTGTTTACAGCTACGTGCCTCAGACTGACCCTTAATCAGAGAACTGGGATCCACGTGTAGCTCCATTTTTGAATGTTCTTGCGTCTCCATACCAAGAGGGTGCCTAACCAACCACATCCCAGGTCTTGCTTGGGAAACACATGCCTAATACTTAGATTACATTTCACACTTTGAATGATATAATAAAAAGATGGGAGAAATTGGATTTTTAGTTACCATATAATAAAAGCAGGGAGAAACTGGATTTTGATTGCAAAAGCAAAACTCGCTGGATAGACACAACGACAACGACAACGACGACAACAAAACAACAACAAGAAGCACAGTAAAATAAAAGGGTTCTTTTTAAAATTTAAGTACACAAGATACAATTAAAATGTACTGCCCACAAACATATCTACTTGAGTTAAAATAAAATAAAAACAGTTCTTAAAACTGGTGCTAGCTCAGGGCCAAGTGGGACCGCGGTGGCTCTAATGGCTAAGATGCTGACTGGAAGGTGGGAGGTCAGCAGTTTGATTCCCGAGGACTGCAGGACGGAATGAGCTCCCGTCTTTGTCCCAGCTCCCGCCAACCTAGCAGTTCGGAAGCAAGACATTGCAAGTAGATCAATAGAGGCCACATCGGTGGGAAGGTAAACGGCGTTCCGCGTCGTGCCTGCCACATGTTGTGCCTGCGGAAGCAGACAGCGCTGGCTCTTCGGCTTTGAAACAGAGGTGAGCACTGAACCCTAGAGTTGGATATGACTGGCTTTCGAGCAAGGGAAACCTCGGGCCTGGTAATGGAACAGCACCTCTTTATAACTAATATAAAGAAGAGTAAAAACAGCGCCCATTTACAGCTGGCAGCTGGCATCTCTAAAATCTGACATGACATAAATTCAAAAGTTTAAAAGTTAAAGTTATAAACATGATAAAGGTGTCTCTATAGATCAGGGGTTCCCAAACTTTTCAGGCTGTGGGCCAGTCATGTGGTTCAGGGGACCGGTCACTATGGCCCCATGGGCCAGATCCAGTCCCCAACACCAGTACATCCGGCACACGAAGCTCTCGTTGCTCCCAGAAGCAGAAGTAAAACGTAAAAGTAGTACTTCCCCTTCCTGGAGCAATGAGGGCTTTGTGGGCCAGATGGATCGGTGTCAGAGCCCAGATCTGGCCCACAGGGCCATAGTTTGGGCACCCCAATCTAGAATGATTCTCTTTTCCTAACTTAAAAGGGATGTTAAACGACCACTCAAGGCTCCCCCCCGGAAACCTACCTTCCTCCTGTAGCCCCCGGGGTCCCCAGCCCAAGAAGAGCCCCCCACCCACTGCAGGAGAAGCAGCAGCAGCAGGCAAGCGAGCTCCCCTCCGTGCATGACGCTTCCGGACTACAAAACTGCAAGGGGAACTCTAGCCACGTGACACGTCAGCTGACCGGCCTTTTACTTTCAAAAAGGAAACGGGAGGGAGAGTGTTAAAGGGACGGGACAGGGAAGCTCGCCTGGTGAGCTGGAAGGCTGGCAGTTCGAGACCTGGGTACTGCATGACGGATTGAGCGCCCGTCTGTCTCAGCTCCCTGCCAACCTAGCAGTTCGAAAGCAAGAAATTGCAAGGAGAAAACTAAGGGACCACTTCGGTGGGGAAAAATCATGAGGAGCACTAGAGTAGGATACGGCTGGCTTTCGAGCAAGGGAAACCTTTACCCAGTGAGGGTTTATATTCGTCAGTTTTTAACTTGTAGAGTTCAGAACAGTTGCTGTTACACCCAGTGGTGGGATGTCAACAATTTTACTACCCCACCGTGATGTCATCACAGTGTGGGCGGAGATAACATGATGTCATGGGCAGGGCCAAAGAAAAATAATAAATAATAAAATAAAAATAAGCACATACACACACAGCTCAACCCACCCACCCACCCCAAACACAAACCTGTCACTTACCTGTTAGTACAAGTGACTGGGCAGCACCATGTTGCAAGATGGATATGGTCATCGTACCAGTTCTCTAAAATAATATGCCTTAATTTAAATGTAAAACAAGCTGTACCTTCCTTAAGGGTTCTCCAATTGGAACAGCAATTGGAACAGCACAGGTGTAGCTTATTGATGAGGTAACTCCAAGACGTTGTTTAAAAACCGCAAGCCAGGCCACCAAGCCTGCCGGCCGCTAGCTCTCCGGGAGACTGGGGAAAGTTACTACTGGTTCTGGCGAACTGGTAAGAACCTGTTGCATCCCATCGCTGTACTAAGGCTTATGTACTTTTTGCAAATTTTTTATATCTTCTAGCATTTAAAATATGGTTAGCCTGTAAAAGGGGGGGGGGGGTTCCATAGGCCGCCAGGAATGTGATCCCATTGTGTTGAGATTACATGGGGGAAATTGAACTCAACTGCTAGGTCTTGGTTTTAACTTTAAAATGCCTTCCTTGAAAAGCTACAAGGGTCAGAAATCAACACTTGATAACCCCCCCCCCCCCTTCAATTAAATCTTTTTGCTGGCCTTCCTATGGGGAAGTTAAACTGTTTTAAACCAGCCAAGAACACTAAACTAGGGGTGATTTCTAACATATTGTAATTTCATGCCAGAGATTAGTCTGGGTTGAAAGGATTTATACAGTAAGAAACTGAACATTTTCCTCACCAGTTCCACAAATTGACAGATAGCTTGGAGTTCAGATGGATTTTCTGTCTTGCTGGCTGCTTAAGCAAATCGGCCTCAGTCTTCCCTTTGGTCCACCTCTACTTTGCTGTCTTCTGATCTGACTGGCCTCTTCAAGGCAGTGTTAAAAGATTTAATGAGATGTTACTTTCTTCATTGATTTCAGTTCTATAGCTGAGGTTTCAGCTCTATATTAGAGCGATCACAGCTCCCCGTTACACACTTCTATGGCCTTCGCTCTTTTTCTCACCAATCCCAGAGGGGCTTGGCAAGTTCATGTAAGATTTGTCTTACTGGCTTCTGGACTTCATCAGTCTTCCCTTTGGTCCGCGTCTAATTTGTTGTCTTCTGTCCTTATTATTATTATTATTTCAAATTTGTACCCCACCTTGCTCAGGAGAACCTGACTCTTCAAGCAGTGCTAAGGACTTGATCCGATGTTGCTTTCTTCAGTGATTTCAGCTCTTTATTATAGTGGTTTCAGCTCTACCTTAGCTATCCCAGCTCCCTGCTACACTCTTCTTCCATGGCCTCCACTTTCCCCCCTCCCTCCCTTTACCCTGCTTAGGTGTTAAGAGAGATATAGTGTAACTGATCCCCCCCCCCCGTCCCACAAACTGACAGTGGCTTGGCAAATTCAGGTAAATATTTCTGTCTTGCTGGCTTCCTACCTAGATAGGGATGACATCATTCTGGACTTCATCAGTCTTCCCTTTGGTCCGCGTCTAATTTGCTGTCTTCTGTCCTTAGCCCTGGCCTCTTCAAGGCAGTGCTAAGGACTTGATCAGATGTTGCTTTCTTCAGTGATTTCAGCCCTTTTTTATAGTGATTTCAGCTCTATGTTGCCACTCTAAGGTGAATGAATGCACTATATGGGAATACCACCACCCCGCCATAAACTCTGACTGTGGCAACACCCTAAATGGGTGAATTGCAGGCCAAGATTCAGTTTTCCAGTCTTGACCTTGGGATATTCAATTACTGAGACCCCAAGCCATGGAAATACTAAAAATGAAGTCAGTATTTAAAAAAATGATCTCCTGGAAAGCCATATTAATTCAGGCAATGATTAAGCTCTGGCCACTGGCACAATTAAACATCCATTCCTTGTTTTTAATCACAATTCCTTGAAAAGGTGCTCATATCAATTAGCCTTAAGATTGCTCTCCACATAAGACACACTCAGACCTTATAGGGCCTTGTCAGCCAACCTTTATTTTCCTTATCTTTTAACATGAATGGTTTTTAATTTGGTTGGCCTGTGGGGAGCCTGGGCCTTATAGAGGGCCTTGTCTGTGGAACTAGTATACAGGCCTGATTTCACTTTACTTTCAGGCCAGTTTGATTATATACAATGGTGGCCAGAAAACCTACATTATAATAGCAATTATACTGTATACTGCCTCATACTGCTTAGGGCACTGATTAGTTTAGAAGGTAAATCAATGTTCCACCCCAATATGCCCGACACTCACTTTAGCAACCTCAGACAAATGGATGAATCAACCTTGAGCCTTGTCATGTTCAAACTCACATCAGCACTTTTGAGTTGGTTTAACCAATTGCTACTAAGACTTATGTACTTTTTGCAAAATTTTTATATCTTTTAGCATTTAAAATATGGTTAGCCTGTAAAAGGGGGGGGGGTGTTCCATAGGCCGCCAGGAATGTGATCCCATTGTGTTGAAATTGGGGGGGGGGGGGAACTGAACTCAACTGCTAGGCCTTGGTTTTAACTTTAAAATGCCTTCCTTGAAAAGCTACAAGGGTCAGAAATCAACACTTGATACCACTCCCCTCAATTAAATCTTTTTGCTGGCCTTCCTATGGGGAAGTTAAACTGTTTTAAACCAGTCAAGGACACTAAACTAAGGGTGATTTCTAACATATTGTAATTTCATGCCAGAGATTATTCTGGGTTGAAAGGATTTATACAGTAAGAAACTGTACATTTTCCTCACCAGTCCCACAAGTTGACAGATGGCTTGGAGTTCAGACTGGCTTTCTGTCTTCCTGCCTGCTGAAGCAAATCGGCCTCAGTCTTCCCTTTGGTCCACCTCTACTTTGCTGTCTTCTGATCTGACTGGCCTCTTCAAGGCAGTGTTAAAGATTTAATGAGATGTTGCTTTCTTCAGTGATTTCAGTTCTATAGCTTAGAGGTTTCAGCTCTAGATTAGAGCGATCACAGCTCCCCGTTAACACACTTCTATGGCCTTCGCTCTTTTTCTCACCAATCCCAGAGTGGCTTGGCAAGTTCAGGTAAGTTTTGTCTTACTGGCTTCTGGGCTTCATCAGTCTTCCCTTTGGTCCGCGTCTAATTTGCCGTCTTCTGTCCTTAGCCCTGGCCTCTTCAAGGCAGTGCTAAGGACTTGATCCGATGTTGCTTTCTTCAGTGATTTCAGCTCTTTATTATAGTGATTTCAGCTCTACCTTAGCTATCCCAGCTCCCTGCTACACTCTTCTTCCATGGCCTCCACTTCCCCCCCTTCCTTTACCCTACTTAGGTGTTAAGAGAGAGATACTGTAACTGATCCCCCACACACACATACCAATCCCACAAATTGACAGTGGCTTGGAGAATTCAGGTAAATATTTATGTCTTGCAGGATTCCTACCTAGATAGGGATGACCTCATTCTGGACTTCATCAGTCTTCCCTTTGGTCCACATCTAATTTGCCGTCTTCTGTCCTTAGTCCTGGCCTCTTCAAGGCAGTGCTAAGGACTTGATCAGATGTTGCTTTCTTCAGTGATTTCAGCTCTCTGTTCCCACTCTGAGGTGAATGAATGCACTATATGGGAATACCACCACCGCACCACTACCACCCCCGGCCATAAACTCTGACTATGGCAACACCCTAAATGGGTGAATTGCAGGCCAAGATTCAATTTTCCAGGTTTGACCTTGGGATATTCAATTACTGAGACCCCAAGCCTTGGAAATACTACAAATGAAGTCAGTATTTTAAAAAATGACCTCCTGGAAAGCCATATTAATTCAGGCAATGATTAAGCTCTGGCCACTGGCACAATTAAACATCCATTCCTTGTTTTTAATCACAATTCCTTGAAAAGGTGCTCATATCAATTAGCCTTAAGATTGCTCTCCACATAAGACACACTCAGACCTTATAGGGCCTTGTCAGCCAACCTTTATTTTCCTTATCTTTTAACATGAATGGTTTTAAATTTGGTTGGCCTGAGGGGAGCCTGGGCCTTATAGAGGGCCTTGTCTGTGAAACTGGTATACAGGCATATATAATCTGATTTCCCACCGTTCAGATCAGTTTTACTTGAATACAGTGGCATTAAAACCTACATTATAGCAACTTTTACTTAAATACTGCCTCAGCAGATTCAGCAGTTTAAAAGCTAAGTTAATGTTTCACAATATGCTGGAGACTCATTTCACCAACCCTGATGGATGAATCAACCTTGAGCCATCAAGTTCAAACTCACATCAGCACTTTTTGACTTATGGTTTAACTGGGGGTATCACTTATTTTGCAATTTATACCTTCCAGCATTTTAAACAGGGTTAGCCTGTGGGAAGGAGTTCCATAGGCCACCAGGAATGTAGTCCCATTATGCTAAAATTATGTGTGGGGAAAATGGGAATCCAACAGCTAGGCCTTGGTTTAGCTTTAAAGCGCCTCCCTTGAAGAGCTCCAAGTGCCAGAAACCTACACTCGAGGCCACTCTCCTCACATTTTACTGGTCTTACCAGGAGTCAGGTTAAAGAAGGTTTAAACCAGTCAAAGCCACTAAATGTATAGGTGGCTTCTGATGTACTACACTGGGAAACTTGTTTTCCTCACCAATATCCCAAACTCAGAGTGGCTTGGAGAGTTCAAATGAGTTTTTCTGCCTTGTTAGTTTTTCCCGCCTTTTTCTAGGCTTCATCAGTCTTCCCTTTGGTCCACCTCAGGTTCACTGCCACTTGTTCCAATGGCTGGCTCCTCCTTGGCTGCTTCTCCAGCTTCCTCAGAGGAATCTTCCTGCTCTTCTCTGCAGTGATTTCAGCTTCTCTCCGCAGCTTCTCTTCCACAGCCTTCCTCTCTTCTCGCTCCTCTCTCTTCCTCAGCACTTTCAAAATGGCCCAGGAGGAACAGGCTGCCCTCCTTAAATAGTCTCCAGCCAAGGACACACCAGCCAATCAGATTCAGCTAGCAGAGTTCAAAGGGACCAATGGATGTTGATGGAATGTTCACACCAAAGCCAATCAGATCCTACCAATGTTGATCCCTAGGCTTAGTCCCTGAGGGAAGAAGGGGCTGCAGTGGCCCCTGAGGGGTGAAGAAGCTCGCCTTCTTAGCTGGAAGGCCAGCGGGTGTTATGTTGCTAAGTATCAGGCTATAAAGAGTAAAGGTCTCCCTTGCTCAAAAACTAGTCGTGTCTGACTCTAGGGTTCGGTGCTCATCTCCGTGTCCATTACACCACATGATGGGCAAGCAGGAAAAAACAAGATTTACTGGCAAAGACAATGATGTTGAAAGAGGAAGAAAAGAGGAGGACTGGATTTGAGATACATTGACTTAAGGAAACCACGGCTTTGAGTTTCCAAGAGCTTCTTCTTCCTCCTCCTCCTCCTCCTCCGTCTCCTGATCAAACCTTGGACTGCCAAAACGATCCCGCTGCCCAAGAGCTCAGCAGGGCTGTTAAGGATAAAACCCGTCCATTGATAAGGTCATCATAAATCTGAAGGAGTTTGGCAGCATATAACAGATAACCTGTTAAATCTCCATGAATTGGCCTATTACATTTGTTTTTATAGGGCCGTGTGGTGGCTCGGTGGTTAAGAAGCTCGCCTTGTTAGCTGGAAGGCTGGCAAGTCAGCAGTTCGAGACCTGGGTAATGAACGACAGATTGAATGTCTGTCTCTGTCTCAGCTCTTGAGGATATGAAATGAACCTCATTTGGGTGTTCCCCGAGCGGAATTTCTTCTGCAAAAATCCTTTCAACCCGGAATAATTTCTGACATGAAATTATATAGCATTTGTTTTTTGTAAGTATTGAACAAGATTTGACAGGGCTGCTTCTTTGAAAACTGAAACATCTGTTAAAATACAAATTGCCATGCTATAAATGTGAATTATAAATAAACGTGAATTATAAATAAATAAATAATACATTTATAAGTAAAATAACTTAAAATCATTACTATTAAAAATACAATATCCAAATCAATTCCCAGGTTAGGAAATGCATGGAATAAGAATTGCCACAATACTGTAGCCTTCATTCGTATTGTGTAGGGAAGGGGTCAGCAACATTTTAAAGATGAGGGCCAGGTCACACTCCTTCAGACAGTTGATGGGGCCGGACTGGCTGAAAAGCTGTCGTAAATGCATCTGCGGCTATTGTAAACATGTCCGCAGCCACTTCTGATGACGCCAGCGGTTGGAGCAAGGTTGAGCACCTGATGATTTGCTGCTGTGGGCTGGATCCAGCCATTCAGCCATACGGGTGTGTTTTACTTCTGCTTCCAGGAACGCCGAAGGCTTTGTGGGCAGGATGAATTGGTCAGCGCCGGATCTGGCCCATGGACCATAGCGACCGGCTCCCTGAACCACGTTACTGGCCCACGGCCCGAAAAGTTTGGGCACCCCTGGCATAACATCAGCATAACTTTACACTACACCAGAACGCATAGGATATTGTCCGATGTGTCATAAACTGGCTATATATAAGACCATACCAAGAAGGAAGACTTGTTATGACTACAAAGAAGATGACAGCAATTAACTCGTCAAGATGTTTTTATTAATAAAGCCACAAAGAAGCTACAGGATAAACTTAAATAATGTGTCAGTGTCTCCTAACAGAACGTGAAGCTAACGCAGCGTCGGACCTTTTTAATCGTTTCTCCTGCTAGCATCAAACAAATCAGTGTTTGAACTCCGGTTACGCCTTAAACTCCGGGCTGAAGAGTAAACGTAACGGTTGAAATTTCACTCAGGTTGGTTCCACGTTTAGCAATTCAAGGAGCGTATTTTCCCCTCGAAAGTTACTCCTGGGCTGCATCTGGGGCTCCAGGCGGCTTGTTCTGGTCATCTCCTTTCTTCTTATGCCCTGAAACAATGCCATCAATGCGCAGCAGGAGGACGGCAGTCTGGTGTGAAGAGATAAAACGTTGGTCAGTAACAAGACTCTTGGAGATGAAACCTCTTTTCAGGGCTGTAAACATGGCAAGCGCCTGTCAGCTGGACTTCTTACTTTGGCTGAGTGAATGTGTCATTTTCTAAAGCATTGGCTCTCAATCTCTCTTCATAGCTAAGATTCTAACCACACCCCTGAATTCGTCTTTCTTATGCTAGACCTCCTACGTCAAGGGTGCCCAAACTTTTCGTGTAGCGGACCTAACCACACACCCCAAAATGGAAGCATTTACGACAGCCGTAAATGCACCCACTTCTGTGTTTACAGCAGGAGTGTGTGCGTTTACGCACGTGTGTTTTACATCTGACATAAATGCGACTGCTTCTACCTCTGGGTGTGGTAAGGGCAGTGGCGGGCCATGTGGAATGGTGCCGTGGGCCAGGGCCAGCCTGTGGGATGTAGTTTGAGGCCCCCATCCTATGTTTCTCCAATATCAAGCTCTAACTTAAGTTTCCACTACAGATGAACATTTCGATTGGAACAAACCCCAATTAGCAGCACTTAGTATAATTTACCAATTTCAACATATCCCACGTGCGTTAGATACAGTACGTGGATAGAAACACAGCTTAAATATGTGTCTACGACCGTGATGGTGAACCTTGGCACTCCAGACGTTCTTGGACCTCAATTCCCAGAAGCCCAAGCACCTTGTGAATCCACATGAATGGGTTTACTGCGATTCATCCGGCCCACGCTGCCCTCGTCACTCCCGGAAGCGGAAGTAAAATGTGGCCGTATGGAGGAAGGGTTAACCCGGAAGAGCCTTAACTGTACGGGTGTGTTTTACTTCCACTTCCGGGAGTGACGAGGGCAGCGTGGGCCGGATGAATCGCAGTAAATCCATTCATGTGGATTCACAGGGTGCTTGGGCTTCTAGGAATTGAAGTCCAAGAACGTCTGGAGTGCCAAGGTTCGCCATCACAGGTCAGGTCTAAAATGGAGCACTTCTTCACCTTCATCAAGACATTCAATTCAGAATGTATATATAGGGTTTCCAAAGAAACAGAGGTTTGGAGAAACGAGTTCTAAAGATGTGAAACATCTTTCTATCAAATTAGAAGGTATTGCAGTGGCTCGAGTGGCTAAGACGCTGACTGGAAGGCGGGAGGTGACCAGTTCGAATCCCAAGTACGGCAGGATGGAATGAGCTCCCGTCTTTGTCCTAGCTCCTGCCAAACTAGCATTTTGAAAGCAAGAAATTGCAAGTAGATAAATAGGGACCACTTCGGTGGGAAGGGAAGCAGCGTTCGGTGTGTAGTCATGCCTGCCACATGACCACAGAAATGTCCGCAGAAACAGACAGCGCTGGCTCTTCGGCACTGAAAAAGAGATGAGCACTGAACCCTAGAGTCGGATACGACTGGCTTTCGAGCAAGGGGAACCTTTACCTTTACTACAATGCAGGAGGGTAAAGCATTTCTGAGAATGCAGGAACTTATGAAAAATAGAAATGCACCTTCCAGTTAACAGGATGGCACCTTCCTCTCCCCTTCTGCCTGCAGCCCATTGTGCACACTAAATGTCCCACTGACTTATCCTGCAGTTATTTCCGTACCTCTACAGCAGTCTTGTAGGTCTGTAATTTGACCGACAACGGCTCCCATACACCCAGTTCCTTCATGTCTGCCAAGGCTCCAGTCTCCCCATTGACACCCCAAGTCTGACTTCCTTCCTGGGTGTGCTTTGCCTGTAAAGCAACAGATTATGCATGTCATGGCAGTAAATAATATGATTTCTACTACTGACATAGTCAATAATTTATCTGCTTTCCAAACAGCCCCTATACTTGGCTCTCGGAAGTGAATTTAAATGTTTCTCTCAAGGCGTAATGAGTAGCAAGAACACAACATGGAATGTAGCATCCCTAACGTTAATCTCTGCCTTTAGGTTGAAATTCTGCCCAGACCTGCCTTACATCCTGCCTCAAAAAGAGAGGTAGGGCCAAATATGAAGTAGCGCCATGTTCACTCCTGGATCCAGCCCACTTTTGCACATTTCCTGGCATTTGTGACAAAATTTAAAGTGCAATCCAATTTTCACAATTTCATTTCATAGCCTAAAAGTCCGACGGCTGAGATTCAGGAAGAGCTTTATGGCAAGAACAAACATGCTTGAGGGTACGCAAGAGCAAAGCCAAATTAGAAGCTGGAGGAAGGAGCTCACAGGACAAGGAAGGACATTAAAGGAGGAGATGACTGAGGATCTCAACCTCCCCAACGTCACTTGGGGGACCCTGAGTTGGCTGAGGGTTGGAGTCCCTCAATGCAAGACCAACAGGCTCAAGTGGGGACTAATGGTGGACAATAATGTTATGTGAATGTGGAGAGACACAGAGTTTGCCCCATTTACTTGTCTGCCGATTGGTGTCAGAGACATGCACTTGTGTTTGGGCAACGACAAAGCGAAGAAAGTGGCTTCATTTTGGCAGTCCAGGGATTGATCAGGAACTGAAAGAAGAAGGTTTCATAGTATTTCTAGAATGGTAGTACAAGTAAAACCTCATATAACACTAAAACCTGGTTCCACAAGTCTTGGTGTTATATGATTTTTAGTGTTATCTGATGCATGTTAAAATCCTATGGGATCCATAGAGATACATTGTAACCACACAGGCTTTAGCGGTTGTTATCTGAAGCATCCCATAGGATCTTAATGTTATCTGATGCAATTCTTCCCCCCAGATTCCTTAATGTTATACGATTTTAGTGTTATTCGATACTAATGTTATATGAGGTATTACTGTATAATACATGCTTCAGAAAAAGCCATCCATCATATTTTGCTTACATTCCCTACGACTGGTCATGTTGGCTACCACTTACAGCAGAGGTGCCCAAACGATGGCCCGGGGCCCGGATCCGCCCCCTCGCCAATTCATCCGGCCCACAAAGCCCTCGTCGCTCCCGGAAGCGGAAGTAAAACACGTCTGGGAGCGACAAGGGCTTTGTGGGCTGGATGAATTGGCATCGGGGGGACGGTTCTGGCCCCCTGAACCACATGACCGGGCCACGGCCTGAAAAGTTTGGGCACCCCTGACTTACAGGATGAAATGTAAAGCATCTTGAAAGCCAAAGGTTTCTCGTTTTTCATCCAGGCAATCTGTAATTTAGAAAAGGCAGCTCTTACCCGTAGTGACGTTAGCACGCGGATGGTGCTTGCACCGCAATTCTGGATGAGTGTCCGCGGAATAACTTCCAGAGCCTGAGCGACAGCACGGTAAGGCCACTGCTCCACCCCGGTCATGACTTTGGACCTTTCTGTCAAGAAGTGAGAAACTGCCATCTCGGAAGCGCCACCGCCTGGCACCAGCTGGGGGTCGATTAAGACGTTGCGGCAGACCTGCATGGCATCCTGGAGGTTGCGCTCCACTTCCTACAGAAAGGAAAGGCAACAGTGCACATCTCAAGTCAAAGCATTCGGCAAACGGGACTGAGACTCTGAAAGATACCTAAGCAGATGGGCGACAGGTACAACTCAATGAACGGCAGAAGGGGTTTCAGAGAGCTGTCCACAACATAGGCCTGTGATGGTGAACCTTGGCACTCCAAATCTTCTTGGACTTCAATTCCCAGAAGCCCATGTCTCTGAATCCACACGTACGCACAGTAAAACCATTTGTGTGGATTCAGACTTGGGCTTCTGGGAACTGAAGTCCAAGAACATGCACATAAACCCATTCATGTGAATTCACAGAGACTTGGGCTTCTGGGAACTGAAGTCCAAGAACACACACATAAACCCATTCGTGTGGATTCACAGAGGCTTCGGCTTCTGGGAACTGAAGTCCAAGAACACACACATAAACCCATTCACATGGATTAACAGAGGCTTGGACTTTTGGGAACTGAAGTCCAAGAAACCGCACAGAAACCCATTCGTGTGGATTCACAGAGACTTGGGCTTCTGGGAAATGAAGTCAAAGAACAGCTGGAGTGCCAAGGTTCGCCATCCCTAACACTGACATAGGCTGAAGAAATTACAACTCTGGACTTCCAAACAGAGAAGTTTTGATCTATCTTTGCATCAGGAGAAACCTAGTATACCTATCTTCGCTACGGCAGGTGGTTTTGCTAGCTATCTCTTACATGCCTCTAGAAGTGAGTGTTTTGGTCTTGGAAATATTCACACTACAAAGGAATGGTCCGTTCTAGAGGATCCTCTTACGTTCCAGAGGATACTTATAAGTTCTGTAGCTCAATCAACGCACACCAACCCAAGATGTAGTCACCTTATAGCAGGGCTTCTCAACCTACGGCCCCTGGTGCCAAATCATCCGGCCCCTGACCTCGCTCCAGCTGCCAACGCCAGAATCGGCTGTGGATTCATTTGTGGCTGTTCCAAATGCATTTATGGCAGGCATGGATGCTATGGCAGTTTATGGCGGAGTGAACCACCTGTCCAGCCCGCTCAGCTGTCTGAGGGGGGCGTGGCCCGGCCCGGCCCCTGGCTGACAAAGGTTGAGAACCCCCACCTTATAGGTTGGAAATAAACCTTCTCTGACATACAGTAATACCTCGGATAACGCTTACCTCGGATAACCGCCCAGAGTTGGGTTTCGACCCGATTGGGGCGGGATAACAAGTTGGAAATAAATAAATAAATAAATAAATAATGCTAAAATCGCATAACGTTAAGTAATCTGGGGAGGAGAATTGGATCAAATGACGTTAAGGTCCTATGGGATGCATCAGATAACAACCGCTAAAGCCTGTGCGGTTGCAATGTATCTCTATGGAGCTTTAACGTTATCCGATCCATCCTATAGGATTTTAACATGCATCGGATAACACTAAAAATCAGATAACACCAAGACTCGTGGAACAAAGTCTTAGCGTTATCCGAGGTATTACTGTATAGGCGGAAACAAATGTAACGGCCATCTCTCTTGCTCACGGACTTATTTCTCAGACCGCTTACTGCGAGAATCTCTTTGCAGGCGCCCCGGAGCAAGATGGTGCAGGCTTTGGGCTCTTTGCATTTGGTGATGAAGGTGAAGTACTCGTCCCCGATCTTCTTCACTTCAAACAGCCCCGCACCGGTCCCAACATCCTCGTCACGCAGCTCATCTGTGCGGCTGACAATGCGAGCCCCACAAGCCCTGCCATGGAAGAGGAGAAAAATACCCTTTTAATACGGAGGCTCCCCCTTAGTACGCAAGTCTAGTTGAGGCCACATATGTATTTCTTCTTTGGTAGGGAGATTTTTCCCAATAGATTTATCAGGAAACAAACAAAACAACACTGCAGCACTGTAAAAACTAGCTGCTATATTTTTAGTGTGAGCTTTCATGGATCAAGTCCACTTCTTCAGACAAGGAGTAAAACTCCCAGGCATGGTTTATGTACACCAGATGCAGGGCTCAAGATGTCACAAGGAAAAAGGATCACAAAGCAATGAGGTAAAGCAGTGGTGCCCAAACTTTTTTGGGGGGGCGGGCCGGTCCCGCCCCCGACATGCAGCTGCGTGGGGCAAAAGCAGGCTGCCACCCCTCCAAGGACATCGGAGAAACAAAATGGCTACACCATTGAAGCTGTTGGGACAAAATGGCCACCCCATCATGCAGGCAGGGTAGAATGGCCGTTCAGCCCTCAAAGTTGACTGAGAGAGCGTGACCCGGCCCCTGGCTTAAAAAGATTGGGAACTCCTAGTTTTAATCCCTTTAACGAGCCACTTTCTCCTCTTAGCTGGCTTTATGGGTGAAAGGGAAGTTTCCAGAGACAATATGGACCTTAGATGGGTTGAGTGGGTAAATTATTTTGAATTTTTAATGGGATATTTTAAGGGCTTTCAGTTAGTTTTGATGTTGCTTTTAATAGTCGTTAGCCACCCAGAGTAGTTGCCGAGTTGGGCGGCAATAGAAATTTGAAGAATAAATAAATAAATAAATCTGTTTCCTACAGAGAGAGTCTGTTTCAACCCCAGAGTGACCAGAACAAGTCTTTACCCACAGCCAGTAAGTACAGTCAGGGAATTGAGAGGAGATATACAGGCCTTCATCCACTCAAATGCAAAACAAATGGGAAAACCCCAGAAAAGAATGCATCCTATGAACGTCAAAACGTATGTTCTTCCTACTCAGCCAAGTTTTCCCGCTCGACTTGCACAAAGGTTCGGGGGCACTCACCTTGCAATCCGATTGTTGTCAGTTTTCCTCACACGTCGGATGGCAGAGATGTTGGCTTTCACCAGAAAATGCTGGGCGAGATCTGAAGCGTTTGAAAGAAAAGCTTCACTGCCATGTATAAGATTCCCACAAGATACTTGCTTGGTAATACATGCGTGTCATTTACCTGAGATGCCCTTTTCCGTTATTATAAGATCTGGTTTCACTCTGATCAAATCTTCACACATCTGCTGAACAAATTCCTCCTCCATCTGCAGGATACGAGCAAAATCCTCCTCACGGGTGATCTCAATGTCCGTCTACATGAAAAAGAAAAAGAAAAAGTGGGGGTTTTTTTTTACACTTTACTGCAGAAGTGCCCAAACTATGGCTTGGGGGTCGGATCCGGGCTCTAAAGCCAATTCATCTGGCCCGCGTAGCCCTCGTCACTCCCGGAAGTGGAAGTAAAACACGCCCATGGGGTGTGTTTTACTACTGCTTCCGGGAGTGATGAGGGCTTCGTGGACCGGATGAATTGGCATCAGGGCCAGATCCAGCCCCTGGGCCGGTGACCAGCCCCCTGAACCACGTGACTGGCCCGTGGCCCAAAAAGTTTGGGCACACCTCATTTATTGGGACATCTTGATTATAGCACAAACATGTTTATACCCCCTTGTTGCATTCTCTCTGAATTAGAAATGAAGATCCTTTCCCTTCTTTACTAACCTAGGTCAGGCAAAATGTATTCTCCCAGACGTGGTAAGACTACAATTCCCAGCACCCTTTGCCCGCAGGGCCAATGTGTATAAAACTGGAAATTGCAAACAAGAACATCTAAAGCACGGGTGCCCAAACTACGGCCCACGTGTCGGCTCCGGCCCACGTGATGCCACCATCTGGCCTGCGGTCCAGCCTGCTGCTGACACCAGGAGTGCCGCGCCACCGCTGTAAGTGGTGTGTTTTCATGCCAAAACGCAGCAAAAACCTTTTAAAGCACACAAAAATATTCTCCCGTCGCTCCCAACGTACCTGACTTTCGCCTTTTTTGTACTCCAATGAGCAATCCAGCAAGACAATGCGAGGATTCTTGATGGTGCGGCTCATTCTCGGGTGAGTAATATCTTTATTGACCATGACCCCACGCAAGACAGAGGAATCTTCAATGAAACCACCAGGAATCTAAGGGAGAGGAGGGAACAAAAAGAATTGGAGCCATTTAGGTTCCGTGGCTAAATTATACCACCTGGTAAGATGTATATACATAATCTAGATATACTACTTGACCTGGCGCTGTCTACAGAGCATCAAATATCGTCTTTGGCGAAGTCTGCTTTCCACGATATGTGGTGCATTGCCTAGCTTCGCAGACTCCTGGGCAGGAAATCCGACTATGCTTCCCTGTTGATCTCAAAGACTGATTACTGTAATGCTCTATGCGGGTCTTGCCCTTGAGGCTGGTACAGAGGCTTCAACAGGTACAAAATGCAGCGGCTAGACTGATCACAGATACTGGTCATTTTGACCATATTACCCCAGGGTTAGACAGCTTCCATTGTTTGCCTAAATTTTTGCTGATTATTATACAAATGTAAAAACTCAACAGGATTCCAACTTGCGTTCCTGTGTTAAAACTTTTCCTTTGTTCAGTCAGCACTCCTGCTGGTCAGGGCTTCTGGGAATTGAAGTTCAAGAACAGCTGGAGTGCCAAGGTTGACCATCATTACTACTAGCTACAGAAATGCTGCTGCCATCACTGTACCTTTTCCACTTTGGTGTATCTCTTGATGTCAATTTCCTTTCTGCCATTCTCTTCAAGCTCCACGGTTTTGACTGCATCAAGTGCAATGCTGCAGGCCAGATCCGACCACTGACTTATAGCCTTAGTACCAATGGCACTCTTGATGATTTTGAGCATGACTTCACGGTTGTTAACATCAACGGGAGTGCTGCGGAAACCAACCACAAGAAGGCAACTCAGAAAACCGAAATATAATGTGCTTGGCATAGTCTCCAATTTCAGGACAAGTATCCACCACCTTCTCTGGGCACACCCCACATAGTCTTCAAGGTTCATTCGTTTTTCTCACCTGATTTTTTTCAGGGAAATGATCATGTCATCCAGGGCCTTCCTGTATGCACTGATAATTACTGTTGGGTGCATTTGCTGTTCCAAAAAAGGCTCTGCAACTGACAACATCTCTCCAGCTGAAAATCAAAGAGAGGGATGCGTATCGGTATCACTGCCGTGCTAGTTATTAGAGGAATGACCGTGAAGAAAGAACGAACCAGAAAAGGGAGCTAACCTCAAAATGCCAAAGAAACCAACAGTTTCTGAAGTACACATTATTATACAAGATTACATTTGCTTTACGCGGAGTTTAAGCTTTGCATAGTTTTTAAACAGCCCAGCAAGCTGAAACAGAAAGAGGTATTCTCTCAGTTCTGAATTCTGCTTCCCCCCCCAAAAAAAAAAAAAAAATTCCCCCTTTCTCCCTATTCTTCTGTGCTGAGACCATCTTGTTTTAGTCACCAAGAAATTTCCTAAGTCTTTTGGCTGAGGAGAACAAAATACAGTGGAACCTCGTATAACGAACACCCCTTATAGCGAAAAAAATCGTATAATGAATAGGGTGTTTTTTTTAAATGGTGCTCCATACAACAAATATTCAATGGGAAAAACACTTAGTGAAAAAAAATTGTACGGTTTTTTTCCATAGAAAAAGTCGTATGATTTTTTTTTCCATAGGAAAAAAACAAGGGTGGACCAACGCTGCAGGGCTAAGGACCAATTTTGGGCAAGAGTAACACATTGTTGGCCAAGCACAAACACACACACACCGAAAAAAGCTAAATGCTGTTGTCTTCTAGTTTCTTTGCTCTCTTTTGGGGATTTTCAGAGCAAAAGAATGGCAGAAGAAACTTGCCTTATTTTGGGAAATTGTTATCCCTCGAGATAAAACGCCTCAAGGGCCAAATTGTGAATGAGGCACTAAGGGCTCCCGGACATTTATTGCTCAACATAATCCAAACCATAAGTTGCCTATTATGTTCAAATGTGCCTGATCTCCCACCCTGTCTCAAAATGGCCCAATTAAGGTTGTAACACTGGTTGTTTTTTTCATTTGTAACAAATACAAAATACAAGAAATATATCCTTTCCTCTAATGAAACCACATGCCTCTATAATTTACACACTCTCTCTCATGTTTAACCATAAAAATTCTTACCAAGAATAATAACAGATGTGGTCCCATCGCCCACCTCTTCGTCCTGGGTGCGGCTGATTTCGATCATGGTCTTCGCTGCTGGGTGTTGGACCTGAATCTGGAAGGCAGAAAGTAAAGTTAGATGCACACATCTTGTATTGTTTCCAAAGAGCATAACTAAAACGTTCTTGAACACTTTAAGCCTTCATGCAAATCCACATAGACGTGGAATGGGATTAAGGCCCATTAAGATGAAGCTGCCCCACCCCAAACCCACTCCAAAGGAGTCCCGGTATCAGGCAAAACAATGTGCCATGCCTGATGAAAAGATTTTGGATCTCAAAAGCTCGCAATGTTTTAATTTTTGAGTGATCCAATACAGGTATCGCCTTCCTCCTGCATTTTTTTGTTATAGAGTTATGTGCTCCAATGGAGCTGTTTAAAATTTATTATCAAACCAACTTACTTCTCTAAGAATAGCATTGCCATCATTAGTCATGACGATCCCTCCCATGGGGTCCAAAAGCATCTGCAAGTGAAGATTTAAGAACATTTCTGTTTAACGTCTACAAAATGCAGCACAATCACAAATATATCCAGATTATCTAATGGTTATGAGTCAATGGGGAAGAGTTCTCTCACCTTCATCATTGCCCTTGGACCTAGGCATGTTCTGATAATATCAGCAATGGTCTGAAAAAGAATTACAAGATAATGTGATTATGGAGAGAAAAGCTAAGAAAATAAACAAAAAAAATTGCTTTGACTTTAGAAAACACCATGGAAGATACATCCATTAAAAGAAGTTGAAAAGAACTTTATCAAAAGAAAGGAAAAACAGTGTAACTTGTATGAATGCAACACGGCCAAACTTTTAGCTATAAACCAGAGCTGGACAATCTATGGCCCATGGGCTTGACACAACCCATTGTGCCAAATCATCCGGCCCACAGTGCCCTTGCCCCTTCTGGAAGAGGAAGTAAAACGCGTCCTTGCATGTGCAAACGCTTCCAGAAGCAGAAAATGTGCCTGCACATGCGCAGACGCTGCTGTAAACGCAACCACGGCTCTCGTAAACACTGTTTACGACAGCCACGGACACGTTTTGTGGTGGGAGGAACCATATGACTGGCCTGCGGCGCGAAAAGTTTGGGAATCCCTGCTATAAACACATATGAATGAGATCTAAGAAGAAACACATTATGCACAATTGACAAGAGACTCACAAAGAACACTATCATCTTTTGAATTCACTCACCCACTTCTGGGCACAGATTATTATTATTACATTTATACCCCACCCATCTGAGATATTCTTCCACAAAAGCTTCAACTTTTTCCTTTCTCTCTGTCTTTCTATTGGTGGAAGAGAACCTAATCAAAAAGCCAAATGGCACTACCAACATAAAATGAAACCCACTGGCTGAAGAATAACTTATTAAATCAAGCTTCTAGGAACTGTCTAAGTTCCCATTCCATTTGTGGGGAAAGGGGGCAGAAGAATGGTCATATTATCTCTTGAAGACTACGATTAAAACCAATTATATTTAAAAGCAAAAAAGGAGCAGAAAAAAGTATTGGCTTCTTTCAGACCCCCCCCCCCCCAAATGGTGCAGATCAGATAAGTGGGTGCACATATATGTCCAGTTAGCAACCGAAACAACACATGTAAATACTGTATATCCTTTTTTTACCGTTCAAATAATTCACAAGAACAGATCAAATTGTGAAAAATAGAGGGAAACTGTTCAGAGACTGAACATCACTCCCTAGGAGAGATCTGAACTCGGGTCATTTTGCTTCTTACCTAAAGATTTTATCCACTATATTACAGACTAAATATGCAGACTGATTCCCTTTTTTGCAGTAAAACCTTGCAGTTTTATGTGTCTCTCATATTTTGAGTTCTTTTGACACCAGGTATGCGACAGTCCTTTCCATTTCACATCCACATTGCATTTTCCAGTAAAATATACCTTAGCTGCATTAATGTTGCCAGCTTGGACTTTTTTCCCAGACTCCCGCTTTGTGTTCTGGCCTAAAAATAAACATGAAAAGAACAAATAATTACTTGCATAATTTGATATAACTCACTTTTTAAAATCCAGCTTCTTTTATTGAACTTCTTACGTACGTCTCCCATTTTCATCTTTAACTGCAACCAATCTGAAGGTTGTGTTAATTATATTTCATCTATTTTTTTTTTGCTCCTACCTCTTCTTTCTTTCCATTGTTATTATGTGCTGTCAAAGTTGAAATGGACTTACAGTGATCCTGATAGCATTTTCAAAGTAAGCAAAGTATTTAAAAGTATGGTTTTACCAATTTTACCCTCTAGTTACTTTTCAAGACAGAACCATTGGTCCCAGTCCAATGCTTTATCCACTACCCCCATGATAGTGAATCTTGGCACTCCAGTGTTCTTGGACTTCAATTCCCAGAAGCCCAAGTCTCTTGTGAATCAATTTGTGCAGATTCAAAAAGACTTGGGCTTCTGGGAATTGTAGTCCAAGAATAGCTGGAGTGCCAAGATTCACCATCACTGTACTACACCCTCTCTATGTTACTACTCTTCAAGTTGTACCTATTGTAGACAGAATCCTACTATTTGTTTGTTTATTTGCTTATATTCTAAAAGTAGATGTATGTTGTTAATACTGCAGCACTATTGTACAACAATGTACTGTATATACTCGAGTATAAGCCTAGTTTTTCAGTCCTAAAAATGAAGTCAAAAAAGTGGACTTGGCTTATACTCGAATTTTAGACTCGGGTCATTGAGTATGATGGAAACAGGCGGCAGCAGCTAATAGCCTTCACTACCCACTTCTCCCGTCTTGTCGTCGGCGCATCTCAATCAGCATGGAGAAAACGCCTTTCTGCTGCATCTTGTACTGTATTTTGATTATTGAAACTCACTAGCAGCTGCTGCATTTGCCACCCTTGGCTTATATCATAGCACTGGCTTGTCCTATTATAGCATTGTTTGCCTTATTGTTGTACTTTATTGGTTGATTGTATGCTATTTGTTTTGTACACTGCCCTGAGTTGGTTGCACCAAGTAGGGCGGTATAGAAATCCAAATAAATAAATAATATATTCGGGTCAACCGATTTTCCTGGTTTCTCAGGTCAGAATTAGATAGCTTGGCATATATTCGGGTCGGCTTATACTCGAGTATATACGAGTAAATCTTATACTTGAAAGAAAGTACTACTGTGTCCAGTGAAGCTTATTTCCAGGCAAATGCGTGTAGGATTAGAAACATAAACAGCGTCAACAGAAAACACATACAAAAATATAAACCATACTAGCTAACATGAAAAATAAATTCACCTCCACTAACCACTGCCACAATATCCCATTCATCTTAGCACTACATGGCAAATCCCTTGCCTACAGTACAGTGTTCTGTAAATGGTGAATTCACAAACAGAGCATTTCTCTACAACCACATTAAAAATGATACCTCTACAAGCCATTGGTCTGTGGTACGTGCCTTCAAAGTCAGAAACAAGTCACATCCTAAAACACTTGTAACTTTGCCCTCAATAGAAAACCAACTCCTGTATTAACTCCTTTCATACTCCAAAAAAATAAAAGACAACCCAGCCGCCCTATCACCTATTTCAGCTTTTCTGCACTAGCCTTCTCTGCAACCTGTACTGTTGTATACATGTGATTTTCTGTAGTCAAGATCCACACCCTTTTAAGGCAATTTCTTTCTTCTACTATCTCTATCCATCACCCTTAGAGGCACACAAGGAGTTATCACCACTTGTTTGGGATGGAGCATCATTGCGCAACCCGGGGGGTCCTTCTGGACTCACAGCTTCTGCTCCAGGAGCAGGTTACGGCTGTGACCAGGAGGCCCTGCTCACGGTCACCCATGCCCTGGTTACCTCCCATTTGACTATTGTAATGGACTCTACATGGGGCTGCCCTTGATGACCATCTGGAGACTGCAGTTGATGCCAGAATGCAGCAGCCCATGCAATGGCGGCTTGCAGCCTCTCGTTGATAATGTAGCTTCAGAAGGATTATTTGACATCTGAAACGTCAGGGGCTGCTGTGGCTCAGTGGTTAAAAAGCTCGCCTTGTTAGCTGGAAGGTTGGCAAGTCGGCAGTTTGAGACCCAGGTACTGCATGATGGATTGAGTGCCTGTCTCTTTCCCAGCTCTTGGGGACATGAAAGGAGCCTCATTTGGGCGTTCCTTGAGCAGTTTCTTCTGCAAAAATCCTTTCAACACAGAATAATTTCTGACACATAATAATGATAATGACAATAACAATTATAGTTGTTACATTTTAACACTTTTCAAATATAGTAATAATAATAATAATAATAATTTGAAAAGTATTATTAGAACATGAAAAAAAACCCTATCATTTGCACACCACCTCCATTGAGGACACTGATCATTAGATAACTTTGTCTTGTCTTCAGCAAAACAAAACAGAACACAGTGAGATAACAAATATATTCCCTCTTTGAAGCTGAAAGATTAATCTGGAATGCATGAAATACTTGGAAAAAATCTTTACTGAAGCAGACTGGGTGGAGTCCCTGGCAGTCGGTTCTACTCTATTACCAGCGCAGAATAATCTGGCCAGACCTCAAATCACCAGCGGTACACTTGATTTGAGAGGGTTCCCAAATCAAGCCTGCTCCAAAAGCAAAATAAGTGAAGAATTAAGAGCAGGGGTGCCCAAACTATGGCCCGTGGGCCGGATCCGGCCCTTCACCGATTCACCCAGTCTGCAAAGCCTTCGTCGCTCCCGGAAGTGGAAGTAAAATGTGGCCGTACATGCACGTTTTACTTCTGCTTCCGGGAGCAACGAGGGCTTCACTGGCCAGATGAATTGGCATTGGGGGGGGCCAGATCCGGCCCATGGGCCATAGTGACCGGCCCGCAGCCCAAAAAGCCTGGGCACCCCTGATTAAGAGAGAGGTTCTTAACTAAGAGAATGAAGACGAGAGAATCCGTGGAGAATTGAGAGAGGGGCCCTACTACCTACGAGCACCTCCTTCTCTCCCCGCCCATCATCATCCCTCCCCCAGACTCACTGAGCACGAGGACGGGGCGCTGGCCCATCATCTTCTTCGCGGCGAGGTGAGAGGAAACCGGCGCGGAACCTTCTGGAGGACCAAAAGGAGGAGAAAAGAAAGGGGCGGAGAAAGGCAATGGGGCGGCCCACTTACCCACCCCAAAGGACAACCTAACCCGCCATGAACGACAAACAGCCAATCAACGGCCCCAGTGCTGCACACTCAACCAATGGGGAGGCGGGGTGCCGTTCGGTTGGCCCCGCCCACGGCCCTGTGCGAGTAAGATGCCTTGAGAAGCCAACGGTCCACGCTTTCTCTTCCTTCCGTTCTTTCCTCGGATGGGAGGGGAACTGCGCCTGCGCGGCTGGCCCATCCCTGGGCGCGCATGAGCAGAAGAAGC
This sequence comes from Furcifer pardalis, assembly GCA_030440675.1. Taxonomy (NCBI): domain Eukaryota; kingdom Metazoa; phylum Chordata; class Lepidosauria; order Squamata; family Chamaeleonidae; genus Furcifer; species Furcifer pardalis. The sequence goes on along the minus strand of CP126899.1, from coordinate 3,343,652 downwards.
GTTAGTGCTCGGAGGTTGCGCGTGCGCAAAGGGGCGCGTCATAGAGCAGTTGTTGGGTGGGATGATGAAGACCTTCACCCCGGTGGTCGGTGCTGTGTTTGCCCCGCGCTGGTCTGGTGGTTCTGACCAGGCGAGTTGGAAGGGGAGGAAATTCCAGGAGAAAACCCTCTCGGAACAAAGGAAACACTTGGGTGTTTGGACTGGGCCACTCACACAATAGATCAGGGCTGCCCAAACTACGACCCGGGGGCCGGATCTGGCCCATGGGCCATAGTGACTGGCTTCCTAAACAATGTGACAGGCCTGCAGCCCAAAACGTTTGGGCACCCCTGCAATATATTTATTATTATTATCATCATCATCATCATCATCAAAAGTGGGACTGCAGTGGCCCAAGTGGCTAAGCCACTGACTGGAAGGTGACAGGGTCAGCAGTTCGAGACCCAGACACTGCAGGACAGAATGAGCTCCCGTCTCTGCCCCAGCTCCTGCCAACCTAGCAGTTTGAAAGCAAGTAGATAAATAGGGACCGTTTCGGTGGGAAAGGTGAACAGCATTCCACACGCACCCGGTGTCTGGTCAAGCCTGCCACGTGACCACGGCAGTATCTGCAGACACAGACAGCGCTGGCTCTTTGGCTATGAAACAGATGAGCACTGAACCCTAGAGTTGGATACAACTGGCTTCCAAGCAAGGGTGACCTTTACCTTAATGCCCATCTTGCATCCCTATCCATTTAATAACTGCATGACGGATTGAGCGCCCGTCTCTGTCCCAGCTCTTGGGGACATGAAATCTTGACTGGCCCAACGTGTAATTGTTTTCATGGTCAAGAGGGATTTGAACCCAAAGTCTAGTCGCAACCTTTGTTTTTTTGGACTTCAATTCCCAGAAGCCTAAATCAATTCCCCAAAGCACTGATCATCCAGTGGACTGACTTGGGCTTCTGGGAATTGAAGTCCACCAGTGTTCTGCAGAACATAGCTTGGGAAACAACGGGTCCAACATTTACACAGTACACTGGCTCTCTACGGTTGCTTTCTGGCAGATTATGAACAAAGTATAAGTGCCCTGATGATGCAGTGGTTAAAAATGCTGTACTGTAGCAGTGAGTTCAATCCTGACCGGTATCAAGGTTGACTTAGCCTTCCATCCTTCCAAGGGCAATAAAATGAGTACCTAGCATGTTGGGGCAGAATGCTAATTAACTTGTGAACCGCTCAGAGTGTGCACTAAGCCTTATGGGGTGGTATATAAGTAGTTGCTATTGCTAAAGTACAGGGCCTGGATATGCAGGTGAATTCTCTCTCTCTCTTACACACACACACAGATACACAAGCAAGCACATTCATGCAGACATTCATGCTCTCACCCAGTCACCAGGGGATATGACAGGAGCCTCACTTGGGCGTCCACTGCAAAAATCCTTTCAATCGAGAGCAATCTCACACGAAAAATGAACCAATGAATTCAGATTTATTTTCTCTGCCACAACACAGACAAACAGATATCCATCAAGACACAGAGCCGTGAGGGAAGTCAGGAAGAAAAAGCCTGAAGGACCACTTATGGCCCTCAGACTGCCCATATTTGCTGCAAACTAGTCTCAGTTAGGTAGATAGGCAGAGGTCACCCTTGCTCAAAAGCCAGTCGTATTCAACTCTAGGGTTCAGTGCTCATCTCTGGTTATAGCCGAAGAGCCAGCGCTGTCTGCGTCTGCAGACCTTTCCGTGGATATGTGGCAGGCATGACTAGAGACCAGAGCACACAGACTACTGTTAGGTATACTGTACATGGTCTTTATTAGGATAATGTAGCTCCCTATCTTCCCATCAACACATACATTAGACTGAAATCTCCTACTTGATTACTGTATATACTCAAGTATAATTCTAGTTTTTTAGCCCCCACCCCACCAAATAAGGTCCACAAATGGGACTCTGCTTATACTCGGGTCAACGTAAACATTCAAAAAAGAATAACCACACAAATGTCTAAATTTTACTGTGTTTTCATGTACAGTACAGGTATTTTAATTATTGAAACTCACTGGCAGCAGCTGCATTTTCCACCCCTGACTTATACTATGGTCAATCTATTTCCTAGTTTTAGAAGTCCAAATTAGGTACCTCGACTTATATTCGGGACGACACACAGTCAAGTATATACGGTAATTCTCTTCATTGCCTCTCTTTTTCTAGGAATCAGCTCCAGTTCTGTTCAGATGGAACCAGATATAAACCCTCAAGATGAGAAACAACATCGGAAAAGTATGTGGACATTTCACCCGACTATTCCCCCACAAATGAACTAACATGAGCTAATATTTTTAGTCAGATTTTAGCAACTTCTGTCCCTCTTATTGCCTCAAAAAAAGAAAAGAAAAGAAAAGAAAAATGTCACTAGAATACTCTGTGGCTTTGTACATATCTGAATAATTACCAGAGATCATATGTATGTGGCTTCATCATATCTGAATAACTACCAGATATCATCTGCCATTACCAATTATTTGAAGCTGCATTGATTTGTATGCTTATCTGTTATCCTTACCAATCACTCTGTACTCTGCACCTGATGTGTATAAAATGATGCCACGAAGCCTCACTCCCATGTCTGATGAAGTGGACTTGATCCACGAAAGCTCGGATTGAAATATAACAATTAGTCATTAAAGTAACTACAGCGTTTTTGTTTATTCCCTGATGTCACTAATTTTAGTTACTTTCAAATGATAAAGATGGGTTACCGAGTATTTTAAAGATAAATACTGAAGTCTGCACTTCTTCGTTATCGACAACAGACCTTATAACAAGACGAAAAAAGAAATATATGTTCAAATATCTCTGGAATAAACTCAGAGTACTATGAACATTTTAAATATACAGTGGTACTTTGCTTAAAGAGCATATTGCGTCCCATGGGATTGCTCTTTAAGCGAGTTTGCTCTTTAAGCGAAACACCATTGTAAGTGACCCATTGTGACTCCTGGTGGGGGGGGATTGTGAACCCCGATTTAGTTGTTAAGTGAGTTTTTGGTTGGTTTTATTTGTTAAGCAAAGTGAACATTTAGGGAAAATTCTGCTCTTTAAGTGAGTTACTCTCTAAGCGAAGCGCTCTTTATGTGAGGTTTGACTGTAAAGTAAAACTCAGTTGAAATGAGTATAAACATATGCAATTAATGCTCTAGCTTTCTTTATGAAATATCTGTTAAAATTCATAAAATTTTGCAAGGAAAGAGAAATGTGGTCGTGAGCAGTTGAATTCCTGCTTCCGTGCCCTATTGGCTCTCCCAAAACAAGTTTGATGGGTATGGACTGGGCACTTCCACCCCACTAGACATTACACAGGAATAGGGATAAAGAAGCTGAAGGAGGAATTAGAGCTATCAGTGTTAGTGGACAATACAAGGAGAAAACAAGATAGAAGACCGAGCAGACACCCAGATTGAGAAGATTTGGAGCCTGATCCAAAGACGTATGCTGGGTTGGCAGCGTCAGGGCCGATGATCCTGAATTATTTGAAGGAAACCAGCCTAGAAAAGTTCATGTAGTACCTGGGAATCGAACTCCGACCTTCCAGACAACGAGTTTAGTGTCTTAACCACTTGAGCCAATAAAAAGAGCAAGCCAGCCCTCTCAATAATAAAGGGATGATCTTAATTTTTAACTTCTGTTTTTCAGGTACCAGAAGGAGGTCCTCTCAAGTTCCACGTAGGTATTCTTATCATTACTGTCTTAGTAGTCTGCGGTTCTTGCATTGACGAGCAGTTTGGACTTTCCCACCAATCACAGCAGCTCTGGCTTTAAAATCAGCTAAACATGCATAAATTAGCAGTATCACCTTCTGTGTCCTTCGTAGCATCTGTGGGTTTGGGATCGGCTTCCCAGCCACACCGCAAAGTTCGTAGTGCCGGTTTGGTTGAGAGGGGAACGGGGGCACCCGATCTCCGCCCAACCAAACCGGCAGTCTGAGCCTCGGTAGATATCTGCCCAAAGCCCACAGGTCTAGTCACTAGCTCTGCAGGCTTTGGGGCAGAGATCAACGTCAGGGAATTTGAGGCAAACATTTGCATTGCACAACCTTACCTTAATGTTGTGCGATGCAAATGTTCGCCTGAAATTCCCCGACGTTATCCGATTTTAGCGTTATCCAAGGCAATTGTTATCGGAGGCATTACTGTGTATGTTAGTTTAATATACAGAGATGCGAAAATGTTTAAAAATTGATTTTTAATTACACTTTAAATGCAACTAAAATGTTTAAGTTTGTTGTACGTTTAACAAATTTAAGTTTGTTATACGTTTAACAAACGAAGACGATTTACTTGTGCAAGATTAAATTGCCTAGAGCAGGTATATAGGCCATTGGGTCCTTGAGATGTTCTTTAACAGCTTCCATCAGCTTTAACAGCCATCGGAACTGGTGAAGAATGTGGAAGCCTCAACGCGCCTGTTCCATTTTGTTTCTCATTCTTTCAACAGGAGAAGACGTGGAAGCCCCCGCTTCTTTTAAGCCACTGTACCCTGCCAAACCCTCTCCCAGTTTTCTGGAACTTCCGACTACTCAGTGGAGACCTAACCCAAGTGTGCCGTATTCCCAGGCAGCAAGGATTGGGAAAGGAAAAAGACATTTCTGTAAGTTATTTTTTAAATAAAAAAACTTCATTATGTCCCTGTAATAGTTAACATCTCCAAAGTTGTGGCCCAGTGGTGGCCAGCATGCCTCGTACAGTCAAACCTCGCATAAAGAGCACCTCGCTTAGAGAGTAACTTGCTTAAAGAGCAGAATTTTCTCTGAATGTTCGCGCTTAACAAATAAAACCAACCAAAAACTCGCTTAACAAATAAATCGGGGTTCACAATTCCCCCCCCACCAGAAGTCACAATCGGTCACTTATAATGGTGTTATGCTTAAAGAGCAAACTCACTTAAAGTGCAATCTTGTAGAACACATTATGCTCTTTAAGCGAGGTACCACTGTATTTGTTAAATAAGCTCAAGTCAGTGGCTCAAGTCGCTAAGATGCTGACTGGGAGGCGGAAGGTCAGCTGTTCGATTCCGGAGTACTGCAGGACAGAATGAGCTCCTGTCTCTGTCCCAGCTCCTGCCAACCTAGCACTTCGGTGGGAAGGTAACAGCATTCTGTGCGCTCCGGTGTCTAGTCATGCCAGCCACATGACCATGGAAACGTCTGCAGAAGCAGACAGCGCTGGCTCTTCGGCTAATAAACTGAGTTGGATACGACTGGCTTTCGAGCAAGGGAAACCTTTACCTTTAAAAGAGAGGGGTGTTTGTATCATATTATGCTTGTACAGTGGTACCTCGCTTAAAGAGCATAATGCGTCCCATGGGATTGCTCTTTAAGCGAGTTTGCTCTTTAAGTGAAACACCATTTCAAGTGACCAATTGTGACTTTGGGGGGGGGGGGAATTGCGAACCTCGATTTAGTTGTTAAGTGAGTTTTTGGTTGGTTTAAGTTGTTAACAATTCCATTCATAGAAAATTCTGCTCTTTAAACGAGTTAGTCTCTAAGCAAAGCGCTCTTTATGCAAGATTTTACTGTACAATATTCCATAACTCGATTATAGAAGATGCAGTGTACAGAAATGTACTGGTCGTTGTTAGCAAGACCCTGAAATGCCACCTCTCTCTCTCTAGCAAAGGAGAGGAAGAAGTACGATGGCTTGTGATGAGAAAAAATTAATAAAAATCTCCTTCCTGGTTACTTGCCAGAGTTGATGCGTTTAACTAGCGACCCATTTTCTTTTCCCCCCTTCAGCACCTGATCATCAGCCTCAGGAATGTTTTGGTCTCCTTGAGTGCATACACAACAACATCCAGACCCAAACACAGATTGCTCAGGCTCAGCTCTCCGTCCTAGAAGATATGCGAGAGTCCATGAATGTCATTCTTTCCCGGCAGGAACGGAAAACCACAGAGTTTGTGGAGCAGAGAGAACATTGTGCCCCCAAGGGATCCGCCTCCTCTCCGCAACCCATCAGCTAGCAGGGCATGTAAAGAAGCTCCTCTGTCCGGTCCAGAAGATGCTTCATGGCAACCAGATTGCCTTTTACCTGATGCTAGGGAGTAACGTACAGGTTTCCTATGATTCTGTGGCGGTTCGGCTTTTCTGGCAGTGCAAGATGGTGCTTGAAAATAAATGTGTTTCTTGTAAATTGAGGGTTGTGATTAATTCCCCCCACACACACACACTCCAGTTGTCTGAGATGGAAGAGTCTTCATGATGTACATTTTCAGCCACGAGAGGTTGTACTTAGTGTAACTTTCCTTGACTTATTAGAAGTGTCCTTGACTTACTGTATATACTCGAGTATAAGCCTAGGTTTTCAGTCCTAAAAATGAGGTCGCAAAAGTGGACTCGGCTTATACTCGGGTGACTGAGTGTGATGGAAATAGCCTTCACCACCCACTTCTTTCGGCCTGTCGTCGGCGCATCTCGATCGGCATGGAGAAAACTCCTTTCTGCTGCATCTTATTTTCATGTACCATTTTTTGAGTATTGAAACTCACTAAGCAGCTGCTGCATTTGCCACCCTCGGTTTATATTCAGGTCGATCCATTTCCTTGGTTTCTCAGGTCAAAATCGTTGTTGTTCAGTCGCACAGTCGATTCCGACCCTTTGCAATGACCCCATGGACCACTGTCCGCCAGGCACTTCTGCCCTCCACCCTCCTCCTCAACTTGCTCAGCTATGTGCCCGTTGTGTCCACAATACCATCCAGCCATCTCATTTTTGGCCGCCCCCTTCTTTTGCCCTCCACACCTCCCAGCATCAAGGCTTTCTCAAGCGAATCCTCTCTTCTCATTTGATGTCCAAAGTACAGTGGTACTTCGCTTAAAGAGCATAATGCATTCCACAGGATTGCTCTTTAAGCGAGTTTGCTCTTTAAGCGAGACACCATTATAACTGCCCAATTGTCGATGGGATTGCGAACCCCGATTCTTTTGTTAAGCGAGTTTTTGATTGGTTTTATTTGTTAAGCGAAGCAAAAATTCAGAGAAAATTCTGCTCTTTAAGCGAGTTACTCTTTAAGCGAATGCTCTTTATGCGAGGTTTGACTGTACTTTAGCTTCATCTTTACTATTTGCCCTTCTAAGGAGCAGTCAGGGTTGATTTGTTCTAAGATTGACCTATTTGTTCTCACTGTCCAGGGGACTCTCAAAACTCTCCTCCAACACCACATCTCAAAGGCATCTATTTTTCTGCGCTCAGCTTTCCTCATGGTCCAGCTCTCACAACCCTACATTGCCACCGGGAACACCATTGCTTTGACTAGACGAATTTTTGTTTGCAATGTGATGTCTCTACTTTTCACTATGCTCCCCAGGAGGTTTCTCATCACTTGCCTCCCAAGAATCAGTCACCCTTTTATTTCATGGCTGCAATCTCCCATCTGCAGTGAGCTTGGATCCTAGGAAAGTAAAATCTGTCACGGCTTCTACTTCTTCCCCATCTATTTTCCAGGGACTGATAAGGGCCTGTGGCCATGATCTGGGTTTTCTTGATATTGAGTCTCAAGCCAGCTTTTGCACTCTCTTCTTTCAACCTAATCAGGAGCTTCTTTAGGTCCTCCTCACTTTCTGCCATTAGGGTGGTATCATCTGCATATCTCAAATTGTTGATGCTTCTCCCAGCAATTTTGTTCCCAAATTGTGATTCCTCCATCCCTGCATTGCGCATTATGTGTTCTGTGTATAAGTTGAATAAGCAGGGTGACAAAATGCAGCCTTGTCTTACTCCTTTTCCTATTCTAAACCAGCTTATACTCGATTATATACCAGGTAAATTATTACTAATATAAAACAAAGTCTAAAAAAATTAATATCATCCATGTGCTATATACATTGTCCAAAATTCACCACTCATTTTTCGAACCATTTTATTCTCCCAAAAAAACTCAATGTATCGCGCTGCGCATGCTATCTCCACTGCAAACGTGACCGGCGATAAATGTGTGAAAATGCAAAACGAGGAAAGGAAATGGCTAGACAGCAGGTCGTATCTCATACTGTACTTCCTTTTCTGTAACATCCTCACCCAAACCAACCTCGGAGGGAGTGGCCCTGGCTCAGACATGACAAGTAAGTATAATAATTATGTACTGGCATAGCTTTCCTGCATGCCTCCCATTGGCTTGGGGAGTCATATCCTCTCTGCGCGAGGCAAGGCAGTTCCGTTTCTGTAGCTTGAGGGCTACGACGGGGTGCACAGAAAGAGCCTCCTTGAAGAGTGTGGTGTTTGTGAACCACAACCGGGCATACCCTGGTCAAAGCAACCTTGTGTTGCCGGCTAATCTCTCTCACACTAGGTCAGGCGAAAGGAACTGCAGAGTGAACTCACCAAAAGTTGCCTTCATTTTGGCAATTTCATGTCAAGTATAAACGCAAGAAGAGGGGCTACAGCAACCAGGACGACACCACCACCACCATTTATTTATTTATTTATTATTTAGATTTATATTGCCGCCCACTCGCCGAGACGACTCAGGGTGGCTTACAGTCAAAAAAACAACAGTACAATAAAAATTATAAAATGCAACCACATAAAACAACCAAACCAGAACACAGACTAACTCCCAATTTCTTTGACCCTTTCTGGCCTAGCAACCAATAAATGCAGGAGTTCTCAATCTTTTAAAGCCAGGGCCATTGGGGTATGCTCCCTCAGACAGCTTTGAGAGCCAGACGGCCATTTTGCCCTTCCTCCACCCCATGGCACTTCCGGGTGTGATGGAGGGTCTATTTGAGTGATGGCGAACCTTTTAGAGACTCCAATGCCCAAACTGCAACCCAAAACCCACTTCTTTATCGGAAAGTGCCAACAGCATCACGGGAGGAAGGAAACGCTCCCATTGGGGTGCTGGGCAGAGGGGCGGGGCAAACCCTGTGCTGGGGGAGGGAGGAAGCGCTCCCATAGGGCTGTTGGGCAGAGGGGCAAACTCTGTTGTGGGGCGACTGCACAGATGCCCACAGAGATGGCTCTGAGTGCCACCTCTGGCTCACGTGCCATAGGTTCGCCACAAGGGGTCTATTTTGTCCGCTGGGGCAGGTTTGAGGAACTGTGTCACTATGCACATGGCTTCATTCACAACAGCCGAGCTGAATCATTCCCGTTTAGCTCTGGAAGGTCTACGAACACTACCTGTGACTGCAAAGCAGGTGAAAGCTGAGTAAGGGCATGACCAGGAAGGAAACTGGGTGGAGCCTTGGCCCATTCACCTTTTTCGCCGGTGCTTGTTCACCTCTTCGTTCTCCTCAATGATATCTGCAAAGGAGGGAGGGAACTGGTGTGCCACATGAAGACTACATAAGCTCCTTCTGCTCACAATTCACCTCACTGGAGATCGGTCCACACCTTCGGGAAGAATCGCCCTGAAGAGCAGTGCCAAAAAACACATCTTAGAACTCGCCCGAAATGTGGGGTCTGCAGCTTTTCGTTTTGTGCCTAACTCCAGGTAAGGACGCGATTCAGTGCGAAACCTAAAGGGTGGGGGAGACGATTTGGTGGCATCGTGGCTGGTGTCAATGTGGGGGCTGCCCGTGGCTCGGTGGCTAAGAAGCTCGCCTTGTTAGCTGGAAGGCTAGCAAGTCAGCAGTTCGAGGCCCGGGTACGGCATGCCAGACTGAGCACCCGTCTCTGTCCCAGCTCTTGGGGATGTAGCGAACGAGGGGTTTTTTTGTTTTTGCTTCTTGTAACGCTTTGATACTGTGATACTGATACTTTTTGATACTGTGGTTTTTGATGATGATATGTCAAAATGTTGTATTATGATAATGTGGAACCTTGTAATTTGTAACTGTATATTTTGTACCTTAACAGCTAAGAGCTGTTAAGGTAACGTCTGAGTATATATGCAGTTCCCAGTAGAGTTGGTTTTTGGAGAGAGTTAGGATGTTCAAATCAGATAAGTCCAAAATGTCCGAATATCTAGAGGGTCCTTTAGGTATTGCTTCAAGGGCTCCGATCATTATGTGAACAACAGATTTCTTCCGCCATAAACACTCGACTTCAATTTGCAAATCATGATATTATTATCATTACTGGTGTACAAAGATGCAGACCTCTAGCATGGCTCTCCCGGTGTTCTTGGACTTCAATTCCCGGAAGCCCAAGTCAGTACACCTGCTCAGCAGGGCTTCTGGGACTTGAAATCCAAGAACATCTGGAGGGCCAAGTTTGCAGACCCCTGGCCTAGATAAATTTTGGGACATCCCTAAAAAAACAACATAAACGGAAATAGGTTTCTAATTTCTATTGCTGCAAACATGTGTTATTATAAATTACCTGTACTGTAAAATTCTGGAAACAGATTCAGTTTAGCTATAACAGATGTGGCAGAGGGACTTTTGTGTAGCGACCTGGACTGGCATCCAAAATAAAAGGAACAGAATAAATGGAACAAAGAGGGGAAATGTATCCTAAGGTTGCAAGTTACATGGAAAAGGTAAAGGTCACCCTTGCTTGAAAGCCAGTCGTATCCGACTCTAAGGTTCAGTGCTCACCTCTGTTTCAAAGTTGAAGAGCCAGCACTGTCTTCTTCTGCAGACATTTCTGTGGTTATGTGGCAGGAATGACTAGACACCGGAGCACACGGAACGCTGTTTCCCTTCCCACCAAAGTGGTCCCTATTTATCTACTTGCAATTTCTTGCTTTCAAAGTGGTAGGTTGGCAGGAGCTGGGACAGAGATGGGAGCTCACTCTGTCACGCGCTACCCAGGAATCAAACTCTGACCTTCCAGTCAGCAGCTTCAGTGTCTTAACCACTTGAGCGACAGCAGTTATTATATTATACATATAACTGTTACCAGTTATTATATTATACATAATATTTTACCTGTTAGGTACAGTGATGGCGAACCTTTTAGAGACCGAGTGCCCAAACTGCAACCTCAAAACCCACTTATTTATCACAAAGTGCCAACATAGCAACAGGGGAGGGAGGAAACGCTCCCATTGGGCTGCTGGGCAGAGGGGTGGAGCAAACTTTGTGCTGGGGGGAGGGAGAAAGTGCTCCCATTGGACTCCTGGGCAGAGGGGTGACGTGAACTGTGCTGGGGGGGAGAGAGGAAACACTCCTATTGGGCTGCTGGGCAGAGGGGCGGGGTGAGCGTTGTGCTGGGCTGACTGCTTGGGTGCCCACAGAGAAGGTTGTGAGTGCCACCTCTGACATGCGTGCCATAGGTTCGCCATCACTGTTTTAGGATAGCAACTAATATTGTTATTTATTCCAGTTCTTGATGGGGAGACCTTATGCATACTATGCATTCCTATGTAAGAGTGTTGTGGGATTTTCTTTGTTTCGATCCCTAGCTCTTTTGTCTGCGGTAAGGATAAATGCCAAAGGACGGGAGATTATCTACCTGGCAAAAGGTGACTCGGTCAAGCTCGGATGCCCCTATGAGTTGGAGCCACAAGACCAAGGCCCAAATGGCTTGGATATTGAGTGGACACAGCTGAACTCGGACCCAACCAACCTAGATCATGTGGTGAGTGAGTGGACTCTGCCAGTGCTTCATGTCACCATTTTGGGATTTCAATACTGTATATACTCAAGTATATACTTGAGACTCAGTATCAACAAAACCAAGATCATGGCCACAGGCCCTATCAGTCCCTGGAAAATAGATGGGGAAGAAGTAGAAGCAGTGACAGATTTTACTTTCCTAGGATCAAAGCTCACTGCAGGTGGTGATTGCAGCCATGAAATAAAAAGGCGACTGATTCTTGGGAGGCAAGCGATGAGAAACCTGGGGAGCATAGTGAAAAGTAGAGACATCACATTGCAAACAAAGATTCGCATAGTCAAAGCAATGGTATTCCCGGTGGCAATGTAGGGTTGTGAGAGCTGGACCATTAGGAAAGCTGAGCGCAAAAGAATAGATGCCTTTGAGATGTGGTGTTGGAGGAGAGTTTTGAGAATCCCCTGGACAGCGAAGAGAACAAATAGGTCAATCTTAGAAGAAATCAACCCTGACTGCTCCTTAGAAGGTCAAATAGTCAAGATGAAGCTAAAGTACTTTGGACATCAAATGAGAAGAGAGGATTCACTTGAGAAAGCCTTGATGCTGGGAAGGGTGGAGGGGAAAAGAAGAAGGGGGTGGCCAAAAATGAGATGGCTCGATGGTATTATAGAGACAATGGGCACAGAGCTGAGCGAGTTGAGGGGGATGGTGGAGGACAGAAGTGTCTGGCGGACAGTGGTCCATGGGGTCGCAAAGGGTCGGAATCAACTGTGCGACTGAACAACAAATATACTCAAGTATAAGTCTAGTTTTTTAGCCCCCGGATTGCGGTCCAGAAAGTGGACTTGACTTATATTCGCATCAACGACCCCGAGGGTCCCAAAAGTGTTTTAATTCAAATTCAAACATACAGTAAAAACAAACAAACACTAGCTCAGGTCTCAAATCACTGCTCTGCCAATCTTCCAGTTGTCAAGTTCAGCGTCTTAACCACTTTAATATTGTGTGCGGATTCCTGCCCACCAGATCCTGAGCTATCATGACCGGCAAGTGATCCACCCTGGCGACCATCAGATCCAGCAGAGAGGGAGACCTGGAATCGTAGAAGCTCAACGTTCCGACAACCCCAACTTCCAAAAGAAAGTGGTCGACGGAAGTTCAGCCTCCCAGCCGCTAGCCTCTGCCGACGGCTGTTGCTCCAGCTTGCAGCAGAGGGTGAATTTTGCTGTCCAAGATCCAAGCCAGTATGACGCCTCCATCAACCTGCAAAACGTTCAGGTTTTTGACACTGCAACTTACGAGTGCAAAGTTAAGAAAACCAGTGTGGCCACCCGCAAAGTGATTGTCACCGTGCTAGGTGAGTCCGACTACTGTGAAGGGGGACTTTTGCTTAAGAGTCAGTCGTTGATTATGCTGCGCGACAACGGTTTTGCTACTGGGAATAACTCATATGATTTACATGGTAACGAGTGTGCTGATTCCAAATCCAAACTCAGAATTTGCCTATCGCGTATAGATTTTAAGTTACAGGCATGCTACAGCTGCTCAAATGGGTAATGTATTTTTTTTACATGGGAACATTATAACAATTGCACTGCTACTAGGACTGCTGCCGCCTCAGCAGAATCATGTCCCCTTGTGGCATACATGTTCCAGCAGTGGCCAGGCATATAACTAAAACTATATACACAACATGGATAGATAGCTTAGATCAAGGTAAAGGCCACCCTTGCTTGAAAGCCAGTTGCATCTGACTCTAGGGTTCGGAGCTCATCTCAGTTTACAGCCATTGTCTGCGTCTGCAGGCATTTCTGTGGACATATGGCAGGCATGACTAGACACTGGAGTGCACGGAACGCTGTTTACCTCCCCATTGAAGTGTTACCTTTTTATCTACTTGCCATTTCTTGCTTACAAACTGCTAGGTTGGCAGGAGCTGGGACGGAGACAGGAGCTCACTCCGTCAGGCAGCGCCCAGGTCTCAAACTGTCGACTGGGAACCTTCCAGTCGTCAAGTTCAGCATCTTAACGACTGACCCACTGCAGTCCCCCAATGATTATTATAAATTATTATTATTATAATAATTATAAATTATGTTTATCTATGCCAGATGTTCTCAACCTTTTAAAGCCAGGGGCCATTGGGTCACGCGCCCTCAGACAGCTTCAGGGGCCGGATGGCCATTTTGCCCTTCCTCCACCATATGTCACTTCCTGGTGTGGTGGAAGCGGGAGGGGCATGAAATGGCATCCAGCCCACAGGCCGCAGGGTGAGAATCCCTAATCTATACTCTTTAACTGAAAGCATGTTATCTGTTCTTTCTTCTCTCAGAGAGGCCGTCCAGCGCTCAATGTTCCATCAAAGGCAAAATAGCCCTGGGCCACGAAGTCAACCTGTCTTGCACCTCAGGTGCCGGAACTCCACCTCTCCATTACCAGTGGAGCAAAGTAGCCGATTATCTGCCAGGAAATGGAAACTGGCTCTCCTCAACCACCATGAAAGGTAAAGAGGCAACGAAGGCCACAAGATAAAAGCAACATAAGGATGGCCAGTATTTGTTATTGGGTTGTTACGTCTGGCCAATAGTAATGGAGTAGACCGTACAGCCAATGACTCAACGCCAAGTGTAAATAACCTGACTCCCTAAAGCAGTGATGGCGAACCTTGGCACTCGAGCTGTTCTTGGACTTCATTTCCCAGAATCGCATGTCAGCTCTCCTGTTCCTCAGGGCTTCTGGGATTTGAAGTTCAAGAGCATCTGGAGTGCCAAGGTTCACCATCACTGCCCTAAAGGGGCCAACGACTGTGGGTGGATGTGCCCCTTTAGGTGGGGTGAGGGTCCCTCTCAGTGGAGGAAATGCCACTGGAAACCATCCTATTGGGCCCAAGGGCAAAATGAGCGGAGCTCTAACTCCCAGCGGTCATGGAGGCAGAAGAGACCACGCCAGATGGACTGGCTGTGAAGGCGCACCTTGATAATATCCTCAAGGCTGCGGCAGTCCATTGCAGTCCCGGTCTTAAATCCTGCGTGTCTCATTTCATACATGCCGCAGGAGATGGCTCCGTGATCACAATGTGTGGGTCGCTTCATGGCAAGCTGGGATCCACCTTAAACAAATTCACACCAATGGCATTTCCCCTGTTTGTCATGAATGATTTCCAAGAAAAATGGATACTTGGATACAAGTAGCAGCCAGTGGTGGGCATCAGCCGGTTCACACTAGTTCGCCAGAACCGGTAGTAGAAATTCTGGCCCATCCAAGTTTTGAAATAAAGTAGTCCTAATGTGGGAGCAACACAGGGTTTTCCCCCTGTCCACGCCCACCATACCACGCCCACAGTGTGGTAGTAATTTTTTTTGGAGCCCACCGTTGCCGACGACAATGTGCAAAGGAAGTAGCAGTTCCATTTAGACATATTGTAACACAAGAAGACCAGAAGGTTTTTTTTATATCCCAAGGAACACAAGTTAGTCAAAATATCTGAGATTTGAAATTTGTACATGCTCTGTGTATCCAACTTGCACAAAGCTTCTCTCGCTTATTTCAAAGCAACCGACATAAAAGCAAGATCGGTTGCTTACCTTTAACTGTAATTTTTCAAGTGGTGTCCTGTGGGCTACAGAAACCATATGAGTGGTTTGACAGTGCCCATGACGAAGGATTCACGGGATGTATCTCTGTTAACTTACTCCATTTCTCTACTCTGAAGGTGTCCATCCTGGCGACTTGGTGATTCGGAAGCTGTCCCAAGAACATGTTGGCATCTACCATTGTCGTGTAACCAACAAAGTTGGATCTGCCCAGTGCAGTGTGGAGATCTCCCTTTCTGAGGGTAATGACAATTTGGGGAACCCATTTTCTTTTTTATTAAAATCAAACATCCATGACTTGGTAGATGGAGTCACAAAAATATGGGGGTCTTCACCCCTTCTTATAAGCTGCAAGTTAAGTGAAGTGATCTCCATTGAAGTTAATGGGATTTACTGTATATAATTGAATATAAGCCTAGTTTTTAAGCTCCAAACAGGGGACATGGCTTATACTTGAGTCAATGACCACGAGGGTACCAAGACCTTGATGGATTGAGATGTGCCAACAATTTAATTAATTGTACCTTATTTTCATGTATTTTGATTACTGAAACTCACTACCAGCTGCTGCATTTGCCACCCTCGGCTTATACTCAGGTCTATCTATTTTCCTGGGTTTTCAGGTCAGAATTAGGTACCTCAGCTTATACTCGAGTATCTACGGTATTACTAGGCCAAGGTCTCAGGATTTCAATGTTGACCAGGGTTTGAAACATGTTTATTATTTATAGCAGAAAAGGCTGCTAGTCCTCAGGGTGGTCAGGTTAGTTAACCGCCGCCTGACGCTCAGCGTTGAGTCACTGGCAGTAGGGTCTACTCTATTACCACAGCAGGATAAGCTAGCCAGACAATGAGGTTTATATCCACTTGAAATTGCTGGTGTATAAGATCCATTGGAGCATAAGACGCACCCTGTTATTACCAAAACAGCCCACTATATACAATACAAGACGCACTCCATTTTTCCAGTGTATTTTAAAGGGGAGAAAGTGGGTCTTATACACCAGCAAATACGGTACTTATAAGAAAAGCTTTTTTAAAAAAAGTACAGTTAAATCACAAAATTGCAAGTGTAGCTGTGATGAAAAAACACAAAATGCTTACCTAAGATTCCCCTTTGCTCAATTTCCAAACCTCTCTGCCTCCTTTCCAGATTCCAACCAAGTCCTTATCATCGTGGGAACCGTCCTCGGCTCTCTGCTCTTCCTGGTTCTTGTTCTGTGCCTCATCCTTGGCCTCATTCATTGCCACAGGAAGAGGCAACACAAGGAAGAAGCGAACCAGATCAGGTGAGCTGAAGTACAGGTGGAGAAGTAGAGTTCGGTGGGTGAGAAATCTGAACTTAGACTGAAAATTGGTTCTAACCTGAGTTTTTAGCAAAGCTCCCAGAATCCTCCAGCCCAGGCGTCTGTGAACTTGGCTCTCCAGGTGTTCTTGGACTTCAATTCCCAGAAGCCCAAGTCAGTACACCTGCTGGTCAGGGCTTCTGGGAATTGAAGTCCAAGAACATCTGGAGAGCCAAGTTTGCAGGCCCCTGCCTGCTCTAGCCAGAAAGTGAACATGGAGGCTTACGGGAAGTGGAGATTCTGGGAGTTGGAGCTGAAGCCTGGTCTGGAGGGAGAGCTTCCGGACCCCAATGAAAACAATACAGGACATTTGTAAAGCTTTGCTCTGACTCTAAGTTGCTGGCAAAAACAAATAGGAAATTGCTAATTTTCTTGTGTCCCGGTTGTGAATTTGTGTGGCTGGTGGGAACAAAAGACTGGACTGGGAAGGCCCTTGGCCGCTCTTAGCTTCCTTCTGGGCACAAAAATTAGGAATGGAAACTTCATTTCCCAAGACAATCTAATCTGTTGATGGGGAACCTGGGAGTGTGATATTTGAGGCGTCTGATCAGCCACAAGGGTAGCTCTTGCCACTGGTAAGATTTTATTATGGACTGCAGTGGCTCAAGTGGCTAAGGCGCTGACTGAAAGGCAGGAGGTCAGCGGTTCAATTCCCAAGTACTGCAGGACGTAATGAGCTCCCGTCTTTGTCCCAGCTCCTGCCAACCTCGCGGTCTGAAAGCAAGAAATTGCAAGTAGATTAATAGGGACCACTTTGGTGGGAAGGGAAACAGCGTCCCGTGCGCTTCATTGTCTAGTCATGCTTGCCACATGACCACAGAAATGTCTGCAGAAGCAGACAGCAATGGCTCTTCGGGTATGAAACAGAGATGAGCACTGAACCCTAGAGTTGGATACGACTGGCTTCCGAGCAAGGGAAACCTTTACCTTTAAAGGATAAAAGTTATCCTTGCTTGAATGCTAGTGCTCATCTCTGTTTATAGCCAGCACTATCTAAGTCTGCAGATGTTTCTGTGGACATGTGGCAGGCATACCTAGACACTGGGGTGCGTGGAACACTGTTACCTTCCCATCAAAGTGGTACCTATTTATCTACTTGCAGTTTCTTGCTTTCAAACTGCTAGGTTGGCAGGAGCTGGGACATTGACGGGAGCTCACTCCGTCATTCAGTACTCGGGTCTCGAACTACTGACCTGCCGACCTTCCAGTCATCAAGTTCAGCTTCTTAACCGCCAAGCCACCGCAGTCCCTTAGATTTTACATAGGCTAAAATTGTGGACAAATGAATGACCACCTTTTCTCACGTCTTCCCCTTCACAGGGTCGATACGGCGCCTCCATCAAGGAGGAGATCTGGAAGCAAAAACAGTAGTTTGCACTCTGTTTTGGGGTACCTGCCACATAATCTTAGCTTTACACAGCGCCAGAAGTATGAGAAGCCGAAGGATCAAGAAAGCGTCGAGATGCTCCCCGCAGGCAAAAATGTAGTTCTGGACTCCGTTGTGGATTCCAGCGACAAGGAGATCAAGACCCATAGCGACGGTCCTCCTGCAGAGGTCACTACAAAGGCCAGTGTCCACCCAAAGCCCGCCTTGCCTTCTTACACCATAGCAAAATCCAGACCCTTGACCACTTCGCATCAACCACCCATCAGCTCCAATCCTGGGAGAAGTGACTCTTCTGTATCTGCACAGGATGCGCCCAAAGTGAAACGAAGTCATCCTGGGCAATACGGAGGTGTTCCTGTGATGGTGTCAGCCAAGAGCAGAGACGGCCTGGTACGCTAAACCCCCAACTGAAAGGGTGCACAGAAGGGGCCTCCATGAAGATTGTGAACACAGTCGGGGGCGCCCCTGGGGGGCAACCTTGTCAGCGAATCTTTCTAACACCGGATCAGACCAAAGGAACTGAAGCATGAATCCATCAGAAAGGTCAAGACCAACTGTAACAATGATCTCAATCAATGTTGAGGGACTTTTCGAGTAAGAAGAGTGTACTCCTTGCAAACATGTGCAGGGAATACAAATGTGACATACTTCTGCTCCGGGAAACACATCCGGAGACAGCAAAGTACAGCCCCAAAGTGGATCCCATGACCAGTGTGGGAGTGCAATTTTGGTTAGCATAAGATGAGCTGCACTGATGGAAACAAACAACATTGAAATTCTCACCATCCGAACCCCGCGATTCTCTGTCACCTCTGTCTCTAGACCACCAAAAGCAAATGTCTAGTTTTAATGAACTGGACAATTTTACTTACTTCCTGGCAATCTGCTGCGATGTTCTAGAGATGGGAATAGGTGAATGGTCTGTGACCAGAAATAAATGACATTACAGTATTCCTGAAAAAATCTTTTTTTCAGGCTTTTGGACTGGGGTTCTCAACCGACGGCCCCTGGGTTGGCCTGCAGCATCATTTTTGTGGCTCACTGGCTATCTTTAAGAAGCAATTAAAAACTCTCTTCTTCAAGGTGTTGTCCCTTTACCAATAAATTAGTCAGTCAGGTTGAGTCCCTATGCCCTTAGACACCAGTTACTCTAGTTTAGTTTAGTTTAGTTTATGACGTATTTGTTGTTTGTTTGTTTTGATCTGCTGTGGGTTTTGTTGTTATTTGTTATCTGTTTGTTCACCGCCCTGAGTGGGATACCACTCAAATGGGCAGTATAGGAATGTGATAAATAAATAAATAAATAAAAACCCAACTGAAGAAAAACATGCAACTGATGTATTTTTCTCCCTCTTGTCATTTCTTCTTCATGGAGCCAGTTGCACAACTAGTCACACGTTTGGTTTTACAGCAAGCGTATGGAGAATTAGAATTTCCAATAAATAATAAACAATATCGTCACCCAAGACATGGACAGCGAACCTTTTGGAGACCAAGTGCCCAAACTGCAACCCCAAACCCACTTATTTCTTGCAAAGTGCCAACACAGCAAGAAGGGAGGAAGGAAACGCTCCCATTGGGCTGCTGGGCAGAGGGGCGGGGCAAACTCTGTGCTGGGGGAGAGAGGAAGCACTCCCATTGGGCTGCGGGGCACAGGGGCAGGGTGAACTCTGTGCTGGGGGAGGGAGGAATCACTCCCATTGGGCTGCGGGGCAGAGGGGTGGGGAGACTCTGTGCTGGGGTAACTGCATGGGTGCCCACAGAGAGAGTTCCAAGTGCCACCTCTGAGACACATGCCATAGGTTTGCCACCACTGACCCAAGACATGTGGCAATTTATACCAATGAAAAGTAGTAAGCTATGACGGCATTGCTATGGTTTTTAGAAAAGACGTGATATCCACGTGGGAATTGCAGTTACCTTCAGCAAACTAACTATAGCTTGAAGATTACTTTGAGTTACTGTATTTGCTGGCACTTTCCCCCCTTAAAAATACACTGGAAAAATGGAGTGTGTCTTGTACTGTATATAGTGGGCTATAGTGGGCTATTTTGGTAATAAGGGGGTCTGTGCGTCTTATACTCCAATGCATCTTATACACAACAACAACAATTTGCAGTTCTGGGTAAGAGTTTAGAAAAATTGTTCTTTAAGTACATTATTGGCAGGTTGGTGACTTGTCAGGTGATTCTGCTATGGTAATAGAGTAGACCCTACTGCCAGCGACTCAATGCTGATCATTAGGTGGTGGATAACTAACCTGACATCCCTGAAGACTCAAAGCCTTGGGTGGCAAAGTCCACAGGGAAGGGTGAGGGTCCCCAAGTGGATTAAATGGTCCCACTTGGATCCCTCTTGATGGAGGGCAGCAGCTTCATCCATCCTGACCTGGGGCTGAGGAGGAGAACTTTGCGTGCCAAAAGGGCTCAGGGCCAGAAAGTGACTCATGGAAATGGATCTGTGGTACTATGGGGGTCACGCTGCGATGTGGAATGAAGAGGAAAGGCCACTGCATTATATTCTCAGGACAGTCTTCATGGCTGACCGCCATGAGGATCGCCTAGATTTGGAAATGGCAGAAGAAGAAGAAGAAGGGAGATGGAGAAGAAGAAGGAGAAAGAGGAGGAGGAGGTCCATCTGAGAGACAATGACTGGCCCAAGATCAATCAGTGAAGATTTGTTTATTTATTCATTGTTCCGGTTTCTATTGCCGCCCAACTCCGAAGACTGGGCGGCTCACAGAAAATAAGACCAATCACATTTTAAAAACCAATAAAAATGCCATTAATACTGCCACCAAATTGAGATATTCTCTCCCCTCCCCGCTAGTTTCTTCATTGTCAACACTATGGGACCGGTTCGTACCATATAGTTTCCTCTGTGCCTACTATATTTTGCCATTGCAGCAAGAATTTTGTTCAGCTGTGTTTTTGTTAAGAATTTACTACAGTCATCAAATTTCTTCCTGTCAGGGGGAAATATGAGATTCAAAAAATTCTACTGTCAATGCTTGGTCTAAAACAGGGGTTCCCAACCTTTTCGCACTGCGGGCCAGACCATGCTCCTGGACAGCTGAGCAGGCCACACACGTGGTTCCTCCCACCACAAATGCTGCCGCAAAATGTGTCCGTGGCTGTCGTAAATGCGTTTATGACAGCTGCGGGTGCATTTACAGCAGCATTTATGGCAGGCGCAGGCATGTTTACACATGCACGAGCACATTTTATGGCTGTCGTAAATGCGTCCGCTTCCACTTCCGGTAGTGGCGAGGACAGTGGTGGGGCACATGATATGATGCCATGGGCTGGGTTCCGGCCTACGGACTGTAGGTTGGCCACCCCCTGACCTAAAAACGTCAGTGTCATGTTGTTGTTCCGTGTTGGTTTCCTCACCCAACCTCTGCTTCATATAAGAAGCCCTTCTTTGCTTGACGATCGCACTATGACGGCCGTGCCTTTGTAATATTTGCTGTTTCCGTTTTTCCAGTACGGACCAGTCGCCTCTGCTGCCTGGGTGTTGCAAGTCTGGTGGTCAGAGTAGGCGTGGGACTCGGACAGGGTGTCGTTCTGGCTCTCCCCTTTGACGTATTTGGGGGAGCGATCAGGAACGGGATAAGGGTCCTTCCCTTTCGGGTTGTAGTAGGGCTCGGCCGCGTCGCTTTGGTCCGAACTGTGAGGAGAGAGGAGGTCAGGGGCTAGAACCATGCTCGTGTCACTGTCGGGGGGATAGGACGCCATCTTAACTTGCACAAACGGGGGGCCATATTTGCAGCTTGGTGGGTAGTAGCTCTTCCGCGTCTGGTAGCCAAGCAAGGAGCGGTGGCTGCTGTCTTGGCTGAATGCCTGGCTGCAGGGCCGGCTCGGGGGAGGCTTCGCATCCACACTGCAAACAAAGATAGGAGCAGAGAAATAGTATTATTGTGATCATAAAGGTACTGTAACATTTTGTGGAACAAGACGTGACATGAGCACATACAATGCGAATGGCAGTGAGGACAGGCAGCCCTAAAGACCAAAGACCTTTTCCTTTTTCAAGCAGCTCCTTGATGTTGCTGTTGTTCAGTCGCACAGTCAATTCCGACTCTTTGTGATGACCCCATGGACCACTGTCCGCCAGGCAATTCTGTTGTCCTCCACCCTCCTCCTCAACTCGCTCAGCTCTGTGCCCATTGTGTCCACAATACCATCTAGCCCAGTGGTGGGATGTCAAAAATTTTACTACCCCACCGTGATGTCATCACAGTGTGGGCAGAGCTAACATCATGATGTCAACATGGGCGGAGCCAAAGGAAAAAATAATAAAATAATAAAATAAAATAAAAATAAGCACACAGACACACACACACACCCCTCAACCCACCCACAACACAAGGACAGCAAGGAGGACAGCAAGGAGGCCGTGCATACGTGCCAAGCACTGTAGGCATGCATGCACACCAAGTGAAAAGGTAAGCCCCAAAGGTGGTTCCCCCCAAAAGCTGCTACCAGTTCTCAGGGACACTGGGAAAAGTTACTACCGGTTCTGGTGAACTGGTGAGAACCTGTTACATCCCATCACTGATCTAGCCATCTCATTTTTGGACGCCCCCTTCTTCTTTTGACAACCCCCTTTCCCAGCATCAAGGCTTTCTCAAGCGAATCCTCTCTTCTCATTTGATGTCCAAAGTACTTTAGCTTCATCTTGACTATTTGCCCTTCTAAGGAGCATTCAGGGTTGATTTCTTCTAAGATTGGCCTATTTGTTCTCCTCGCTGTCCAGGGGACTCTCAAAACTCTCCTCCAGCACCACATCTCAAAGGCATCTATTCTTCCGTGCTCAGCTTTCCTAATGGTCCAGCTCTCACAACCCTACATTGCCACAGGGAATACCATTGCTTTGACTAGAAAAAATTTTCTTTGCAATGTGATGTCTCTATTTTTCACTCCAAGGCTCTCTGAAATTGCATTTTTGCGTATGGTAGAACCCCGTATAACAAAAAAGCTCAGTTCCGCGTTATGGGATTCCCCCCCCCCCATTATGTGAAACGCTATTGGTGATACCCCGCATAATGGGGGGGAAATGTTAGTTATACAGGGTTTCGTTAAGCAAGGTATACCTCGCTTAATGAAAACCACGTATAATGAACAATTTTTCTCATTATGTGGGGTATACCCTGTATAAAGAAGCTAACATTTCACTACATGGGGTATCGTGTTTAGCCAAAAAACACTTAGTTGTACAAATTTTTCATTATACAAGGCGTTCGTTATACGGGCTTCTACTGTACAGTTGTACCTCTCTTAAAGAGCACAATGCGTTCCACAGGATTGCTCTTTAAGCGAGTTACTCTTTAAGCGAAACGCTCTTTATGCGAGGTTTTACTGTATGTGCAAAACTATTCAGAGTGAATTCACAGAGACCTTTAAAAAAGACCTTTAAGATGCTGGCCTTGCTGACTGGAAGGTTGGCAGGCCAGCAGTTCAAGACTCGAGTACTGCACGAACGGACTGAGCTCCCGTCTCTTTCCAGCTCCTGCCAACCTAGCAGTTTGAAAGCAAGAGTGCATGGGATGCGGTTTACCTTCCCACCGAAGTGGTCCCTGTTTCTTGCTTTCGAACTGCCAGGTTGGCAGGGAGCCGGGACAGAGATGGGAGCTCGCTCCGTCATGCAGAGCTCAGATCTCAAACTACTGACCCGCCGAGCTTCCATGCATCAAGTTCAGCGTCTTAACCACTAAGCCACTGGCAGTCCCACCCTTGAAAAAAGGGGTGGACAATTGTGGCTCAAGTCACTAAGACGCTGACTGGGAGGCGGAAGGTCAGCAGTTCAATTCCCGAGTACTGCAGGACGGAATGAGCTCCCGTCTCTGTCCCAGCTCCTGCCAACCTAGCAGTTCAAAAGCAAAAAATTGCAAGTAGATAAATAGGGACCACTTTGGTGGGAAGGTATACAGCGTTCCGTCTGCTCCGGTGTCTAGTCATGCCTGCCACATGACCATGGAAACGTCTGCAGAAGCAGACAGCGCTGGCTCTTCGGCTTAGAAACAGAAATGAGCACTGACCTCTAGAGTCAGATACGACTGGCTTTCGAGCAAGGGAAACCTTTACCTTTTCTATTAGTTCCATATTCTGAATTTGGGTAGGAATTCTTACCAAATCTCACTGGGCTTTGTCTGCTGCATGCACTCCTGCTGAATTTCATGGTTGCTCCAAGAGCAGCAACAGTCCCAGCAGTAATCTTTCCCGCAGTAGCAGCTGAGGCAGTGTCCTGCTCCATGACAACACCAACAGCACCAGGCAGTTCCACCAATGAGTAGAGCCAGAGTAAGGAGGCTTAGTAGGATGCAGCCTGCGATGATCCAGCCAGGGTGGAAGCCTAGGAAATGGCAGGATGGGGAACATAAGCGTTAGAAACCCATCCGTCTTTAGACCACTTTTCAGCGATGGTGAACCTCGGCACTCCGAGCGTTCTGGGACTTCAATTCCCAGAAGCCCCGGCCAGAAGCGAGTGCTGACTTTGGCTTCTGGGAACTGAAGTCCACGAACAGCTGGAGTGCCAAAGTAATAATGATTTCGTGTCAGAAATTATTCTGGGTTGAAAGGATTTTTGTGGGAGAAACTCCACTCAGGGGATGCCTGAATGAGGCTCCTTTCATGTCCCTGCCACATGACCATGGAAATGTCTGCAGAAGCAGACAGCGCTGGCTCTTCGGCTTTGAAACAGAGATGAGCACTGAACCCTAGAGTCAGATACGACTGGCTTTCGAGCAAGGGAAACCTTTACCTTTACCCTTACCCTTACCTAATTTGGACCTCTAAAACTAGGAAAATAGATTGACCCGAGTATAAGTCAGGGGTAGAAAATGCAGCAGCTGCTAGTGAGTTTCAGTAATTAAAATACTGTACATGAAAATACAGTAACATTAATTAATTTAGACATTTGTGTGATTATTATTTTTTAATGTTTATGTTGACCCGAGTATAAGTCGAGTCCCATTTTTAGTCCTCATTTTGGGGGCTAAAAAACTAGACTTATACTCGAGTATATACAGTATACTCGAGTATATACACAGTAAACAGTGTCATTCCTGGAAGAATGAATAATTACAGATGAATAATGTTTATAACTGGTTCGTTCCCACTATGTACCACAATAAATCAGGAGTGCCCAAACTACGGCGCATGGGCCAGATCCGGCCCTCTACATCAATTCATCTGGCCCACAAAGCTTCCAGGAGCGACGAGGTCTTTGTGAGCCAGATGAATTGGTGCCAATGGCCAAATCTGGCCCATGGGCCATAGTGACTGGCCCCCTGAACCGCATGACTGGCACATGGTCCAAAACGTTTGGGCACACCCGCAATAAACTCTACAGGGACTTACCATCATTAAAGGAAATCTCCACAGAGCAGTAAGCTGTGCCTACGTTATTTCCCACACTGCACTGGTAGGTGCCCACGTGGTCATCACCCAAGTTATGGATGTGAAGGTCTCCGGGAACAGAACCTGTGACAGAAAAGAAGGAATGGAAAAAATACCACATTGAGACTCCTCAGAAATACTAGGTATTGGTTGACCTCTGGCTGGGCCTCTCACACAAAGCTCCCTCATTAGCGGAGGTGTAATGTCAGAATGCTTATTATGCAACAACTTAACAGAACTAAACTTCAAGATAATCCAACTAACCATTATCTGTTATTACTGTTGTAAATAGTCAAACTAATGATAATTTTGTGTCCGGAGATTATTCTGGGTTGGAAGGTTTTTTGCTGGAGAAACTCCGCTCAGAGGACGCCTCAATGAGGCTCCTTTCATGTCTCCAAGAGCAGCCCTCAGGTATCGAAACCCGACCTTCCAGTCTCCAGCTCAGCGTCTTCACCACCAAGCCACTGGAGGGGCTGCTATCACCATACAGCACATTTCTGTTGACACTGACACCTTGAACTTGCCAGAAAAAATGTGCCCTTTTGCCCTAGCAAAGGAACAACCTCCTCCCACCACACATCGGCTGTCACCCACTCACCTTTTGATCCTCCGGGTGGAAGCCAGTCTCTGAACTGGTGTCCGTGGGTCTTGGACCAACGGTAGTTGAGGGGCGGCGAGCCTGCAGAAGCGAAGCAGCGCAGCGTAATGCCCTGCCCATAGGCAACGTCACCAATTATCCAGCATTGAGGGACGGCTGGCCTCTCTGGGTGGGGGGAAATAACCATCAGTGTTATAATGCTCTGATCACATCAACAATTTGAGATATGCAGATGACACCACCCTAATGGCAGAAAGTGAGGAGGACTTTAAAAAGCTCCTGATTAGGTTGAAAGAAGAAAGTGCAAAAGCTGGTTTGAGACTCAATATAAAGAAAAGTAAGATCATGGCCACAGGCCCCTCTCAGTCCCTGGGAAATAGATGGGGAAGAAGTAGAAGCAGTGACAGATTTTACTTTCTTAGGATCAAAGCTCACTGCAGATGGTGATTGCAGCAATGAAATAAAAAGGCGACTGATGCTTGAGAGGCAAGCGATGAGAAACCTGGGGAGCATAGTGAAAAGTAGAGACATCACATTGCAAACAAAAGTTTGTATAGTCAAAGCAGTGGTATTCCTGGTGGCAATGTATGGTTGCGAGTGCTGGACCATTAGGAAAGCTGAGCGCAGAAGAATAGATGCCTTTGAAATGTGGTGTCGGAGGAGAGTTTTGGAGTCCCCTGGACAGCGAGGAGAACGAATAGGCCAATCTTAGAAGAAATCAACCCTGACTGCTCCTTAGAAGGTCAAATAGTAAAGATGAAGCTGAAGTACTTTGGACATCAAATGAGAAGAGAGGATTCGCTTGAGAAAGCCTTGATGCTGGGAAGGGTGGAGGGCAAAAGAAAAAAGGGGCGGCCAAAAATGAGATGGCTAGATGGTATTGTTGAGACAATGGGCACAAAGCTGAGCGAGTTGAGGAGGAGGGTGGAGGACAGAAGTGCCTGGCGGACAGTGGTCCATGGGGTCATCGCAAAGGGTCGGAATCGACTGTGCGACTGAACAACAACAAAAATCAGAGCTTCAAACATCAGCAGTAACTGTCATTTTGTTAACAGCTTCGAGAGTAAACAAAACAGAACAGCAAAAAAAGACAAATGTTGTGGCGCCCTAAAGACTAACTCTTGTATTTTGTCTTTACAGTATCAACTGTATTGATACCATACAAATCATCGGTGTTTTTTCACCATGGGGAACAGCTGGCCGTATAACATCGCCATTAACCTTCATTGCCTGCCCGTTGAAGAGATCTTGAATCACGAAAGCTCGCACAATGATTTATTTTTTGAGCGATCCAATAAAGTCATCGCTTTTTTCTTGCATTTGTCCTGTATTTAACTGCGAGCTTTTGTGGACCAAGTCCACCTGGCCAGACAGAAGAGCGGGGGTATACAGAAAAGGCCTCCTCAAAGAATGTGGCTTTTTTTAAACCACAATCAGGTGCCTCCTGGTAACGCCAGCCTTGTGTTGCCAGCTAATCTTTCTCACACTAGGCCAGGGGGAGGGAGCTGCAGAATGAACTCACCCAACGGTGGCTTCATTTTGGCGGCTTCACGTCGGGCCTCGACATGGAAGAAGGAGGATAGTGATAATACTGCATGTTTATGCATTATTTCTAATTGAGTGATTAATAGTTTTAAATTACTGCACTTTAAAGGTTATTACCCGCTCATTACCTTGTACAGTGATGGTTACTTTGTGGCTGGCTTCTGTGGTTTTCTTCACTGTGCATTCGTATGTGGCTGAATCAGTGATCTGTACATCACGTAACTGCATAGAAGCATCATGTTGACTGGGATCTGCTGATGTGAATCCCACCCGCTGATGGACATCCGGTGATCCAGGGTAAATAACTTGGTGATCATGGTAACCGAGGAGCTAATGAGGAAACAAATGAAAAGATGTTAAACCTCAAGGTTACTAACTTGGTTAATTGGTGGATCCGTGTTTCACACATCAATTTGATGTGGCGGAGCGAATGATCGACTCCCACTGTTTCCGATCCCACGTCAGTCTCATCCAGGGCCTCGGGAACTTTGCCCTGAACTGGTCTTCCCATCCAGTTGCTATAATAATAATTTCGTGTCAGAAATTATTCTGGGTTGAAAGGATTTTTCGGGGAGAAATTCTGCTCAGGGAATGCCCGAATGAGGCTCCTTTCATGTCCCCAAGAGCTGGGACAGAGACGGGTGCTCAGTCCGTCATGCTGCTGGTTTGCAGCCTTCCTGTTAACTGAGCCACCACAGCCTTCCTGGTTGCTGGCCTTCCTTTATGCCAGGGGTGCCCAAACTATGGCCTGGGGCCAGATGTGGCCCGCAACGCCATCCTGCCAGCCACGTTTTCACTCCTTTCCTAAAGGACAGCAACTCTGTCTGCATACGTAATTCTACTGAAAGGAGGTTCCCTAGGGCTGGAGCAGACACAGAGAAGGCCCTCCTTAAACAAATTCATGCCAATGGAATTTTTCCTGCTTCTGGAGGAAAAATGCATTCTCGGATACGAGTCCCAGTCGACAACGCCTTCCAGAAATGTACCGTTCATTTGCTTTGGACTCCGAATAAATGGAAACAAATTGAGGTTTGGGAGTAAAAAAAATGGAAACCAATGACACGTCTTTGGTCTTTCCACCTGTAAAGCAGAGACGGAGGAACCTAACAGTCATCAACTCACTGGGCTATTCTGGGGATTGGGGCCAGGCTTCACTTGCTTCCATTGTATGTCCCAGTTGCTGTCAGGTGTGTTGTCTTCTGGGTCGGAGGTGAAGGGACACCCCAGCTTTACTGACTCCCCTTTGGGCAGGTAGATCACCTTTTGTCCATCTTCACTGATTCTGACAGCAATACCTGCAGCTGAAAATAACACTGTAGATTAGTAAAATAACAATGAGTCACGTGTCTCCTTTTTTTGGAAAACAAAATTATTATATTGGCGCACTCAGCCAGGTGAGAAACCTATTCGTTGCAGCTCCAGTGTTTAGTCGAAGGGTGCCCAAACTTTGGCCAGGTATAATCTCCAAAAACCGTGAGGTACTAGGTAAAGGTAAAGGTCACCCTTGCTCGAAAGCCAGCCGTATCTGACTCTAGGGTTCAGTGCTCATCTCTGTTTCATAGCCAAAGCGTTTCTGCAGACGTTTCCATGGTCATGTGGCAGGCATGACTAGACACCGGAGCGCATGGAAGGCTGTTACCTTCCCACCGAAGTGGCCCCTATTCAGTGGTGGGCAGCAACAGGTTTGCGCGCACACACCCGGGGGGGGGGAAGCAAAATTGGGTGGCCACGCTCACCTCCCTGCCCTGCCCCATCAGGTTTTGTCCCTGCAGGTGGTTCAAGGCCCCCCTTGCTCACAATCCAGTCATATCTAACTCTAGGTTGCAGTGCTCATCTCCATTTACAGCCAAAGAGCCAGTGCTGCCTGTGTTTGCAGATGTATACAGGGCCATATGGAAAGCATGACTAGATCGCCCACGATGTAGGCTCCGCCCATGACATAAGTTCCACCCATGATGTAAGCTCCACCCATGACATAGACTCCGCCCACGGTGCAGTAGCGAATTTTTTTGCTGCCCGCCACTGCCCCTATTTATCTCCTTGCAATTTCTTGCTTTTGAACTGCTAGGTTGGCAGGAGCTGGGATAAAGACGGGAGCTCAGTCCATCCTGCAGAACTCGGGAATCGAACTGCTGACCTGGTGGCCTTCCAGTCAGCGTCTTAGCCACTTGCATCACTGTCCCCCTCTATGCAACACGAGTAAGACCACATCTAGAGCCCCGTCTCCAATTTTGGGCACCACAGTTGAAGAAAGATGCAAATAAATTATAGCAGCTGCAGACAGGGGCAAGAAGGAGGATCAGAGGACTGGAAACCAAACCTTAAGACAAAAAGATTGAAATGGTCATGTTTAGCTTTGAGAAAAGGAAACTGAGAGGGGATAACCAAAGCCAGCCGTGTGATCCATGTACAAAACATATGCAGAAGGAGAAGGTGGTGTCTTTTCTGGATCACTAAATAAAGAAACCATCACCAAAGCTGACAATGATTTTTTTATTTAATGATCCAAAAAACCTTATCACCTTATACTTCTGCATACTTCAGCACATGACGCCATTTCATGTGGCTCACGTCGCTGCCGCCGCACGGGAAACGGAAGCGGAAGCATTTACAACAGCCACAGGCACATTTTATGGCAGCGTTTATGCTGGGGGGAACCACCAGTCCGGCCCACTCCGCTGTCTGGGAGGCATGATCTGGCCCAGGGCATAAAAAGTTTGAGAACCCCTGACCTAGACGGCACCTTCCAACTCAGTTATTCTATTAGCCTAGTTTTTCGGTTCCCAAAAGGTGACCATGACCATGAGGGTCCCAAGACCACGTTGGATTGAGACACACCAAAAATTTAATTAATTTTACCATGTTTTAATGAATTTTGATGACTGAAACTCACTTGCAGCGGCTGCATTTCCCACCCTCGGCTTATACTTGGGTCAATCTATTTTTCTGGGTTTTCAGGTCAAAATTAGGTACCTCGGCTTATATTCGGGTCAGCTTATACTCGAGTATAATGCGGTGAATTTAACACACCAGTTGCAGTGCAGCTTGAGATGAATGTCTAGGGAAAGGATTCCACAACATCCAGTAATTGTTTTGTTAGAATCATCTCTCTTTCTCTCTCCTCCCTCTCATGTTTTTTGTTGTGGTTAGTCACACCTACAGGTAACGATCATTGTGTCAAACTACAACAACATAGAGTATAATAATTAAGACTCACTTAGTAACCTGTTTCCCAACTCTGTCTAATAATTAAAATGACGGGAGAGCACACGCTACAGCAATCCCTGTTTACCAGGAACAACCTTGATTTTCTTGTCCTCACTTCCTAGCAGTCTTCTTACACAGAGGAGGAACTCGGCCAACCAAACGGTGCTAGCAATGTAAAATGTCCAGATTCAAACAGTCCATTCAAATCACCTGATCAACAACCAATATGGGGCTGGCGAGGAAAGGATAATTGGTGGTGAATAATGGGTACTGGCTTGCTTAATACCATCGAGCTGCAGTCTTTGCCCTAAAAGATCAAGGCAGGTTTTCCATCATCTTGCTTGACAATTAATCATATTTTTTTTAATTGAAAAACAGGAAGCTGCCTTATATACAACTCAAGCCATTGGTGCATCAGACTCGATATTGCCTACATTGACTGGGAGTTCTCTCCAATATTTCAGAGAGAGAGAGAGAGAGCAGCATTTTACAGCCCGGCAATAGAAATCAGAAAATAGATAGATCGATAGATCGATAGATAGATAGATAGATAGATAGATAAAAATGCTGAATAATAATCTACAGTATCAGGAAAACCTGAAGTGTTTTTTAGTTCTCCCTGTGTTTGTGTGAAAAAGACTAGAACGAATACAATTGGAGCAGAGATGGCTAACCTACGACCTGTGGGCCAGCCCCGGCCCACAGCACCATTTCGTGTGGCCCACCACCGCCCTCGCTGCTACCAGAAGCAGAAGTGTAAATACACCTGTCTGAAACACTGCCATAAATGCATCTGTGGCTGTTGTAAACATGTTTACCACAACTGCAGATGCGTTTTAGGGCAGTGTGTATGGTGGGATGGGCCACATGATGGATCACAGCTGTCAGGCGAGTGTGGTCTGGCCCACGGCGCGAAAAGGTTGGGAACCCCTGGATTAGAGGGATAACTGTCTGCCACAATTTGGCATTTGAAATACTGTACAGTATTCTTATTTATCACAGTGTGGGAAACATCCATAGAGGTTATCTAAGCTGTGAAATATCGACCCTCTATTGCCAAGACATCAAAAAGCTTGAGCGCTTTCACCGACAGAAGCTAAGATCCATCTTGAACATGAAGTGGGATGACTATGTCCCCAACATCGCCATTCTAGAGAAGGCACATGTAAACAGCATTGGAACTCCTATCCTAGGCCATTGTCTTAGAATGATGGACAGAGCATGTCTGCTGTATGGATGGTTCCAGGCTTTCCTCATCAAATTCTTCATGGGGGACTTAGCTCTGGTACAAGTCCTCGCGGAACCCCTCTAAAGCATTATAAGGGCCAGCTGAAACAAACCATGTCAGATAGAAACCCACAAACTTGGGGGGCAGCAGCCATAGATGGCCCACTTTGGCCCCAACCCATCTCTGCTGCTACCGATCACTTCGAAGGAGAATGCCACAGACACAAAGAAGCTATGTGACAAACACAAAAGCTTCATCAAACTCAACCACACCCTCCACCATCGATTCAGTGTAATGTGTATGATTGCCTGTTTCATGCCAGGACTGGGTTGTTGAGTCACCAGAGGCACATCCATCAACTGAGAAAATAAGGACTTTCAAGAAAAAATGTGTGCTCGGACACCAGTCGCTGACGAGGACGAGGACGAGTCTATCATGCACACACTACATCATGCAACGTAGGCTCTGCAAAGCAGGGAAAATATGCAATGCACCTGCTTAAGTATCTACAGCAAAAGAGACCTCTCCAAAGGCTGCCTTTTCCGCTGTCAAACACGTCCCACGGTTAAAAAGTTTTTCCTATGCTCAGCTGAAACCAGTTTCTCATCCATTTCATCTCAGTGGTTCTTTAAAAGTTCTGAAGGTACTCAGTAATAAGACCATTTCATGCTCCCCATTTTATTCTCATAACAATAAACTGGTCCTTGGTCACCTCCTGGCAGTCTCTCTCATTTTGTTTTGTGTTTGGTATAATAATCTTCTTCTTCTTGTGCTGTATCCAATTCCGAATATTGCCGAGTCCCATGGCAATCAGCCACGAAGACCGTCCTGAGAATACAACGCAGTGGGCTTCCATCTGCCTTCCGCATAGCAGCGTGACACCCAAAGTACCACTGATCCAGTTCCGTGAGTCACTTTCTGGTCCTGAGCCCTTTTGGTCCACAAAATCCTCCTCAGCCCCAGACCAGGTTTGATGAAGTTGTTGCCCTTCATCAAGATGGAGTCAAGTCTGACCATTTAATCCACTTGGAGACCCTCACCCTTCCCTGTCGACTTCACCACCCAAGGCTCTTAGCCCTTACGGTTGTCAGGTAAGTTAACCGCCACCTGAGGATCGGCGCTGAGTCACTGGCAGTAGGGTCTACTCTATTACCACAGTAGGATAGCCTGCCCAGAGTGGTATCATAAGAATACTGTTTGGGAATTACTAGCCAGGATTGTGTACTATAGTTCTCTGGCTTTTTTCTTCTCCTGACCTGTCCTTGCATATCAGAAAACAAAACAAAATAAAATAAAATAAAATAAAAAACACTGTAGCACTTTAAAGACTAACTGTCCTTGTTTTCAATCTATCTCTTTGCAATACAGAAATTAAATACAGTGGAACCCCAACATACAAACGGTTCAACTTACAAAAAAACGTACAAAGAGAAATCCTGGCTTAAAAAAACAAATTCTACATACAAATTTTTAATAGGAAAAATTCAACATACAAAAAAAAATGGTGATATCTAGTAGCCTCTTCTGGTAATGCAATGTGTTTTCGGCATACAAATAGCCTCGTGGAACGGGGGGAAATCGCATGTAGAAGTTTTACTGTATATACATACAGTGAGTACATAGGGGGAAAATGAACAAAGAACCTTGTGGTATTTTGCAGACTACGTTTCATCACAGTCACAAAAACGATGCCAAATAAAACGTGTTATAGCCTTTAAAGCAGGGGTGCCCAAACTACGGCCCGGGGGCCGGAGGCAGTCCCCGATGCCAGTTCACCCAGCCCACGAAGCCCTCGTCTCTCCCAGAAGCGGAAGTAAAATGCACCTTTGGACGTGTTTTACTTCCACTTCCGGGAGTGACGAGGGCTTCGCGATCTGGGTGAATTGGTGTCAGGGGCCACATCTGGCCCCCAGGCCATAGTGACCAGCCCCCTGAACCATGTGACCGGCCCACCACCCAAAAAAATTGGGCATCCCTGCTTTAAAGTATCCACAAATATTTTTTTGCTACAACAACCAATATGGAATTTCTCCATCCTCAAGTAGATTATGATATAAAAGGTCTTACCTAAAAGGGTGCAAGTGAGTAAGATCCGAAAGTTCTCCTTCCCTGCCATGACCACAGTGGAGTGGTTAGAGCAGAATACTAAACAACTGGAAGCATGTAGGATCTGCCACAGGAAGAGTCTTTCCCCTTTTGGGCTTGTTTAAGTGAGGTGCAGATTCCTTTGCACTGACTTTACTCAGGCGATGGAATGCTTCCTTATTGCAAAAATGAGCCACAAGAGAGAGAGAGAGAGAGACCAACCCCACTTCTCTTTGAAGTCACTGCACACACTTAGCAATTAGGCAACAAACACATCCATTCCAGCAATTTCCACTCAAGTTACCGCTGGAGAGAACTAGATCCTACGACAGATGTGGACAGATGTGGACTTATTTCTGCACCAACCTAGCCGAAACTTGCGAGAATTTTAAATTTTTAATAAAATCCGTTTATTTATTTGTGTGTGTTTTTAAAAAAACAATAGTTTAGAAGCTGGTTAACTTCAAATAAAAACAATTAAAGTCCATCCAGACAATGGTTCCCTTCAAATGCACCAGGGAGACAGAAGGAATCACTCAAGCCTAGGGTTGCCATACGACCTGGAAAACCGGGATTGTCCTGGATTTCAAGGTTGGAAAAATTGTCCCAGCCAGTTCAATAAAAATAATGTTAAGGTCCCGGATTTTTGAAACTTACTGGTTGTTTATTATAACACACCATTAAAATAAATTCAAACTCTCGCCATCAAACGAGCAATTTCCTGGCGCATTAGAGTTGGAGTATACCCGGCAACAAATCTTAACGTCCCCGCCTCACACATGGTAAATGTGACCAGTATTTTTCCTGGAACTGAGGACCTTAAGAGTAGAGCACGATGTGACTTCTCAGAAGTAAAACAGATCATCTTACATTAAGAATTAACTATTGTAAATAAATTCATTTATGTATTGATATATTTAATGTGAAGGTGTTTTATAGCTGTCATTATATTATGTTTGTTTTTTTAAAAAGGCTATTTTATAGATAACCCACCCATTTTTGTCAAGTATACGTCTGTCCCGGTTTTGTGGGAGAAAATTATGGCAACCCTACTCATATCTAATCACACATGTCTCCCTTCCATACTTACAGAACCCAAGAGCAGCCATTGAAAAGAGTGCATCTTGTCTTTTCACTAAGCATGCCTCCCATCGAATATATATCCAAGGCTGGTAGGACCTCCATCATAGACCTCTGTCACAGTTAAAATCTCTCAAGTATCACCATTACTTGAGTGTTGTCTAACACACCCGTACTCAACCTTGGCCCTCCAGCTGTTCTTGGACTTCAGTTCCCAGAAGCGCTGATCAGCAGATGTGCT
Source organism: Furcifer pardalis (assembly GCA_030440675.1). Lineage (NCBI taxonomy): Eukaryota > Metazoa > Chordata > Lepidosauria > Squamata > Chamaeleonidae > Furcifer > Furcifer pardalis. The sequence continues at coordinate 3,308,452 of CP126899.1, read as the reverse complement.
GACTTGGGCTTCTGGGAACTGAAGTCCAAGAACAGCTGGAGGGCCAAGATTGAGGAAGCCTGGTCTAACATCTCAGTGAAAACCCTTCTTTTTTCTCCTCTATGTCTTCTCATTTCTCATTCAGCTTATCCGAGGACTGCAAATACTGGAAGCCTCCAGCAGCATGATTCCAGATTAAGAAATATTTGGAGACTCCTCCCCTTAAATTATGAGCGAAAACATGTACATTTACTTAAGTTACTGAAATCTTTAAAATGATATAAAACAATCTATAGGCCAGGAGTTCACAACCTAATGGCCTGTGGGCCGCCCCCGGCCCCAATGCCATTCCATCCGGCCTACAGTGGCAACCTTGGGATCGGAAGCATTTATGATAGCCATAAACATGCCTGTGCATGTGCAAACATGGCTGTTGCAGGGGGGAACCACATGTCCGGCCCACAGCACGGTCTGAGGTGGAGTTGTGGTGCGGTAAGGTTGAGAACCCCTGGTGTAGGCAGCACAACAAAAAATGGATCAGTGTACGATCCCTAGGAAGGCTGTTGGAGTGGCTAGAAGGGATAAAATCAGGAATGAGGTTCTAAGGGGAAGAATTGGAATAGAACAAATCTTGCACTACATACAGAGACAACAAATAAAGTGTTTTTGCCCATTTGGAGCAATTGTCTTGGAATTCCATACCTTACAAGGCATATGTGGAAATAGGAGAAGGATAAAGACCATGAAGCCGACCCTGAGGAAGGTGGAGAGATAACATCAAAAACCTATTACAAGAACACAGATAACATGGGTGGAGGCTGCTAAAAGTGCCAGAACAAGAGCCTTTCCTTTCCCTCAACATGCAATGGGGTAAAAGATGAAGCAAAGACAACTGCTATCCTAAGAGTCCTGAAATGATTTTCATGTACTGTACTGTATTCTTTTAAGACACAGCGTCCCAAGAGGCAAAGCTTTAGCAAATCAGAAAACCTCGGGGTGTCCCTGCAGACGGGCAACTTCTGTGCCTTTGTGGTTCAGAAACATCAAAAGTAAATAATCTGAATAATCTATTGTTGCTGATGGATGTGGGAAAGCTGTATTGTTGTGCTTGCTTGTCTGAACACACCCTTCTCCCTTTGACCCCTGAATTTGGTGCATAAAAACCATGCCTGTAAGTTTCGCTCCTTGTCTGTAGAAGTGGACTTGATCCACGAAAGCGAACAATAAAAATATAGCAGTTAGTCTTTAAAGTGCTACAGTGTTTTTTTAATTTTGTTTTATTTTGTTTTGTTTTCTGATACATCAAAAGTAAAGAATCTCATCATTGCCGTCATTCTAAACCAGGGGTGCCCAAACTGCGGCCTGGGGGCCATATTCGGCCCCCGACGCCAATTCATCTGGACCGCAAAGCCCTCGTCACTCCTGGAAGAGGAAGTAAAGCATGCCTGTACAGTGACTCGTGGCACTGGATCAGTGGTACTCTGGGTGTCACACTGTGATGTGGGTGGCAGATGAAAGGCCACTGCATTATGTTCTCAGGACCATTCTTCATGGCTGATCGCCATGAGGATTGCCAATATTCAGATTTGGATATGGCAGGACACGGAGAAGAAGAAGTGAACATCCTGCCAGTTGAATTACAGCCCAGAGTGATGAAGGTTTGGCAAAGACTTTATCTCAGCCTTGGTAAATTTTGACTTGCAAAGTGATCGTTACCACATCGACCTCCTTCCCTTCCGATATGGTTCCTTGCTCCGTTCCTCCCTAGCAACATGGAACGGTTGTCCAGTTTTGCTTCCTTTGGCTTCGCTCTTTGGGAGGGTTGTGACTCTCCTTTTATCATCCTGCATCAGGAAAGATTGGAAAACACCCGGCATCTTGCAATTAGCTCGACACCCTAGAGGTAATTGGTGGTGACTGTTTTCTCTCGACTATCATCAAATATGACATGCAGAACAAGTGTTCAGCAACAGGACATGGTAAATAGACAAGTTATTAGGCATTTTACAAAAAGGCAGGACCAGGTGGTTTAGATGCCACCCTTATTTTGAAAGGCCTCTTGGAAAAAGATTCACCCCTTCATTTATTAATTATATTTATGCCCCAGCCAGCTCACAGGTGGCAAGGCACGTACTGTTTTTCACCCCACTTCAGCTTCACGAGAACCCTGTGAAGTAGAACAGGTTGGAAAATAAATAGCACAAAATTTTGGTCCTGAACCCGGCTTTCCTAATCCAGGACTCTAACTGCTAGTCTATCCTGATGCTTGTATTTTATACCTTGGTAGGCTGCTGTGGCTCAAAGGGGTAAGACGCTGACTAGGAGGTGGGAGGTCAGCAGTTCGATACCCGAATAATGCAGGACGGAATGAGCTCCCGTCTCTGTCCCAGCTCCTGCCAACCTAGCAGTTCGGAAGCAAGAAATTGCAAGGAGATCAATAGGGGCCACTTCAGTGGGAAGGCAACAGCGTTCCGTGTGCTCTGGTGTCTAGTCATGCTTGCCACATGACCACGGGAACGTCTGCTGAAGCAGACAGCGCTGACTCTTCGGCTATGAAACAGAGATGAGTACTGAACCCTAGAGTTGGATACAACTGGCTTTCAAGCAAGGGAAACCTTTACCTTTACTATTTCCCAGTAATATTGTGTTTCAGAAAACCCAGCAGAATTCTGAAATAAAGGTCAGAAGAAATTGGAGATGGAATCAGGGCCGTAGCCAGGATTGTAGATGTAGGTGGGCAAATATTTTTTCAGGATGGGCAACAATGTCATATATGTGCCATACATATATAAGCATTATACAGTCATACCTCGCATAACGAATTTAATGCGTTCTGGAAGGTTGCTCGTTATGCAAAAAATTCGCTATGCGAGTCTGACTCGCATAACGAATTTTTCGCTATGCGAGTCGGACTTTTCCCTATGGAAAAACTCGCATAATGAGCGTTTCTATGGGGAAAACTCACATAGCAAAAAAATTCATTATGTGAGTTTTCACCATAGAAATGCTCGTTATGCGAGTTTTTCCATAGGGAAAAGTCTGACTCGCATAGTGAAAAATTCGTTATGCGAGTCAGACTGCTTAGCGAAAAATTTGTTCGTTGTGCGAGTTTTTTGCTAAGTGAAATGCTCGTTATGCGAGGTTTGACTGTACAGTCAAACCTTGCATAAAGAGCGTCTCGCTTAAAGAGTAACTCGCTTAAAGAGCAGAATTTTTTCTGAATGTTCGCTTCGCTTAACAAATAAAACCAACCAAAAACTCGCTTAACAAATAAATCGAGGTTCACAATCCCCCCCACAATTGGTCATTTACAATGGTGTTTCGCTTAAAGAGCAAACTCGCTTAAAGAGCAATCCTGTGGAACGCATTATGCTCTTTAAACAAGGTACAATTGTATATATATAATTTGAGGGTAGATAAACTGTTAGCTCATCCCCTGTCTACAGCCCTGGGTGGAATACTGAAAATTCTGTATGACACCCAAGCCAATAATATAAAAAGATGCAATGTAAAAGACGCTTATTTCTTGGGAGGCAAGCTGTGGCAAACCTAGGCAGTATAATAAAAAGTAAAGACATCATCCTACCAATGGGGCACAGAGGTAACATGGTGCAGTTTGGGTGCCCAAAAGTGCTACCGCTGAGAGCCAGTGAGGGCCCACCTCTTTACAGTTGAGTATGAGTTCTACATCTTCTGGCCGTTGACTCTGGACGGCGCCACAATCAGCCAGTCGTCAATGTAGGGAGAAATCTTGATTCTCCAAAATTTCAGATAAGCCGCCACAGGTGCCATGGATTGGGTGAAGACTCAAGGTGAAGTCTACAGGCCAAAAGGGAAGGCCTCGGACTGTAAGGGATCCAAGAGAGAAACAGAGGAAACTGCGGTACCGGGGATGGATAACTATACGGAAATATGCATATTTTGTTCTAGTTAATATTTAGTTCTCTAGGCACTTGCAATTATGTATCTGAAAAGACCAAACTTCCCCTCCGTCGTTGTCCGCAACTCAATCTGAGTACAGTACTGTATACACCTTTTTCCTACCTCAGGGCACCAAGAGGCCTGGTCTTGGAGGCCGGCTGGTTCTGGGCTGCCTTCACCTTTTGAGTCAATCAGAAATTTGTGTGAATTTGTTTAAGGTGGACCCCAGCTTGCCATGAAGTCTCACGTGTGCGCCACACACTACGGTCACAGAGCCAATTCCTGCAGCACATATGAAATGAGACATGCAGGATTTAACACCAGGGCTGCAATGGACTGCCGCAGCCTTCAGGATATGGACAAGGTGTGCCTTCACAGCCAGTCCATCCGGCATGGCCTCTTCCGCCTCCATGACCGTTGGGAATCAGAATTCCTCCTCCGTGCATTTTGCCATTGGGCCCAATAGAATGGTTTCCAGTGGCATTTCCTCCACTGAGGGGGACCCTCCCCCCACCTAAAGGGGCTCCTCCGCCCATAGCCATTGGCCCCTTTGGGGAGTCAGATTTACCGCCACCCAGCACTCAGCATTGAGTCGCTGGCTGTACGGTCTACTCTATTATTGTAGGGGGAGTCAATGGATCCATACTGATTCAATGGAGCTATTATCAGTGATGGGATTTTAAAAAAATTACTACCTGTTCTGTGGGCATGGTATGGAGGGCGTGGCTAGGAGGAAGCCCTGCGTTGCACCCGAATTAGGACTACTTTATTTCAAAACCTGGATGGGTGGTGCCAGCCGGAATTTCTACTACCAGTTTGGGTGAACCGGGGCAAACCTGCTGGTGCCCACCACTGGCTATTATACTGTGACTTACTACTCTTAAGCAACCAGATTTCTGCTAACAATATAATAAATAGAAAAGGAACAGTGCATCAAAAGTTGTCTTCCCAGTGCAAGACATTTGAGACTAAGCATACCTTTCTTCCTCTTCCTCCTCTTCCCTCCCCCCCCTTTCAGGAAAAAAACCATACCTAGCTCTAGTAATGACTGAAGGTGCTGCAACCCATGTTAATCATAATTAGTTTCCTATCCAAAGTAGAGATAAGGCTTCACTCAGCATGTTGAATTACACCAATTTTTCAAGTAATACAATATAACTAATCGATCATGACTCACCAAAACACTTCTAACTTCTTTCTTCCTTGCCTATCTCTCCTCTCCTTCTCCTTAGTCATATTCAGTCTGTCTCTCATACAGGTGTGGTTTCCTTTTTTAATGGTGACAGCACCTTTAATAGGCTCCTCAGATCCTTCTTCCTTCCTTCATCTCTTGTTTGATTATTGGGTTGTATCTCCTGCCCGAAAACCACCAGCTCTTTCAAATAAAGTCACCTTCCTTCCACACTGCCTGTTAGACATGAGCTGAACAATCATATTTTCCCAAAATGTATACAGAAGCTCACCTAATGCATGGTATAAAACAAGGGTGTTTTTTTAAGGTGCCACATATGGAAAGGAGTGTGTTACAACCTTCCAAAGGCTGGGGAAAAGGAGAAACGGTCCCTTATCCATGCCTGTAAGGTCGGTAAAGGTCATCCTCGCTTGAAAGCCAGCCGTACCCGACTGTAGGGTTCAGTGCTCATCTCTGTTTACACCCAAAGAGCCAGCGCTGTCTGTGTTTGCAGACGTCCCCCTGGACATGTCTGTTGCCATGGGTCAAAAGCATGAGAAAGATTCTCCACTCAGAAATATCCAGAAATAAATTTATTCATAAAACATTCAGAAAAAAAAAATAAAGTAGAGGATCCATGGTACATGTGGAGAGTCTGCAGGTAGAGTCGGGAGCATCTCCTTCATTCATCAATGCTCAGAGGGTGACTGGACTTATACTTTGCGCTCCACTTGGGCGCAGTATTTCTCAGGGAGGCCGATAGCTCTGCAAACAAGGAGAGATGAAATTAAGGCAGTCGGTAGAGGACATTTTGCTCCATTATGGCACAGTTATAGGTAAAGGTTGCACTTGCTCAAAAGCCAGTCGTATCCAACTCTAGGGTTCGGTGCTCATCTCCATTTACAGCCAAAGAGCCATCGCTGTCTGTGTTTGCAGACATTTCTGTGGACATGTGGCAGGCATGATAGACAGCGTTCCGCTGTTTACCTTCCCACCGAAGTGGTCCCTATCTATCTACTTGCTTTCGAAAGGCTTAGGTTGGCAGGAGCTGGGACAGAGATGGGAGCTCGCTCTATTGTGCAGCGCTCGGGTCTCAAACTGCTGACCTGTGGACCTTCCAGTCGTCAAGTTCAGCGTCTTAACCACTAAGCCACCGCAGTCCTGCATAGGTATAAAAAGCCCACAAGCCTGATGGCAAAGAGCCCGCTGGCCTCCTCACCGGAGTTCATCCAGTTTCTTCCGCGTGATCTCATTGAGGCGCTCGGTCCGTCGGCGTGCCTCCTCCACGATCCGCTTGCCCTCCTCAAATTTGGCGGCACGCTCCTGGATGAGCTGCTGCTGGCGCTCGCGGAACTGGCGTCGGATTTCATCCGCATGGGTCCGCTGAAGAGCCACACGCCGCTCATACTCCTTGCGCTCCTTCTCTATCTGCTCCTTCTGTACCCTACGGTGGAGAAATTGCAGGTACGTTTTACATACACATTTGCTTGAAATCAAACGAATAGGATTCTCAATCAGAAATATGTTTTATACAAGTCTTTCAAAACTCTATTGTCGTCGGCTGCTATTCGTGTCCTAGAAGACATTCCCCCCCCGAAAATCATTTTCAGGAAAAATGCCACTGACGTGACTTTGTTTAAGGTGGCTGCTGCTTCCCAAGTTTGAGGACTGATCCCCGACTCCTTCATGGTTTCTTTCAGCTGGCCCTTATGACGCTTCAAAGGAGCTCCGCGAGGTCTTGTATGTACCAAAGCTAAGATCCCCTTAAAGGATTTGACGAGGAAGCTTGGAACATGCCCTATCCATGTCTAGGATGGAAGCTTCAATGCTATGAACATTTGCCTTCTTGAGGACTGCGATGTTCTCAAGCAGGCAAACATAAGAGATGCAAGTGAAGCAGATGTAAAGGTAAAAGGTTTCCCTTGTTCGAAAGCCAGTCGTTTCTGACTCTAGGGTTCAGTGCTCATCTCTGTTTCAAAGCCAAACACCCAGTGCTGCCTGCTTCTGCAGGCGTTTCCATGGTCATGTGGCAGTATCAAAGAGGAGTGGGCCAGATAACCCACTTCCCTCTTAAAATGAGAACGTCCATCAGGACTTCTCCTGGCCTCATTGTATCTCTCCATGAAAGCCTTCTGTGGTTTCAACATGCAAAGGGACGCAGTTCGTTTCCCCACCTGACAATTCTCTCAAACTCGGCCCGGTCCCGCTGCACCTGGACAGCCAAGCTATGCTCTTTCTGAGCCACCTGCTCCAAGCGGCTTTGCTTCAGCATGGCTTCGGTCTGGGCTTTCTTCTGTGCCGCATCCTTCTCTTTCCTGCGCCATTCCCGCTCGGCAGCCTCTTGGTTGCGTTTGGCCCTCAGGGCATCCTAGAAGAGTAGGAAGGGAAACGGAAAGTGCTTGAAAGATTGCAAGGGCCTCCTGTGTGTCCCAATCCTAGCATGTGATGGAGAGGCAATTGTGCAATATTACAAAAAACGAATGTCTTCGAGAACATACAGCACAACTTTATGTTCTGTATGACTGTAACGAAATTCAGGCTTGGCATAGACCAGGTATTCTCAACCTACAGTCTGTGGGCCAAATCTAGCCTGCGGCACCAATTCATCTGGCCCGTGCCTTTGCTCCAGCTGGCACTGCCTCAATCCTTGTCCCCTCCGCTTGCCTTGGTAGTTCCCTGGCGGCGCTCCATAGCAGGGCACAAGTTGTAAGACTTACAATAGTTCTCAATCTTTTTAAGCAGGCAGCCAGGTCACGCTCCCTCAGACAGCTTCGGGGGCCGGATGGCCATTTTGCCCTTCCTCCACCACATGGCACTTCCTAGTGTGGTGGAGGTGGTGGTGGGCCACATGAAACGGTGCCGTGGGCCACATCCAGCCCACAGGTTGAGAATCCCTGGCTTACAACAGCCTAACACAACTACAGAATTCTGTCTATTTTTTAAAAAAGAATGTTTTTCAGTTATCTTCTTGGAAGAAGCTGAATTGGGAGAAACTGCATGATGTAGACCAGGGATTCCCAAACTTTTTTTGCGTCACGGGCCGGTCACGTGGTTCCTCCAACCAGAAGCAGAAATAAAATGTGCCCGTACACAATGCTGCCATAAGTGCACCCACGGCTGTCACAAACGATTTACTTCTGCTTCTGAGAGTGGTGCGTACCGGACAATTTGGCACCGTGGGCCGGATCCGTAGTTTGGCCACCTCTGATATAGATGCGCCCCTTTGTGCAAGGCGGGGGTTGCCATCGTCGAAAGACCTCAACCCCAAGGGATACCTGCTCAGCTTGGTGATCTTGGGCTTTCTCCTGAAGCGCCCGCAGGCGAGCCGTCTCCATTTCTTTCTCTCTGCGGATCCTCTCCTGCTCTGCCTCAAACTGAGCCTCGCGTTCCTGTGTCAAAAGAAAGACCATTAGTGCCTTCTCAGTGGTGGGTTGTCATAATCTTCTCTACCCCGTGACATCATCAATGTCTTTGGCACAGCTGACATCATGACGGCATGATGTCGTGGGCGTAGCAAAAAAATAAAATAAAATAAAAAATGTCTGCACATGCGTCAAACCTCCATTTGACACATGCACAGTTCTTTTTTTTTAGTGTGCATGCATCAAACCTCTATTTGGCACATACACACTAAAAAATAGAACTGTGCATGCGCCAAATTGAGGTTTGATGCATTTGCAGTTCCAGGCAGCCATTTTGGCTGCCCGGAAAAAAATTTTTGGAGGGGGCTGGAGAGGCGACCGAATTGGTCACCTGGATTTTTACCACTCCCGGCGACCCTTCTGATGGGGCGCTACCGGTTCGGGCAAACCGGTCCAAACCAGTAACATCCCATCACCGGTGCCTGTGCAAAAAAGCTATCTGTAGTCATAGGATTTTACCTCCTGAAATAACAAGACCGTAAATCAGAACCCTGGGCACAGATTACAGGAAAGGGCAAACATTATCTACTCACGAATGCCTGTTCTGTCCTAATTCTGTTCACAACTAGGGCTGCTATCAAGACCTCCTATGCTTCCCAGCAGCCCTCCCCACACCCCAACAGCCGCTCTCTACCTCTCTTGCTCCAAGATTAGAAAAGCAACATTTAGAAATGCATTTTTGAAATGTATTAACATGTCATGATGACCATGGGGCCGATGTGTATACATGGACAGAGAGAGAATTGTTCCCCCCACTTGCTTTCATCTTGGTTCAGTGTTTCCTCTAATGCAGGCATCGGCAACCTATCTACTCATCAAGGGCCAGATCCAACCCGTGGTGCTGAATCATCCGGCCTGCGCCGTTGCTCCAGCTGGCACGGACTCGTTTTACGGCAGTCACAGATGTGTTTACAATAGCCGTGGATGCATTTACAGCAGGGGGGCCATGAGTCCGGCCCCCTCAATTGTCTCAGGCTGCATCACCTGGCCCCAACCTAAAAAGGTTGCCCACCCCTGCTCTAATGGATGGGGCAACCCTGAGGATTCAGTCTCGTCTCCAATTACCCTAAAAATCAGAGACAAGGCAACAGAAAAACAGTCTACTCCAAAGACTGGGAATAGTGTATGAGAAAATAGAAAACAATAGTATGAGTTCAGAGCCATCTACCTAGCACAGTCACTTAATCAGTCTCAAATTTAGCCCAGAGACCTGCTTTTGCCATACTGTACTTAAATTCTGGGACTGCAGAGGCTCAAGTGGCTAAGACACTGACTGGAAGGCGGGGGGTCAGCAGTTCGATTCCTGAGAACTGCAGGACGGAATGAGCTCCCGTCTTTGTCCCAGCTCCTGCCAAGCTAGCAGTTCGGAAGCAAGAAATTGCAAGTATTGTAGATCATTAGGGACCACTTCAAGCGACAAGGTAAAGAGTGTTCTGTGTGCTCCGATGTCTAGTCTTGCTTGCCACGTGACCATGGACCTGTCTGCAGAAGCCGAAAGTGCTGGCTCTTCGGCTTCGACACAGAGAGGAGCACCAAACCCTTGAGTCGGATACGACTGGCTTTCAAGCAAGGGAAACCTTTACCCTTTGCCTTACTTAAATCCCCGAGGAGATCAAAATATCACTGCCGCACACAACATCGTCCTTATGGAAAGAGTACAATCCAAAAATCTTACATGCGGCTTTCCAGACCTCCTCACTCTGTATCTAACACAAACCTTTGACTGGTGATGGGCATGATAAAAGTTGAAGCGAGATTGTGATTAGCAATCCTACCGGCTTGGCTTCTCTCATGGGGGAAATTTAACCAGACCTCCACGGATGATTTTCCCTTCAGGTGGTTCATGAAACCTTCCTGTAGCTTACTTCCTTTCCAAAGAGTCCACGTCTCCAAGGGACTCACCATCTTCTTCCGCTGGTATTCCAACACCCGCATGTCAGCCATCCGTTCTTGCTCCAACATTTCCTCTTTACGTTTCTGATTCTCGTCGTTGATTCTCTTTATTTCTGCCTGGATCCTCAACTTTTCCAGCCGCCGGCGTTCCATTTCCTTGAGGAACCCCACGAAGAGAGCTAAACTTTATTAATTTATTTAAATTTCTACACCGCCCTCCTCGCCGAAGGTGACCCAGGGCGGTTTAACACATCATAAAAACATTGGAACAATATAGAATAAAATTTTAAAAGTTCTTAAAATCCATAATTAAAACCAATTAAAACTACAACTAAATCTTTGTATACTTTAAAACTTAAGGGAGCGGGGGGGGGGGGGAAGAGTCAAACCAGCTAGCAGGCTGAGGTCGTTGTGCCTCCAGTACCCCAGATCTGACCTGCCAGCCAGGTTTTTACACCCTTCCGAAAGGGCAGCAGCTCTGCCTGGAGGCGCAGCTCAGTTGGCAGGAGGTTCCACAGGGCCGGAACAGACACAGAGAAGGCCCTGCTTCTAGTGCTAGAGAGACGAGCCTCTCTAGCCGATGGCACAACCAGAGAGCCTCTCCGGTCCGCTCTAGTGGGATGGGCAGATGTCCTTGGGACGATGTGGGCTCTTAGGTATCCTGGCCCACTACCATATAGGGCTTTAAAGGTAATAACGAGCACCTTGAATTGCACCAGGAGGCACACTGGCAGCCAGTGCAGCTCAAGAAGCAATGGTGAGGCACGAGCATAACGCCCGCACCCCATCACCACCCAGGCAGCCGCATTGTGGACCAGTTGCAGCCTCCGAACAGTCACTAAGGGCAGCCCCATGTAGAGCGCATTACAACGTTGGCACTTATTTACAGCCCTCCAGGCATACTGACTACATCTCCCGTTAACTCCCAGTCAGTGTGGATGGTACGGATGATGGGAGCGGATGACCCAACCGTTTAAAGGAAAGACATTGGAGGCAAACAGAAAGCTAGAAGAAGAAAACATTTCTCAAGGGCGTCATATGTTTATGGCCAGCTCTTTATCAGAATAGGATGTTTGACTTACTTCTGTGAAGTGCCATTCAGCTCTGCAGAGGAGACATTCAGAAAATGGTTACTGTATATACTCGAGTATAAGCCCAGTGTTTTGGTCCCAAAAATGAGCCCCAAAAAGGAGAAACGGCTTATACTCGGGTCAACGACCACGAGGATCCCAAGACCGCATCGGATTGAGATTCACCAACAATTTAATTAATTATACCATATTTTCATGTAATTTGATTATTGAAGCTCAGTAGCAGCTGCTGCATTTCCACTCTCAGCTTATATTTGGATCAATCTATTTCCCTGGGTTTTCAAGTCAAAATTAGGTACCTCGGCTTATATTCGGGTCGGCTTATAGTCGAGTATATATGGTAATTTATTTATTTTTTGGCCTTTCCAGGGGTTGGTCCCTTGAGCAATAAAGTAGCCAGCTAGTCGATCCTCTGCGCCCTCAGACGCCAGCTATTTTATTTTACTTATTTTATTTTACCCTGGTATTTATATACTGTACTGTATATGTATTTTTTTAAATGTGTGTCTGTTTTTAATGTGTGAGCTTGTGCTTTCAGCAATCCAGAGTAGGAAACGCTGACTGGGAGGCGGAAGGTCAGCAGTTCGATTCCCGAGTACTGCAGGACGGAATGAGCTCCCGTCTCTGTCCCAGCTCCTGCCAACCTAGCAGTTTGAAAGCAAGAAATTGCAAGTAGATAAATAGAGACCACTTTGGTGGGAAGGTAACAATTTTCTGTGCACTCTGGTGTCTAGTTATGCCTGCCACAAGACCACGGAAACCCTAGACCAGGAGTTCTCAACCTTTTTTTGAGCGACTCTCTCGGACAGCTTCGGGGTGGGGTGGGGATACGGCCATTTTGCCCTTCTTCCACCACATGGCACTTCCTGGTATGGAGAGGGGCGGCACATGAAATGGTGCCATGGGCCACATCCGTCCCACAGGCTACAGGTTGAGAATCCCTGCCCTAGATGGGTGGGATATAAGTATAATAAATGAATAAAATACATGAAAATGGTCAACTCTGACTCTACAGTTCCAGGCCTGATTCTTTCCTTCTCCTGCCTGGAGATGCCCTGTAGGTCCCACATCCGAAGAAAGAAGAAACCAAAGTGTTCTTGCTTTTGATGTCCCGTACCCTCTCGTCTTCAAACTGTAGCCGCTCCAAATAGTCCAGCATCTCTTGAGATTCCTGGTCTCGTTGTTCCGCTTTCATGGCGCGTAGTTCCTCCTTCTGACGGATTTGTTCAACGATGTGACGCCTCCCCCTGGAAAATGAAGGGGGTACAAGAAAAAGGTCTCTTTGAAGCAAGCAGAACCTCCTCACGCCTTTGCAACTGGCCAAAGTCCAACTGAGTTTCTTGTAGGAACCGGGCAAGTAAACCTGACAGAGAATCCACTATAGGTGACTCAAGACTGAAATATGTCGGGGCACACTCCAATTTTGGGGTTTGTTTTGCTATAGACAATCATCCTACGCCCCTCCGCGCAAGAAGGGTACAAATAATCAGAGAGAAGACTAAACCACAGACAATTCTAGGTGGTAAGACTTCTATAGGATTGTGGCACACCAGAGGTATTTATATCAGTTTCTAGAACTTGTAGTAAAGGTAAAGGTTTCCCTTGTTCGAAAGCCAGTCATATCTGACTCTAGTTGTCAATGCTCATCTCTGTTTCAAAGCCAAAGAGCCAGCGCTGTCTGCTTCTCCAGACGTTTCCGTGGACATGTGGCAGGCATGACTAGACACCGGAGCGCACGGAACGCTGTTACCTTCCCACCTATGTGGCCCCTATTGATCTCCTTGCAATTTCTTGCTTTCGAACTGCTAGCTTGGCAGGAGCTGGAACAGAAACGGGAGCTCATTCTGTCCTGCAGTGCTCGGGAATCGAACTGCTGACCTTCCGCCTCCCAGTCAGCGTCTAAAACTTAATCCTTGGGATAGGCTTGAGTTAGAAATTAAAATTCCTTCATGTACGAAGATGTTTAATTTTTTGGAATAGTAGCCGTGTTAGTCTGTGGTTCAGGCATATCAGAAAACAAAACAAAATGAACAAAACAAAATAAAATAAAAAACTGTAGCACTTTAAAGACTAACTCCTTTAAAGACTAACTGCTATATTTTTATGTAAGTTTCACTCTTTGTCTGAAGAAGTGGACTTGATCCACGAAAGCTAACAATAAAAATATAGCAGTTAGTCTTTAAAGTGCTGCAGTGTTTTTTATTTCATTTTGTTTATTTTGTTTTGTTTTGTGATAAGATGTTTAATGTTAACACTAGACCGGGGTGGCCAGCCTTTTTCTGTCGCGGGCCAGACCTCGTCCCCTGGAGCGGGCGCATTTACAGATGATTTAAATGCACCCACTTCTACATTTACTCCAGCCATGGATGCATTTGGGCATGCACATTTTTACAGATGACGTAAATGTGTCCGCTTCCACTTCTGGGTGTAACGGAGGCAAAGATGGGCCAGATAGGATGGAGTCGGGGGCCAGGTCCGGCCTGCGGGCCATAGGTTGGAAACCCACGCACAAGACAGCTTGCAAGCAAAGCTCTGACTACATAAATTTTAATCAGTTTGGCATTTCCTGTTACTCCATAACATTCTGGGCTTCTCCAAATCAGAAACTACTTCGTTAAATTTATAATGAAAAAAAGTCTCCACTAGATGCCTGTTTGATCAGTGGTTAAATTGCTGCACTGTGACGAAAGTTTGTGAGTTCGATCCTGACCAGAGCTCAAGGTAGACTCACCTTTCCATCCTTTTGAGGTCAGTAAAGTGAGTACCCAGTATGTTGGGGGCAAAAAGTTATATCACTTGTGAACCACCCCTATGGGCAGGGGCAGAAGGATGATGGTTTTTGCTTTGCTTTTCCACCCCTAGCTCAGAAATGAACGTTACCCCTCTGCTCCAGGTAAATTCTCATTTGTGTTTACATTGTGTGGTTAATATTAAAGATGTATCATCAAATTATCTCGGTCATGGAGCATTTTCTGCATTTCTTTATTAATGTCGTTTCAGCCTTCTTACCTGAATAATTCCTCTTTCCTTTTCCGTTTCAGTTCCTCGTCCATCTTTATCGCTTTTTGCCTTTCAACCTCCACCGCCTGGGATAGCCTCTTCTCCTCCTCCTTCATCTCTTTATCAATCTGTTTCTTCTCCAGGATCTGGGCGTCACGGATAGCATGACATTTGGCTTCTAAGATGATCTACAAAAATGAGAAGAGAGGGGAAAATAGTTTAATATATTAATCTTGCAACCTGCATCATTCTTCACTATTGACTCTGCTGGCTACAGATCCTGCGGTTTCTACCTCCAAGAACATCTGGACGGTCATATGCGCTTCACCTGGTGTAAATATAAATCCACACAGACCTTTGTCTGTATTCCAGCAGCTTTTCTGAAAGTCCGGGAACACAGAAATACATGTTATTAAATATACTCTTGAGAAATGGCCTTTCAGACTTCCTAAAATGAATAATAAAGGTAAAGGTTTCCCTTGCTCAAAAGCCAGTCGTATCTGACTCTAGGGTCCAGTGCTCATCTCTGTTTACAGCCAAAGAGCCAGCATTGTCTCTGTCTGTGGGCATTTCCGTGGACTTGTGGCAGGCATGCTTCAACCCCGGAGTGCACGGAACGCGGTCGGTCCCTGTTTATCTACTTGCAATTTCTTACTTTTGAACTGCTAGGTCGGACGGAGCTGATTCTGTCATGCAGTACCCGGGAATCGAGCTCCGACCTTCCAGTCAGTGAGTTCAGCGTCTTAACCGCTTGAGCCACCGCAGCCCCTACTAAAATGAATTACATGACTCTAGTCTAATTGAGGGTAGTGTACCATTCATCATCAATATCCAACATAGCAAATACATAGTTAAATATTACAGTATAGTAAAACCTCGGATAACGTTAAAACCTGGTTCCACAAGTCTTGGTGTTATCTGATTTTTAGTGTTATCCGATGCATGTTAAATTCCTATGGATCCATAGAGATACATTGTAACCACACAGGCTTTAGCGGTTGTTATCTGATGCATCCCATAGGATCTTAATGTTATCCGATGCAATTCTCCCCCCCAGATTGCTTAATGTTATGCAATTTTAGTGTTATCCGATACTAATGTTATCTGAGGTATTACTGTATAAGCATTGCAGTTTAACAGCAACTGAAGAGCCACACACAGTGATGGGATGTTACCAGTTCGGACCGGTTCACGCGAACCTGTAGCGCCCCATCAGGAGGAGTCGCGGGGGTGGGGGTGGTAAAAACCCGGGCGACTGGTTCAGTCGCCTCTCCAGCCCCCTCCAAAAATGTTTTTCCGGGCAGCCAGAATGGCTGCCCAGAACTGCGCATGCGTCAAACCTCCATTTGATGCATGCACAGTTCTATTTTTTAGTGTGCATGCGTCAAATAGAGGTTTGATGCATGCACATTTTTAAATTTTATTTTTTTGCTCCGCCCATGACATTATGACATCAGCTACGCCAACGACGTCGATGACGTCAGCTACGCCAACGACGTCGATGACGTCACAGTGGGGTAGTGAAGATTTTGACAACCCACCACTGGCCACACATCTTCCGTCAAAGTGAAGATCCCACGGATAGGTTTGCTGCATCCACGTAATAAACCCATCTGTGTGGATTCAGAGTCTTGGGCTTCTGGGAATTGAAGTCCAAGAACAGCTGGAGTGCCAAGGTTCACCATCATGGACGTAGGCTAAATATGTCACAACTTAAGCACTCACATTCCTCACCCCTTCT
Source organism: Furcifer pardalis (assembly GCA_030440675.1). Classification (NCBI taxonomy): domain Eukaryota; kingdom Metazoa; phylum Chordata; class Lepidosauria; order Squamata; family Chamaeleonidae; genus Furcifer; species Furcifer pardalis. The sequence goes on along the minus strand of CP126899.1, from coordinate 3,292,234 downwards.
GCCGTTGCCCTACCTTATTAAGTGATTTGATTTCATCTTCCTGTTCCATCCGCTGGTCGGCCGCTCTTTCCAACAGATACTGTGCCCGTTTCTTGGCCTCTTCTTCGAGGTCGTTCAACTTTTCGTTCTTTTTCCGCAACATCTCCTGCTGCTTCATGGATTTTTTCCGCTCGTTCACAGCTACCTGGGGTGAGGAGACACGAGGGAGGGTGCAGGTTGCTCATTTGCTCACAAGCTGGCTTGGTGGTACAAGAAATCACCACGTTAGACCCAACGGCAAAAAGAACGGAGGAGGAACCACTTTCTGATTCCCAACGGTCATGGAGGCGGAAGAGGCCGTGTCGGATAGACTGGCTGTGAAGGCACGCCTCGTCCCTATCCTCATGGCTGTGGCAGTCCATTGCAGTCCCGGTGTTAAATCCTGCACGTCTCATTTCATATGTGCAGCAGATGGCTCCGTGATCATACTGTGTAGATCCAGTGGCGTCACTTGGGGGGGGGGGGGCTAGTGGTCCCGGGCAGCACTTTTTGGTCTACATGTATTATTGGACTACAATTCCCAGAAGCCCTAGCGGGAGCAGGCACCAGCATCCACCAGAGGGCGGCAAATTTGGCTTCAGCCCCGGGCGGCTGAATTCCACGCTACGTTACTGTGTGGGCCACTTCATCGCAAGATGGGATCCACCTTAAACAAATTCATGTAAATGACATTTCTCCTGCTTCGGAAAAAATGCATTCTTGGATGCGAGTCACAGTAGACGACAACAACATTCTTAGTGATACAGTAGGACAGGGGTGCCCAAACTATGGTCCACAGACCAGATCTGGCCCCCAACACCAACTCATCCGGCCCGCACCACCCTCACCACTCCTGGAAGCGGAAGCACAATGCTTCCAGAAATGTTTGAGCACCCCTGCGGTAGAAGAAACCAACTTTGATTTTGTTTATTTGTTCTGAAGATTTATACGTTACTCTTCCAAGAAACATTTGTAGGATGAATAGGTGAGAAACCAATCCTAAGGCCAAGAAAGAGAAAAATAGAAAGAGCACAATAAAAAGGGAAGCAGTATAAAATCTTGCAATTAAAATAGGGTTTCTAGAGCCAGGAAACGTGAAGAGATCTTTGCTAGGCACCTAAGAAGAGAATGCACATACTAGGATGGCTTCTCTTTCAGCCTTAATGGCCGCTTCCTGTGCTTCTCGTTCTTCCTTGGTCATGACATGGGATGCCTTCTTCATGCGCTCATATTCTTCAGGGCTAAGGATAAGCGACTCTCCTGATGGATCCACTCTGGGTACCCTGAGAATGAGGGAAGAGAGAGAGAGAAAGCAATTAAGTCTTTTAGGCATGAAATATCGTCAAGGCAAATACAACCTTTGGCTGGAATTCTGCAGAAATGAAGAAAGTGGAATAGGATACAAGATCTCAAGAGTCGAGTTAAGATGTTGACTTTGGTCATGTAGTCTCAAACTGAAACATCATTTGCACATCATGGCAAGCAGTGTTGTGGTTTGCTGAAATCTGGTTTGATGTGCCTTATTTCCGCTAAGAAGTCAACGTTTGTTGACCAGGGACAAACCAAATTCTAAATTACAATTTATTCTCAGTTTAAATCATGGTTTAAATCATGACTTGCTCTGATGTATGAATCTACATCTCTGGCTGTTTATTTTGTAACTGGAACTGACAAAAAGACTGGAGAGGAACAGACAAGAAATTGGGGAAAGAATCCACAGTTCATTCAGTCATTTATCATGTTCTTTTGGGGTTTAGAAAAAACAACTAACACAAATAATGGTTTATCAAGACAAATGAATGCATGCTTTGCTTTTCGTTTAACTGGCCCAAGTGGAGAGAGCATGTCACACACCCGTGAACAGCAAATGGTACATTCACAATGGCTGTTAGATGGCAAATCTTCTGAAATCCTTATGTGGTAACTAACATATTAGGAGCGAATTCAGACTGCAGTTGGAGAAACTATTAGAATTCCAATTCCCAGAGTCATTGTGTAAGACTGCAGTAAGAACAAATAACGTGAAGGCACCTTTATGATGCTCTACTTCAAGTACTCAGGGATGTTCAAAGACATGGAGGCAGAGTTGCACAGTAAGTACTCAGTATCCAAAATAAGCCACGTCATAGTAGCAGGAAAAATGTAATAGAGATGAAACAAATAATTTAATATTTGTTGTCTTTCTATGCTTGGAACAGCCAACCCACTCTAATGTGCTGTGAAACTGGTATGAGTCTAATGCAGGGGTGCCCAAACATTCAGTGGTTCAGTGGGCCAGCCACATGGTTCCTTGAAGCGGAAGTAAAATGCCATAGATGCATCGGTGGCTGTCATAAATGCGTTTACGACAGCCCCCGGGGCATTTACGGCAGCATTCTGCGTTTCACTTCTGCTTCCGGGAGCGGCGAGGGTAGCGCGGGCCAGATGAATTGGCATTGAGGGCCAGATCTAGCCCATGGGCCGTAGTTTGGTCACCCCTGGCCACATGAAAATCATGACCAATTAGAACATGTCCTGTAATAGGTTTTTGCCTTAAAGGTGTTAACATTCTGATTTGTTTGTTGTTCCACCCGTGCTAGGATGCGATTCTTCTTCTAAACTATTGGTTAGGGGGGATATCAGTAAAAGTCAACAATCATGCTGAACCTTAGATGTCATAAAGTCCTTAGCCTCATTCCTAACAGCCTTTGGTCTCTAAGTCTTTGAATGAAGCACCACATGGATGCGAGAGACTTGCAGAGTGGGCTGGGAGGAAAGGAGAAGGAGAGAGAGCTTACACAAGGTCCCGGATGAGATCTCTTGTGATGAGTCGGATCTTCTCGGGCTTGCGGCCCCAACCAAGTTTCCTTGTTGTCGCAGCATCTTGAAGGACCACAAAGGGACTTCCCGAACGGGAGAGTTGGACTTTCTGCGGGGAAACATGTACGGTGGCAATCAGAGAACGCATAAAGGAACTGACAGTATCGTTACTTCTATAAGCCTTCCATTGTGTGCCAAGAAAGGTTATCGTATCTGTCTATCCTACAAGCCTTCCATTCTTCTGGTGCATCTTCATTCATTCATTCTTCCGATTTTGTATGCCGCCCTACTCAGTAACAACCGATTCAGGGCAGTCAGTTCACAACAACAAAACAATCAACAATGTAGTACAATATAATACAGTAAAATATAACGAAAGAAACAATGGAATAGGACGAGTGATACCATGTAGCCGAACAATCAACAAAGCAAGATACCAAAACAATCGAGCAACACACTATAACAATATAAGCAAACAGTACAATGATACACTCGAGCAATTGAATGCAGCAATAAATCAAACAATACAATGTTGCAATACAATTAATCACGTATCATACATGCAGCCTCCCTCCCCCACCCGCAGCCGCCGGCAATTTCTCCCCTCCGAGCGACGATAGTGGAGGCTGGAGGGGGGCAGAAGCCTCGGTCTCACCGCCTGCAGACAGCACCTTTTATTGACCCACCGGGCGTCGGTGGAGGGGCCCAGAGAGTGGGCAGGGAGCTCTGGCTATCTTCTGAATATCCACCCACCCCATCATTGACTGGACAGTTAACAAGTGCAGTAGTGGCTCTGGTCTAAATGCCATGGTTGTGGCGGATCAAGATACATGCAGAAGCAGGTTGGGGCTTCTTTGGAGGGTGCCCCAGATGGGTGAATACCCCTTGAGAAAGGCACATTGAGTGGTTAATGAAGCCACGGGCGCTTCTCCTGTGTTCGCCTCTTGCTTAGCTCAAGAATTTGGCTGCTGTCAGTTAGGGTGACATGTGAAAGCTTGGACCCATGTCTGTGAAAGCAAAACTCAACTGGGGGGGGGGGGGTTCTCACCTTGACCATCCCAAATAGACCTTCCTCAACTTCCGAGTTGGCGGCCTTCGTTCTGTACCGTATGCGTGAGTACCGGGAACGGGCAGAGGAAACATCAGACGAACCACCCAGGGAACGCACACTGTCCGGCTGAGAGAAAGGAAGACAGAAGTGGCAACACACGGGAGAATTTGATGCTTGGACACCTTTCATGTGTGTGTTTCTTTATATGTTTCAAAAATTAAAATGAAGTTGTTTTAAAAAACAGATAGTTGAATAATGGGGAAAGTATATTATCAATACACATTATTTATCCAACAATGCTTATGAGCCCGATTGTTTTTTACAACTTATTTTAATTTACTAAAGCTATCAATGTCAGTAAAACAGCAACACCAGTAAAATACTGTAGTTTAAATATGTTTATCTACAAGGAATACATTGCAAGATACTAGCTCAACATGTATCTTATACACTGTAATCCTAGATGTTATATTTTATACCACATTTTTTTTTACTATGCATATATTATGATTTTCACATTATATATACTAAAGGTCACCCTTGCTTGAAAGCCAGTCGTATCCGACTCTAGGGTTTTATTTATTTATCCAATTTTGTTATCCTGCCCCAATTAGGTAGACCCCAACTCTGAGCGGCTTACAACATTACAAAAAGACATAACTTAAAACAATAGTATATAGTACGTAGCCAGCCAATCTGGCACTTCAGAACACCTTGTATCTATTAAAATTCAATATATTCATTACAATTACAATTACAATTGACTAAATGTTAAAAATTCAGTCAAAATTAAATTAAAATTAATTTTAAAAATTATAAAAGTTATACTTACATAGCTTCAAACCAGCAATAGGTCAGAGCAGGGGGGTGGGGGGTGGGTGGTTGACTCAATTAGATCAGCCACCCAGCATGAGATCCAACATTCTTAGATCCCCATACTTGCCCTGCCAGCCAGGTTTTAAGAGTTCAGTGCTCATCTGTTTATAGCCGAAGAGCCAGTGCTGTCTGTGCCTGCAGACGTTTCCATAGACATCTGGCAGGCATGCTTCGACAATGGAGTGCACAGAACGCCGTTTCCCTTCCCACCCAAGTGGTCTCTACTTATCTATTTGCAATTTCTTGCTTTCAAACTGCTAGGCTGGCAGGAGCAGAGACAGAGATGGGGAGCTCATTCCGTCCTACAGTACCCGGGTCTCGAAGTGCTGACCTGCTGCCTTCCAGTCAGCGCCTTAACCACTTGAGCCACTGAAGTCCCCATGATATAGACTAGACTAGAGCTTATTCAATTAAATTTAGTTAGAGCATTTGTTTTGCAACCCCACCACAATGTATTCAATTTTGTAAACATTTTCTCTCTAATATCTGACCTGGTCTTTGACTGTAATAATTGAATATATCAATCAATCAAACTTCATTGCAGTCGATGACCAGTACAGTAAAAAGGGGTTAGGTGCATGAAATATCATCAAAATGCACCCCCCATAAACACCTTCATTTGGAATTGAATATATTAATTTACCGTGGGGGTGCCCAAACTACGGTCCGTGGGCCGGATCCGGCCCATGATGCCAATTCATCCAGCCTGTGCCGCCCTCATCGCTCCCGCAAGCAGAAGTAAAATGTGCCATGGGCGCATTTTAGTTCCGCTTCCGGGAGCGACGCGGGCCGGAGGAATTGGCATCAGCCGCCGGATGCGGCCCACGAGCCGTAGTAGTTTGAGCATCCCCTACCAAGGGTAGTAGTCGTGTGAGTTTTCTGCCCAGTGTTGTAAAGGCCACAACGTTTGGGATCCAAAGGGAAGAAGTGGAAGAGTCCCCCGTTTGAATAGTGAAAGAAGAAGCATCTCTCGTCCAGCAGCTCACCATTTGGGTCGCTTCCGCAGGCTCTGAAGAGCCCCGTTTACCGGTCGCTATAGCAACAGGCGACGCATGCGCCCTTCCGCACTCGCCTCCTCTCCCTCCGCCCACGTGACCCAATTTAGAGCGGGAGGGCGGGAAAAGGGGGCGGGGCGTTCCTGGCGTCTATTTTATGAATGGAAGGCTCGCCCTGTTAGGTTGCCTTTATTATCAAGCATCATCTTGTATATATCAGACATGAAGTCTGAATAGCTATAAATAAAATGACATTCCAATTTTCATTTGGCACTAGGAGGGGAGGCACTTTCTGTTGTTCAGTCGCACAGTCGACTCGGACCTTTTGCAACCCCATCATCCCATGGACCACCATTGCCCGCCAGGCACCCCCCTGGCCTCCATCATCATCCTCAGCCCGCCCAGCTCTCTGCCCACTGCACCCACAATATACCATCTGGCCAGTGGTGAGCAGCAAAAAAAAATTCAGCTGCCACGTCGTGGGCAGACCTACGCCGTGGGCGATCTAGTCATGCCTGCTATATGGCCATGCAAACAAAAAATTCACATAGTCAAAGCAATGGTATTCCCTGTGGCAATGTAGGGTTGTGAGAGCTAGACCATAAGAAAAGCTGAGCACAGAATAATAGGTGCCTTTGAGATGTGGTGCTGGAGGGGAGTTTTGAGAGTCCCCTGGACAGCGAGGAGAACAAATAGGTTTGTCGGTCTTAGAAGAAATCGATCCTGACTGCTCCCTAGAAGGTCAAATAGTAAAGATGAAGCTGAAGTAGTTTTGGACATCAAATGTGAAGAGAATACTCGCTTGAGAAAGCCTTGATGCTGGGAAGGGTGGAGGCCAAAAGAAGAAGGAAGGGGGTGGCCAAAAATGAGATGGCTAGATGGTATTGTGGACACAATGGGCACAGAGCTGAGCGAGTTGAGGAGGAGGGTGGAGGACAGAAGTGCCTGGCGGACAGTGGTCCATGGGGTCATCGCAAAGGGTCGGAATTGACTGTGCGACTGAACAACAAAAAATACACCTGCAAACAGGCAGCACTGGCTCTTTGGCTGTAAATGGGAGCAAGGGGGACCTTGAACCACTTTCAGGGACAAAACCTAGTGCTAACCCTGATTTAGTTGTTAAGTGAGTTTTTGGTTGGTTTTAGTTGTTAAGCGAGGTGACCATTGAGAGAAAATTCTGCTCTTTAAGCGAGTTTGTCTCTAAGTGAAGTGCTCTTTATGCGACGTTTTACTGTACAACTAACTAAAACTGACATGGTTGGATCTGAATTGTTTCACTAATAAACAGTCAATGGTTCCAGGCCCCGGGGGGGGGGGGGGCGACGACGACGACGACGACGACCGTCTTCAATAGCAAAATATTTATAGCTTAATAAAGTTGGAGGCTTGGTGAACTGGAATTTATAAAGCATGTGCCCCTTCTAGAAGGTAACCCTTGGTCAGCTACGCCTCTCCCCCGGTTGACCTCCAGCCTACCGACCATTAAACTTCATTTATTAGCCAAGTTTGGAAGGCAAACAGCTGATTATTGACTTGCTGGGCTGAATCGTGGCCACTGATCCATAGAGAATCCAGGTCATTGCACATGGATGATGGATGTGGTCAAGACGGAGCCCAATGGTTATGAATGACTGCAAGATAGTTTGGGTGTGTAATTACCTCCCCCCTACCCCACCCCGTTCCACCCTCCTTCAGTGCATTCAGGTGAACATTTCTTTCTGATGCGTTGGGTTAACAGCTGTGAACCTCCATCCTGGCAGGTCTCAGATTCAAAACAACAAAGACTAAAACTCTTCTCCTAGTCACAGAAAAGGATAAATCAGATTATTTCCTCTTCTTTCTTCAGGTGCCGTATCTGATTATTAGCGATCACCATGACGATTGTCCGGGGGGACAATGAAATCCAGTGGCTTCCCATTTGCTTTCCTGTGCCATGGATCCAGTTCCACAATATGTTCTTTCTAATCAAGTTTAGATAAGTTTGATTGATAAAGAACATATAAGTTGTCTTATAAATTTTGTTTTATTAATAATAAAGAACATTGCGATTAGAAATAATACATTGTGGAGAGTCTTTATAAATAATTAAGAGTTTTCTTTAACACAGACAACTGTTGTACAGCACAACGTGTCCATCACACATCGGGTTCCATCTCTTCCGACCCCCAATGCTGGCCTGTTTGCACATTCCAGTCACTCTGGTATGTTCTAAAAAGATCTCACCTGCATTGAAATCTTCATTTTGGATGAGGCTACAACTCAAGGTATAAACCATACTCTGATGTTTTATGGCAGCATTTATTGGGGGGGGGGGGAGAGAACCACCAGTCCGGCCCACTTAGCTGTCTGAGGAGGTGTTGTCTGGCCCCTGGAGTAAAATGGTTGGGGACCCCATGGTCTGGCCAATCAAGGAATTAGGAAGAGAGCTCTTTGAATTGCTTTGGGAGGTGGTAGAAACTCATAAATTCTTCAACAGAGGTTGAATGGTCAACTGCCAGGGAGATTTTAGATGTAGGCTTCCTGTTCTGGATTCCCCCCAGAGTCCCTTTAAGCTTTCCAACCACCTGACACACTGATCCTCGTTCAACTCCCTTCCTTCCACTTTGTTCCAGTTATGTCAGCGGTGTGATGCAAGGTTGTACGGTTCACAGGTCTATGCAGAGCATCTTTTCATGTCATTTAGCAGCCGACACCCCCAAGGAGAGTAACACTTTAACTAAACCTGGTGGTTTTTATAAAGCTCTTGGCCAACTTTGAGACACCGCAAGCGTCCATTCTCCTTATCATGGACGCTGGCTCCCGGCTCGTGGGGTGCTAATTTTGTGCTCAAAGGACAGTAGAGAGTCAACAGGGATTTCAACCTGCAAGTCCAGAATCTTCAGCCCCAAACCGAGGAGGACAATTGTAGCTGTTTTTGGAGTGGTCACTCTTTCTAGCATTGTGCCTAAACAATTCAACCCCACCAGGGCTGCTCCTCCTCCTTGGGGTTTAAGGTTTGCTGACCACCTCACCATGGCGTTTGCAGACATCCTTGACAGTCTAGGCGGCATGGGCCACTTCCAGAGGCTTTCGGTCGCCTTCCTGGCTCTCCCCTTGACAATGTTGGCCTGCCACAACCTTCTGCAGAACTTCACGGCTGGCATCCCTGGGCACCATTGCCAAATCCGCATCACAACCGCCAACTCTACCCGCTCCGGCAACAGCAACGCAACCCAAGAGCTTGGCGCCCACAACCTCCTTCGGATCTCCGTCCCCGTGGATGGGAACCAGAAGGCAGAGAGTTGTCGCCGCTTCGTCACCACTCAGTGGAGGCTCCTCGATCCCAACGGCACCCTTGCAAATGAAACTGCTATGGACACTGAGCCGTGTACAGATGGGTGGACCTATGATAGAAGCCTCTTCACCAACACCATTGTCAGTGAGGTGAGCACAAATAGCTTCTTTCTCCTCTTCCTCCTTCCCCCATCAAGTGTCAAGGGAAATGCACATTTATTGTTCTGGCACTTCTAGCGGACTCTGTTGGTCTTATTCGGTCTGCTTAGATAATAATAATTTTGTGTCAAGGATTTCTCTGGGTCGAAAGGATTTTTGCTAGAGAAACTCTGCTCAAGGGATACCTCAGTGAGACTCCTGAGGCCTATGTCCCCAAGTGCAGCCCTTGGATATCGAAACCCAACCTTCCAGTCTTCCAGCCCAGTGTCTTTACCACTAAGCTGCGTCTGGTTAGATGAGAGCCTATTTACATAACTTTTATAGATTTTTTTAAGCAATGGGTCATCTGTCGTCGGCTTGCAACTTCACATGAGACCCTTCGGCCAGGTCTTTTCAGGGTAATCCAGGATGGCTTTAATGACTACCATAACGGTCCAGTGGTGCAAGGCCACTCCATACTTCACCTAGTTCTAGCAATCCCTTAAATCAGTGGTGCCCAAACTAAGGCCCGGGGCCCAGTTGCGGCCCCCAACGCCAATTCATCCGGCCCGCGAAGCCCTTGTTGCTCCTGGAAGCGGAAGTGAAACACGCCCGTATGGGTGCGTTTTATTTCCGCTTCCAGGAGCGACAAGGCTTTGTGGGCTGGATGAATTGGTATCGGGGGCCACAACCAGCCCACAGGCATTAGTGACTGGCTACCTGAACCACATGATCGGCCCACGGCCCAAAAAGTTTGAGCACCCCTGCCTTAAATGGACTTCTATCAATGTGGACGTGGGGTTGGACTTTGAAATAGTACAAGAAAACCGAATAAGACCAACTGAGGCGCATTAAAAAAAGGAGTACATACAGCAAAACTCCAACTTATGTAAAAAGTCTGTTCCGTTGGCTTTTATGTAAATCAGTTTTTTACTTGACTCGAAGCAAGCCCATAGGAAAAATGAATCTTGACGCAACTCAAAGCAAACCCGTAAGAAAAATGATTTTTTTATGTAACTTGAAGCAAACCCATAGGAAAATTGTTTTTATGTAACTCAAAGCAAACCCATAGAAAATTGCATTACGTAAATCAGCTGGTCTAGCTGAGGACGGCGTTGAGCCCTTGCTCTGTCGTGGACGTCGAGCCCCAGGCTCTGTCAGGGATAGTGTGGGTCTATCTGTTGGGTTGTATGATATTTTTATTTCCATGTACTGTATTTTGACATTAGTAACATTGTCCAGACTGCAGTGGCTCAAGTGGCTAAGACACTGACTACGAGGTGTGGAAGGTCAGCAGTTCGATTCCTGAGTACTGCAGGATGGAATGAGCCCCCATCTCTGTCCCAGCTCCTGCCAACCTAGCCGTTCAAAAGCAAGAAATTGCAAGTAGATAAATAGGGACCACTTCGGTGGGAAGGTAACAGTGCTCCGTGCGCTCCAGTGTCTAGTCATGCCTGCCACCTAACCACGGAAACGTCTGCAGAAGTAGACAGTGCTGGCTCTTCAGCTTTGAAACAGAGATGAGCACTGAACCCTAGAGTTGGATACAACTGGCTTTCGAGCAAGGGAAACCTTTACCTAACATTGTCAGCTGCTCCAAGTCGCTTCGGCGAGGGGAGCAGCATACAAATCTAATGAAATGAAATAAATAAATAAAATTGGGGCATGGGTTTAGTGCAAAAATCATTACATACGTCGAATTTTACATAATTCAAGGCATACGTAAGTCGGGGATTTACTGTATTCTGTTACAGGGGTTCAAAAATAAATAGTTGGGAGGACGTTGCAGAGTTCCAGCAAGAAATCTGGACGCACAAAGCTTGGAGAAACTGACCAGGTCAGGTCTGGCTAGATCAGACCAGGCTGTAGAACCGTAAGCAGGGGCAATCATCCCCGTCCTTACTGTGGTTCATCCATGCTTTGCGCCTCCCCATGTGGTCCACTGTGGTTCCAACAGGGCTTCGTGTCTACAGGGGTTCTCATAATGCCTATGCTTTCCATTTGTTTTATTTTTCCCACCAGTGGGATTTGGTGTGCGATGCCAGGACCCTGAGGCAGATGGCCCAGTCCATTTATATGGCTGGGGTGCTGATCGGATCAATACTCTTCGGGGGCCTCTCGGACAGGTAAGCAGCAGGCCAGCCCTACTCTGGTGACGGCTACTTTGTCTTGCTGGCTAATCTTTCTCATAGAGTCAGGCGAAAGGAACTGCAGAATGAACTCACCAAAGGGTGCCTTTTTTTTTTTTTGCTTAGGTGAGGTTTTTAGGTAGTGTTTGTGTTTTATTGTCATGTTTTTTGTTTTTTATTACTTGTAATCGCCCTGAGTCATTTCGGTGAGAAGGGCGGAGGAGAAATAGGAACTGATGATGATGATGACGACGACGACAACAACAACAACAACAATAATAGAATCAATATATGTAATGTTAACATCAGCCAGGCAATGTATTGCAGGAAATGGGGGGAAATGATAAAAATTGAAGATTGGTACTGTATAAAGAAATGCGGGAACTTGCCTTAAATGATAAGTTAACATGGGAACTGAACATTTTAAAAAAAGGCATAGTTCAAGAAAATAGATTTTGGGAAATTTGGCGACTATTTGTGGAATCTACGCTGAGTAGGAGAGGAGGAATAAAGCCAGCACCAAACCAAATGAGTTTTTGGAAATATTGAAGAAGGCTGTGATATCCCATGATCTTCCGGGCGGTGTATATATCACTGGGGTGTGTAAAGTAAATAAATAAATAAAAATCAAAAATAAAACCCTTCCATCAGATAAGACTTTTCTAACACATATACATACCCACTCGCTTGCGGAGAGATACAGAATCTGGCCGGTTACTGCCAGAAACGGGTACCAATGAGGACTTAACTTTGGCCAGTGACCAAGCCAAGAAAGTGGCTTCATTTTGACAGTGATGAAAGAAGAACTTGATTGCTGAGTTTCTCCAGAACTTGGTGTTCCGTTATTTTTTTAAAAAAAATTGGTATTTTTTTTCCATGCAAGGGGATACAGTAAAACCTCATATAACACTAAAACCTGGTTCCACAAGTCTTGGTGTTATATGATTTTTAGTGTTATCTGATCCTCTATGGGATCCATAGAGATACATTGTAACCACACAGGCTTTAGCGGTTGTTATCTGAAGCATCCCATAGGATCTTAATGTTATCTGATGCAATTCTTCCCCCCAGATTCCTTAATGTTATGCGATTTTCGTGTTATTCGATACTAATGTTATATGAGGTATTACTGTAGTTGTTAATCATTATTGTTAATTATCAAAGGATTGAGCTTTGAGCGCTGGACTACTGCCAGGGTGCCGCATGCAGTCACGATTGTCGTTTAGTGTACTTGGTGAACGGCATAGTGGAACTCACTGGGACTCAGGATGTGATTTCACAGCGAAGCGAATACAATTTACTTGCATTCTCTTCACTGTCAAGTCACACCAGGATTGTGGGTTTCCCCAGGCCAGTTCCTGGGGAAAACCTTATTTGGAGCATTCTTGCACATGGTTGAAGCTTTAGAAGAACTACTTAATAAACTGCGAACAAGGAGATATTTCCTCTTTTTCTCTATTTCTTTAAAAAAATTCTGCCTAGCTGCCCTAGCACATGAGAACTACCACCAAGCTGTTTAAAAAAGAGAGATAAATTATAATATATGCACAAAATCCAGCTTTTCTCAGCTGAATCTTTGCCCTACCTTATAATGCACTAGTTTTCCCCAGTTTGTTTGATTTGAAATGCACCTGCAAGTAGACCCAAAAATGCTGTTTGGCGCTATTGTTATAGGGGACTCATTCTGAGAACGACCATGGACCATGGATGCTTGAATCTGTGGATAACAGCAAACCCTATGTTTACACTGCAGGCAGTGGTCTGTAGTGGTAATGCCCCACAGGCTTACATATATATTATGCACTTCAATTTTTTTAAATTGAATATTTTTTAAACTGTGAATAACTGAACCCATGGGGAGGGAGTGACCTGTATTTTCAAATATGTGTGGGTGTACGAGAGAAAGAGTGGAACTGCCCCCTCATCTGCTACCAAACTACAGCCCAGGGGCTGAATCCAGCCCCAACACCAATTCATCCGTCCCACAAAGCCCCCATTGCTCCTGAAAGTGGAAGTAAAACGTGCCCATACAGGTGCATTTACTTCCACCTCCAGGAGCGACGAGGGCTCAGTGGGCCGGATGAATAGGCGCCAGGGGCCGGATCTAGCCTCTGGGCCATAGTGACCAGCTCCTTCAACCACGTGACTGGCCTGCAGCCCGAAACGTTCAGGCACCACCCCTGAATTTAAACATGAGTGATTGCAAGGAAGGCAGCAAAGAAAAGCAGTAAGTAGGTAAAATTAAAAATAATAATAATACTCTCTGATGGATTTGAAAAAGAAACATTTCCGTATAAACATAATGAAATGAAATAAGCAAGCTTAGCCACCATGGTGGGGGGGCGGCTAAAGGGTTTCTGAGGAGAGTCAAGTTGAGAAGCATTTGTGAAGACCACCTGTGTGTTCCGGCCCTTTAGGTTTGGACGGAAGGCCCTCCTTGTTTGGTCCTACCTGCAGATGGGCGTGACTGGAGTCTGCACCGCCTTTGCTCCAAACTTCACCACCTACTGCGTTTTCCGCTTCTTGTGCGGCATGGGGATGTCCGGGGTTGTGCTCAATTCCGTCTCCTTATGTGAGTACTTCCGTCCTTCACTCCTTCTGACCCTTTAGGATTGGATGCCTGGCTGCAGGGTTTGGTGGAAGTCCAGTGGCCCTCTTTTTGGAACCCAACAGGTCTGGTCTCCCTGGAGGCACAGGATGGCAACCTCCTCGCTTCTCATGGTTCACTCCAAAATAAGATAAAGGATAACGGTCGCCCTTGCTCAAAGGCCACTCATATCCAACTTGTTTTCGAACTGCTAGGTTGGCAGGAGCTGGGATGGAGACGGGAGCTCATTCCCGTCTCCTGCAGTCCTCGGGAACCGAACTGCTGACCTGCCGGCCTTCCAGTCAGCGTCTTAGCCCCTTGATGAAGGGCAGCAGCTTCATCAATACTGGCCAGGGGCCGAAAAGGACTTCCGCCGCGAGCTTGTGCCAAAAGGGCTTAGGGCCAACTCGTGGTATGGGTGTCACACTGCAATGTGGAAGGCAAACGGAAGGCCACTGCATTATATTGTTTCCAGGCCAACCTTCATGGATGATCACCATAATGGGAGCCAATATTCAGAATCGGATGTGGCACTTGAAGAAGATGAAAAAGTAGGTGGTCACACACGACCATAGTACATAGAACGAGTTGTCTTTAAACTCAAAGAAAGCTGTACAGTGTGCAAACAATAGCTGATTTTGTTGTTCAGTTGCACAGTCATCCAATGTTTATGACCCCATGGACCACCGCATGCCAGGTTCTTCTATCATCTGCCATCCTCTGTCGTCTGCCCAGATCTACGCCCACCACATTGATGATGCCATCTCATCTTCTGACACCCTCTTCTCCTTTTGCCTTCGATCTTCCCTAGCATCAAGGCCTTCACAAGTGAGTCCTCTCTTCTCATTTGGTGGCCAAAGGACTTCAGCTTCAGTATTTGTCCTTCCAAGGAACAGTCAGGGCTGATTTCTTCCGTGATCGACTGATTTCATCTCCTCACAGTCCAGGGGACTTTCAAGAGTCTCCTCCAGCACCACAGTTCAAAAGAGTCTGTTCTTCTGCGTTAAGTCTTCCTTAGGGTCCAGCCCTCATAACCATACATCACTACTAGGAAGACCATTGCTTTGACTATGCAGGCTTTCGTTGGCAGGGCGGCGTCTCTACTTTTTATTATGCTTTTTATTATGTCTCGCTCTAGGCATGGAATGGATCCCCACCAAATATCGAGCCATTGTGGGCACCATCAACGGCTACTGCTATACCACTGGGCAGTTGATTTTGGCCGGAGTGGCCTACGCTATCCCAGACTGGCGCTGGTTACAACTGGCGGTTTCTCTTCCTTTCTTTGTGTTTTTCCTTTACTCGTGGTAGGTTTGCATGTCCGGTCAGAGTCTGCCACATGCCAAGTTGGGGGGGGGGGGGATAAATTTAAATTACTGGTTTATACGTAAAGGTAAAGGTCACCTTTGCTCAAAAACCAGTTGTATCCGACTCCAGGGTTCAGTGCTCATCTCTGTTTATAGCCAAAGAACCAGTGCTGTCGGCGTTTTCAGACATTTCTGTGGACATGTGGCAGGCATGACTGAAGCACGGAATGCTGTTTACCTTCCCACCGAAGTAGTATCTATTTATCTACTTGCAATGTCTGGCTTCCAAACTGCTAGGATGACAGGAGCTGGGACAGAGACAGGAGCTCAGTCCGTCGTGCAGTCATCGTCATCGGTTGCTACTCATGTCTGAGCGCACATTTCCCCTGAAGGACAGTGAAAATGTGGATGTAGTGGAGTGACACATCCACCGGCTGAGAAAATGACCCCCATCATGCAGTACTCGGGTTTGAACTGCTAACCTGCCCAAACTTCTGGTAGTCAAGTTCAGCGTCTTAACCGCTAAGCCACTGCAATCAGATCACATTTAAAAATCCAGAATAATTAATTAGCTAGTTGCGTTAAAAGGGACTGCGGTGGTTCAAGTGGTTAAGACACTGACTGGAAGGAGGGAGGTCAGCAGTTTGACTCCTGAGTACTTCAGGATGGAGTGAGCTCCCGTCTCTGTCCCAGCTCCTGCCAACCTAGCAGTTTGAAAGCAAGAAATTGCAAGGAGATAAATAGGGACCACTTTGGTGGCAAGGTAAACAGCGTTCTGTAAGCTCCAATGTCTAGTCATGCCTGCCACATGACCACATGTGGATTAAATCCCACTTGAATCCCCCTTGAGGGAGGGCAGCAGCTTCATCCATCCTGGTCTGGAGCTGAGGAGGACTTTGTGTGCCAAAAGGGCTCAGGACCCAAAACGTGACTGGAACTGGATCAGTGGTACCATGGGTATCATGCTGTGATGTGGAAGGCAAACAAAAAGCCACTGCGTTGTGGGTGATGGTCTTCAAGTGGATTACCCATAGGCACTCAATATAAGCCGACCCGAATATAAGCCAAGGTACCTAATTTTGACCTGAAAACTCAGGAAAATAGATTGACCCGAGTATAAGCCAAGGGTGGGAACTGCAGCAGCTGCTAGTGAGTTCCGATAATCAAAATACAGTACATGAAACTATGGTAAAATTAATTAAATTATTGGTGCATCTGAATCTGGCACAGTCTTGGGATCCTCGTGGTTGTTGACCCAGTATAAGCCGTGTCCCTTTTTTGGAGCTCATTTTTGGGGCTAAAAAACTTGGCTTATACTCGAGTATATGCGGTAAATTTTACTTGAGCCACTCCTGCTGTATGACTTGCTTCCCAAAACCTCTCTTCTTCTTCTTCTTCTTCTTCTTCTTCTTTGCAGGCTTTTTGAGGAATCAGCCCGTTGGATGGTTATTTCAGGAAAGCAGGAACGGGCCGTGAAAGGTCTGAAGCGGGTTGCTCGGATCAACCGGAGGAACCAGGAAGGAGAGAAGCTCAGCGTGGAGGTAGGATGAAATCGGAGCTGTAGCCAGGAGTCTAGATGGGGGGGACAAATGTTTTTTCAAGAGGGGGAACAATGTTTCACACACACACACAGACACACACACACACACATGGTGCCACAGACGGTGCCCTTTAATGCCTTGCAAGCATGGGTGTGGGACTCTAGCTAGGAACTTGAGATGGACCATTTAAAACATAATGTATATATCGACTGCAGTGGCGAAATGTCAGCAGTTCAAAACCCGAGTGAGGGGCTGCCTCTGTCCCAGCTCCTGCCAACCCAGCAGTTCGAAAGCAAGAAATTGCAAGTACCGTAGATCGGTACAATTTGGTAATGCATGTAGATCTTGATTTCTCGATCCCCTTCCACCATTCCTTTTTGCTCCCTTTTTCTTTTAGGATCTGAAATTGAGCATGCAGAAGGAGCTGTCTTCCAACAAAGCCAGCCACAGCATGGCAGACCTTGTACGGACACCCACCATCTTCAAAATCTCCTGTGGGGTCTCCTCTTACTGGTAAATCCGTCCCTATTCTTTTCTCTTGCTGGCACTGTGTTTTGCTCCTGGGGGAAGTAGGGTTGCCAGAATCCTGCTTATCAAAAACCAGGTGGGACTCCCTGCTTAACCTAACAGTTCGAAAGGAATAAATTGCAAGTCGATAAACAGGCACCACTTCAGCGGGAAGGTGAACGGCGTTCCATCTAGTCATGCCTGTCAGACGGCCGCGGAAACATCTGCAGACACAGATGGCGCTGGCTCTTTGGCTATAACTGGAGATGAGCACTGAATCCTAGAGTCAGATACAGCTGGCTTTCAAGCAAGGGAAACCTTTACCTTTAGTACACAGCTCCCCACACACAACTCCGGCATGTCTTTGGTGTTCAGAGAGTCGCACAACCAGTACATTATCAAGCACACGAAGGGCAGTTTGTTGGATTAGGGATACTCAATTCTTCCTTTACAGGATTCTGCCATTCCACACCGAAGAATCTCTCGTTACAACGATTTTGCGGCTGGGAATAATATATATGATTTATATAATGTTGAATGTGCTGATTCCAAAAATGAACTCAGAATTTGCCTATCACAGATCTGGCGAACCTTTTAAAGACGCAGAGTACCCAAACTACAACACAAAACCCACTTATTTATCACAAAGTGCCAACATAGCAACAGGGGAGGAAGGAAAAGCTCCCATTGGGCTGCTGGGCACAGGGGCGGGGCAACCTCTGTGCTGGGGGGAGGGAGGAAGTGTTCCCATTGGGCTGCTGGGCACAGGGGCGGGGCGAACTCTGTGCTGGGGGGAGGAAGTGCTCCCCTGGCTTAAAAGGTCTCTTCCGACTCATTTATTGTATGATCTATGATTCCATGAGTTGTAGTACTGTACTGTATTCTGATTTGCCTTTTTCCCAACGTAGGTTTGCCACTAGCTTCGCCTATTATGGGCTGGTCATGGATCTGCAAAACTTTGGCTTCAACATCTACCTGACCCTGCTGGTCTTTGGGGCGGTCGACTTCCCTGCAAAGTTCATCTCTGTCCTGATTATCACATTGGTTGGGCGACGGTTCTGCCAGGCGTCGTCCCTCATCCTGGCCGGGCTGTGTATCTTAGCCAACATCTTTGTGCCTCAAGGTGAGGGTTGCGCCAGGAACAGGGTGGGTGCATGGAGAAACAAGACATGGCTTTTGCCTGGTAAGGCAGATCAGGGAGAGGCAGGGAAGACACCTTACTTCAGCAGGTAATTTTAAACCAAAGAAATACCTTTAAAGGTTCTGAATCAGCTTGAAATCACTGGTCTAGCTCTACCAGGAGGAAGATTCAAGTACAGTACAGTGGAACCTCGTATAACGAATGCATCATTCAACGAAGAAAATGTACAACGAAGAGAATTTGAAGAAAAAAGTTGCATTGTACAATTTTTGTTGTACAATGCAATGCTTCTCTACAGGGGGGAAATCATACAACGAATGACTATACTGTACAATGAAAAATTTTCTTTGTACAATTTTTCCCATTGAGATTTTTGTTGTATGATTTTTCCCATAGGGATTTTCATTGTATGATGCATGCATTGTACAACGAAAAAATCGTACAACAAAGTGCCTTGTGGAACCAATTATTTTCATTATACGAGGTTTCACTGTACAGTTGTTCCTTGCTTAAAGAACATAATGCGTCCCACAGGATTGCTCTTTAAGCGAGTTTACTCTTTAAGCGAAACACCATTGTAAGTGACCAATTGTGTGTGGGGGGGGGATTGTGAACCCCAATTTATTTGTTAAGCGAGTTTTTGGTTGGTTTTATTTGTTAAGCGAAGTGAACATTCAGAGAAAATTCTGCTCTTTAAGCGAGTTACTCTTTAAGCGAGGCACTCTTTATGCGAGGTTTGACTATATAGTCATATTGGAATGTAATGTATTGTTTGTAAGCCGCCCTGAGTCGCTACGGCGAGTGGGCGGCAATATAAATTTGAACTAATAATAAATAAATAAATAGTCAAACCTCTGCATACAAATTTAATTTGATCCTTGAAGTTGGTTATATCTTGAAAAATTATTATTTCAAATTTCTCATTGGAATGCATTGAATGCAATTTCCCATAGGAATGCATTGACTTTCATGTCTCGAAAAAAATCTATTAAAAATTATTATCTCAAAACTGATTTTTTCCCCTGAGAGTTCCAAATGTATCTTGAGTTTTTCTTAAGTCAAACCGTTCTTATCTCAAGGTTTGACTATACACAGTGGGGTAGCGGGGGGGGGGGAGTTCTATCACGATTCATCCTATAAGTCACTTCAAAGGAAAAAAATACAGTCATATATCCCTTCTCTATTGATGCCAAAGCATAAAACGTTCTCCTTCGTTCTATAGATTTGAGCAATCTGCGAGTAACTTTTGCTGTGCTCGGGAAGGGGGCCTTAGCAGCTTCCTTCAACTGCGCCTACATCTTTACTGGAGAACTTTTCCCAACGGTCATCAGGTGGGTCAAAGCAATTAACGTTGGTCCTCCTTCGGTTCTGCTTCCCAGAGAGGTCGGTTTCTGTGAACAGCACCTTGTTTTGCTGTCTGCTTCTGCAGACGTTTCCGTTGTCATGTGGCAGGCATGACTTAAGACACCGGAGCGCGCCGAACGCTGTTTCCCTTCCCACCGAAGTGGTCCTTATTTATCTCCTTGCAATGTCTTGCTTTTGAACTGCTAGGTTGGCAGGAGCTGGGACAGAGACGGGAGCTCATTCCGTCCTGCAGTACTCGGGGATCGAACTGCTGACCTCTCACCTTCGAGTCAGCATCTTAGCCACTTGATCTTAGCTCTGTCTGATGAAGTGGACTTGATCCGCGAAAGCTAACAATAAAAATATAGCAGTTAGTCTTTAAAGTGCTACAGTGTTTTTTATTTTATTTTATTTTGTTTATTTTGTTTTGTTTTCTGAGATACTTCATCTACTGCTACTTCTAAGTTCACATTATTTTTTCCAATTTTTCTCAATCTCTTGCCTTGCTACCATTTTAAAAAAATTGATATCAGATCTTTCTTATTTACATCTAATTTCTTATCTTCTATATCCGTTAATAATGCTAGACTTTGTAACTTTTTTATATAAAAAAAATAATGCCACTCTGAGCTAAATGGAAGGAAGTCTCTCCAACATCCGGAGGGCAGGCGGTTGCTCCAGGCATCTTCTTAACAGACAAACCTGGCTGGGATCAAAACAACTTCAAGACTTATGTTTTTCCATGCCAGGCAATCCGGACTGGGCTGCGGTGGCACCATGGCCCGGGTGGGGAGCATGATCGCTCCTATGGTGCAGCTAACGGGAGAGTTTTACCCACCCCTGCCGCTCATCATCTATGGAGCTTCTCCTATTATCTCCGGCATCATCACCTGTTTCCTTCCGGAGACACGGAACGTACCCCTGCCGGAGACGATTGAGCAAGTGGAAAGACGGTGAGTTTCTAAAACCAGTTTTCCAGACAGAAATTGGATGGTCAGAGATGCCTTGCATTCTCTACTCACCTATCAAAGGCCATCTAGTAAAGTTATCAACCTTTTTAAGCAGTGGGCCGGGCCATGCTCCCTGAGAAAGCTTTGGGGGCTGGACGGCCATTTTGCCCTTCCTCCACCACATGGCACTTCCTGATGTGGTGGAGGTGGTGGTGGTGGGCACATGAAATGGTGCCATCAGTTGAGAATCCCTGCTTTAAATGAAGACTTCCTGGAATAATGAGGGGATGGACCCAATGACCCTGTGGAGGGACCTTCCGACTCCCAATTTTTATGATTCTAAGCCAATGATGGTGACAAAAAGGTTCATTTCCACCTGCTTCTGTGCATTATTCAGGCCGTTGACGTTATCCGTGCTGATGTCAATGTCTGCCTTCCTTTCTTCCACACTGATTATGTCTCTTGATTGACAACTGATTGTTTCTCTTGACTGTTGCTTTTAAGGTCAAGGAGAAGCCAAGAAGATGAACAGCAAATGAAGGTGCTCCTGGCCTCCTCCAAACCAGATCCCACCAAAGATGGAAGCTAAACACACAAAACCCCAGAATTAACCCTTGACACCTCAAAAACATGTCCGCAAATGGACTAAAGATTCTTCCTCTGGTTTCAGCCCACTCTGAATTCTGGGTGGCCAACTTTTCACCTAGATGGAGAAGATAAGCCCTCTAAAATGGTACAGCTTTGCACACAACAGATATGTTAATGTATGTCCAGATGCAAATTTGGGAACAATTAGTTGCTGCTCTATCATTAGTATAGAAGTAAGCTGGGTAGGGATGCCTTAGGCAACCCCAGTTCCTAAACTATACTTGACACACCTGGATTCAAACAGGGCTTTGTAAAGAAGTCCAGATCAACTTGCAGGGAAAAAATCACGGCAATAATCAACTGATCTAAAGTCATACAAGGAGCCGTTTTGTACAGTTCTTCCCCTTCAAATTATTGGATCATCTTCCTTTTTTTTTACTGGATTGTTTCTATTCTATTCCCCAGCAAAAAACAAAAAACTTCATTGTGTGATAAAAATAATAATAACAGTCTACACCAATTCCCCCAATGAGATTTTTTCCTAACCAAACGCGATTCTGTTGGTTTGGACTCAATCTAAATCAAGGTTTATTCCTTCTCAACGTGCAACGTAAGAGTTCAGTTTGCAGAACAACGATCACAGGGTTTTAACTTTGCTATGGAGAAGAGTGGCTAGACTCATACTATAGCTCCACTTTGAACACTTTATACCTGTCAGATTTGTATGTGTTTATTTCATAGCCACTGAGCTCCACTGTTTACACTTGTTACTGTACCTGTTATATATATATATATATCTATGCGCCTCTCAATTGAGGCTGACATCTAGTAGCATTAAATATGTTAGCCTTAAGAGTGCTACAAAATACTGTGTTGTTTTTCTTTCAACAAGCAAGCTACCATAAGGTCAGTTATTACATTAAACGTTTCTGGCTTCAAGGCAGTGATGGGATGTTACCGGTTCGGACTGGTTTGCCTGAACCGGTAGCGCCCCATCAGGAGGGGTCGCTGGGGTGGTGGTAAAAACCCGGGTGACCGGTTCGGTTGCTCTCCGGCCCCCTCCAAAAATGTTTTTCCGGGTAGCCAAAATGGCTGCCCGGAACTGCGCATGCGTCAAACCTCCGTTTGACGCATGCACAGTGCTATTTTTTAGTGTGCATGTGTCAAATAGAGGTTTGATGCATGCACACTAAAAAAAGAACTGTGCATGTGTCAAACGGACGTTTGACGCATGCGCAGACAGTGGGGTAGCGAAGATTTTGACGACCCACCACTGCTTCAAGGTAAACCTTAAGTTGGTTTGAGCTGACTGGTGCCCTGGTGTCACCAGCGGTTAAACAGCTGTGCTGCAGCCAAGAAGTTTTGAGTTCGATCCTGTCTAGGATCAAGGTTGATTCAGCCTTCCATAGTTGGTCAAAGAAGTAGCCAACATGTTTTTTTGGGGGGGAAACAAAGGAGAGAGAAATTAGTGGCAGGGGAAGTGGAAGAATTATGTGAAACAGGAAAACTGGAGTCGTGATACGGTAATAAAGCAAACCATAATTCCAGCCACTCAAAGCCGATTGTCAGGTGGCAGTTTTTTCCTCCTGCAAGACCAGTGAAGATGTGGGTGGAGGTGAAGTCCAGAGGCTCTCCTGTTTGAAAAGGGAGGCTCTAGTCCTCATTGAGTCACCATACTCAGTGGCTGGTCATGGGTTAATTCAGTGGTGGGCGTCAACATTTTTTACTACCACTCCGTGGGCCTATTCTGTGGACAAACAATTTGCAGAATAAATATCCCCCTTCACTCCGCTGACACACACACTTACATGCAAAGCAAGGAACTTTTAAAATACAGTAATACCTCAGATAACGTTTGCATCAGATAACGCTAAAAGCGCATAATGTTAAGCAATCTGGAAAAAAATTTGCATCGCATAGCATTAAATCCTATGGGATGCATCGGATAATGTTCGCTAAAGCTTGTACCAGTTACAATGTATCTCTGTGGAGTTTTAACGTTATCCGATGCGTCTCATAGGAGTTTAATGTTATCCAATGGATGGATCGGATAATGTTAAAAATCGGATAACACTAAGACTCGTGGAACCAAGTTTTAGCATTACCTGAGGTTTTACTGTAAATGCAATGGGGTAGCAGAGACAAACAATTTGAAGAATAAAGTTCAGGTGCGGCTGTGGCAGAATCCTACTTCCTGGCCAGGGGCGGGGTCCCGGGAGCCAGGTGGCGGAGGTGGACCCCTCACGGTGGCCATAGCGGCCGTCGGCCCCAGCTGCAGGCGGTCCTTGGGCAGCGGGAAAGTCCTGCCGTCACGTCAGCCATTTTCCATCAGAGTCTGATGGTGCACAGGGGAGGACCGAAGCCAGTATTTTTTGATGCAGCATTCAGTGCGCTCGGGTGTCTAGTCACGCCTACCACATGACCGCGGAAAGGTCTGCAGAAGCAGACGGCGTTGGCTCTTCGGCTTTGAAACAAAGATGAGCACTGACCCCTAGAGTCGGATACGACAGGCTTTTGAGCAAGGGAGACCTTTACCTTTACTAGTGCCATTTTAAATACGACAACACAGCTGGGCTCATGTCAAAGTCAATGACCACGAGGTTGCCAAGACCACATCGGACTGAGATATGCAAAAAAAATTAATTAATTTTGCCATATTTTCATGTATTTTAATTATTGAAACTCACTAGCAGCTGCTGCATTTTCCACCCTCCAACTGGGTCAATCTAATTTCCTAGTTTTAGTGGTCCAAATTAGGTACCTCGACTTAAATTTGGGATGACTTATAGTCGAGTCTATTTTTGTTGTTCAGTCGCACAGTCGATTCCGACCCTTTGCGATGACCCCATGGACCACTGTCCCAGGCACTTCTGTCCTCCACCCTCCTCCTCAACTCACTCAGTTCTGTGCCTATTGTGTCTACAATACCATCTAGCCATCTCATTTTTGGCCACCCCCTTCTTCTTTTGCCCTCCCCCTTTCCCAGCATCAAGGCTTTCTCAAGCAAATCCTCTCTTCTCATTTGATGTCCAAAGTACTTTAGCTTCATCTTTACTATTTGACCTTCTAAGGAGCAGTCAGGGTTGATTTCTTCTAAGATTGACCTATTTGTTCTCCTCGCTGTCCAGGGGACTCTCAAAACTTTCCTCCAGCACCACATCTCAAAGGCATCTCTTTGTCTGCACTCAGCTTTCCTAACGGTCCAGCTCTCACAACCATACATTGCCACCGGAAATACCATTGGTTTGACTATACTATTAGTCAATATAGACTACAACATTTTATGTTGTAAGCCGCCCTGTGTTGGTTTTCGCCAAGTAGGGCGGCATATAAATCGAAATAATAAATAAATAAATAAATAAATAAATAAATAAATAAATAAATAATACTATAGTCAAGTCTATACGGGTATTTATTAATTCAAACAATTTGGAGAGGGGGAAAGTTCACCTTTCAGGCCCAACGCAACACTATTTTGCTTGCGACTGCCGCTGGACGAAATCCCTTGGAAACAAACTCCATGCAAAATACCTCCAGACTGGAGAGATGTGTGTGTCTAATTAAACTGGCTAAGCTGTCTAATAAAGCCAGCTTAATCATGAGCAAACACGGGCTCAGGGCTCGAACCTTTGAGCTTTTTGTTCCAAGGGCCACGGGTGGGCAGTGGAAACAGTTCTACTCTAGGGGTTTGGTGGAGAAAAGAGACATTTCTCCGCAGCCCCGTCTGTTTGCCCACCAGCAGGAGAAATGTCAGATATCCCCGCTTAACTGTTTCATTTCTATGACTGCATAGACCAGCGCAAGCTCCAGGAGGCTGGACTGAAATTCCATAATAATCTTCACAGCTTCTCCCGGGGTTGGTTTCTTCCAAGGCAAACAGTGTTAGGATTGGCAGCTTCTCAAGATCTCCAACTGGACATTGCGGCCGCTGCTTCCAGCCTTGTGTCTGTCTTTGGGAGGCCGATTTCCCTTCCGACGGGGTCCGTGCCGATACGACATCATGACTTTTGCTCAGGTTTTGGAACACGTCGGTGGGATGGGTCATTTCCAGGTGATCAACGTGGTCTTGTTGTGCTTCCCGATGGTCTTCATGGCAGCCCACAATTTGTTGCAGAACTTCACGGCAGCGGTCCCCGGCCACCGCTGTCGCGTCGCCCTTAACGGCACGTGTGACCGCAATGCCACAGAAAGCGTTGACTGTAGCAACCTCCTGGTGGCCTTCATCCCGGCGGACGGTGAGCAGAAGTTACAGAAATGTCGTCGTTTTGTCACCACACAGTGGCGACGGCTGAAGCCCAA
This sequence comes from Furcifer pardalis, assembly GCA_030440675.1. NCBI lineage: Eukaryota > Metazoa > Chordata > Lepidosauria > Squamata > Chamaeleonidae > Furcifer > Furcifer pardalis. Next base: position 3,266,691 of record CP126899.1, on the reverse strand, counting down.
CGCCACCGGCCTGGAAGAAACGGAGGCCGACGCCGAACCGTGCCTTGACGGTTGGGTCTACGAGGACCGTGACTTTGCGTCCACCATTGTAACCGAGGTAAGAAAAGTTTCGGCGATGGTGAAGAGCATTTGATGTCTTCGAGCGTTTGGTGGAGAAACTGCAGTGGCTTAGCAGTTAGGACTGCTCAACTTGAGGACCAGAAGGTTGCCAAGTCAGCAGTTCGAGACCCAGGTATTGAATTATGGAGCATGCTCCCATCGTCTGTCCCAGCTCCTTCCAAACTAACAGTTCAAAAGCAAGAAATGGCAAGTAGATAAATAGGAGCAACTTTGGTGGGAAGGGAAACAGCGTTCCATGCTCTCCAGTCTAGTCATGCCTGCCACATAACCACGGAAATGTTTGTAGATGCAGACAGCGCTGGCTTTTTGGGTACAAGCAGAGATGAGCACTGAACTGGAGAGTCAGTTACGACTGGCTTTCAAGCAAAGGCAACCTTTACCTTTAAAACAAAGCACATTTTTAAAGGCAAATGGCTGTATACAAAATGAAATGAAATGAGTCCCTTTAAACTACCCTGTAACCTTTAGAGGCCATGCACACAAAAAACACACCAGAGGAGATCCAGAAGCTGCCGGCGAAACCCTACAAGCAACAATATTATATGAGAAGCATATGTCAAATAATTGCTTTTAAAATCTACAAATGTTTAATGATTTTAATTTTAATAGAGATCAACTGCTTTTTCCTTCCCAGGTCTAGAACTTTGCACCTCCCTGTTAAACTTACATTATCTTGTTTTTAATCCAGTGATCCAAGCCTATCAATCTCCTTTTGTCTGTCAAGGAATTCGCTAGCCCAGTCAGTTTTTGTGTCACCTGCAAATCTAGGCATGTGGCAGGCATGACTAGACACTGGAGTGTGTGGAATGCTGTTACCTTCCCTCCAAAGCAGTGCCTATTTACCTGCTTGTGATTTCTTGCTTTTGAACTGCTAGGTTGGCAGGAGCTGGGACAGAGACTTGAGACTTGAGCTACTGACCTGCCACCTGTCCAGCCATCAAGTCCAGCAACTTCAGCTTCTGCCGTCTCCTTCCGTTTTATTATCCTGCCTCTATCCTCTGCAGGGGCTGCAGGGGCTCAAGGTGGCTAAAACGCTGACTGGAAGGCGGCAGGTCAACAGTTCGATTACTGAGCACGGCAGGATGGAATGAGCTCCCGTCTCTGTCCCAGCTCCTGCCAGCCTAGCAGTTCGAAAGCAAGAAATTGCAAGTAGATAAATAAGGGACCACTTCAGTGTGGAGGGAAACAGGGTTCCGCGTGCTCCGGTGTCTAGCCATGCCTGCCACATGACCACGGAAACGTCTGCAGAAGCAGACAGCGCTGGCTCTCTTTGGCTTTGAAACAGAGATGAGCACTGAACCCTTGAGTCAGATACGACTGGCTTTTGAGCAAGGGTGACCTTTACATTTACCTTGACTATCCTCAAAATGCATATAGAAGAACATTCTCATATATTTCAGCAAACGAGATAGTAAAGATTCCTGGCTGGTTTTGACTATGTTACTCCTTCTGCCTCTAGTCTTCTGCTCTCTACAGTGAGGGCTAGATGTGGCGTTGCCCCCATGGCCATATGGATATGTGACTGAGGTCTTGTCTTCCCACGTGGAGAACAGGGCGTGGGGTGGGGTGGGTGGGGTGGGGGTGGTAGCCTCGAACTGCTGACCTGCTGACCTTCCAGTCATCAAACTCAGCATCGTAACCACTCAGCCACCACTGCCCCCTCCACAGACAGTTGTGGCTAATTAATGGAGTTGTCCTGGTTGCATGGCTGTTAATGCAACCAAGATGTGTCCACCCCCACCCCCCTCAGCACATCTTCCTTTATTCATGCCAAATTACATGGACCCAGATATTCCTGCCACCAGCCACTACCTGGGTGTTAGGTAAATGCAAAGGTCACCCTTGCTCAAAAGCCAGTTGTATCCAACTCTAGGGGTTCGGTGCTCATTTCTGCTTATAGCCAAAGAGTCAGTGCTATCTGCGTTTGCAGGCATTTCCATGGACATGTGGCAGGCATGACTAGATACCAGAGCGCACGGAGCGCCGTTTCCCTTCCCACCGAAGTGGTCCCTATTTACCTACTTGCCATTTCTTGTTTTTGAACTGCTAGGCAGTGATGAGATGTAACAGGTTCTCACCAGTTCGCCAGAACCGGTAGTAACTTTTCTCAATGTCCCGGAGAACTGGTAGCAGCTTTTGGGGGGAACCACCTTCTGGGCTTACCTTCAGTGGTTCCCTCACTGCGCATGTGTGCCAACCACGGCCTCCTTGTTGTCCTCCCAAGCAGGGGGGAGGAAGAGAAGCTGCTAGCCTGAAGCTCCCTATAGCCTGAAGCTCCCCAGGGTAAGTGACTCACGTTTGGATGTGGTGTGTCTGTGTGTATTTTAATGTGTATTTAATACCTTTACCTATATTGATGTACTACCACAGTTCCTAAAAAGGTCTGAGGGGTGTGTATGTGTGTGTTTATTTTTATTTTTAATTATTTTTTTATTTTTTCTTTGGCCCCACCCACAACATCATGACATCATGATGTTAGCTCCACCCACACTGTAATGATGTCACGGTGGGGTAGTAAAATTTTTGACATCCCACCACTGCTGCTAGGTTGGCAGGAGCTGGGGCAGAGACGGGAGCTCACTCCCTAGTGCAGTACTCAGGTCTCGAACTGCTGACCCTGCAGCCGTTGCCGAGTCCAACATCTTAACCACTAAGCCACGGCAGTCTCTCGCCCGCGTGTCTTAATCTTCTCTGTTTCTCCCTCCCGCAGTGGGACCTGGTATGTGACTTTCGGACATTTCAACAGATGGCCCAGTCGATCTACATGGCCGGCGTCCTGGCAGGGGCCGTTGTTTTCGGAAGCCTCTCCGACAAGTATCTAATATTGAAAATACCTAATCTTTCCTCCTTTTTTGTTCATTCGTGGTCTTTTCTTCCCTTTGCAAATTTAATGCATTATATTCTGCCAGGACTTTAATTCTGCATCCATGACCACTATTGGTAAGATCTAAAATTAACATTGATCTGGTGTAGAAGTCCTCCTCAGCCCCAGGCCAGGCTGGATGAACCTACTGCCCTCTGTCAAGATGGATTCAAGTGGGATTTCATCCACATGGGGACCCTCACCTTTCCCTGCGGACTTCGACACCCAAAGCCGCTAGTCCTCAGGGTGGTTAGGCTAACTGGCACCTGACAATCGGCATTGAGTGGCTGGCATTATGGTCTGCTTTATTGCCGTAGCACAGGGGTTCATCTGGCCCATGCTGCCCTCATCGCTCCCGGAAGTGGAAGTACAGGCGTGTTTTACTTCCACTTCTGGGAGTGACGAGGGCGGGGTGGGCTGGATGAATTGGTGTTGGGGGCTGGATCCGGTCTTCAGGCTGAAGTTTGGGCACCCCTGCTGTACCAGGTTAGCCTTGCCACCCCAGGTTTCCTGTTTTGCATAATTCTTCCACTTCCCCTGCCACTAATTTCTCTCTCCTTTGATTTTCCTCTCCCCCGTCGCCACCACACACCAGCTCCAGCTAACCAGCTCTACTTTCCTCTGACGCAGGTTCGGCCGGAAACCCTTGCTCATCTGGTCCTGCTTCCAAATGGCCGTTTCAGGATCGTGTACAGCTTTGGGACCCAACTTTACAGCTTACTGCATCTTCCGCTTCCTGTCAGGAATGGCTCTCTCTGGAGTCGGACTGAATTGTGTCTCCCTGTGTAAGTTGTATTAGGAGAACTGGTTCCACCCTGCGATGGGTCAGCAGAGCAGCAGTCGGCCAGTTTATCCTAGAAATCTTCTTGCAATGTCTCCCGTTAGCCATCACACACACATAGGGTTGCCATACATCCCGGAAAACCGGGATTGTCCCGGATTCAAGGTGGGAAAAATTGTCCCGGCCAGTTCAATAAAAATCATGTTAAAGTCCCGGATTTTTAAAACTTACTGATTGTGTATTATAACACACTATTAAAATAAATTTGAACTCTTGCCATCAAATGAGTGATTTCCTACCACATTGGAGTTGGAGCATACCTGGAGACAAATCTTAACATCCTCGCCTCACACCACCGCCTGATAAGTGTGACCAGTGTATTTCCTGGAACGGAGGATGTTAAGAGTTGACTGCGAGGCGACTTCTCAGAAGTACAACAGATCGTCGTACGGTAAGAATTTACTGTTGTAAATAAATTCATTTATGTATTAATTATATTTAACGTGAAAGCGTTTTATAGCTGTCATTATGTTATGTTTGTTTTAAAAAGCGTTACCTATTTCTCTCCTTGCAATGTCTTGCTTCCAAACTGCTGGGTTGGCAGGAGCTGGGACAGGCAACAGGCACTCACTCCATCGTGCAGCACTCGGGTCTTGAACTGCTGACCTGTCAAGCTTCCAGTCATCAAGTGCAGCGACTGAACCGCTAAGCGCCTATCGTCGTCGACTGCAACTCGTATCCAAGAATGCATCCCCCACCCCTCGAAGCAGGAAAAATGTCACTGGTGTGGATTTGTTTAAGGTGGATCTGATCGCCGTGCCTCTATAGGTTGCGATGAATAATTAGAAATCCATGTCTAGATTTCAGCAGCCTCCAAATATTGGTGCCACCTCCATTGCCCCGACCACCCAGTTGTTGTTCTCCTCTTGAGTGGGGAACTTCAAGATTCCTCTTGGCTCTGCTTGTTCTCCTTTCTGAACATGTTTGGGTTTTCTTTTTCCAGCGGTGGAGTGGACCCCCGTGTATTCCCGGGCCACTGTCAGCATGGTGACAGGGTACAGCTATAGCCTCGGACAGTTCATCCTCGCAGGCATGGCCTACGCCGTCCGGGACTGGCGTTGGCTTCAACTGGCCGTATCCTTCCCGTACTTTGCCTTCTTCCTCTATGGCTGGTAGGTGGGGCTTTGGGCGCCTGAGATAACTGGGGGCGCGAATGGCACTCTAGATCTCTGCCCCAAAGAACACACTTGATTCAGTATAGGACACATGGATTAGAACAAGTAGCAGACAATATTTATTTTTTTGTCATGCAGTGTGGTTTGGTTGTATTTTGTGAGGTTATATTTTATAATTTCTATTGTACTGTTGCTGTTTTGACTGTAAGCTGCCCTGAGTCGCCTCGGCGAGTGGACGGCAATATAAATCTGAATAAAGAAATAAAGAAATAAAGACAGTAAGATAAAGCTATTGTGAAGGGGAAGGACCTGGAGGCAGAATGTTATGGCTTGAAAGTGGGGCTGGAAAAGCTTGCTAAGATGACAAAATTGTTTAAAATCAGCCACATACAACATAGTGAATCCTCCTCTTGACACCTATCTTTCCTTGGATATATAGAGTCCCCTGGGCAGTGAGGAGTACAAATAGGTCGATCTTAGAAGAAATCAACCCTGACTGCTCCTTAGAAGGTCAAATAGTCAATATGAAGCTAAAGTACTTTGGACATTAAATGAGAAGAGAGGACTCACTTGAGAAAGCCTTGGGAAAGGTGGAGGGCAAAAGAAGAAGGGGGTGGCCAAAGATGAGATGGCTAGATGCTATTGTAGACGCAATGGGCACAGAGCTAGGCAGGTTGAGAAGGATGGTGTAGGACAGGGGTGCCTGGCGGACAGTGGTCCATGGGGTCGCGAAGGGTCGGAATCGACTGTGCGACTGAACAACAACAAGAACCTACTAACTCCATTTCTTCCCTGTTCTCCTTCCTACAGGTGGTTTACAGAGTCGGCTAGGTGGTACGCCACGGCCGGAAAATTTGATGAAGCCCTCCAGGGGTTGCAAAAAGTTGCACGAATAAACGGACAGAAGGATCAAGGGGAGAAGCTCAGCCTAGAGGTGAATGCACTGGTGTAGCCAGCTTTCCTTTCCAAACAGGGCTCCTGTACCTTGAATGGCCCAAACGATAAAGCAAAGATCCACTGCTTCAATGCACACAGGCACGCTCCTCCAGGCTGTGAAAAATCAGTGCCAACTGGGGGGTATGTCTCTGTGCCACACGTACACCAGGATACAGGAGGCAGGCGACAAGGAAGACAGTTTTCCTAATAACGTGCCTAAATCTTGCAGGATTTGAAAGCCAGTCTACAGAAAGAGACTTCTTCTGCCCAATCCAGGTTTGCTGTCACCGACCTCGTGGGCACACCAGCCCTGCGGCACATCACCTGCTGCCTTTGCTTTGTATGGTAAGCTGGGATGGAAGCAGGACTTCCTGGACATTAAGGAGCAGAAAGGACGAAGCGCACACTGAAGAAGTCAAATAAAAGATCAATGAAATACAAAATATATATGTACAGGATGGCCCATAAGTCCCTACCCATCCATATGTTATTATGTTACGTTCAATTGTGCTTGTATTAGAATTTTTCTTCCCCCCCCCCCCCTGAGAATTATGACCTATTTAAGCCCATTTACACTTGAAGAACATATTGTGGTAGAGTACGTGGGTACATGAGTGCAGTGAGAATGAGGGACAGCACACAGATATACTGGATACATAAGATATATCTGGATGGATAGGGACTTACAGGCGAACCTGTAGTTCTATTGCATTACTAGAGCATGGCTATTAGAGAATACTGTTTGCAATCTAATGTTTACAAGCTACAGAGGCAGATATTTTGGTAGCGCTCATGTAGAATGATAGAGGCATCTCCCCTGCTTCTATGACTCAGATATATGTGTTAAATATTTCATTTGCTATCTGTGGTTTTATGTATCCACAAAAGGTCTTGGAACAAATCCCACATGGATTGAGGTGTGTGGGGAGAGAGACATGTAATTTATTAAACTGTCACTATGGCACATTTTCAGGGTTGGCCACTAGAGGCCACTGTCTGCAATGCAATGTTTATAAGGAACAGTGGCAGACATTTTGGCAGGTCTCAGGTAGAATGATGGAGGCATTTGTCACTATGACAGTGATTACTCATAACTATCACAGTAACTCAAACCTGGATTTTGTGTGTTTGTGTTTTTAGTATGTTTTATCTGTTCTCATCCCCAGGTTCTCCACCAGCTTTGCCTATTATGGGTTGGCAATGGACCTGCAGAACTTTGGTGTCAGCATTTACCTCATTCAAGTGATCTTTGGAGCTGTGGACATCCCGGCGAAACTCATAGCTTTCCTGAGCATTTGCCATTTGGGCCGCCGGCTAACCCAGGCCCTGAGTCTTATCCTAGCAGGACTATCAATTGTTGGCAACATCTTTGTTCCCCAAGGTGGGAATTTTTTCCACATCAGGGAATTTTAATTAGACAGAGAAGAGAAGCCCTTCTACAGAGCAAAGAAGCTCTTTTTCCACCCGGTCTGCCTGGAAAATCTGCCAATAATGTAGCTCTTCTCCACCACAAGTCAATCAAACCCTCTGCTCTTAGCTGATTTATATTTGAGGCTATGGAATACAGTGGTGCCTCGAGTTACAAATTTAATGGGTTCCAAGGCGTTTTTCATGCTATGAAAAATTTGTCACTCGAATTTCCCATAGGAATGCATTAAAAACCAAAATTCATAACTTCAAACATGGTTTCTCATAGGAATGCATTGAGGACCAATTCATCTGTTCCGGAAAAATTTGTAATTCGAGCCATTATTTTCAATTGATTTTCATTCGTATTGTGAAAATTTTGTAACTCGAACCATTTGTAACACGAGGTACCACCGTATTCACAAGCATTTGTAGCTGTAACTTTTATGAAAGGAAATGGTTGGCAATAGAATATTGGTGGTGCAGTGGTTACACTGCTGTACTGCAGCCAAAACATTGTGAGTTCAAACCTGACCAGGGCTCAAGGTTGAGTCAGCCTTCCCTCCTTCAGTAAAATGAGTACCCAGCATGTTTGGGGCAAAATGCTAATTATCTTGTGAACTGCCCATCAAGCGCTATGGAGCGTTATGTGGGTGTAATTGCTGTTGCTATGATAAAGCAAAGAGTCACATGGCTGTAGAATTTAATGTCAGGATACAAGAAGCCTTTGGAAGCACATTTGCTCACAAATCTTCGTAAAGCTCCTCCTTCTCTATAGATATGCAGCTTCTTCGCACCGTCTTCGCCGTCTTTGGGAAAGGATGTTTGGGAGCCTCCTTCAACTGTGTGTTTCTGTACACTGGGGAACTTTACCCGACCGTGATCAGGTACTTCTCAACTTTGAACTCAGTGGAATCCCTTTCCTGCTAGTTGTCTTACATCATCCGTTATGTGGTGGCGAACCTACGGCATGCATACCAGAGGGGGCCCCTCTCTGTGGGCATGCGTGCCATTGCCCCAGCAGCTTGCCCTGCCCCTCCGCCCAGCAGCTTCTTCCTCCATCCCCCCAGCACAGAGTTCACCCTGTTTTTAAAAGCTTCACCGTCACTGCTCTAGGATAATATTGGGGAACAAAAAAAAATTTTTTTTCTTGGTGCCTAAAAATTTTCAACTGATTTTGGGCATTTTGGGGTGGCTGATTCCAAAAATGCCATCCATTTTGTTCTAGCAGCTCTAGTTCATGAGATATCGATGATGTCATTATACATTGCTCTTATGACTACACTTGTATTTCCCTCCACCATTCGTAAATTGATTGTTTTAATAATACTTATTGATGTTGTTCAAGCTCTATTCCTGTTGTTGTTGTAAGTGTAATTTAACTAATCTGACCTTTTTTGTCATTCTCTGTGCTCTCCTTTACTGTTGAGACTGGATGCTATGCATCCCGAAACTAGTCCCACTCCGCAGCTGCTCCATGGACTCATCCAGGGAGGCTTGCATCCTAGTTTTTTTCTCCTTATCTTAAGTATGATTTTGACAAGTTTGGGTGGGCGGAATTTTTTTTGGGGGGGTGGGTGGGGTGGTGGTGGCAAAATTTCACTCCCCCCCCCCCCCGGGTGGCTTACACCCTTGCTATGCCTCTGGCTATATATGCAACCAGTATGGTTAGATTGGCCTAATGTGAATAAGCCATATCTAAATAAATAGAGCTGATGGGGCATAACTGAAAGCCTTTTTTGGAATCAGTGACCCAAATATAGCCAGAAATAGGTGAAAATTGTGAGGCACCAAAATCACTGTTCCCCAGTGTAATAAAATTGCAAGTCACCAGTGGATGTTGATCAGCTCGGCTGCCATTTGCCATGCCACGTCCCAATGCAAAACCTAGCAAAGCAAAGCTGGGTCCCGCTCATTCTTATCTTTTCTCTTCCTCCTTGAAGGACACGAATCTGGACATTGAGAAAGAAACAGAGTTCAACATTAATTGCTAGGAGTTTATTTACCCAAAGAACTCCTGCAGCCACGAAGGGAAAAGGTGAAGGGCTCGCTTTGGCTGTCCCTGTTCCTTGCCCTTTGTTCAACCAGCCCAGCTTTGCTCCAAGCAAACATGTGGCCAGTTTGCCCACTCCTATATCCAGATTAAAGAAAATGCCTACGGGCAGAGCTGAGTGGCTTCCACCAAAACCAAAAGTTACCAAAAGGTCCAGTTTGGACCACTGGTGGCATGGTCGAGTGTAATCTATTTGCTGTTTGGGATGGAGTGAAATTACTTGTACGGCGTATGAAATAGATCCCCCTAGGCCAGTGATGGCGAACCTGGACACGCCAGCTGTTCTAGAACTTCAATTCCCAGGAGCCCAAGTCCCTGTGAATCCACACAAATGGGTTTACTGGCACTCCAGCTGTTCTTGGACTTCAATTCCCAGAAGCCCAAGTCCTTGCGAATCCATTTGCAGTAAACCCATTCATGTGGATTCACAGGGACTTGAAGTCCACAAACAGCTGGCATGTCAGTAAACCCATTCGTGTGGATTCACAGGGACTTGAGCTTCTGGGAATTGAAGTCCAAGAATAGCTGGAGTGCCAAGGTTCACCATCACTGCCCTCAGCTGTGCCACCAGTGGTCCCAAACGTGAACTGTACGCCTATGGCAGTGATGGCCAACCTTGGCACTCCAGGTATTCTTGGACTTCAGTTCCCAGAAGCCCAGGTCAATACACCTGCTGATCAGGGCTTCTGGGAATTGAAGTCCAAGAACATCTGGAATGCTACGGTTGGCCATCACTGCCTTCTGGGATCACACCCGGTCTTTCTTCCAGCTCTAGAACCAGTTTCCTTCAACAATTATAATTTAACATCGAGGGGACTGTGGTGGCTCAGTGGTTAAGAAGCTTGCCTTGTTAGCTGGAAGGTCAGAAAGTTGGCTGTTCAAGACCCAAGTATAGCATGACATAATGAACTCCCGTCTCTGTCTCAGCTCCTGCCAACCTAGCCGTTCGAAACCAAGAAACAGCAAGAAGATAAATAGGGACCACTTCAGTGGGGAAAGATCTTGGGGACATGAAAGGAGCCTCATTCAGGCATCCCATGAGCAGAGTTCCTCCAGCAAAAATTCTTTCAACCCAGAAAGCACCTTTGTGTGCTTCTGACATGATTAAAAATAATTAACATTGAGAGTGAGTCAAGAGTGGCTCAATTTGGTCGCCTTGAGACTCATGTCTTGTTTGGAAGGATCAGCACAGGCTGCCAAAAGTCTCTGAGAACATACAGATGGTGTCCCATACTGTGTACATACAACCAGTGGTGGGCGTCAGCAGGTTCGCACCGGTTCGCCAGAACCGGCAGCAGACATTCTGGCTGGCTCCACCCATTCAAGTTTTGAAATAAAGTAGTCCTAATTCGGGTGCAACGCAGAGCTTTTCTCTTGCCCACGCCCACCATACCATGCCCACAGTGTGGTAGTAAAAACTTTTTGGGATCCCACCACTACATACAACCAGTTGTGCATAGCTGAGATTAATGCTGGGGGTACAGAGAGAGATTACTACAAGCAAACTTGCTAAACAGGCAAGATTGCGTTGGGGGGGAAATGAGAGCGTGTGATTCTTTGGGTTTTTGTTCTGCTTTTGACCAGCTTTTCCCCCCATCTCTTGCACGGCAGGCAGACTGGGATGGGCTTTGGAAACACAATGGCACGAATCGGTGGGATTGTGGCTCCCCTGGTGCGGATGACCAGCGAGTACTCCCCGGTCCTTCCCCTACTCATCTATGGGACGGCCCCGGTCATTTCGGGCATTGCCGCCTGCTTCCTTCCGGAGACCTTAAATATGCCTCTTCCTGATACAATTGAAGATGTGGAAAAACAGTTAAGTAGAACAGGCGGGATAGAGATGCTGCCACCCTCCTTTAATAAGTCAAGACATACCAGAGTCAGGGCTGCATTTAACCTGTGACAGAGTGAGAGGGTACCGTCTGGCCACACTATCCTCCTCTGGAAATAGAGGAGACCCTACTGCTAGCGACTCAACGCCAATTGTCAGGGGGCGATTATGTAACCCCACCACCCTGACGGGTACGCCCAATTGTGGTCCAAAAATACCACTATCTTCGAGGAGGCACTTTCTGGGCACCCTACATTTCTCAGAGACTGACACCGCTTTGCCCTTTGCCTAGGATTCTGGAGACTTCCAAAGAAGACAAAGGCTGCCATGATAAAGACTCCCGTCCAGATGAGGCCTCCTTGCCTCTGAAAGAGTTTGAAGGAAGGGCTGGGAATCCCCAGCCTCGGGAAGATGCAGAAGGAAGAGATGCCGGCACGCTGGGGTCCGTTCTCAGCTGAGGACCAAGGGTTTATCTCAGTGGTGGCAAACCTATGGCATGTGTGCCAGAAGTGGCATTCAGAGTCCTTTCTGTGGGCCCTCATGTTGTCCCAGCACAGAGTTTGCCCCGACCCTTTGCCTAGCAGCCCAATGGGAGCGCTTCCTCCCTCCCTGAGCATAGTTTGCCCCGCCCCTTTGTCCAGCAGCCCAATGGGAGCGCTTCCTCCCTCCCTCCAGCACAGAGTTTGCCTGCCCCCTGCCCAGCAGCCCAATGAAAGCGTTTCCTCCCTCCCCCAGTACAACGTTCACCATGTCATGTTGGCACATTGTGACGGATAAGTGGGTCTGCGGTTGCAGTTTTGATCACTTGGTCTCTAACTGGTTTGCCACCACTGATTTTATCCTTTTCCCTAAGGAGCTGCTGTTCCCGTTCACTGTATGCCCTTAGACGACCCAGGAAATAAAAGCTTTTGTGTTTTCTTCCAGCATCTTGAAGCCGAGGCATTTGTTAATACCGCAGGGCAGCGATGGGGAAGCTGCGGGAGGGCCTGTTTTAAACCTTCCCCGCAAGCAACAGGGTGAGACCTCGGGCAAAATGATCCGTCAGGTCATCACAGCAGGGGAGAAAAAGGAAACGGACAGAAAGGGAGGGGAAAAACCCCTCTGCGCATGACTTTGGCCATAGAGCAGCACACCCCTGATTTCCTGGGCAGCTCCTTAAACAGGGCAGAGTTCCACACTAGGACATCACGGCAGGTGAATAAAAGTGAATTCTCACTTCCCTCGCTACATAGCCACACCTTTAGGGCAAGGTCGCCTTTGCTCAAAAGCCAGTCGCATCCGACTCTAGGGTTCAGTGCTCATCTCTGTTGAATGAATGTTTATTAATTGATTAATCTTAGGACCTTATCAATAACATAACAGAAGAACTTAAAATCTGTACAATACAACGGAGTGCAATAAAGTACGATAAAAATACAGTAAAAATACAATAAAATACAATATGTACATACCTGAGCTACTTTTAAAAGAATGTAAACGTAGTGAAAAGTAGAGACATCACATTGGAAACAAAAATTCTTATAGTCAAAGCAATGGTATTCCCTGTGGCAATGTAGGGTTGTGAGAGCTGGACCATTAGGAAAGCTGAGCGCAGAAGAATAGATGCCTTTGAGATGTGGTGTTGGAGGAGAATTTTGAGAGTCCCCTGGATAGTGAGGAGAACAAAAAGGTCAATCTTAGAAGAAATCAACCCTGACTGCTCCCTGGATGATCAAATAGTGAAGATGAAGATGAAGTACTTTGGACATCAAATGAGAAGAGAAGATTCGCTTGAGAAGGCCTTGATGCTGGGAAGGGTGGAGGGCAAAAGAAGAAGGGGGCGGCCCAAAATGAGATGGCTAGATGGTATTGTAGACGCAATGGGCACAGACCTGAGTGAGTTGAGGAGGATGGTGGAGGACAGGAGTGCCTGGCAGACAGTGGTCCATGGGGTCATCGCAAAGGGTCGGAATCGACTGTGCGACTGAACAACAAAAATGCTGAAATAAAAAGATAATTAATTCTTGGGAGGCAAGTATGGCAAACCTAGGCAGCATAATAAAGAGTAGAGACATCACCCTGCCAGCAAAAGTCCAAATAGTCAAAGCAATGGTCTTCCCAGTAGTCATGTATGGCTGTGAGGGCTGGACCCTAAGGAAGGCTGAGCACAGAATAGACGCCTTTGAACTGTGGTGCTGGAGGAGACTCTTGAGAGTCCCCTGGGCAGCAATCAGTCAACCTTGAAGGAAATTAAGCCTGACTTGGAAGGGCAAATGCTGAAGCTGAAGCTCAAGTACTTTGGACACCAAATGAGAAGAGAGGACTGACTCGAGAAGGCCCTGATGCTGGGGAAGATCGAAGGCAAAAGGAGAAGGGGGCAGCTAGAGGGCATTGTTGACGCCATGGGCGTAGACCTGAGTGGGCCGGAGAGGGTGGCGGATGATAGAGGACCGTGGTGCGTGGTGGTCCACGGGGCCACAAAGGGTTGGACTCAACTGTGTGGCAAAACAACAACAAATTGGTACCACTGTGGTGGGAAGGTAGACGGCGTTCCGTGCACTCCGGTATTTAGTCATGCCTACCACACGCCCACAGAAACGTCTGCAAACGCAGGCAGCAGTGGCTCTTTGGCTATAAACAGAGAGGAGCACTGAACCCTAGAGACGGATGCGTGTGGCTTTTGACCATGCGGGACCGTTGCCTCTACAGAACTCCCCCGGTTGCATGCCTATAGGGGGTTGTTTTCTGAGCCCACATCTCCTGTTTCAGGGATGCCTTAGTCACGAGGGGTTGTTGGGTCTTGTTGTTTTTTGTGTGTTCTTCTATTTAGGAGTGTGAGCACACTTTACGCAACAAACAGCCGTGTCTTCTGCAGCCAAGAAAACAGTGCCAACTTCCTTTCCTTTCTTCCTCCCCCCCTTCCCGCCCCCATCGGTCTCCGGCTTGTTCCCGAGACACCCTGCCCCACATAAGCTGAATGCCTGCGTTTTGTCCCTTCTTCCTCCCCTTCCCGCTAATCTTCCCAAGCCTCATTAGAACTTTGACCCGAGCACAAGTGATTAGAGTTTGCATAACCCCACTTGGCAAGAGAGATGCGCCCCCCTGCTGCCCCCGCCCCACACTTCTGCAATCCAGCCCTTTTGGGTTCCCTGAAATATGACAGCCACACTCAAGCATTCATTAACAGGACTGCAACATCTTGGAAGGGAAGCCTGGCAGGGTAACTTGAGTTCTCACCACAGGTTACCCCCAACCTCTTTATCCTTGCCAGACCTGTAAGCGATACTTTCAGCGGCAGCCAAGATGGGGGCGACAGCAGCCTTCCCTTCAAAGATCCTGACCCTGAATTAGGGAGAGGAATTTTCCAAGAAGGGCCGTGAAAGGCTGGCTCTATGGGCCGCGTGCGCCTCGGAGGGCCTGGCCACAGACCCTCACCTGTCGGGTTCGTTGCTCTAAAAATCCTCGTGGAGACGACCACAGGTCCCGCCTTCGGTCATGACATTCGCTGAACTTCTTGACCAGATCGGGGGGATGGGATCCTTCCAGATTTTTCACGTGGCCCTGCTGGTGACCCCCGTCTTGCTGATGGCCAGCCACAATCTGCTCCAGAACTTCTCGGCTGCCGTCCCCGAGCACCACTGCCGGATCCGCTGGGCTGGCAACGGCTCCGGGTGGCCTGCGAACAGGACGCACGTGCCCGGCGTTGAGGAGGACCTCTTGTGGGCTTGGATCCCCCGAGATGCCACTGGCAAACCGGAGCCATGCCGCCGCTTCATCACTGCCCAATGGTATCTTCTTGGCACCAACCACAGCCATGGTGAGACACCGAGCCTGGCAGATACTGAGCCGTGTCACGATGGATGGTTCTACGACCGAAGTGTTTTCACAAACACCATTGTTATGGAGGTAAGAGAGGTGTGTGTGTGTGTGTGTGTGTGTGTGTGTGTGTGTGTGTGTGTGTGTGTGTGTGTGTGTGTGTGTGTGTGTGTGTGTGTGTGTGTGTGTGTGTGTGTGTGTGTGTGTGTGTGTCACTGGCGTGAATTTGAAAGCAAGATATTGCAAGTAGATAAATAGGGACCACTTCGGTGGGAAATTAACAGTGTTCCGTGCGCTCCGGTGTCTACTTATGCCTGCCACATGACCACGGAAACGTCTGCAGAAGCAGACAGCGCTGGCTCTTCGGTTTTGAAACAGAGATGAGCACTTACCCCTAGAGTCGGATACGACTGGCTTTCGAGCAAGGGAAACCTTTACCTTTACTAGATCCCATCTCGCCATTGAGCCCAGCACAAATGAAGCAGATGGTGTCCTCGGGATAACAGTGATGGCTAACTTTGGCACTCCGGCATACGTGAAGTAAACCTATTTGTGTGAATTCACAGAAACTTAGGCTTCTGGGAATTGAAGTCCAAGAACAGCCAGTGTGCCAAGGTTTGCCATCACGGAGCTAGAGCCTCATTTCCTACATTTAAAGCTTCTTCTACTCCTCTATTTCCCCCTTGATAAGTTAGTTTCATTGCAATGCAGAGGCAAGAATACCGTCATACCTGAAGATGCTTCGTACAACCCTATCCAACCCCATCTTATAGGAGGGGGATGTTGATGCCGGCCTGTTGGCATATCAGGCAATCGAGCTTTTGCCCACCCCGCCCTCACCTCTGGTGTTTTATGTATGTGTTTTAAGTTGCAAAGCCGCCCTGAGTCTTCGGAGGAGGGCAGGGTACAAATGAAATAAAATAAATAAAAATAAATAAAATGATTTCAAAATAAAATAGGTTTAATCAAGATCTGTGTGCATGTGATAATTATTTCCATTGCAGAAGTGGTTCTTTGGTGCTGGGTAAGAATCACACACACCTCCCACTAGAGTAAATGAGGTCGTATCCCTCCCTCCCCACATTAAAAACAGCAAATACAAATTTGCCTCCAGCCAGAAAGAAAGCCTACAACCCGAGGCTCTGGCCACCAGATGGGTGGGGACAGCCAGAATTTCTACTACCAGTACGGGCATACCGGGGCGTACCGGCTGAATCCCACCACTGCTTCTAGGTCTGCTCACAAGTCTTTCCTGGTGGAATTGTGAACCACTGAAGCACAGCTCCCCCTATTTCCAGAACATGATAATTGCACCCCATTAACTTCCTCAAATTGCAACTTCTCTTTTCCGCTCCTTGTCTACTCTTTGCCCATTCCCTCCCCCCTTTTCTACTCTATGCAGTGGGACCTGGTGTGTAATCTGCGGACCCGGAGGCAGGTGGCTCAGTCGATTTACATGGGTGGCGTCCTGGTAGGCGCTCTTGTGTTCGGGAGCTTGGCTGACAGGTGGGCTCTTCTTTTTCCAAGTGCCATATCCAAATATTGGCAACCATCATGACGATCAGAATGATCATTATGTTCTTCCTCCAACACATGGCGCTTCCTGGTGTGGTGGAGGCGGAAGGGGAGGGCACATGAAATGGTGCCACAGACTGCATCCAACCCATGGGCCACAGGTTGAGAATCTCTGGCTTAGACCACAGCGCTTTAATGTTCTCTGGGCAGTTCGCAGGATAATTAGCATTTTTTGCCCCCAACCTGCTGGGTACTTATTTTACAGACCTCAGAAGGATGGAAGAGGCCGAGTCAACCTTGATCTACGGTCAGGAACGAACTCACAATGTTTTGACTGCAATTTGTGTATTTATTTCTTAGATTTGTCTTGCCGCCCCATTGCAGGCTTACGACAAATATTACAAACCCAACCTAAAAATAAACCCCGTAGAAATAATCATAAAAATCTCAAGTTAAAATCATTAAAATCATTAAGTCCCTCCAGTTCCCAATTAAAACTAGCTAGAACTAAGGTAAATAAGCTAAAAACCCACCCCGGAAGGCCCTTATATCAACCAGCAATCACATCTATACCCTGCCCCATAGCGTTTAGTGCTGGGATTCTCAATCTGCGGCCAGTGGGCTGGATGCGGCCTATGGCACCATTTCATGTGCCCCCACCACCACCTCCACCACACCAGGAAGCGCCATGTGGTGGAGGGAGGGCAAAATGGCCATCCTGCCCCTGAAGCTGTCTGAGGGAACGTGACCCGATGCCCCCCGGCTTAAAAAGGTTGAGAACTCTGGGTTTCGTGCATTCTCTGGGTGGTTAACACGTTAATTAGCATTTTGCCTCCAACCATGCTGGGGACTCATTTTACCGACCTTGGGAGGATGGAGGGCTAAGTCAACCTTGGACCCGTGGTCAGGATCGAACTGACAACCATTTGGTTAACCACTGCGCCACCGGATCCAACCCAAGGTAAACCCCCCGCTTGTGTGTTTGGAGGCCGACGGGGTGAACTCTGAAGAAACGAGCATGATGAGCAAACGCACACGTGTGTACACATTGATGCCCAGTTCTCTGCCGACAGGTTTGGACGCAAAGCCATCCTAAGCTGGTCTTACCTGCAGATGGCTGTTTCGGGCATTTGCACCGCTTTCTCGCCGAGCCTCACCGCCTACTGCGCATTCCGCTTCCTGGTCGGTATGGCGTTCTCCGGGATTATCCTCAACTGCATGTCCTTAGGTAAGAAACCCGAAATGTCTTCCCTGCCAGTGAGCTACAACCAATAGCCAAAGAGGCGCCGCTGTCTGCAGACGTTTCCGTGGTCGTGTTTTGTTTACCGTTCCCTCCCTACCTGTTTATCTACTTGCAATGTCTTGCTTTCGAACTGCTAGGTTGGCAGGAGCTGGGACAGACACGGGAGCTCTCTCCATCGTGCAGCACTCGGGTCTCAAACTGCCGACCTGCCGACTTTCCAGTCGTCAAGCTCAACGTCTTAACCACTAGGCCAGCATGGGGCGGCAGATAACTGTAACAGCTATTACTATTCTAATCTGAATAAGTTCTTCTTTCCCCAAACCCCCTTTCTGTGCATTTGGGTCAACAGTACTTTCTGATAGGCTGGGTTAAAAGATGCCATCCAAGGCCATTGACCCGTGATGACCTCCACCCCACAAATGGCAGATGTCAGACTCAAGACAACAAACAGTTTCCCATTCACAGAGAAGGATAAATCGGATTATTTCCTCCTGCTTTAAGTGTCATATTTGATTCTAAATAGTGGCAATCATTATGGCGATTAACCATGAAGATTCTCCTGGGTACAATCTAAAGCAGTGGTCTTCCATTTGCCTTCTGCATTGCAATGTGCATAATGTGTTCCAAAGGATTGTTCTTTAAGCGAGTTTGCTCTTTAAGCGAAACACCATCGTAAGTGACCGAACCCTGATTTATTGGTTAAGCAAGTTTTTGGTTGGTTTTATTTGTTAAGCAAAGCGAACATTCAGAGAAAATTCTGCTCTTTAAGTGAGTTACTCTTTAAGCGAAGCACTCTTTATGCGAAGTTTGACTGTATTTTATATTTCTCATGGTTTTCTGAACAGACACTTAATAGGTATAATTTATCAAAGGATTATGTCCAAAACCCATCAGCAAAATCCATTTGAAATCCAGTTGTGACTTTTTCAGTCTTTGATTCCAGTGATTGCCTAACCTTTGCTGAACATGTTGTAATTTCCTATGTTGGGTGTATTAAAGGAAACTTTAATACACTCCAGGAATATCACAGAACTCTCCCTACCAGTCGGACAGGGAGAATGAGGGGCAGCTGTGTGCACTGGCCAGCCCAGCCATAAAGACCTTGCTGCTGTTGCTGATCAGTGCTTCGGGGAATTAGTCCTCAATGTTGCCAGGTTAGTTACCATAGTTACCGTATATACTTGAGTATAAGCCGAGTTTGTTAGTCCCAAAGAGGGGGCTCGGCTTATACTCGGGTCCATGAGGGTCCCAAGACCCCGCCAGATTGAGATGTGCCAACAATTTAATTAATTCTACCACATTTTCATGTATTTTGATTATAGAAACTCACTCGCAGCTGCTGTACTTCCCACTCTCGGCTTATACTCGGATCAATCTATTTCCCCTGGGTTTTCAGGTCAAAATTAGGCTTGTATTCGGGTAGGCTTATACTCAAGTATGTACGGTAACCACCGCCTGACAATCGGCTTTGAGTTGCTGGCAGTAGAAAGATAACCTGGCCAGGCTGATACAGCTGACCCACAGGCAGGCATTCCACTAGTGACATTTCTGTGGGTTCCATTCCACAGAGATGGGGTTAAGTAAAACTGAACCGGCTGAACATCTGCCTGCCCCTGCAACTGTTTGGAGGCAAAATGGCATGTAAGGAGAACATTTTCTCTGCGCTTGCAATTTTCCTGCATTCCTGATCCCATTAGTGGTGTTTTGACCTCAGCAGGCTGTTGAGCTGTACAAATATTTATCCCTCCAGCCTAGCATACCTGATTTTTGATTTGTTTTAGCCCATGCTGTGATGGAGTCACAGGGTGAGAGCACTGCGGAGACAGGTTTACTGGTGCAAAGGAGGCCAGCCGAAGCTTCTTGCGCAAAACTGACTCTCCTGGTATTCTTGGACTTCAGTTCCCAAAAGCCCTGATCAGCAGGTGTGCTGGCTTGGTTTTCTGGTCACTGAAGTCCAAACACATCTGGAGAACCAAGTTTGCAGACCCCTGATCTAGCCAGATGTTTGGACTCCACCCATTAGTGCAGTGATGGCAAAACGTGGCACTCTAGGTGTTCTTGGACTTCAATTCCCAGAAGCCCACGTCATCACTCCTGCTGATCATGGCCTTCTGGGAATTGAAGTTCAAGAACATCTGGAGGGCCAAGATTGGCCATCACTGCATTCGCTCTTCAGGGTTTCAGGTTAATGACGGTTAGCCTGAAAGCAAAACCGGAAAACTCGCACTGTTTTGTGGAATTTGAGTAGGCCCTAACCTAGGCATGGGACTGCAGTGGCTCAAGTGGTTAAGACACTGAACTTGAAGACTAGGAGAGCACAACGGAGCAAGCACCCGTCTTCGTCCCAGCTCCTGCTGACCTAGCAGTTTGAAAGCAAGAAATTGCAAGGAGATAAACAGGGAACACAGCATTCCATGCGCTTCGGTGTTGAGGCATGCCTGCCACGTGTCCACGGAAACGTCTGTAGATGTAGGCAGCACTGGCTTTTGGGCTATAAACAGAGATGAGCACTGAACCCTAGAGTCGGCTTTCAAGCAAAGGCAGCCATTACTAATCAAGGTGTGAGTTTGGGTTTGGTTTGCATTGTATTTACACTCCACACCCCAATGTGCCTCTGATGCTTCCCCTTCCCCTTCCTTACTTCCAGTCCTCGAATGGGTGCCAACCGAAGTCCGCACAGTTGCCGGGACGGTGGTAGGCTACAGCGCCACTATCGGGCAGATCATTCTCCCTGGACTGGCCTACGCCCTCCCAGATTGGCGCTGGCTCCAGTTTGCTGTTTCGATGCCCTTCTTTGCCTTTTTCATCTACTCTTGGTGAGCATCTGGGGAAATGGGGAACTAAACTTCTCCCCCCTTGGCTTTCTCCCTGGGTCCAGAATCTCCATGAACAGAGGTGGTTGTAGTAACATATTTCAATTAATGTCTGCAGAAGCCTGGACTACAAATCCTTGAAACCTTGGCCAGTGCAGCCAATGGCGAAGGCTGCTGGGGGTTGTAGCCCAAGAACATTTTGGTTTGGGAACCTCTGCTTTGAGCAAGGCCGCGTTTAAAAATTGCCATAGCATTATCTGTGTATTACATTGTTATCAGTGGTGTAGCTTGTGGGGGTGTGGGCCCCAGGCAGCACTTTTGGGGGTGGCGGCAAAATTTCACAATAAATAGGACTTCGCTGCTGCCCCCAGACTTCCTAGCGGCCGGGGTGAAGAGGCCGCTGCAGGGACGGGCGCCGGGACCCTCCACCACCGCCAGCGTCCTAGACCCTGCAAATTTGGCCTACACTACGCCACTGAAACCCATGCTACGCCACTAATTGTTATGCACAACTTGAAATGTAGTTTCAGGGAATATTCATCTGCATTTTTACAAGCCGAGTCCTTAATCTTGGATGTCCAACTTCTAGAGCAGGAATTCTCAACCCTTTTAAGCCAGGGGCCAGTTCACGCTCCCTCAGACAGCTTCAGGGGCTGGGTGGCCATTTTGTCCTTCCTCCACCACATGGCACTTAAGTTCCTGGTGTGGTGAAGCCACATGAAATGGTGCCATGGGCCGCAGGTTGAGAATCCCTGTTCTAGCGTTTTGAAGGCCACCCAATTCATCCTCAGACCTCTGTTCCTAATCGGCGGGGATGATGGGCCTCTTGGCTTGGTTCTTTATGTTTCAAAGGCTCCACCACCCCCCTTCTAGGGGGCTGGTCAATTTCCCCATGTCCTCTCCTCCCACCATGAGGGACCTTTCTCCCAAACCTGGAATAAAGGATGCCTTTTTCAGTAAAGAAATATTTAACAATTCAGGTGGCAGGGGCCAGGTGTAGATAGTTCGACAGTTGTTTCAGATCACAACCCCCCAATCCATTAAATGTGAGCTTTCATGGATGAAACCCACTTGATCCATGAAAGCTTACATTTAAATACAAGAGTTAGTCTTTAAGGTGCCACATTTATTGTCTTTTTTTTTTTTGCTGTTTTGTTTCATTCATGGATATGCTTGCACAGACTCACACGACTACCACTCCAAACCAGTAGTGTCACGTGGATTTCAGCCGCCTGGGGCTTGAGCCAAATTTGCCGCCCCTGGTGGATGCCGGTGTCCGCTCCCGCTAGGGCTTCTGGGAATTGTAGTTCAAGAGCACCCATAGCCCAAAAAGTGCCGCCCGGGGCGGGCCGCCCCCTGGCCACCGCTACGCTACGCCACTTCTCCAAACACTTCAAATGCCAAAATGAAGCCGCCTTTCTGATGAATCCTTTTCTGTCGTTCCATTTCCCTGGCCTAGTGTGAGAAAGATTAGCCGGCATAACAAGGTTGCCATTGCCCAGGATACGCCCAATTGTGGGCGAATAATACCATAATCTTTGGGGAGGTTCTTTCTGTGTGCCCCAAACCGACACCTTTAAACAGTGGCCTGGGAAGTAGGGTGACGGGTCCCACCCAACTCTGCTCCTAATGGTTAGCGCTCCCCTTCCACCACCACCAGCACCAGCTCCACCCCTACTACTATCCACTGTTTGAGTGGCTTTGTGCAATTTTTCCACAGGTGGTTTGCAGAATCTGCCCGCTGGCTGGTGCTCTCAGGCAAAGTCGAGAAGGCCGTTGAGGTGCTCAAGAAAGTTGCCCAGTTCAATGGCAAGAAGGAAGAAGGAGAAAAACTCACCACCGAGGTACAAAGCCCGGATTTGGTGACCCGGCTCAGCAAGCGTACAAAAGGGATGCAGACCATGCCAAAATCTATTAGTTTGGCAACACAACTGATGGTTCTTCCGTTTTTATTTTATTTTCAGAAGCCTTTGAGCAGTTCAAACCTATTTATTTATTTGTTAGTTACCTTAATAATCTAATTTCCCCTCTAATTCAGGATATGCAATTTGTCCTGCTTTATCCTCCCAACAACCCTGCCAAGTAGGTCAGTTTCAGAGAGAGAAAAGCAGAGAAACTGGACCATAGTAGGGATTTGAACCTCACTTTAAAGTCAAGCCAGAATCCATGCAAGCTACATTGTATTCAGAATTCATGCCGGAGGCCCCAGTGTCAAGCCCTACCCTGGGCTTCCTGGCTATGATGCAAAGCGTTTCTTCGGATGGTTTAAGGTGGGCCGGAGAGAACCAGTCCCCTGATTCCCTCATTTTCCTCCCACAGGTCTTGAAGTCTCATATGCAGAAAGAAATAGCCTTGGCACAAACCTCCTACTCCCTGGTCAGCTTGGCACGAACGCCCAACGTGCGCCGGATTTCTTGTTGCATTTCCAGTGTATGGTACGCTCAGGTCGTCTCTCCGCACCTTCTCCTCCTTCGATTTCAGATACATTTGATGAGCCACGATCAATAGGCTGTCGCGGCTTAGTGATTAAGATGTTCAGCTTGACAACCAGAAGGTCTGCAGGGCAGCAGTTCGAGACCCGAGTATGTGCGCAGAGTGAGCCCCTGTCTCTTTCCCCAGCTCCTGGCAACATAGCAACTCGAAAGCAAGAAATTGCAAGTAGATAAATAGGTACTGCTTCGGTGGGAAGGTAATGGCGTTCCATACACTAGTCATGCCTGCCACATAACCACAGAAATGCCTGCAGACTCTTTGGCTGTCAACCGAGATGAGCACCACCCCCTAGAGCCAGATATGACTGCCGGTTATCTTTAACCTCTAGGAATCTGGCTCCCCACTTCACTCCAAAAGCAGATTTAAAATTACCCATATATACCCGAATATAAGCCAAGGTACCTAATTTTGACCTGAAAACCCAGGAAAATAGATTGACCCGAGTATAAGCCGAGGGTGGGAAATGCAGCAGCTGCTAGTGAGTTTCAATAATCCAAATACTGTACATGAAAATATGGTATAATTAATTAAATTGTTGGCACATACATGCATAGAATTTACTGCAATGAAAGGACTGGCACATGGTGGGCTACATATCCGAGAGCAGCAGGCTAATTTATAGGTGTGTGTGGTGCGGTGCGTGTGTGTCTTGTGTGTCAATCCCAATGTATGGCAACCCTCTGAATTAGTGAATGCAGTGGCGTAGCGTGGGGGGCAGTCCGCCCCGGGCGGCATTTTTTTGGGGAGGCAAAATTTCACAATAAATAGGACTTTGTCACCACCCCTGGAGTTCCTAGCGGCCGGGGCAAAGAGGCCACTGCGGGGGACAGGCGCCAGGACCCTCCACCACCGCCAGCGTCCTGGGCCCCGCCTACGCCCCGGGCGGCCAAAACCCACACTCTGCCACTGAGTGAATGACTATCACTAACAGTCCTGCGCAGGAGTTAAACGGCTGTACTGCAGCCAGAAGGTGGTGAGTTCAATCCTGACTCCGGTTGACTCAGCCTTCCATCCTTCTGAGGTGCCCCCCCAAAAAAAACACTAATTAACTTGTGGACAAAGTGCGGTGAGGCCGTATAGAGTTATAATTTGCTATTGTTTTGTCTTTCTGCTACTTCCACCAAACCCACATCCAGGTTTGCGACTAGTTTTGCCTACTACGGTCTCGTCATGGACCTGCAGAACTTTGGCTTCAGCATCTACCTGATCCAGGTGGCCTTTGGATCAATCGACATCCCAGCCAAGCTGGGGGCGGCCATTGGGATGAGCTACGTCGGGAGAAGGACCACCCAAGCCGCCTCCGTCATCCTGGCTGGCTTGGCCATTTTGGCCAATATATTTGTGCCCCAAGGTGAACACGGTAGAGTGGACGGTTCTCTTCACAGCTGGGCAGGGAAGGTCAAGGTCACCCTTGCTCAAAGAAGCCAGTCGTATCAGACTCTAGGGTTCAGTGCTCATCTCTGTTTACAGCCAAAGAGCTAGTGCCGTCTACAGACGTTTCCCTGGATATGTAGCAGGCATGACTAAACCCCGGAACGCTGTTTACTTTCCCACCAAAGCAGTACCTGTTTACCTTCTTGCGATTTCTTGCATCCGAACTGCTAGGTTGGCAGGAGCTGGGACAGAGACAGGAGCTCGCTCCGTCCTGCACTACTCAGGTCTCAAACTGCTGACCTTCCAGTCGTCCTAGCTGGGCAGAATAGTTAGGAATCTCCCTTACTCCAGCCATCCCCAAACTCTCCTTCTGTGGGAATAGTTCATGGTTCCTATCAGAAAGGAAATTAACTCTGCACCTGCTCAAAGTTCACCACATATTACTCCTTATTCTAAAGTTAAAGGTTGCCTTTGCTCGAATACCAGTCATATCTGACTCTAGGGGGTTGGTGCTCATCTCCATTGGTAGCCAAAGCGCCAGTGCTCTTTACAGCCTTGTGGCAGGCATGACTAGACATGGAATGTTGTCACCTTTCCCACTGAAACAGTACCTATTTATCTACTTGCAAATTCTTGCTTTCAAACAGCTAGGCTGCCAGAGACGGGAGCTTGCTCCATCATGCAGCACTCAGGTCTTGAACTGCCGACCTTGCAGCCGTCAAGTTCAGCGTCTTAACCGCTAAGCCACCACAGTCCCTAAAAATAAAATAACCGAAATGAAAGTAAAGGAAAGCTCACATCGGCCTTTCTGTGTCTCTTCCCTTCCTTCGTCTCCAAAACCTACTCCAGAACTCCAAACGCTGAGGACCTCTTTGGCTGTGCTGGGCAAAGGATGTTTGGCATCATCTTTCAACTGCCTTTACCTGTACACAGGCGAGCTCTACCCCACGGTGATCAGGTACGTCACCTCCAGTTACATGGCTGAATGTCCCATAACACCACAAACAGAACTCTATTTTGCCACTTGGAGAATTCATGACTCCTTCCCCTGCCTCTGTGGCCAGCAGCCCAGTGGGAGTGCTTCCTCCTTCCCCCAGCACAGAGTTCACCCCACCCCTCTGCCCAGCAGCCCAATGGGAGCGCTTCCTCCTTCCCCCAGCACAGTCGTCAAGTTCAGCATCTTAATAAGCCGTCCCCTTTTTGAGCATTTATCAGCAACCTAAAAAAAGACCGCACCCGAATTGTGCTTGCTTTTTGCTGCTATTTGTTTAAAGCTAGAGTGCTCAACCTTTAAAAGCCAGGGGCTGGGTCATGCTCCCTCAGACAACTTTGGGGGCCGGACGGCCATTTTGCCCTTCCTCCACCCCCTGGCACTTCCTGGTGTGGTGGAGGCGGTGGCCCCCCCCACATAAAATGGTGCTCTGGGCCGCATTTGGCCCACGGGCCGCAGGTTGAGAATCCCTGGTTTAAAGAATGAAGAGAAATCAGCACTTTCCCCCCTTTAAAGGTTCTTTTTTTTACACTTGCAGACAGACTGGGATGGGACTAGGCAGCACTCTGGCTCGCGTGGGGGGCATCGTGGCCCCCATGGTAAGAATGACGGGGGAGTATTTCCCTTACCTGCCACCCATTATCTATGGGACAGCCCCGATCTTGTCTGGGATTGCTGCCATCTTCCTGCCAGAGACACTCAACATGCCTCTTCCAGATACCATTGAAGAAGTTGAGAACAGGTGAGTTGTGTGTATCTGTTGTTGGGTATTCCCACCCCCATGTGTGACATTTCTCTGCCGTGACATACAATAGGGGAGAGTAACCTCTGGCTCTATGGGCCTCATTCAGCCCGAGTTTCATGTCTGTCCAATGAAACTTCTTGTCTCTATATTAATAACAAGATAATGATCTTTTACTCTTATCTCTGATCAAACATATGTTGCCATTGCTAGTCGTACTGGACTCTAGGGCTCAATGCTCATCTCCGCTTACACCCAAAGAGCCAGCACTCTCTTCGCCGGCAGATGTGGCAGGCAGGCTGAGGCAGCAGAGCGCATGGAACACCATTTACCTTCCCACCGAAGCGGTCCCTATTTATCTACTTGCAATGTCTTGCTTTCAAACGGCTAGGTTGGTGAAGTAGTCTCCTTATAAAGATACACCTGGCATCCATCCCTGAACTAGTTCAGACCCCTTTGTTTGTCAGGCATTTTGCCTTCCCAGTGGCAATGTATGGTTGTGAGAGCTGAACCATTAGGAAAGATGAGCGCAGAAGAATAGATGCCTTTGAGATGTGGTGTTGGAGGAGAGTTTTGAGAGTCCCCTGGACAGCGAGGAGAACAAATAGGTCAATCTTAGAAGTAATCAACCCTGACTGCTCCCTTGAAGGTCAAATAGTGAAGATGAAGCTAAAGTACTTTGGACATCAAATAAGAGAGGACTCACTTGAGAAAGCCTTGATGCTGGGAAAGGTGGAGAGCAAAAGAAGAAGGGGGTGGCCAAAAATGAGATGGCTAGATGGCATTGTGGACGCAATGGGCAGAGCTGAGCGAGTTGAGGAGGAGGGTGGAGGACAGGAGTGCCTGCCAGACAGTGGTCCATGGGGTCATCGCAAAGGGTTGGAATCGACTGTGAGACTGAACAACAAATTGTATTATTCCATTATGATAATATTGGAGCGATATTCGCTTTGATTAGCTCTGCTGTGGTAACAGCAAGGATGACAGGTTTTTGAAAGGTTTTAATGGCCAAACCTTAATCAAGAGCTTGGAAATAACCAGTTAAAAATTACATACAGCTGTTCAGTCACCTTTTGCCACCATATCTTGTAAAGCTGTATGTCCTCATTTAGAGTGTGTCTGCATAACATCATAGATTCATTGAGTAGGAAAGGGCCTAATACCATGATGGCGAACCTTGGCACTCCAGATGTTCTTGGACTTCCAATTCCCAGAAGCCCAAGCACCCTGTGAATCCACACAAATGGGTTCACTGTGATTCATCCGGCCCACGCCGCCCTCATCGCTCTCGGAAGCAAAACGCACCTGTACCGCCATTTCGTGTGGCTTCCCCACCACCTCCACCACACCAGGAAGTGCCATGTGGTGGAGGAAGAGCAAAACGGCTGTCTGGCCCCCGAAGCTGTCTGAGGGAGCATGACCCGGGCCCTGGCTTTAAAAGGTTGAGAATTCCTGTTCTAAACTGACATGGCATTCATTCAAATGTTTACCGTGTCTTGTCATCTCAGCATTATTTCACTTGGTCATCATTAGAAACAAGATGAAGGGATTTGAATACAGTGCTGACCAAAGGAGTAGATCAGATCGTCATGGCACAGAAGAATAAGGGAGAAGGCACGGATGTGTGGAGACCTTCCCAGGATAATTAAACATTTATGCGTGAACCATGGAAGTGATTTAAATGCCAAGATGCATCAACCTGGAACAGAGTTCTCCGTAGCCCTCCTGATGCAACACTTTCTGCTGAAATTTGCTTTCTTTTCTTTCTCCACAGAAAATCACCAGAGTCATGTCTCCCTGTCAAGGGCCATGAGGAGATGTTGCTCCAGAAACTGGACCAAGAGGTGCGCCAGGAAGCCAGTCGATGTTAAGCGCATGAACCTGAAAGCAAGATTCGGAACCATCAGTGCCTCATCAGCCCCCCTTGAGCTTCCTTTTGTGTGAGGGTTGCCATAATTCTCTCCCACAAAACTGGGACAGAAATATACTCAACAAAAATTGGCAGGTTATCTACAAAATAGCCTTTTTAAACATAACATAATGACAGCTATAAAACACTTTCATATTAAATATATCAGTACATAAATGGATTTATTTACAACTGTTAATTCTTACTGTAAGATGATCTGTTGTACTTCTGAGAAGTCACATCGGCGTCAACTATTAACATAGTTCCAGGAAACACACTAGTCACAGAGTTCAAATGTATTTTAATGGTGTGTTATAATACAAAATCAGTACATTTAAAAAAATCCAGGACTTTAACATGATTTTTATTGAACTGGCCGGGATAATTTTTCTGACCTTGAACCCAGGACAATCCCGGTTTTCCGGGACATATGGCAACCCTAAGACGGTGGGGTTTGCTAACTTAAGATCTGATGTCCTGGTCAGAATCAGACTTCAGATTTGGATTCAGCGCACTTAATGTAGTATAGGACACATGGATCCGACCTAGTAGCAGACAATATTAATTTTTTTGTGACGTAGTGTAATTATTAGTTAAGAAGAAAGACAACGAGTGACAGGAGTGAACTGAACTGGTGAAATACAAGCCATACGGGAACAAGAATGAAACAAACTGTGCTTAGTTGAAACTAGAGTTATCATTTCCACAATTCCGCCAATACATGAGCACATGCTGACATTCTTAGTGATGTGATGAACATTTAGATGAGGGTTTCTGAAACATAAACCAAAAGGTCTCCTTCTACTCCATCCAGAGGGCTAGAAAAATTGCTTTAGTATAAACAGAAGGAAGCAGAAAGTTTTGGGATGCCTAACTGTTCATTCAAGGCAGATCGTAAACAGGTGTTATTCTGGACAAAGAGGAGAGGTTTAAACACCACAGCTGTTCTTTCTATCATCTGCTCTGTGCAGATGGAAAATGCCCCGCTCTGCAGATCCACACAATCTAATTCCTGAGTTCCTTCACCAGGAATGGCATTTAACCCTGATCTTCAGGGAACTGTAGTTAAGATCCTAAACCCCCATAACCCAAGCATAACCAGAAACACATTATTATTCCTTCCAAGAGGAAGTCGCCTTAATCTTTTGCTACAAAAGGCTGTTTATTACATGACAGGTGCTTGCCGGTTCTTCTATCTCTGCCCAAACTATGGCCCCCAAATCCATTTCATCCACCCCCCTGGCACCCTCTCCAAACCAGGAAGTAAATATGGACACTTCTGCGCATGAGTTTAAGTGCCTATTTTGTGTCCTGGTTCGGCGCCGGAAACAAAATGGCCGCTTTCATGCCAAACCAGGAAATAAAATGGTCGCTTTCGTACATGTGCAGAAGTATCCACATCGTGAATGCGCAAACATGCCATGTTCCGGGGGTGTGGTCTGGCCCACTCAGCTGTTCCAGGGGTGTGGTTGGGGCCCTAACCTGTAAAGTTTGGCCATCCCTACTCTACGTCTTCCCTCCCAACCATCGCTCAACAACTGCCAAGTCTGTGGCTCCATTCCTATGTTCCTGGCCTACTTGCGCACAGAAGGAAGGATTTCAGGGCAGTCAATTGAGAAATTGCACCTGCTGAAATTTCACCTTCAAGGTAATTGTGTCAGGAGTCAGTGGTGTAGCGCAGCGGGGCGGCCTGCCCCGGGTGGCACTTTTGGGGTGCAGCAAAATTTCACAATAAATAATATCTTGTAATTTGAACTACCTACAATTCGGTCAATTAAAATGAGCATGGAACTTTTTATTATTTAATCTGTGACAGAACAGGGGAATCCCCTTTCTTTAAATGAATGTCATCATCTCGCTCGCTCTAGCAACTGGCAACACCGTCTATACTAACCAGTTGCTTTGCAGTAATTACCCATGTTTTATTTTAATTCTTTCATATATAGAGTTCAATATTGTCTAATAACACCTGCAAACTAGGATACGGTGTGGGTTAAGTCCCTTTGGGGAAGTCCATCCGTGATGGCGAATTTGGCCTACGCCCCGGGCGACTGAAACCCACACTACGCCACAGCCAGGGGCACTGAGAGAACCATGATCACCAAGGGGGACCTGGGAAGTTTTGCTTACACAGAGCTGAGAAGAAGAAGGCAGGATGTGAGCAAGGAAACGAGGGCCCATTGGAGAGAGAAAAGGCACTGCATTTACCCACCTCAACAGTGGAACCACTTGCTCTTTGTTTGATTAAAGAGCTGCGTTTCATATTTGGCGGTTCACTATCTAATTCTCCTGGGGAAAGCGGCAATATAAATTGAAATAATAAAATAAATAAATTAAGCGGCCGTCTCTTGGCGTCGTATCCAGCAGAGGGAGTGGAGGACCAGAGGATCTTTGGTGGGAACAGTGGGTGTTTTTTCGCCTCCTGTGTTTGCTCCCATCGACCAGCATTTCCAGAAAAGAGCAAACTCCGGACGGACACTAAGCAAGCCGGAACACAGCAGAGGAACTGGAGAGCGATGGGCGTCTCACCTGAGCGGGCTATGGAAGGAGAAGAGACAAGGTAGATCCTGGGATGGTAAGGGAGGAATCGGCCACTGACAAATTGCAGTCTGCTTCACAGGTAGGAGACCAAACCAGCCAAATTATCCCAGGGAGTTAAGATTTCGTAACCGCATTATTGTAATCCGTGACTGTTGTATCCATGATGCTGCCCTTGGGAGGTACGGGGCAACCGCTCACATCCTGATAGTCAGGAAGGATGGAGATTGTAGTCCAAAGTTTTTGGACACTGCCAGCGTTCGTATGGTTTTCCTACAGCACTTTTGTGGTTGTTCAGCCGGCTCAAACCACCGACGGGGGGTTGAGAGGACACGTAAATCTCTATGGCATAAAATGTCATGTTGGAATAACTCTCTTAATCTCAAAGTTGCCACAGGATGCATGTATGTGTCTGTCTGTCACTGCTAGAGAAAAATCATGTTTCTATACCCTCTTCTGTTGTATCTTGACTATTTAACACATCAATATATTTCAAGTAAGCTAAATGCATTAGAAAAGAAGAAATGGTGGGATAGAAAAACCATAAAAGAGAAAGAGTGAATCACAAAACCAAATCCACTTCCCATCTCCAGTTCCCGTAGACGCAAGAAGAAAATAGTCTTAGGAGTCGTATGTGTAGGAAAGTATCTTTGGATGGCATTTAAAATATATGTTGCTTTGTAGTCTGCAATTTTAAAGGTGGGCTTCGTTTTACTCTTGCTTAATCAGAAGAACTGGTTTCAAAAGAGTTGCGTCTAAATAAGTATGTTTAGAGTTGAGATCTCAACGGTATAGCATAGAATATACAAGAAGGTAATTCTGGGAGACTCAAACTTTTATAACCCCTCCTTTCTTTACACGGCTGACAACTTGGGATTCACATCCTAAAATGGCGGCAAAATCCACACCCATAGTTTTGTCTAATTCAAAATGCCAAAGCACTTGATGTCTCTCGCCCCAATGTAAAGCAGTGTAAAAATAAGCCAGCAAATTTAGGAAGACCAGAATGATTTGGAAACACCACGGAAAAAGGTGGAAAGAATTGAGACACGAAACACATTTAATGAATTTTGCTAGAATTTGTATTACGACATTAAGGAGCACAATGACCCGAAGACCCCTAAAACTGCTACTCTCGCGGGGTCCTCATCACAGAAGTGAGGAAAAATTCACAAGAAAATTGATGTCTGCAAATCAATTCGCTGCATACCTTTTTAAGAAGCAAATATGGGAGGTGGGCTGTGGCCGGTGTTATATTAAAAAATACTGCATAAAAACAATACTAGAAACATATTTAAAAGCAACATGACACAAGCAGTCCCTTTCACAATATTTTCACTGAAAACGTGACACCATGAGCAATTTGGTAAGGAGTTGATATTTTAAATCAGAGGTGTTAAACAGTTTTTAAACTGGCTTCCAGTCAGCGTCTTAACTACTTGAGCCATTGCAGTCTAACTTCATGTTGTTTTTCCAATTATTTTATTTTTTTGCGATTTGTTGTTTCACCATCAATAAGAGAATGGATAACAGGTCCTTCTTATATACATCCCATTTTAACTCTTCTGTTATTAATGCTTTTAAAAAGCTACTTGCAATTTCTTGCTTTTGAACTGTTAGGTTGGCAGGAGCTGGGGCAGACAATGTGAACTCATTCCATCATGCAGCACTCAGGTCTTGACCTGCTGACCTTTCAGTCATCAAGCAGTATTGTGTTGGCCCACAGAGAGACAGGGACTCATCCCGGCTTGGCGGGAGAGAATTATGGCAACCCTAGTCATGGCAGAAGATTGAGGGTTCAAAACAGTGGGATGTTCAGTGTTCCCACATCTGGTGTACCAACTTCCTAATCCCAACGAGGGATTTTCTTCCTGGGCAATGAGAATTTTTGTTTAATTAAGGAAGAATTGTTCCTAATTAAATGTGAGCTAGAATGCTTGCATAACTTGTTCTTAACTTCCTGCCTACTGCTTCTATTTGGCGAGTCCCTGCATCGGTCTGGGAGGGTTGGGGGAGGGGCGCTGGAGGTAACGGGAATGTATGGGATTTCTCCCCCCATAGGCGCCCTCATCACTGTCCATCGCCCTCCCAAGGTGCCCAGCACACCCCTGCCAGCGTCTAGTCATGCCTTCCACGTGGCCACACAAACATCTTCAGAAGCAGACAGTGCTGGCTCTTGGGCTATAAGTGGAGAGGAGCACCACACCCTAGAGTTAGACACAACTGGCTTTCGGGCGAGTAAATAATAAATCTGGTCCTCTAGAATTGTATTCTAGAATTTGTTCCATGGCCAATATGGCTTTATTCCACTTTTATCACGAGAATTCCCCCCCCCCCACGTGTGGGGGTGAGTATCTCCGATGTATCTTAACCCCCTCCACCTGCTTATTCTCCCCTCTAAAAGACAAAGTCTTGGGCGGGTATCGCTCCCTCTCATCCGTGCTTCTGTGATGACATCCAGAAGTCCATTCATCAAAATTAATATAAATATTTCCTACCAACGAACGGATGCCTAAGAGAAGCGGGCACATTCTTGCCCCGGGTCTGCTCCCAGCCAGCTTCACATGCACCACATCTGGCCTCCCCCCCCCCCTTTGCTAGAGATTTATGCACTGCAAACTGTTAGGAAAAAGATGCATAAATTATCCCCAGGCTCTCAAAAGGGGGCGGAGGTGCCAAATGGGCAATTCCTTCAACCCAGCCTTAGCACCTCTTTTTATTTAGGTTGTTTTTTTCATACTGCCCAATATAGTACTCTCGGGCCACTGCAGTCCCTGCAGCTAAGACGCTGACTGGAAGGTCAGCAGTTCGATTCCCGAGTACTGCAGGACGGAATGAGCTCCCGTCTCTGTCACGGCTCCTGCCAACCTAGCAGTTTGAAAGCAAGAAATTGCAAGTAGATAAATAGGGACCACTTTTGTGGGAAGATAAAACAGCGTTCCGTGCTCTCTGGTGTCTAGTCATGCCTTCCACGTGACCACAGAAACGTCTAAGAAGCAGATAGCACTGGCTCTTCGGCTTTGAAACAGAGATGAGCACTGAACCCTAGAGTCGGATACGACTGGCTTTCGAGCAAGGGAAACCTTTACCTTTACTAATATAGTACACTCAAGCTGGCACCAGCCCTCCAGTCTTAGTAAATAATGGTAGATCTCTCTCTCCCCCCCCCCCCCCCCCCACGATTCTTCTAACTGGGATTAAACGATATTCTTCTTCTTCCGAGTCTAGGCCAGAGACGAAACTGTCAAAATGAAGGTACCTTTTGGTGAGTTCATTCTGCAGTTCCTTTAGGATCCAAGATCACTGCAGATGGAGCAACTTTAGAAGGATCTCCACCTCCGAGGAGTCTCTGCCTAGAAAATTCCGAAAAATGTCTCTATAAGTCAGAATTGACTTGACAGCATGCAGTTATTATTATCCGCTGAAGTGTCTCCCATTTTACAGATCCCACCTGCTACCTTGCCTTCGACAAAGAAACAGAAATGGGAGAAATTACAACAGAGGCCTAAGGAATGGAGCCTGCCAATAATATGAAGAAGGGAGGCCCTGGGAGGCAGCAGACGTGAGAAACATCTGCTCTCCAATCGAGAGGCAGGTTTGGTTTCAGTTTTTCGTGTTTAAAGATTTTCTTCGCAGTAATGGCTCTCCTTAAGTCTTAAGACAGGAGTCCCCAAACTACAGCACAGGTACAAGTCGAGGGTGGAAAATGCAGCAGCTATTAGCGAGTTTCAATAATTAAAATCCATGAAAATATGGTAAAATTTAGACATTTATATGGGTCTTCTGAGTTTTTACGGTAGCATTAGTGCTTTTTAAAAAACTGTATGTTTGAATTTGCACCACCGCAGTTTTGGGACCTTTAGGATTGTTGACTTGAGTATAAGTCGCATCCCCGTTTTGGATCTCATTTGGTGGGGGGCCAAAAAACTAGACTTATACTTGAGTATATACAGCATTATCTATAACAGGGGTGCCCAAACATTTCAGGCCGTGGGCCAATCATGTGGTTCAGGGAGCCAGTAACTAAGGCCCGGGGGCCGGATGCAACCCCAACACCAATTCATTTGGACGTGTTTTACTTCTGCTTCCAGGAACAATGAGGGCTTTGTGGGCTGGATAAATTGGTGTCGGGGGCCACATCTGGCCTCCGGGCCTTAGTTTGGGCAACCATGATCTATAATATTGACAACAGGTAGACAATGTATCACAAGAAATTGGGAAAAAATGATGTGATTTTAAAAACTGTAGACTAGTATAAGGAAATTTCTCTCTCTTTTCTTTCTTCCAGACGCCGCCATTCAATTAAGACACACGGCACAGCCCTTTGCCTGGCCGTAGTCAACCCCTAATAAAACTCTGTCTCACGTAGCCTTTGCAAAAAGAATCTTGCCCTACTTATATACAGTCATCCATGGGGTCCTTTTCAATGAGAGATGTCCTGGTATCGCCATGAATCTCTCAGGCACCCCACTGCCTCCCAATGGTACCCTAGAACCCCCAGCCTCTCCCTTGAGGACTGGGTACTCACTTTGGGAGGTCACCTTGATTGTTCTGATGACCGCAATCCTGTCGCTGGTCACTGTAGTAGGAAACCTTCTGGTGATGGTGGCCTTCAAAGTCAACCGGGAGCTGAAGACCGTCAACAATTACTTCCTGCTCAGCTTAGCGGTGGCCGACCTCATCATCGGAATCATCTCCATGAACTTGTACACCACCTACATTGTGATGGGAAGGTGGCCAATGGGCAGCTTGGCTTGCGACTTGTGGTTGGCCCTGGATTACGTGGCCAGCAACGCCTCAGTCATGAACCTCCTGGTGATCAGTTTTGACCGCTACTTCTCCATCACTCGTCCCCTCACTTACCGGGCCAAGCGGACGCCCAAAAGGGCAGCCATAATGATCGGTCTAGCGTGGTTGATCTCCTTCATCCTGTGGGCACCTGCCATCTTACTGTGGCAAAAGTTTGTTGGGAAGCGGACGGTAGCCGAGAACGAGTGTCACATCCAGTTCCTCTCGGAGCCCGTCATAACCTTTGGGACGGCCATTGCTGCCTTCTACCTCCCTGTCACCATTATGGTGGTTCTCTACTGGAGAATCTTCCAGGAGACCCAGAAAAGAGCCAAAGAACTCTGTGGACTGCAGGGGTCAGATTTCAAGAAGAGCCTACAGGTCACAACTAGAAGAGCCCAAAACGAGGGCAGTGGAGGCAGCAGCAGCAGCAGCTCTGAGCCACCCCATCCTCTTGCTCCATCTTCATCAGTACCACCTGTCCCACCGCAAGCGTGCTGCTTTCCTGGACGTAAAACCGAGGGCCTCTCCTTAGATCGGAGCAGCAACGGCAGCTGGAACACCACAGAGGAAGAGGAGGAAGAAGCGAGGGAAGCTTCTGTCGACTCGTTGTCCTCCTCCGAGGGGGAGGAGCGACCCTTTGAAGTCAACAATATTTGCTCGTTGGTCATTCAGCTCCCCATGGTCAACACCGTCCTGCAGCCGACACGGAGGGTGCAACAGCGAGATCCCAAGGCGGCAGCCAAATTGGACTGGGTGGAGGGGAAGGTCTTTGTCGGCGTCCCCAAAACACCTCTGGCTGTGGACAAGAGGCTCAAGAAAGTGGCCTTAATGGAAACCATACCGCCCGCCACAAAGGGCTTAGATATGAGGGTTAAGAGGAGGAGGAGGAGGAAGGGGAGCAGTGTCACCAAGCGGAAAACCCTCTCGTTGATGAAGGAGAGGAAAGCAGCCCGGATTCTCAGTGCCATCCTGTTGGCCTTCATCATCACATGGACCCCCTACAATATCATGGTACTGGTCTCAACCTTCTGCGAGGACTGCGTCCCACAAAGCCTCTGGAAACTGGGATACTGGCTTTGTTATGTCAACAGCACCGTCAATCCCATGTGCTATGCCTTGTGCAACAGGTCCTTCCGGATCACCTTCCGGAGACTTCTGCAGTGTCAAGGGGGCAAACATCACTGAAAGGCACCAAAGAACTGGGTCGGGAGGGGGAGAACCAGCGGTGGGCATCAGCAGGTCCGCACCGGTTCACCAGAACCGGTAGCAGAAATTCTGGCTGGCTCCTCTGCCCGTCCAAGTTTTGAAATAAAGTAGTCCTAATTTGGGTGCAATGCAGGGCTTTCCCCCTGGCCACACCCACCATGCCACGCCCACAGAGTAGAAAGTAAAAAAATTTTGGATCCCACCACTGAGCAGGCATGACTAGATCTCTCACCCAGTCACATGGCTACGGCCAGAGTAGGCCACACCCACAATGTGGTAGTAAATTTTTTTGGAGCCCACTACTGGGAAGAACATCTCCTGGAGATGCTGTCCATTCAGCAGGAAGGTGGGTAAAAGGCATGAAGAATATCCTATTAATAGCATATATACTCGACTGTAAGTCGTCCCGAATATAAGTCGAGGTACCTAATTTGGACCTCTAAAACTAGGAGAATAGATTGACCCGAGTATAAGTTGGGGGTGGAAAATGCAGCAGCTGCTAGTGAGTTTCAATAATCTGATCTGGGCTGATGGGAGTTGGTGTCCAGCATTACCTGCAGGGGCACAAGTTCCCCACCCAGGTTGGCAGGAACTGGGACAAAGACAGGAGCTCATTCCGTCCTGCATGACTCGGGAATCGAACTGTTGACTCCAGCCTTCCAGTCAGTGCCGTAGCCGCTTGAGCCGCTGCGGTCCTCTTTCACCCCATCAGATATTCGGGTAGTGCTATAGTCACTGGACAGAAATAAAAGGTAACCCATCTGTGTAAAAATGGTATTTATTCACTAATGCTTATTACAGTCCCTTAAAATTAAAAAAAAAGCCAAGACACATTTTAGTTTCAACTGCAATAGAAAGATGGGAGTAAGTAAGGTAAACTCATGATTTCCTTATTTCTAAATGCCCCTTACTTCCAAGCATATAAAATAAAACCATTTGCAAATAGATTGCCTGGGCAAAAGAGAGAAACCCACCAATTATTTTTCTTGTGGTGGAACTGTTAGATGGGTAAGAGGAAGAGAGGAGTGTAGTGTCAACAGGAAACGGCAGCCCAGGTATATGGAGTTGCAAAATTGATTTGGGAGCACAAGAAAGCAACAGGGCTTGAGGTATTCCAGCTTCCTGGTTGCTGCAGGAAGAGACCGGACAAGGAGTCTAATTCTTGATTCAAGATGCCAGGGAAATAAGGAAGGCAAGCTAAGGTAAGAAATCAGGACGTACTCTTGGAACAGTTTTATTTATATATTTATGTATGCAAACACATTCCCCCACCCACCCAACCCCTCACTCTGGTAAACCAACAGCAATCACCTGAGCATAGAATTATCACAATTCAGCAGGGCGGAACACAGACTGAGAGAGAGAGACGGATGTATTTTGGACCATCCCAGCACCTGTACAACAGACAACAATAAAGGAGAGGGGGGGGGGCAAACA
This sequence comes from Furcifer pardalis, assembly GCA_030440675.1. Classification (NCBI taxonomy): domain Eukaryota; kingdom Metazoa; phylum Chordata; class Lepidosauria; order Squamata; family Chamaeleonidae; genus Furcifer; species Furcifer pardalis. Next base: position 3,228,678 of record CP126899.1, on the reverse strand, counting down.
AGCTGTTCTGGTATGTTATTTGGGGAGCATTTTTCTCCTTCGTTTTAAGACAAAGGTGTGAAGATTCGAACAAGGACTTTCCTCATCTGAGGAAGGAACAACAAACCCTTCTTTAATGTAGTTTTTTTTTAAACGCAGGGCCTCCTCACGTTTTGCAAAAAGGCCACCTGTTTGCCCTAAATTGCCGTCACTTAAGGACTCAAATGCAAGTTAGCGAAAGCAGGGCTGCCCAAACTACGGCCCGGGGGCCAGATGTGGCTCCTGACACCAATTCATCTGGCCCACGAAGCCCTCGTCGCTTCTGGAAGCGGAAGTAAAACGCGCCCGTATGGGCACGTTTTACTTCTGCTTCCAGAAGCGATGAGGGCTTCGCGGGACGGATGAATTGGTAACGGGGGATGCGTCCGGCCCCCGGACCATAGTGACCGGCCCCCTGAACCATGTGACTGGCCCTCGGCCTGAAATGTTTGGGCACCCCGGGCTAAAGGAACAGCCTCCCTCTGTGGACTCTGGCCCTGAGACGATTCAGGGCCATTGTAAGCAGAAGGATCGAAGATTCCCCACCAAATCAGAGGCATCTCTACACACTTCTCATAAAGTTAACACCTGAAAGCTTCTAGTCTACACCAGGGGTTCTCAACCTTTTAAAGCCGTGGGCCGGATCATGCCCCCTCAGAGCTGAGCCAGGACCAGACTGGTGGTTTCCCCCTGCCATAAACTGCCTCTGCAGCTGTCGTAAACGTATTTGGGACAGCTGCGGGCGCATTTACAGCTGTTGGAAACGTGTCTGCTTCTGCCAGCGGCGACGCAGGCCACATGAAATGGATGCTGTGGGCCGGGTCTGGCCAGCAGGCCGTAAGTTGAGAACTCCCCGTCTACACAGTTGAATGACGCAATGAAGGTAGATTTCAGCCTGTTGCCAATGTCCCACACCTGTACCCCACAGATAATTATCTCCAGAAATCTAGCCTCTCTAAGTCCTATCTTATCTACCGAGATAGCAAAGGCGAAAATGGCATCCTTTCCTAGCTTAGGTCCTGGGGAAAGCCAAACCGATTAGTCTCGGCATCCACACTCAGGCTAGATTTGAACAGACGCCCTAGTGAGGTGGAAAATTCAAAACAAGCTCCTCTCTGTGTCGCCAGTCCCCTTGAACCACTCACTCCAAAGGGAAAGAAGGGAAAGGGGACACCCAAGCAAAAGGAATGTTTAACATATTTGGGGTGCATGTGTCTTTGGAGGTAGGTTTGAAGTCAATGTTAGAAAAAACAGGCACATTTTTAATATAATATTACACAGATCCCTATTCAAGAGAATATAGCTCTCCTTCCCCAGGTGGGATGCTAAGCCAAAACGACTACTTCTTGTTTTTAATAAAGGAGGGTTAGGGACCCAAAGAGGGCCTTTAAAACGTCACTTATTGGTAGGACTGATTCTTTCGACATCCGATAAAATGGCAGAAACAGGGAGGGAGTGGAAGGTCTCTTTCATTCCTAGAAAAGCAGATTCCAGGGTGCCAACTCCGTTAAAGCACAGGTGCCCAAACTATGACCAGTGGGCCTAATCTGGCCCCTGATGCCAATTCATCAGGCCCTCACCGCCCTCGTCACTCCTGGAAGTGGAAGTACGGGTGCATTTTACTCCTGCTTCCAGGAATGACGAGGGCGGCGTGGCCCAGATGAATTGGCACTGGGGACTGATCTGGCCCATGGGCCATAGTTTGGACACCCCTGCAAATAGCAAGCATTGGGAAACATAATGGCTGAAATCTTACTCACTTCTCCCTGGCCACTCACAAAATGTACAGAATCAGAACTCAGCCAAGGCATTAAGTAAGGCTAGGCTCAATCCAAAAAAAGAAAGGAAAAAAGGTTGAAAAAAGAAAAGGGGAGTGGGGTGGTGGTATTGCGACTCACAGGCAATGCCACGCCCTGCAGCAAAATGTGCCCAGAGGCACATTGGACCCATCGAGGGTGGCATGGAGAATAGAAGGCTATAAGACAGTGATGGCAAACCTTAGCACTCCAGGTGTTCTTGGACTTCAATTCCCAGAAGCCCAAGTCCCTGTGAATCCACACGAATGGTAAAACCCACACAGGGACTTGGGCTTCTGGGAACTGAAGTCCAAGAACACCTGGAGTGCTAAGGTTCTCCATTACAGCTATAGGATAACAGTCTGTTCATGTCTGCTGCAGAGGTCCTTTCAAACAAGTCTTACACTAGGGAGACAAAGAACAGCAAAGCACAAGAGATCCTCTGCCACTATCCAACTGCCAAGTCCTACAAAAGCCTGAAGAATGGAACTCCCGTATATGCTCGAATATAAGCTGAACCGAATATAAGCTGAGGGACCTAATTTTGACCTAAACACCCAGGAAAATAGATCGACCTGAGTATAAGCCGAGGATGGGAAATGCAGCAACTGCTAGTGAGTTTCAATCATCGAAATACATGAAAATATGGTAAAATTAAGAAAATTCTTGGCACATCTCAATCCAGCGTGGTCTTGGGCCCCTCATGGTCACTGACCCGAGTATAAGCCAAGTCTCCTTATTTGGGCTCATTTTGGGGGCTAAAAAACTTGACTTATACTCGAGTATATATGGTATCTCTTTAGGTCAGTGGCTCCCAACGTGGGGCTCAGACCCCTCCCCCCAAGGGGAACTTTGATTCCCAGAAGTCTAAGTCAGTACATTGGTCTGATCAGTGCTTTGGGGAATTGACTTAGGCTTCTGGGAATTGAAGTCCAAAAAACCAAAGGATGGGAAACACTGCTTTAGACCAAAGGGAAAAAAAGGTTAAAAAACACTCCCAGGGATTAAACACACACTAAACTATACTATTTAAAAATGGAGCTATGGCCCAAACCACAAAATTTAAGTGAGCTGCCACCTTGGGAGAGAAACAGGCTTTTCCCCAGTTCCATAAGACAGGCTTTAAAAAAATATTCCTGTGTTTTCAAAAATGCTAAAGAGGCAATGGAGAATTTATGTTTCCGTCTTTCATCACAACAAGAACAGACCTCCGAAGTCACCACCTATGCTTTCCACATACACCCGAGCCGAGTCATGCTGAAGCCCCGACCCCCAAGGCCACATTTCTGTTGAGTTTCCAGGTTCCCGTTCTTCAGGATCCCACTGGGATTAACAAGATGCTGTAGACCAGCACCAGACTGATTTTCAACTACATCAGGGAGGAAACTGTATCTTTTAAAGGCAGGGGTGGCCAAACTACATAGCCCATGGGCCAGATCCAGCCCATGGCGCCAAATAATTCGGACCATGCCACCCTTGGAAGTGGAAGTTAAACGCACCTGCGCACGTGCAAAACACTGCCGTAAATGCACCGCAGCTGTCATAAATGCATTTAACATCCGCTTCCGGTGGGAGGAACGTGATTGGCCTGCTCGACCATGTGATCAGGCCCATTCAACCACACAACCAAACCACAGCGCGAAAAGTTTGGGAGCCCCTGCTTTAAGGAGATGGAGGAACTAGAATTTTCGAGGATCCCCTCTTCCGTCAAGAAAATGAGAGTAAATGTCTAAATCCAGCAACAGAAAAGTTTTTTTTAAGAAATAGCTCCAAGAGCGCTCCTTTGAAATTGCAAGCTGTCAGCTGTTCCTTTAATAGCACAATGTTAACAAAATGAGAAGTGGCCCATTATTCTAGCAAGCCCAGCCTGGAGTACACCAAGCCCGGCAGACAATTTCCTCCTGGAGTATTAAGGCCATAGATACAATTATGCCCACCCAACACTTGTCAACCAGCCACGGACGCTGGGATCTCATGAAAAAGGGGCAATGGAGTCCATTAGTCCCTGGGAAAGAGCTAAATGAGAGGTTTCACCCCAACCCATTGTGAGGAGGATGACAAAGCCGGCAGGGCACAAAGTGACCAGTGAAGGAGACGTCAGCTGAGAGGCATTAAAGACTAACCGCGCAAGAAACAGAGTCCCATAACATAGCAGGCCACTGAAGGCGTCTCTTCCACTCTCTTGGTTCTCAAGCCCTCAAAACCCATCAGGAGGAGTTCTGGTTCTGATAGATTGAGGCTTTCTCTTTCAGCAAATCCAGGCACAAGTGACAACTCCAGCTGCCTGCAAAAGACCAAAAAGTCCGTGATTGTCATATACAACAACAAACCCTGTTAAATTACTATGTTTCTGTTAATGCAGCCTAAAATAGCTTTGGTCTTTCTTTTTTTTTGCTGCAGTATCACAGTGCTGGATCATCTTCATCTTGTGATGGAAACCAACTTTAAGATCCTTCTTGCATGCAGCATAATACTGAAACAGTGGTTTACTGTTTTAATAAATTTGTGTCAGAAATTATTCTGGGTTGAAAGGATTTTTGCGGGAGAAACCCCTCTCAGGGAAGGCCCAAATGAGGCTCCTTTCACTTACCTTCAGGCGGTTCCGACATCGGTGGGGTGAGGCAGTACATGTGATAGCCACGGTCACAATCATCGCAAAAGAGCAGCTGATCCTATGCAAGATAGTGAGGGAATGAAGAAAGCAAAAACAAAAGATTATTCAACTATGTTAAGAGGTCAGTGATAAAAATCTGGCCACCAAGGACTGAACCTTGTGGTGTTGTAATTCTATCTGATTGACATCCCTTCTTTCAGGAACTTTGGGGACCCCCCCCCCCCCCATAACACACACTGACTGCAGAGGCTCAAGTGGATAAGACGCTGACTGGAAGGCGGGAGGTCAGAAGTTCAAACCCCGAGTACTGCATTACGAAATGAGCTCCCGTCTCTGTCCCAGCTCCTGCCAATCTAGCAGTTCAAAAGCAAGACATTGCAAGTAAATAAATAGGGACCACTTCGGTGGGAAGGGAAACAGTGTTCAGTGCCCTCTAGAGTCTAGTCATGCCTGCCGCATGACCATGGAAATGTCTGCAGAAGCAGACAGCGCTGGCTTTTATGCCATGTTTAAGAAAGACGAGAAAGGAACTAGAGATACAGAGTGAACAGTACGCTGGGAGAAAGAAAGAGAGCGGCTGTTCCAGGGATAAGGAACAACACGGGAGAAGATACGGTGGAATCACCAGGGAAAAGGAGATGGTGAAAGGGATCTTTCGTTTCCCTCAAACGGAGACAGAGAAGGAGTTCAGTTGTGCAACGGGGGGAAAGTACTCACATCATTCTCAGAGGTCCCACAGATGTTACAGCACTTGCATTCAATACACTGCCAGCGGTAAGTCTTCACTGCTGCCATCATGACCGGTGTGAACTGCAGACAAGAAGGATGTCCTGGTGATAGGAAAGGATTGGAAATGTTAAGACAGATATGCCAATGGAAGAAGCGTATGGACAGCCTGACAGACAAACATGAACAGTCCCCATTTCATCACATCCATTTCCTCCAAGAAAGGCACAGAAACAAGGAGACTCTCCTCTTTACTGCATCTCTTTCCATCTCTATTAAGATGGCTTTGATTGTATGCTTCAAGGAGTTCATGTTGATTCAGGTAACCAACAGTACTAACAAATTCACTAGATGGCAGATGATAGCAGACTTCTGAGCCAAGCCACCCTGTTTGCAACCTTCTGGAAGGAACTGGCTTTCCATCTAATCTCCTTACCTGATCGCCCACAGTCAGAACATGAAACCAGCTCTTCAGGTTGTCCCGTCTTCTTATTGATCTTGGAGTCTCCCAGGCAGAAGTCACAGTAATTATTGGGCAAGGCCAAACCATCCGGACCTTTCTTAGCTAAAGGGAGAGAAGGTGCTTAGAAATTCAAATGGCAGGAAAACAATTCATTTCCTTCCCCACATCTTTATCCTTTTCAACCTACGGTCCAGGTTCAAGAACGAGCTAAAGCGTTTTCTGCTGCACAATTACAAGAGAACAGAAACATCATTTGGCCCCATGGATGTACTCCACTTTCCATGCAATGCCCCTTCTTCTCTCCTCTTGGAAATGAATCCTGGTGCAGATTTATTTCCACTGTTCCCCCACCTAGTCACTCACTTCAAACTCCAAACCTAACGAGTAAACGAAGACTAGAAGGAGGTACCCCCACAACATATACAGGTGCAGATATAACAAGGCACTAGAAATAGTTCTGAGAAGACAGGGAGTAATTTGCATGCAAAAGCGGAAGGGGAGGATCCAGTAGTGGGGTTCAAAAAAAATTACTACCTACTTTGTGGGCGTGGCATGGTGGGTGTGGCCATGTGGCCATGTGACTAGATGGGCATGGCCAGGTGACAGGGTGGCTGCATCGCCTGGGCAGGAGGCAGGCGCAGGTCTATAACCCTAGGATCCAATAACCAGATTGGGGGAAGGCCAGGGAGGCTGCGCCACTGGTACGGGAGGCAGGCGGTGGCTTATGACCCAAGGCCCTGGCAACTGGATGGGCCAGCCAGAATTTCTAATACCAGTACGGGAATACCGGCTGAATCTCACCACTGGGAGGATTACAAAAGTCAAGTATGCGCTCATAGTTAACTGTGGTTGGAAGACTGGGCAGTTTTGCCCTGCCCTTGCTGGGTTGTGGCTACGCTTAATTTCTAAAATGAAACTGGAGGATGAGGGGAATAAATGTATCCTCTTAACAGTGAAGACAACCTGCTAATCTTAGGGGATAAACTAAGTACTTGCTTGGAGTCAATGCTAATTTTTCTGCTTCTACCCTAAAGGAGAATGCTGGTACAGAAATGAGGTACCAACCAAGCTTAGTAAGTTCTTAACTTCTAGCTGAAATTATACCAAGGCTTCGTAAGGTCTTAGCTTCATGAAACGCAGCAGTAAGAATGAAAATCTTACATTTTTGCTCTTCGGATCTCTGAGAGACAGGAGTGGGGGGCTGTGAGTCTTCCTTGTCTTCTCCCTCTTCCTCAGCAAGATGAGAATGTGCATAGTGGTAGCTCAAACCAGGTCGATTCTTGTAACGCTTTCCACAGACTAAAGGAAGAGGAATTTAAGAAAAGACATAGACAGGGGCTCAGCTTTCAGTCAGCCGAGGCTATCTCCCTCAACTCTTTGCGACAAATCTTCACCCTGACAGCTCATCTGCAACCAACTACTCTTCCTCTCTCTCACACACACATACAAACTGTGCAACTAAATTCTTCAACTTACCAGTGGATCAAGTGACAGCAACAGCAGAAAATAGGACATCAAAATATTTCGAATGCAAATTTCTGAATAAACTTTGTATTTTTTTTAATACACCTGTCTATTATTACTACAATGCAGTAACATTCTTCGGTATACCTTCGAGCAGTTCTCCTCAACCAAACACATACTGTATATACTAGATTATAAACCGAGTTTTTGAGCCCCAAAAATGAGCCCCCAAAAGGGGACCCGGCTTATACTCGGATATTAGGGACATGAAAGGAGCCTTATCCGGGCATTCTCTCCAGCAAAAATCCTTTCAACCCAGAGTAATTTATGACATGAAATTTATTTACCTACTGGATTTGAATTTATGAACCCAATTAACTGACCATTTGAACATATATAGCACACCTTAAAATCTGTATATGATAGGCAAATTCTGAGTTCAGATTTGGAATCAGCACACGCGATATCATGTACATCATGTGTGTTATTCCCAGTAGCAAAATCATTGTTGTGCAGTGTTATTAAGCAGAACTGAGAAGAATTGGCAAGGTTTTGCTCCACGCTGCTCCTATATCCTGTGCAGAAGAATCCATTTTGCAGCAGAATTAGAGCAATAAGAAATTATATATGCACAGCAACTCATTTTTGCGGGGAGTGGAAAAGGGAGGCAGTGCAGGGTTCCGCCCATATATTACGCACCTCTTGGGAGGAACAGAGAGTCCGTCATCGGGCAGTTATTAGCTACAGGCTAACTCTATATATCTGGGGTAGAGACACTTGAGAATCCAGACAGCTCCCATAAAAAATTCCAGCTTCTGTCTTGGAACCCATCTAACCCAGAAACGGGACAGCTGTGGTGTATACATTTTACAATCTGGCCACATTCTGTTATTTTCTTTGGCGCACTGGATTCAGAATCCCTGCTTTTGTCACTAGCAAAAAACAAAACACTGAAATATGTTGATCTTTAATATTGTAAAGACAAGGATTCAATAACTAGATAGGCAAAATCTGGTGAAGTTGACCCAATAAATGTTCAAGGTTCACAGCGTTGATCGTTATATCCCCTTTTGTCCCAGAATAATACAGATTTACGATGAGTATGCCCTTGTTTTTTCTCCAAACTCTTCTTCGTGGCGGCTGCAACATAAACTAAATGCCTGGCACCAGCAGATCATACCGTTGCTATGTCACATTCCACTTCCCTTCCCATCTTGACTGAAATAAAAGGCAGCTTAGTGGCTTAGTGGTTAAGGCTGAGCTTGGAGACTGAAAGTGTGGGTTTTGATACCCAAAGGCTGCACTAGGGTACATGAAAGGAGCCTCATTCAGGCATCCCCTGAGCTGAGTCTCTCCAGCAAAAAAACAACAACAAACAAAACAAAACTGTGGCCCATGGGGTGGATGCGGCCCATAGCACCATTTCATGTGCCCCCCCCTGCCTCCACCACACCAGGAAGTGCCATGTAGTGGAGGAAGGACAAAATAGCCATCCGGCCTCAAATTCCCCTTCGTTATCCAGTTTTAGCGTTGTGCAATGCAAACGCAAACCGGGGTATTACTGTACTTTGCTTGTGTCCATTCATATAGTGCTAGTACTTTTGCTCAAGACAAATGCCACTATCTTAATAGCGATGCTAAGTGGAAGAGCAACTACATAAGCTTCACTGAGCAGGATCTCAGACAAAAAAACCCCCCTCCTACTCTGTGTTATACGTATAATACTAACACTGCTCTTTAATATACAAACGATGTTTGCACTGTGAAAAAGCCTGGCACAACTAAAGGAAAATATGAGATGAGATGAAGCTGGATAGGGCACATCGTTTTCTTTTACTATCAGAAATAATCTTGTTTCTTCCAAAAACTGATACAGAAGTGAGCAACCTTTTTACACCGCGGGCCTGACCATGTCCCCGGACAGCCATGCCCCCCCCCCCGGAAGCATTTACAGCTGTCATAAATGCACCCCTTTCACGTTTACGACAGATGCGGGCATGTTTTCGCATACGTGGGCGCGTTTTACGGCTGACGTAAACACACCCGCTTCCAATTCCGGGTGCGGTGGGTGCAACGACAGGCCGGATGGAATGGCATCGCAGGCCGGGAACCCCTCCTCTACAGGGAAAAAAGCCATCCTATATTAGGACAGATGTGTGGATGGTTGTCGATGAGTTAGCGCAAGATTTCTTGCACCGGGAGGGAGTTGGACCCCTCTGCATTTTTCCATCGAGCAATAGACAGAGCATAACAATTGCCAGAGATGGGGAAAGTAAGGAAGAAAAAATCTTCTGGTTCACCCAAAATTGCTGACTGCAGCCTTGGATAAACACTGACAAAGGATATGTATATGTGACAAAGAAAATTGACAAAAGTCACTGATGGAAGGTCTGACTGGCATCCCTTTGAATTCTGCATGCAAAATAGAAATACCACAGTGGTACTTCGTATAACGAAAATAATTTGTTCTGCAAGGCTTTCCGCTGTGAGATTTTTTTTCTGTTATACAAAGCATGCTTCGTATAACAAAATTTCCTATGGGATGCTTCGTATAACGAAAATCTCCAGAGGGGTGCATTGAAAGCCACCCTGGGAGATAAAATGCTTTGTATAACAAAATTTTCGCTATGAGGCAACATTTTCCTTCAAATTCCTTCCGTTATACGAGATTTTCGTTATAAGACACCTTCATTATATGGGGCTTTACTGTATATAAATGGATAGTTTTCTCTGCAAATGCTTCTGCAATATTACAGAAGTGCAATTTTTCCCTGAACTGAAATGCTTTTTAAAAAAATCTAATCAAATCTAAGCCATCCTTATTCTGGTGATGGTGACAACCAAAAGGGACAAACTGCAAGTAAGGAATTCAAAGGTCATTCTCTACAAGGCAGAGAAAACTGAAGACTCAAGAACTTACACCATCATTAACAGTGCTTGCAAAAGGCAACAGCTTTTGAGTTCCTATTAATACATTATCCAGTGGAAAAATTAAAAAGATGCAGCAGAGGAGCCAAAAATGGGGCTGGAACTAGCAGTTCAATTTTTTCCCCTTCTAGCTAGTCAGTCAGTCAGTCTCTCTGTGTGTATGTGTCTTTGTATGAGATTAGCCAAAAATTATATCTAAATAGTCACTTTCACAGATCAAACCTAGAGTGTTGCAAACAGGAAAGCAAACACATTACAGATTCAACAAGGAGTCAATCATTTTCTCAAAGAAACGGATCAATATATATCTCCAAAGCACATAGTGGTCTATCGTGCAAGGGTGTTGTAAATGATGTTATAGGGATCGGTTTAGGAGGGACAATTTCCTAGGAAGTGTGCCCTCCCCTCCTGACTCCAGTGCATCAGAAACAAAGGGCTGTGGACACCCATTTACATGACTGCAATTTTGTAGAAGATACTACTTACACCCCTTTTGCTGGCCAAAGTTTCAAGACCACAGGGAAAGTGCAGTTCCTTCCTCATACAATGTCATCGCAAGAGAAGTAATGGCCTCGAGGAATCAGTTTCTTTACCCTCTCCAGTTATCAGGTGACTACAGGGTGTTTTCTGTGTCTACATCTTAACTACATACGCACTCTGGAACCCAACTCATAGGGTGAAGAGTGGCGGATAAAATCTTAAAATAATAATAAATAACTAATAAATGCAATGTGGGAAGGGGAGTGTCACCTCTTTCCTAGTGACAAGCCTCAACTTACTGTAACAATAATATGAGCATAGACTAATCTGTCTTCTTTTCTCCTCCTTCCTATTTGTAGACCTCAGAGTAAGACCTCTCCCAATGTGTGCCTAAATACACCACCCTTATTTCCTCCCCTTCCAATGATCACGGACGATTGCCATTACTTTATGTAGCAAAAATGACACCATTCATACGCAACAGGAAATAGCATTATGCTTGGACATAAACACGCAGAGTAAAAGAAAACTAAAAACAAGGCGAAGGAGGGAACCCTAGAAAGAGGACGGAAAACACTCAGTGGCCAAGGCATGTTTTGAACAAGCAGGTCGGTTTTACCGAGTAGGCCAGTATATAAATCGAATGAAATGAAATTGTGTCTATTGAATAGGTGGTTGGATAAGGCTGTAGAACAGGGGTCAGTAACTTACAGCCCATGGGCCGCATCCGGCCCGCAGTGCTAAATCATCAGGCCCTCGCTCCAACCGCCGCTGCCAGAAGCGGGCGCATTTATGGTGGCTGCGGACGTGTTTTACGGCTGCCATAAATGCATTTACAACAGCATTTATGGCAGGGAGACCACCATTCTGGCCCTCACAACTGTCTGATGGAAACGTGACCTGGCCCCCGACTTAAAAAGGTTGCTGACCCATGCTGGGGAAGGGGATGCGGAAGAGGACAATTGATGGGCATGTGAAGCAAAAGCACCCGAGATTCCACTGAAAGTACCACTTGCTGGATTTTAATGACTCTACAAAGTGTGTATCAAAATAAAATCAACAAGGATTCTGGATATGATTATCTAACTTATAAATACTCAAGAGATCTGACAAGACACTTTCTAAAAGTCCTCCCCAGATGCACACTTTAGAATCTGGTTCATCACATTGTGAGCAAAACTGTGAATCTTCATCTTCCGCACGATACTCCAGAATAAATCTTCCTTAAAAAAAAAGAGTTTCCAGAATACAAACACCCCATATAATATACACACCACAAATACACACCAAACTATGTATTGTAAAAAGGGGGCATTTTTGGGTCCCATTTCCCCACCCCACCCCGCCACAAAAGAGAGTTTTTAAAACTAACATTTCAGAAGAACAAAGCCAGGAAGAAATAAAATAGCAGACAGAGAGAATGGACTACCTCGGTCAGGAGGTTTCGAGGTATGCTTTTGTTTGTAACTATCTGAAATACAGAAAGAGAATAATGAGAGAAAGGTGAACACACTCTATAGGTCACGCACATAACATGCACACAGTAAGCTATATAGAGCGATTAAAAGGAGAAAAGAAAAGTGCTAATTGGTGTTATTTAAAATTAAAAGGGGGAGTATAAAATTCTTGCAGGACAGTAAAGGAGGAGAGGAAGAAAAGTAATTTCAAAAACTCATTCTTTTCCGTTTTGAGAATTCTTGCCAATTGTCCCCCTGACATTTTAAATCACCAAGTTTGCATGGGCAATAGATTTCCAAATGGGATACAGAGGAAGTGCAACCTCAGGACAAACGTTGACAGCCCCTTGGGAAGTCTTACAGATGAAAGAGAGCCTCCAGCATATAAGGGACGAGGCACCAGGAAAACCAAACCCTGCTAGACTATCTGTATGCCAATTTAATTTTAATTTAATTTTCCCATTCACTCCTGGAATATATCAGAGGGGCAAGAACTGGAGCTCAGACAGAAGAGCATTCACTCAACAACAATGCAGTGTTCCAAGTTAAAGGAGCACAGGATGACAGAGCTAAGACCACGTGTACATAAGGTGGTTTGGTTTGCCCCAAATGATATCATTGACAGTAGTGGTGAACCTATGGCACGAGTGCCAGAGGGGGCACGCAGAGCCTTTCCCTGTGGGCATGTGTGCCGTTGCCCCAGCAGAGTTCGCCCCACCCCTCTGCTCAGCAGCCCAATGGGAGCGCATCCTCCCTCCCCCAGCAGAGTTCAGCCCACCCCTTTCCAGCAGCCCAATGGGAGCGCTTCCTCCCTCCCCCCAGCAGAGTTCACCCCGCCTCTCTTTAGCACCCCAATGGGAGCACTTCCTCCCTTGCCCAGCAGAGAGTTCGCCCCGGCCTTCTGCTGTGCAGACAGAAGCCGGTTGAGTATGGGCACTCGGTCTCTAAAAGGCTCACCATCACTGATATAGGAATTAAGGTAACATTTTTCTTGGACAGGGTAGGTTGCATTGTAAAGCTTTACATTTTCATCAGGCAAAGCAAAGTGTTATGTAAAATCGGGAAATCTGCACACTCTACAGTTGGGCAAAGAGGGTGTGTGGAAATGTCACTTAGGAATTTAGCATTTTATAGAAAAAGAAAACAGTTCCCCTCTCCCCAAAAAGTATTGGGGAAACATCTCTTAGTGCTGCATTTCAACATTCTCAGTAGCCTCAAAGAAGGTTCGTGGGAAAAACAAGGGACCAGAAACAAGGAGGAAACCCATCCAGCACTTCTGTGTGGTTTCCCCCCCTAAACCGTAACATACATCAAACCAATCCATCCTTCCACTCTCCTATTTAGTAAAATGCATTCTGCTCATAACAACTGGGTCACACAGCAAAGCTAGCCTTCTTACTTACTATCACAGGCATACGGTTTGTCTCTGTCTTCCAAAATGGCAGCATCCAGCTTTTTCCGGGCGCTCCCAACTCCTTTACCCTAAAAGTCCAAGAAACAGGTGGGAACGTAATTGAGGACAAGCAATTCAAAACATAGCCAAAAGATGGTCGTGTCTAGCGATTCTTTTTTTAAAACAACAGCACCATCACTTTGCTAACAAAATAAAATATATTTTTATGCTGGTTTAGTTTCCATCATCCTCAGTCCAAATAGCCAATGGCCAAGAGGAATGGATAGGAAGGTCATTGTGGTTCCAATAGATCTGCACTATACCAAGTTGGGAAAAGCTGCTCTGTGATATAGCCAATAATTCAGGCACCATGGAAGAGCAGACCTTTAAAATATGTAATTGTTAATTTTAAAATGTCTGCCACAGTTCAGTTGTCAGACCCACTCAGGACAAAAGCTCTGAGGGTCTGTGTCTATGGCTCCTAACAAGGTAACTAAATATCTTGTATTCTTTGGAATAGTAGTCATGTTATCTGTGGTTCAGGCATATCAGAAAACAAAAACAGTAAACAAGTGAGAGTTTAAATCAGAAACTAGACAGGGCTTTACTTCATAGCTTTGAGATTGAAACTAATCTGAATAATCTATTGTTACTGATAGCTGTAGGAAGCTGTATTGTTATGCTTGCTTGTCTGTCATTCTGCTTGAGCAAACCCTTCTCCCTTTAACCCCTTTGGTGTATATAAGCCATGCCTGTAAGTTTCACTCTTTGTCTGAAGAAGTGGACTTGATCAAAGAAAGCTAACAATAAAAATATAGCACCTAGTCTTTAAAGTTCTACCGTGATTTTTATTTTATTACTTTTTGTTTTCTGATATGCCTAAATATCTTGTGCAGATTGTAGCTAACTTATTAATGTCCAGAACTATTTTTAAAACGATCCATATTCTGACTCTGCCTAGCCTAACAAACATGAACCACAATCATTTCTAGTTCCTTACTAACATTAAGTGTACATGAAAAAGTAGATTTTTAGTGATGAAACAAATAAGGGGCAATTGTTTTAGTAAATCTGAAATGCAGAACAAATGAGATTCATGTCAACCAAGCAGTGCAGACTGGCAGAAATCTACAGGAAGCTCTCTACTGCCCCACAGTGATATGAACTTCTAAGAGTTTCTAGATGTGTTATTTCAAATTGCTATGCCAGGGAATCCCCTGCTCTAAGCCTCGGTAGGCTAGTTTTACCTTAGCTTTGCCTTTGCCACGACGTTTTGGTGTGTCTTCTTCATAATCTTCATCATCCAGATCATCCAAGAAATCATCTGGTTCTAAGATCCGCTAGAACAGGGGAAAAAGTCTATTCAGGAGAAAACAAGCATTTTCAGGAAGCTAAAGAAAAGAAAGTGAGCGACAATCCTATCAGAAGAGGAGTGAGGAATCGCCATTTCCTTTATCAGCAGGGCAAATAATCAGAGATTAAGAGAGCTGGAGACCGATGTGGGTTTTCCACTCTGTACAAAATTAATACCAAGTTTATATTTACATTAATTTTCTTTCCATAGCTTTTTGAACTATAAGACCTCCATGGAACAGTTTTTTCGTTATGCAGGGTTCTACTGTAATTAGATTATTTTTTGCTGACAGCGGGCTAATTTCAAGAGCATTAATTTGGCCATTTATTGGATCGACTTTTGCACACATGGTGCAGCATAAACTGCATGTACATACATGTTGCATTTATTGCATCTCCATCTTCACAGAAAATCTGTAAGTAGCTCTGAAGTCTATTTAGTCACTTCCAGAAGGATCAGCCAGAATCTTGTCCTGATGGACACATATCTTCAACAGTCATTTGGTTTCATATTTAAAGCTAGACAGGTGTGCAGAAAATTTTTCTTCAATTTGAGCAATTGACTGGGATTGTTATCTGTGAAGTTGGTGCTTACTTTGTTCATTTTGGTGAGCACTTCTCAACATACTTCCGGAGGGGCAATGCCAGCCAAATAAGCAAAAAAATTTCATGGGGGGGGGGGGGGAGGTTTCAGGCAGCCAGTAATAACTCCACATGATTCATTAACAGCTACATCTACTTGCTTAGCATTTGCTGATTTATATCACACAGCACTAGCTAATTCTGAGGAATATCACAGAAACAGTGTTCTTACTGTTTGTGGATGTACATCCTAGTCTCAACCAGCCAGTTTCCCAAGTATGTTATTTCTTATGTCAACTTTCTATTTGGTGCTTAAACAATGATTTTTGTAGGTGAGAGTTGGATCCAGAGTGATGCCCAAATACTTTTGGATAGAGCAATTCTCCAAAATCTTGCCTTCCCAAGTAACTCACAGCTTTTTCTCTTCTTCAAGTGGAAGACACAGACCTGTATTTTTAAAGGGTTTGTTTTAAGCTGGTTGTTTTTATATTACAAGGTAGAGGTTAGCTCCATGGACTCAAAATTTTCCATCAGAACTGTTGAGGCAGGGATGAAACTACTGGAGTATGGGAAAGTTGGTTGATCATTTGCGTAAATGTTAAAAAATAACAGTGCTGAGACACAGAGGCCTCCCCAAAGGGTGGAAAGAAATACGAGCATGTTTGGGCAGCAGTGTAAAGACAGCTAATTCTTCCAGTCCAAAAGTAATACACTGTAAATTTGCTGATGGTGGAAACTCATAACTGTGTTCTTCTACACTGCTTATGCAATAAGGATACCCAGTCAGTATATCACATAAACTTAAAAACCATGTTCTAGGCACAGCTGACAAATTTTATACCTCCTGATTCCTTTCTGGTGTCTGAAGCGGAACTATAACCATTGTGGCAAAATTCTGTGCATTTGCATGTATAATAAGGAATGGGTTTACTGCACAGTAAACCCATTCGTGTGGATTCAGAGACTTGGGCTTCTGGGAATTGAAGTCCAATAACACCTGAAGTGCCAAGGTTGTACATGCAGTAAACCCATTCACCATCACGGATCTAGCAGCACTGGCCCTCTTCTGAGGTTATTGCCACCAACTAGCATTCAATTAGCATACTGCGTCAGGTCCTGGAGCTAACATACAACCATAACTACTAAGCACGTTTAATCCCACTTCTATTTGTTGAACTTCTCTTTAAAGTTCATAAATTAGGGATCAGCACCACCTCTTGTAGTAGCAAGTTTCACAATTTATATGCTATGAAGAAGGATTTCCTTCTGTTTTAAGCGCTCGACATTCTTGAAGAACATATTTTCCTTTCTTTTTCACACACAGTGTTCTCTGCCTTCCAGGGTTATGAGGAACAAACCACATCTTTTCTTCTCTGACTGCCTTACTAGGGTATTGAAGTTGGAGCTGGGAGTTTGCCAACATGCCTTACAAAGATTCAGCAATTCATCATGGCAAAAATGATGATGAAAGCCAGATGCAGTTGCATCACTTCCCTCTACCCGTGGCTGATTAATTTTAACACAGCAGTCCACTGTGGTGGAAACAGAGTTCCAGCCAGCCAGAACTGGTGTTTGTAATAAAGGGAATACAGGGTGAAGAAATTGGAGCAGAAGATGACCAACAGAGAGAGAAGAATGCCTAGCAGGAGCATATGGTCATGTACACTCATAGTCATGTAAGCTCTGGTCACCTCTAGACTTGACTATTGCAATGCGTTCTACATGGGGCTGCCCTTGATGACCATTCAGAGGTTGCAACTGGTCCAGAATATGGCTGCCTGAGTGGTGATGGGGTGTGGATGCTATGCCCGTGCCTCGCCACTACTCCGGGAGCTGCACTAGTTACCGGTGTGCCTTCGGGTGCAATTCAAGGTGCTGGTGATGACCTTTAAAGCCCTACATGGTAGTGGGCCAGGATACCTAAGAGACCGCGTCACCCCAAGAACATCTGTCCGTTCCACCAGAGCGGACTAGAGAGGCTCTCTGAAGATACCATCAGCTACAGAGCCTCGACTCTCTAGCACAAGGAGGAGGGCCTTTTCAGTGTCCGCTCCGGCCCTATGGAACCTCTTACTAACCAAGATGTGCCTCCAGACGGAGCTGTTGCCTGTCAAGAAAGAGCTAAAAACCTGGCTGGCAAAGCAGGTATGGGGCACCGGCGGCGTGGTGAGCCCCCCCCCCTTTGCTGGCTCATATAGTCTACACCTCTCCACTTTTAAGCCGTTTTTCTTAACTGTGTTTTTAAAATAATGGGGGGGGGGGGCAATTTTAGCATTTATTAAGGGTTTTAAGATCGTAGTGTTTTATGTTGTTCTTATGGCACCAAGAGCCGCTCGTTCAAGTTGGACGGTAGTATATAAATTTGAAACAATAAATAAATAAATAAATAAAAGCAACACACAAGAGGTCAAGAGGATGTGATGAAGAGGTCAAGAGTCAAAACATCTTGACACGACAAAATGTCGCTATAAGCCAGTGATGGTAAAACTTGGCATTCCAGCTGTTCTTGCACTTCAATTCCAAGAAGCCCTGATCAGCAGACTTCTGGTAATTGAAATCCAAGAACAGCTGGAGTGCCATGGGTGGCCATGTATTCATGTATTTTATGTCCAAATTTGATTCCCCCCAATTCAATTATCATATTACACAAAACTAGAGTTCACTGTTCTCTTTCTCTTCCACATTTGCACTAGTTTGTAACTCTTACAATAGTGCTGAGAAACTTGAAAGCGAGTGGCCGTGCAAAACTCTATAGCTTTGAGCAACTCTTTGTTCCAGGATAAAGTGAAATATGAAAAACTAAGCCAACCTACAAACAATTCTTTTAAAGGAAAAAAAATCTTGAATAAAACAACTTGACAATATTAGAGAATAGCTTCACACAGCAAATTTTCAGGTCAAGATGTTTTGTTCAGAACCATGCCAGTCTGCTGTAGCAATGCCCAATGGTATTTTAAAAACTAGTGTATCTTCTCAGGCTTATGATTAATAGGCAGTATCTCACCACGTAGGATGCAAGTCACAAAATCATATGCCAGATAAAACTTCTTAGTCTTTATCAAGATTAGTTTGGGTTTTAGAGGGAAGCTTAATCTGTTGTTTAAAATACTGGATGGGGGGAAAAATACTTAAGTTTCTTCAACTTTGAGTGAGTTTCAATTAAAATGTTTAAACCATAAACTACGAGACATAAGAAAGTTGTGACAAGAACTGACTAGCTAGCTAGCACTGTGTACTCTACCTGGCAACTGTTCTCTAGAGCCTAAAGTAAAGAAAATTCTTTCTCACTGCTTACTTCCTAATCACCTAAAACCAACGACACTATGACCAGTACCTGGGATAGCCTAAATGCAAACAGATGTTCTACCACTGAGTCATGGGCCTCTTTCCCATAACCCAATGTAGGTGAACCTATGGCACATATGCCAGAGGTGGCACACATAGCCCTATCTGTGGGCATGCAAGCTGTCACAGGCAAGGCCTGCCCTGCCGTGCTTGTGGCACTTCCCCACCTGCCTTTCTCTTTTCGCCAAGAGGGAGGCGAGAGGGGAGGCTGAAATCTTCCCTGGGAGACAGTGGCAGGGGCAAGGTGAGGCAACCAGACACCCCCAACCCACCACTCCTAGGAGGTGGAGATAGCAGCGATGCACCCACTGCCAGTGACGTCACATGAGTGCATGGGCACACGAGACGCCTGCCCACACGCTGCCTCCTTGGGCACTTGGGTCTCTAGAAAGTTCACCGTCGCGGCCATAACCTCTTAAGCACTCTGTTCAGAGAAATACCTCCCTTTCACCATATGGAAAAAAGATAAAATACAGCGTAGAAAGCTGACAGTTTGATTTTAGAAGCTAGGAAGGCATGGCTTGGTTATTACCTGGATGCGAAACAACCCAAGATTCCAGATGTCGTTGAGAAAAATTCCTGCCTGAAACGCTGAAGCCACTGCTAGTCAACATTTACAATACTGATCAAGATGGACCAACAGAATATGACTCAGTATAAGGTAGACTCTTACTTCCTTATCTCTGCTCTATTGCCAAACAGGTGGACCAGTCCTCCATCTCCCCGCCATTACCTTCCGTGCACGACTGTTAGCAATGGGAAACTCGCCAAGGCTGTCTTCATCAGTGCGGGGGTCGGGCAAGCTGCGTTTCTCAAGAGGATCTGTCCTCAAAAGGGCCTCCAAGCTGCTCCCATCCTGAGTAATCAAGCCCTCTTTCTTCAGAGTCTGTTCAGTGTCTATAGAACAAGAATCCAGAGGAAAAGCCATGTTACGCCTGTGGTGGTAACAACTACACCAACAAGCAGTGTTTTTCTTGAATTCAGGTGTGTGTTGTCGCATAAATGGTTGCAATGCTAGAACAAATTTCATCAAATGCATGGGAAAAATATTCTCATATGGGAAGCACATGCAGAGACGGGGAAGAAACCTATGAACTGCTCAGTATCACTCATAGCAAGAATAATCAAAGACAACACCTCCTTGTTACTAAGGCAGCACCCACAGATTGTTAAATCAAGCTTAGATAGGCTTCACATTTGCATAATTAAAATAGAAAGATGGCTTTGTCACGAATCCCCACTGAGCAGGAATGTCTCATACTTCACTTATGGTTCAGCATTTTGTTCCAATGTACATATTTAAGGGAACTGCAGCTGCCCAGTGATATTGATTAATCTTTTAGTTCCATCGTCTGCATTCTTCCTCCTTCCTGGCTACACAACCAACTAAAGGGGGAAAAATAAGATTTAAATAGAACTAAAAGAAAATACTAACAAACAGCTCACCTATAGAAGTTAATGCAGAGGTGTGGAGTACTTGCTCCCAGAAACCTCTGTCCATGGTGTGTAGGGCTGATGGGAAATCTAGATCAAAACATCTGAAGGGATGAAAGTTCCCTATCCTTGAGTTAACGTATCAGCAAATCGCAACAGATAACCTTGAAATCTGCTGTACTGTAATGTACTTAAAGACCCATCCCTGCAGTGTTAACTCTTAAACCTGGTGAAAATGTGATGCAATCCCAAGCCAATGCCTTCTTGAAACCAAAAAGAAACCAGAGAAGGAAAGACAAACCTGGCTTGATGGAGGGAAAGGAAAGCCTCGGATCTTCAGGAGGGTGAGCACGACGTTTTTTCCTCCAGCGCCGAGCAGGATAGGAATACAGCTGGCCAGACGCCAAACCTTTCAGTAAGAAAATAGAAATCAACATAGGGAAAGGGGAAGCTTCAGATACACAGGACTAAACAGCAGTTTCCCCTCAGGCTCTTTTTCACAGACTAACACAGGATTTCTAGTCCCTGCTCTGCAGGGGACAGGTAGTGATTCTTCAGGTAGTGATGGAGTCCCATCATCCCTCATCACTGGTACTACTACAAGGACCGGTGAATTTTAAGTTCCCTTCCCCTGCTCTTCACTCTGCTCTGACTGCAGTTAAACCACACAGATGACACAGACTGTAAGGGATGAGTGGAGTTAGGGTAAATGGATGTATAAGAACATGTACAGAATGCTGGGTCAGAATGGACAGAAAAACAGCCTTTGTAAAAGTGGAGGCAAAGACAGCAACAACTGTCAGAAGGAGTTAGAAACAGAGTGTTACAGACTATGCCCTTCATTAGCATATTGGGCTGGGAATGGTGGGAGAATGGGTGGTTGATGGGGAAAGTTCTGGAAACCCTGGAAGAAAATGGAGGAGTTTTGGAAGTGGCTGCCATCCTGGAATCCTAAAGCTGAGTAGGGGTAAGAAGGCTTCCCTAGAAAAGTTAGATAGGTTTGTTATTTTGCCTATGTATGGGTAGAGTGCTGTCTGTATTGCATGTCACCGTTTGTGAGTGTCTGATAATGCTGCTTTTTGCTCCTCCCCTTCCCTTTTTAATATCTTCTGACTTTGCTGCTTGTAAATGCCTCAGTTTTGTTAAAATAAACCTTTAAAAATCCAAGCCCTTGTGTTTCCTTACACAAAAACCCAGGCCAGAATTCTCAAGTAAACAGGTCCTGTCTGGTATGGTCCTAGAGTTAAAAATTTCTTAGGAAAGGGGTCTGGCAATCATTACATAGACCAAGCAACAAAAGAGTCTTACCCCCTGATTAACCAACCCTAACATCTACATCAAACAGGATTTCATGAGGACATTGATATCCACTTTACTCAAGGAACTTTCCCATAATGGGAGCAGTAAAAAAGCAAAGCAAATGGAACAAAAAGGCCATCATAATACCTGGAGTACTTAAAACAGCACTCCACATTCAGAAATCACACACCCCATGCTACAGATTCTTATGCATTACAGCTGCACCCAACCTGGTCCTCTATGTCGCTTCTCCATCCAGATGTAGCAGTTACTCTGTGCCACTCCAGTCTGCGAGTCCAGGAATGGCAAACGAACGCTTCGCTCTGCACACAATCGGGCATTATAGTTGTGGCACTGTTCCATTGCATCCTTGTAATACTGTTCACCAAGACTGGAAGGAAAAAGAAGAAATATGCATTAATGGTGACTTCTGTCTTATTAGGAACACTCTTGAAAAGCAGCAGAGGTAGCATGCGGCCTGCCAAATGCTTTCAGACTGCAATGACCTATTGAAAGACACTGTTTGGCAGTGAAAGTTTCACTGACAAGGTTCAACACAGTGCACTGAAAAGTGGTGAAATGCACAAGTACCACTTTGGAAAGCTGGTATTTTCTTTCACCAGCCACGATTCTTAAGCTGATCAGCTGTAACTTCAGAAGGTACCCTACATACTTAAGAAGCAGCCTTATATCAAGTGGTTACATACAAATCTTTAAGGTGCCAAGATCAAACTCCAGCTACAGATCTGCTTTTAGAATTCCTTCTTCACAACAAGAGATTCATTTGCAATGCTGGCATTTCATATTATACCAACTTATTTTTGATTTACTAAAACATTAGAACAGGGATTCTCAACCTTTTCAAGCTGCGTGCCAGACCACATCCACTCAGATAGCTGAGCAGGCCAGACTGGTGGTTCCCTTACTGTAAACCCTGCCGTAAAACGCGTTCACGGCTGTTGTAAACATGTTTACGACAGCCACAGGTACATTTACTGCTGTCATAAATGCATCTGGTGGCGGCGGCAACGCAGGCCACATGAAATGGTGCAGTGGACCAGGTCTGGCCCACAAGCCATAGGTTGAGAACCCCTGCATTAGAAGAACAAGAACATCCAATTTTGCTCAATAATCTCAATAGCAAAATGGGCAGATAATTCCCACTGCAGAGGATAAAGAAGGTAAAAGGGAACATGGCTTGAATTTCAATTATCCTTTTCATAAAATGGTCAACAATAGTTGAATAATTTCAACATTTAATTTTTTTCCAGAAAAATAAATGAAGAAGAGGAATTGAGGGAGCAATGGACATCAGCTTGCTCAGACACAAAAATAATCTGATCTTTGCTGCAAGAAAAATTGTAAGAACTAGGTTGGGGGAGAACTGGGTAGTTAAAGCAAACACACACTTTGTTGATGAGGTTTTATATTCCTGTTGACACCACAATATTGGCAGAAACAGATACATGAAATTTTAAATACACCAACGAGACGAAACTGCCAACCACCAGGACAACTGCAAAGGGGGAAGAGAGAGATGTGCCCTCCAGTTTTCACCTAGCCTTATAGTTGTTCAAGAAAATCACTAACCTTCCCTGAATTGGAGCTGAGAGCCACTTCAGACCCTCTTCACACTGAATGCAACTTGGATATACTATGAAAATAATTTTACAATTCTTCCAGCTTCAAATAAATCCAACACCAATAGTTTAAGCTTCAGGAGGGAAGAAGGATCTCTTTTTCATGACCCCACTAATTCTCTCTCCCGTCTTTTACCAGTATTCCTGACCAGCACTCTTTACCAATTTGGGCCATTTCATTTGAATCTCCACATTTTGTCTGCTTAGACTAAGCCCATTTGCTTTCTCCCTCTCTCTTCCCGTGGCCCCAAACTTCTTTCACAACATCACAGCAAGCAGGAGTCTCCCTGTGCCCACCCCTTGCATTGATGAAGGATATTTGTTTCTTCTAAATAAAGTGCAGCCCTCCAGATTTTACTGGACTGCAAGTACCAGCATTTCTAGTGATAAAAGATGAATCTAACTGACCAAAGGCCATCCCTTCCACAGAAATAGATCAACAACATTGACTCAATGTTTTTCCAATGCTGTATCCTTTTGTTATCTGATTTTGTGAGAATGCAAGACAACCCAATTTCCCTCTATAGATTGAGCCCAAGAATCTTTCACCAGCTAGGGGCTTTGATCTGTCTACTTTCTCCCCATCTCCCAGTTAGAGGTATGGTATGAATGCTTTGTTATACAGCAATTCCTATCTCGCATCCCCTAGCCATCAGGTTTTAGGTCTTCAGGTACTGTATAAGCCTTTGTCTTTGCAGTGCGAGAGTGCAGTGGCTTAGTGGTTAAGATGCTGAACTTGACTGGAAGGTCGACAGGTCAGCAGTTTGAGACGCGAGTGCTGCATGATGGAGGGAGCTTCCATCTCTGTCCCAGCTCCTGCTAACCTACCAGTTTGAAAGCAAGAAATTCAAGTAGAAAAATAGATAGTACTTCAGTGGGAAGGTAAACAGCGTTCCGTACACTCCAGTGTCAAGGCATGCCTGCCACATGTCCACAGCAAATTCTGCAGACAAAGACAGTGCTGGCTCTTTGGCTATAAACAGAGATGAGCACTGAACCCTAGAATCAGATGCAACTGGCTTTCGAGAAAGGGCAGCCTTTACCTTTGTAGTCCTGGCCTCCTTTGTCACGTAATACTGTACAACCAGTTTCTGGCCCAGGCTTCTAGGTTTTGGCTTTAGGAATTGAGTTCAGAAAATGTAAAGGTTTTCCTTGCTCAAAAGTCAGTTGTATCCGACTCTAGGGTTCATTGCTCATCTCTGTTTATCAGCCAAAGAAGCTGTCCGCTTCTGCAGATGTTTCCGTGGTCATGTGGCAGGCATGACTAGACATTGGAGAGCACACAATGCTGGTTACCTTCCCAACGAAGTGGTCCCTATTTCTCTACTTGCAATTTCTTGCTTCCGAACTGCTAGGTTGAGCTGGGACAGCTTTTATCCT
Organism: Furcifer pardalis; assembly: GCA_030440675.1. NCBI lineage: Eukaryota > Metazoa > Chordata > Lepidosauria > Squamata > Chamaeleonidae > Furcifer > Furcifer pardalis. The sequence goes on along the minus strand of CP126899.1, from coordinate 3,204,306 downwards.
CCCCACCTCCTTATTTTATTTCAGGATGGGATGCAGTGGACTAAGAGTTTACACTAACCTTTGCTATCAGATCTATTTACATAGACCACCATTTTCTTCTGATTTAATTACAGTAAAGGTTTCCCTTGCTTTTTAGGGCAGAGAAAGGCAAGTAACCCCCTTTTTCAGAAGTGAGGATCATTCTGTCCTGCTTCCCCCAAATTTATTTTTGCAATACAGGAAGAGACTTTTTGCTCTCCTGGACCCCTCAATTTTTCATTACACAACATTTAGTCTTTGTTCAGAACTCCCTCAACCTCAGTGATCTTTCTTTACATCACAGGTTTTATTTCAAACTCCAGTTTATTTATTTATTGTACTTTTGAGTGGTTTTTTAAATTCCCCTCCTTATGGGGGGGGGGGGAAATCCTATTTGGGATTTCAGGGGGTGATATATCTTTTCTCTTCAAAGATACTCTGCTTCTGAAACTTCAAGGAGGAGGCGCTTTTTCTCTTCCTTCATCCACAATCCTGCCCACTTGTTCCCGAACCACGGGTAGTAATTGCTTAATTTTTGTGCCCCCCCCCCCCAAAAAAAACTTTAACCCTGGACAACAACAGAAAAAAAGGGGCAAAGACCTGCCGTTCTCTCCCCTTTCGACCACCCCTACGAGCAAAATGGATTCTCCCCAACGTCCCTCCTGCGCTGACTTTTCAGAGGTTCGGGCCATACCACTATGACCGAACAGGTGGGAGGAGGGGGGGAGAGAAGAAGAAGAGTGCCACTCACAGCTTCACCACATTCTGTACGACCGCCGCCATCTTCCTTTCTGCCGCCCGGAGCCGCGGACTGTTCAACTGCGCATGCGCCACAGGCCCTGTGGTGCTTTTCCCGACCGGCGGTTCGCCCTAAACATTCCACTCACGCCTAAATCGAGGCGCATGCGCACCGCTACTTCCGTCGCAGCTCACGCGCAGAGCGCCCGCAGCCTCGGACCCCCTCCCCAACGCTCTTCCCGCCGCCTGTTGTCAAACATAGTCGCGGCGCATGCGCGACGCGAGATCGCGCCGCTTTGACGCCGCTCACACCGCAGGAGGATTTTTCGTCCGCTGTGCGCATGCCCAACATGACGTTTCATCGATTTGGCGGGAAAAGCAGTGCTGTCTGAGTCTGACCCGAAGCGAAAACGTTCCGCCAGAAACGGAGGTTTTACTTTTGACAAATGTCGATTTATTTGAAAATATACATGCGCATTGTTGTCAGAATCTAGTTTTCCCCCCCCCCTTTATTACAGGGGTGCCCAAACTATGGCCCAGGAGCCGGATTCGGCCCCCCAACGCCAATTCAACCTGCCCGCAAAGGAAGCCCTCGTCACTCCCGGAAGCAGAAGCCAAGCGCGCTCATACAGGCGCGATGAGGATGGTGTGTGGGCTGGATGAATTGGCGTTGGGGGGCCAGATTCGGACCCCAGCAGGCCATAGTGACCAGTCACCTGAACCACATGACTGGCCCATGCCCCAAAATGTTTGGGTACCCCTGATCTATTAGCTAAGAAGTACAAATGAAGTCTAATAAGTGAAAATGATGTTTTAAGAATGATTTATTGTATGTAGATGCATAAAATAGATTGCACTGTTTACTGAATAAAATAAACTTAAGGTAAAGATTGCCCTTGCTCAAAAGCCAGTTGTATCTGACTCTAGGGTTCAGTGCTCATCTCTGTTTCAAAGCCAAAGAGCTAGTGCTGTCTGCTTCTGCAGGCATTTCTGTGGTCATGTGGCAGACATGACTAGACATGAGCGCACAAGCCGGCATTGGTGCTTCGTCCTGGCCTCATCACTTCTCAAGCGAGGCGGGGTGCCTCGCTTCATCAAGCTGGCAAAGGCGCCTTGTTCCTGGCCTCCCTTCTTGAGCAAGGCCCATTGCTTCTCTTCTCTAGCTTGCTAGCCCCCTCTACTTCCATAGAGAATCATTGTACCGGTCTACTCTCACAGGCAATTGCATAGGCTCTTCGATCGAGGCCCCGCCGCCAGAGGGGAGCCCCAATCTACTCCCATTCACATGAGTTGGCTTTTCGGAACTTAAAGGAAAAGTGATTAAAAATTGATATTTGCAGTTATGTATCTGCAAAGTGTTGTGACTGAGTGTGTGTCAGTGTGGGTGCTTGGTGCATACGTAAGCCTAACTATTGTGGATGGCAAATTAAAATAAAGAGAGAAATATCTTTATTGACAATAAAAGTATTTAAAAATGATTTTTAGATTTTGGGGTGACATTGGCACTTCCTGGTGTAGTGGAGGTGGGCCACATGAAAGGGGGCTGCGGGGCGCAGGTTGAGAATCCCTGCCTTAGACAGAGACTACAGCAGCCCTTCAAATAAAAGATTTACCTCTGTTAAACACAAGGAATGTGTCTGTTCCCACTTTGTGGTACAAGTCGGGCCTCTAGATCAGTCGGTTCAGTAGCCACAGTCTCTGTTATCCACATGTCTAAAAATATTCAATTAAAATTGTGAAATATATATTTTTATTGCACATTACCAAAGCTGGCCACTGGAGGCCACTGTTTGCAATGTAAGATACTGCATAGGAATTTCATTACAGTACAGTATCTGCAATACTGTATACTGTACTGCATCTGCATTAGTTTCCAGAACATATCCCCCACAGGAATACAGGGGCAACCTGGGGACCTGTGTAATGCAACATGTGATGGCACTTCAGCAAAGTGTCTTAAACAACATCCCATGTATGAACCTCCCACTTCCTGTATCCCCTTGGGCAGTGATGGGATGTTACCGGTTTGGACCGGTTCGCCTGAACCGGTAGCACCCCATCAGGAGGGGTCGCTGGGGTGGTGGTAAAACCCTGGGCGACCAGTTTGGTTGCCTCTCTGGCCCCCTCCAAAAATGTTTTTCCGGGCAGCCAAAATAGCTACCTGGAACTACGCATGCATCAAACCTATGTTTGACGCATGCACAGTTCTATTTTTTAGTGCACGTGTCAAATAGAGATTTGATGCATGCACACACAAAAAAGAACTGTGTATGCGTCAAACGGAGGTTTGATGCATGCACATTTTTTATTTGCTCCGCCCATGACGTTGGTTACGCCCACAACATTGCTGACGTCATGGTGGGGTAGCGAAGATTTTCACAACCCACCACTGCCCTTGGGGGATATGTTCTGGAGTGTGAAATCAAGTGGGCCCAGAAAGTATTACTAACAACGAAGCCAGCGATGACGACAGTATTCCAATTGAGCTATTTAAAGCCCTAAAAATGATGCTGTCAATGTGCTGCACTCAATATGCCAATTTCTTCTTCTTCGCTTCCTCTTTTGCCCCTTCAGGTGCCGAGGGAACTTAATAGGCCAGCAAATGTGGAAAACTCAACAGTGGCCACAGGATTGGAAAAGGTCAGTTTACGTTCCAGTTCCAAAGAAGGGCAGTGCCAAAGAATGTTCAAGCTACTTTACGATTCTGAAAAGGCAGGGAAAGCAGAGACCAAATTGCTAACATTCGCTAGATTATGGAGAAAGCAAAGGAGTATCAGAAAACATCTACTACTGCTTCATTAACTATGACTGTGTGGTTCACAAGAAAATGTGGAAAGTCCTTAAAGAGATGGGAGTACCAGACCACCTCACCTGTTAGCTGAGAAACCTGTATGCAGGTCAAGAAGTGACAGTTAGGACTGGATATGGAACACTGGTTTAGAATAAGAAAAGGAACACTGCAAAGCTGTATGTTGTCACACTTCTTACAGTATTTAATTTATACGCAGAGCACATCGTGTGTAATGCAAAGCTGGATGGATCACAAACTGGAATTAAGATCAAAAACCTCAAATTTGTAGTAACTGAAGTAACTTCCTTAGTTTACAAGTTTCCTCTTTTTGTGACTAATGTCACAGCTGTGAGGAACAAAGGAAGAGATGGAGGGAAACATCTATTTCAAGAAACACTTTTTAAAAATCTGACTCTGGTTAATGACTCTTGGGCACATCCTGCCCTGTGGTTAGGCAGTGAAGCAGCAATCCCAGGCAGCAAATATCAGGAGGCAGATGCGCCCTTCCCTTCCCTAAAGCTATCTGAACATCAGGCACTCCTTTCTCTTGCAATACACAGCTCTTGCACAACCTGTCCTAGATGCCTAAACTAGCTTCCTGACCTCTAACTTCTCAAAGGAACTGTTTCTGTTGCTGCTATTAAAGTAAAAGAAGTAGGCAGCTTTACTGTACTGAGAAATCTGAATTTGGGTGTAAAAGTAAAAGGCCCCCTTGCTCAGAAGCCAGTCATATCCGACTCTAGGGTTCAGTGCTCATCTCTGTTTATAGCCAAAGAGCCAGCGCTGTCTGCGTCTGCAGATGTTTCCGTAGACATGTGGAACGCTGTTTACCTTCCCACCGAAATGGTACCTACGGTATTTATCTGCTTGCAATTTGTTGCTTTTGAACTGCTAAGCTGGCAGGAGCCGGGACAGCGACAGGAGCTCACTCCATTAATACTCGGGGCTTGAACTGCTGACCTTCCAGTCATCAAGTTCAGCATCTTAACCACTAAGCCACTGCAGTCCCTGCATTTGGGCGCATAGCCCTGCATCCTCTATCTCGCTCTTTTCCAAGGAGGCGCAAATGGGGCATCAAAAGTCCCAACCACCAACTCCTTAACTGTGTAAATTTCAGATGCATGGAATTCAGGATTCAGTTCTCTCTGGAATTAATTGGCCAGAGGGATGGAAATTAATTCAAAAGAGACCTGCGCCTTACGAAGGGCCCACGCTGAAACCCAGGCTGTTCAGTTCTTGGATAATAACCAGCGCACATCTGGTCAGGCTTCAGTCAGCAAGGAGACCAAGCTGTCAAGGCAAAGATTTCCGTCTTGGCTTCAGACCCGCTAAAGGCACTGTGTTTGCATTCTTTAGAAAGCTGCTTAAAATTGCCTTCTTGGCAAAAACAGTTCTCTTGGAGAGTCACCTTCAAAACAGCAAGCTTCGCATAGCCCCTTCGGAAGCCACTGGTCTCCTTTGACAGCGAGAGATAGAGACCACAGTGTGGAAAAAAAGAGAGAGCAGCTGCTTAGGAACAATGCTCAGCTTTGTTAGTTTAATGAGCCACTATTTATTCACAAGTGTGGGGGGGAGACCATCTGAATAGGAGAGGGATGGTCAATTCAGGCAACATGGCTGCACATTATTTAAACAGAAAATGAGCACAAGGGAGACTGTCTCATAACTAAGAGTCCTGGATATGTTTGGATACGAGGGGATTGTTTGGGCACCGTAGTACCAAGAACTAACTTTTTTCCAAGTTCTGATGCAGACCATCAGTTACTTCAGGGCTTCTAAAACTTTTCTAACCACGGGCCAGGTCATGCTCCCTCAGACAGCTGGGCGGGCCAGACTGGTGGTTCCCCTGCTGTAAAACGCATCCTTGGCTGTTGTAAATGCATTTACAATACCCATGGGCAATTTATGGCCGTGAGCCTCCAGATGTTGTTCTACTGCCCCCTCCGTTCTCCTTCACCATCTGCCAGTAGGATTAACCTTGGTCATGGACTAACTCAGGGGTTCTCAACTGGCCTGCCGCGCCATTTCATGTGGCCCACCGACCTCACTCCTGCCACGGGTGAGACAGCCATAAATGTGTCCGCAGCTGTCATAAACATATTATCCCAACGCCCGCACTTGCAACGCTGTGGATTTGACAAGCAGAAACTCATTGGGCTCCTGAATTTATTGCTTTGTTTCTGCAAAGGTACATGACGGAACAGAGTGCAAGGCAGGCAGTTTGGGAGAGACCTTTCGAAGCGTGTGCCAGGGACAAACCCTGCTTTTGGTGGCACACAATATGGTGAAAGGAAAGGAACCACAGGCGATGCGTCAGCTCTTTGTACATGGGGGAAAATTATATTATTGGCCAAGCAGCACTCAAAGATCAACCGCGTTCTCTCTCTCTCACACACACACACACTCAGAGGTCACCCAGGTAGTCCTGTTATCAGCAACACACTCTTCTTTACAAAACGCTGTGCTTTAAAAAGCCCCAGGTCCTTTCTGCCAATTAACCTCCTCGTCATGTTGGGATCTGCTGCCTGCTGGGATCCTGGAATGGAGTCTTCCCGTCCTCCGTCTGATGTCTGTCCATCACCTGGAGAACGTCGTCCAAAATCGACGGGCCCAGGTCCATGTGGAGGGAGAGGAGAGAACCTGCGTGGGACATGATGGGATCCTTCTCTTCCTTGTTTCCCTCTGCCAAGCCATTCAGAGGGGTCTCCGTTGCTGGGGCAACGGGCTCCAAAGTCCTCCCCTCGCCAGGTGGATCTGTTACAGCAATGGGGGCCCTGTCATCAAGGTGCAGGCGGGGTGGCTTGGGCGGTGGCCCCTGAGCAGAAGGCAAGGTCAGAGCCTGCAAGCCACCAATGACGGGCAAGGAGATGGCATTCTTCAGAAGGGGTGAGGGGATGCCCAAAGGCGGTGGCTCGTACCCCGAGACGGTCGCAGTCCGGGAGAACTCAAAAGGCACCACGTACTGGTCGGCCCCGTCCGGAGTCGTCAGGTTGCCCTCTGACCGAGGCAGGAGGTGGAACTTCCCTTGGAGGAAGGAAATGTCGCCAAACATGTCGTTCTCCCCACCGCTCCCGATGTGGATGGTGTGCCGGAAGTCTCCCAGGGGCGGGCTGATCATGTCGGAAGAGAGTATATCCCGGAGTTTTTCTTTTTTCCCTCGCCTGCTTCCCCTTTTGAGATAGATGGGCACTTTGGTGGTGGACATCTTCTCAATGGCTTTAGGGAGGGTAGTGGGGAAAGGGCAGGAGAAGAAAAGAAGCGCTATTCAGTGCCGTCCTGACCCATCAGCAACAACAACAACAAAAAGTGGTCGTTAAGATGTAAAGTATGCAAGGAGACAAGAGTTACCAATTTACAACTAGATCAGCATCCAGCGAGTTGTAAAATCCTGGCAAATGGGGCCTTCTGCAACAGAGTCCTTTCAGTTTTAGATCATCAACAGAGAGTCCTATAGCTCTTCAAAAAATGCCAATTCACTCTTATTTGCACCTTCCAAACAGATAAAAGTCTGATGCCATTGTAGGCTAGGAAATGAACCCAGCTGTGATTTGCAGAATCGGGCCCTGGAAAAATAAAGGCAAGGATTAAGATTAAACACTCGGTTTTGAATTCTAACCATCAGTAAATTTGGGGACTTTGGAGACAAAATTTTGTGATCAGCATCAATTATAAAATGTGTTCTCTGAACCTTCAAAAATGGCTGCATAAACAGGACCTGTCTATAACAAACACGGAAAGGAAGCCAAGATTTTCACATCTAAATACCACGGATTTTTTGTGCCAAGGTTTGCCAAGCTTGGCTAGACAGACAAATTGGGGCGGCTTGAGCGGGCTGCATAGTTAAATTGGTGCCTCCAGAATGCAAGATTTGGGTGGCTTCAGGTCACGAAGGCAACCTCAAGTGATCTATTTACTCCTATCACAATCTTCTTTCCCTTTGAAAAGAAAGATTACGGTATTTCCCTTTCTTCTTCTTTAAGTGCCGTTATCTGGTTCCGAATATTGGTGATCAGCCATTAGGATTGTCCTGGGAGCAATATAATGTGGCCTCCCATTTGCCTTCCACATTGCAGCGTGACACCGATCCAGTTCCACAAGCCACTTTCTGGCCCTGAACCCTCATTGGACCCAGGCCAGTATTGATGAAGCTGCTGTCCCCCATCAAGAGGGTTACAAGTGGTTTGATTTTGCTGTGGTTTACAACAGCAAATCCTATGGAAATGCCGTCCCTGGTTTACAAATTTTTAATGTATTTTTATTTTTCGGTTTAAAACAATCAATTCAGGACATTTTGATTAAATTTTTCAATGCACCCCTATGGATGTTTTGATTTACAATTTTGACTGTTGGAACGGACCTCCGTTGTAACCTGGGGTTTTACTGTATAAAAATAACGACTCTCCCTTATTATATACCACATGCCATGGCAAGGTTTTTTTAAAAAAGCTTTTAATATTGTTTCTTTTATTACTGTAATCTGCCTTAGGTCCTCTTGAGGGGAAAGACTGGATATAAATATTTTAAATAAAATAAAAGGAGTTTTTTCCTGCCCCGAACTGGATGACACCATATTTTAACAGGATCTTCCAAAAACTAATGTCTTCCAGATCTCTTGGCCTGAAGCTCCTGTTTTCCTCGCAGAGCCGCTGCGGACACAACATGTTTAACCACCATAAGTTGCTGCAGTTTCGTAGGTTTTTCCAAAGCTAGCCTTCTTTGTAAGTATTCAATTACAATTTCCATCATGAAATGGTGCTGCGGGCCGGGTCAATCCTGCGGGCCGTAGATTGAGAACCTGTGGTGTAGTCCAGCACTATACAATACTAGGTTGTGAAAGACAGCTTTAACATTAGGCAAAGAGACAGCTATTATTTGTGTTGGGGTGTGTGAAGGGCAGATCTAATGAAACTGCCTTTGTGGCACATTGGTTAAGTTGCAGAACTGCAGCCAAAAGTCTGCGCACAATCAAAGCTCGATCCTGACAGGGCTCTAGTTTGCTTCAGCTTTCCTTTCTTCCAAGATCGATAAAATGAGCACCTAGCATGTTGGAGGCAAAAATGTTAATTACCATGTGAACCACCCAGTGAGTGCTCTAAGTGTTATGGTAAGTGGTAGGTAAAGGTCTCCCTTGCTCAAAAGCCAGTCGTATCTGACTCTAGGGTTCAGTGTTCATCTCCGTTTATAGACAAAGAGCCAGCACTGTTTGTGTCTGCAGACATTCCTGTGGACATGTGGCAAGCATGACATGGAAGTGCACAGAACGCCATTTACTTTCCCACCAAAGTGGTACCTGTTTATCTGCTTCCAATGTCTGGCTTTTGAACTGCTAAGTTGGCAGGCGCTGGGACAGAGACGGGAGCTCACTCCATCATGCAGCACTCAGGTCTTGAACTGCTGACCTGCCGACCTTCCAGTCATCAAGTTCAGCATCTTAGCCACTAAGCCACCGTAGTACATACATGTTAATTCCTACTGCTATCTACCCCTAATTCTGGTCAAAGCAGAAATATCTACTCTGAACTAAAGACCATTTAACTTCATTTCAATTGACAGCATTTCCTCAGGAAGACTAGATTGTACAGGTGCCAAGAAATAGAAGGTAAACCTAAAGGGTATGTGCTGATGTGTCAGACTGCACATGGGCAGGATAACAAATGCCTTGTTTGCTCAGTAAATGCTCTGTGACAATGCAGGAGAAAACAGCTGAATGCCAAAGCTGCATTCAGAGGCCACCCTCCAAGCCAGCGCCCATCTGTTCCAAAGCAATCTGAGTCCTGTTTTTGCAGCTTGCAAAAAAAAAAAAAAAATAGGATGATTAGCCAACAAAAGGATTTAGCAGAGCGGCTTTGCCCACACGCACTAGGAATCTTCCCCAAATTAAACTTGGAATTGTTTTCTCTCCAGTATGAGAAAAGGAAGCCGAAGAGGAGGAGAAGAGACAGCAAATTCAGATTTATTCAGCAATGTAAGGTGAGGCCTAGGAGTGTCCTTGCAAGCTGCTTCGCAAGCAGTTTACAGCTGTAACCCTTAAGCCAGTATGTTTAACAGCAATACACACCCTCTTTATTTTGTTTGTGTAGGAAGCCAAGACTCCAGGAAGGAAAGCAGATCATATGCCTTGTTTTTCTTTCTTTAAAAACACCTTTAAAAAAAACCCTTGAAATGCTCTTCCAAATTAAGGCAGGAGAAATGTGACGGGGGACATACTGTACACAGGATGGGAAAACTGTCCAACTTCCAAGGTTGTCTAGCCTGCTTGTAGACATGTTTTTTGTAGACATGTCCCTCTCATCAAACACGCTCTGCATGTTCTCCCTTTAAATATCCTGTTTGCACCCAGTTTCATTTTAGGAAAAAAAAGAAGGTGGGGGGAATAAGTATTTCTCGTATGTGGCAGGATACCTCAATCCTAGAGTTGCCACAATTCTCTCCCACAAAACCAGGAGAGAAGTATATTTGATAAAGATGGGCAGGTTATCTACAAAATAGCCTTTTTAAAAAACAAACTTGATATAATGACAACTATAAAACACTTTCACATTAAATATATCATTACATAAATGAATTTATTTACAAGTTAATTCTTACTGTAAAATAATCTGTTGTACTTCTGAGAAGTTGTGTCATGGTCAACTCTTAAATCCGGGACTTTAGCATGATTTTTACTGAACTGGCCAGGACAATTTTTCTGACCTTGAATCCGGGACAATTCCGGTTTTCCGGGACATATGGCAACTCTACTCAAACCTACTCCAGTTGAGAAAAATATACCCTTTTGTTGGTATCGCTCCACCTAAGATCAGGAGAAAAGTAGCAGCAGATGCTGAGAGAACTAAGCAAGAGAATGACCCTCGACACCCTCTGAATGGAGATGAGCCTCAAGTTCACCGGCGCAGATCCAGGAAGAGCTTTATAGCAAGAACAAACACTCTTGAGGGTACACAAAAGCAAAACCAAATTAAAAAATGGAGGGTGGAGCTCATTGGGAAAAGGACATCATTAAAGGTAGATGTAGCAAAAGATCTCAATCTCCCCTACGTCACTTGGAGGACCCTAAATAGGCTGAGGGTTGGAGTCCCTCAATGCAAGACCAACATGCTCACATGGGGGCTGCTGGCGGACAACAACAAGGTGTGTGGATGCAGGGTTGCCGTATGTCCCGGAAAACCGGGATTGTCCTGGATTCAAAGTCAGAAAAATTGTCCTGGACAGTTCAATAAAAATCATGTTAAAGTTCTGGATTTTTAAAACTTACCGATTGTGTATTATAACACACCATTGAAATAAGTTCAAACTCTCACCATCAGACAATTGGTATCCTACCACATTGGAGTTGGAGTATACCTGGAGACAAATCTGAACATCCTCGCCTCGCACCACCGCCCCATAAGTGTGACCAGTGTATTTCCTAGAACTGAGGGCGTTAAGAGTTGACCGCGACTCCTCAGAAGTACAACAGATCATCTTATAATAAGAATGAACTGTTGTAAATAAAATTCATTTATATCTTGATATATTTAATGTGAAAGTGTTTTATAGCTGTTATTATATTATCTTTGTTTTTTAAAAAAGTCTATTTGGTAGTTAATTACCCGCCCATTTTTGTCAAGTATACTTCTGTCCCGGTTTTGTGGGAGAGAATTATGGCAACCTTATGTGGATGTGGAGAGATACAAAATCCAGCTTATTTACTGGTCTGCCTACTACTGCCAGAAACATGCAAGGAGGAAGACTTGGGTTTGGACGACTACAAAGCCAAGGAAGTGGCTTCATTTTGGCAGGCCAGGGTTTGATCAGGACACGAAAGAAGAACCAGCCACTAAACCAGTGTTGTCTGCTCTAGTTGACAGCAGCTTTCTAGAGTCTCTGTAAGAATTTTTTTTATTGTCACCTATGACCTGATTTTTTTAAACTAGTGGTGCCAAGTATGGAGGTGTGCCACGCATGCAGGTAAAGTGCAATGGGATGTGGCCTCTTGCCCGGCTGCAACCTTTGGTCAGCCCACAGGCAGAACACCTGCTGTTTGCCAGCTGTACAGAAAACCTCAATTAAATCTCTGAGCCTCACAGCTTCATGTGACCTCCTAATAGTTGCCTCTCAGACAAAAGGCAACAGAAAAAAGGGTGTATGCCTATGAAGATCCTGGGAGAGTTATGCCCTCCTTTTAAAAAATCCAGGCTCAAGGAATGCCCACACCACACACTCTTACAGCCCCGAGACCCATCTTTGCCATGCGGAAATTCCAGAGGACAAAAGGAGGACAATTCGTCCCAGCCGCACTCAAAACTATTTGAAGTCAAAACCCTGCCACAGTACTCTATGGCAGTGATGGCCAACCTTGGCACTCCAGCTGTTCTTGACCTTCAATTCCCAGAAGCCCTGATCAGCACGAGTTCTCACTTGGGCTCCTGGGAACTGAAGTCCAAGAACAGCCAGAGTGCCAAGGTTCACCACCAGGGCTCTATGGCAGGGGTGCCCAAACTACGGCCTGGAGGCCAGATTTGGCCCCCGATGTCAATTCATCCGGCCCACGAAACCCTCATTGCTCCTGGAAGCAGAAGAAAATTTTCTGCTCAGTATTAAGGAGGAGTAAAATTAGTACATAGGTCACTAGTATTACAATTATTACTACTGTATATACTCAAGTATAAGTCGGGTTTTTCCCATAACTGCCAATTTCCCACTTGATCAATTGGAAATTTTGCAAAGACTCAGCTTAAAAGGCGGCATCAGATGAGCTTTCGGCCAGTAGCCGAGTCTCTCCCTCGGCCTGTTCCACCCCCCAGAGTTGCTGAAGGAAGAAATGTTGAGAGTACCAAGGCAAGAACTATATATGTCATGTAACTATCAAGAATTAAGAGTTCCCTCCCAAATAATATTACAGCATTCCTACTTTGTTTTGCATCTGTGTACTCTTTCTCATTTTTGTTTTGTTATGATTTTCTGGCCTGATAATGTCTTGCATAATTATTTTTCTTGCCTAACAGCAATTCCTCAGAAATGAAACTCATTAGATAGTCCTGGCAATCACAGACTTTTTTCTCCACTTCATAGGCTTGTTGTAAAGAAAACAGACGAATTCTACCCAGACAGATTCTCCGCCTAACCTGCCTTGCAAGGTTCTTGTGAAGATATTATGAGGGATATTATGCAGGTCACCCAAGAGTCTTCTAGTAGAGGTGAGATGTAAGTATAACCAGTAGTAAAAGCTACAATCATTTGGGTTTTTAGTAAAGGTCGCCCTTGCTTGAAAGCCTTTCGTATCCGACTCAAGGGTTCAGTGCTCATCTCTGTTTATAGCCAAAGAGCCAGGGCTTTCTGCATCTGCAGACACTTCCATGGACATGTGGCAGGCATGACTCGACAGTGGAGTGTGCGGAATGCTGTTGACTCTCCTACTGAAATTGTCCCTATTTATCTACTTGCAGTTTTTTACTTTCAAACTGCTAGGTTGGCAGGAGCTGGGACAGAGACGGGAACTCACTCTGTCGTGCAGTACTCAGGAATCGAACTCCGACCTTTCAGTCGTCGAGTTCAGTGTCTTAACCACTTGAGCAGGGGATGCTCTGAATTCTTCAATGAAAGGCAGAGTAAAGCTATGGTAAGTGACCAGTTGTGACTTCTTGCGCGGGGGGGGGGGGATTGCGAGCCCCAATGTTCTACGAGGCGACCATTTGGAGGCAATTCTGCTCCTTAAGCAAGTTACTCTCTAAGTAAGGCGCTCTTTATGCAAGCTTTTACTCTATAAGCAATAATAAACCATAAAACAAAATGTAATTTAAAATCTGACCAAGCAAGAGGTCAACTTTCTTCCTCCCATCGCCCCACCTGCTTTGAATGTTTGCCAGAGGAAGAGGGCGAAAGAAAGTCTGGCAGCAAGCAAAGTGAGTAAGGATAGAGCAGGGGTTCTTAACCTACGGCCCGTGGGCCAGACTCCTTGCTCACGGTCACTTACACACTGGTCACCTCCCAGTTGGACTATTGTAACACGCTCTACCTGGGGCTGCCCTTGATGATGGCCCCAAGGTTATCCGTCCGTCCCACCAGAGCGGACCAGAGAGGCTCCCTAGCTGTGCCATCAGCTAGAGAGGCTCGACCCTCTGGCACTAGAAGGAGGGCCTTCTCCGTGTCGGCTCCGGCCCTGTGGAACCGCCTGCCTCTAGAGTAACATCTTCAGACGGAGCTGCGGGCTTTTATACCCACCCTCTCTATCCTTTATGCAAAGGAATGAGATGTGTTTTGAATTGTTCATAGATTTTTAATTGTGTTTTATATGATTTACTTGATTGGTTGTACCCAAGTGAGTAGGGGGGAATAAAAAGTCGAAAATAAATACAGTAAATGAATGAATGAATGACCGTTTGGAGGCTGCAGCTGGTCCAGAACGCAGCTGCCTGCACGGTGATGGGGTGTGGACGGCATGCCCGCACCTCAACTTTGTTATGGGATCTCCACTGGTTACCAGTATGCCTCCGGGTGCAATTAAAGATGCTGGTTATCACCTTTAACATGGTAATGGACCAGGTGATCTGAGACCGCAGCTATCTGCCCATCCCATGAGAGGGGACCGGAGGGGCTCTCTAAAGGTACCCTCCATTGGAGAGGCTCATCTCTCCATGAAATGGTGCCTGGGACCGGATCTGGCCCACAGGCCTTAGGTTGGGAACCCCTGTTCTAAGGTATGGAATTCCAAGGCATTCTCTCCAAATGGACCAAAGCCCGATTCTTCCGAGTGCCAGTCCAGCGCTCACACTTATTGAGGGCCTGGAAAGACGGGCACGGCGGCACAGGCCGATGAGTAAGAATAAGCAAGCGGCATGACCGAGTTTGAACCAGAGGAAGGCTTAGCGTCGCCAACTCTGGCAGGGAAGGGCTGACAAATGAAGCCGTCTTTTGTCTCTGCATTTGGCACTGCAACGACACGCACGGAGGGCCCCCGATGCCGGCAAACTGCTGACAGGGCAGATAGAGGGAGGCCGCCGTTAAACTGACCGGCCTCCGCTTGGCCCAGGAAGGGAAGGTTTTAGTGAAAGGGACCGGCCGTTTTAGCAACCACAGAATGGTTAACCCAGGAAGTCAATTCATTAGGGAGCAAAACTGCCCGCGTGTGACACTGCAACCAGCCTCGGTGTGCCAACAGACCGGCAGGTTCTCGCGCAACATGTCCGTAACGAGGCCAGCCTTGCCATTAGGCTGAGCACAGCAGCCACCTCAGGTCACGGACAAAAGGCGCAGAAGACCATTAAGCTGCCGGGAAGTGGATAGACCAGAAGTTCTCAGGTCATGGGCCGGGTCACACTCCCACAGACAGCTTCGGGGGCCAGACGGCCACTTTGCCCTTCCTCCACCACATGGCACTTCCTAGTGTGGTGGAGGCGGTGGGGAGGCCACACAAAATGGTGCAGTGGGCCATATCTGGCCCACCACAGGTTGAGAATCCCAGGGATAGACAGCGGCCGGAGGGATTTTGTTTTTTGCTTCAGGTGCCAACATCACCTGACAAGCCTTCGTGGAGGCAGGGCCATGCGGTAGCTCTGCCACAGGTGCTCGTCCTCAAATGGACGTGGGCAAATGCGGCTGGGGTCCACCCGCAGTGGGGCGAATGGGAGTTGTGATCCAACAGTTTATGGGACAGGGCAGAGACCGCCCAGTCTCTTTTAAAACAAGCAAGAATATCTGGTCCTGCCAAATTGTTTCTGCGCCCCATTTAAGGTCCACAATGCTACCCAGAAGGGCACAAAAATGTGAATAAGATTTCTGAGATTCCCCTCTGCCAGAACAGACGATCCTTAGCATCATAGACCGTTCCACCCAAGGTGGCAATGTAATTCCAGATATGTCCACCTCCCTGGCCCTCCAGATAAAAAAGCCTGGCCTTTTTTGACCTCATGCAACGATCACAAACCGCTGTCCCATTGATTAGACCCTCTGGATCTCACCTTTCCTATAGAGCAGAGGCCCCATTATCCTCCAACCACTTCAGCCTTACAAAACTCCCTGAGGTAGATCAGGCTAAGAGAGAGGGACTGGAAAAAGGTCAGTTTGGCTCTCAAGCCAGTTTAAACCTACGGGTGCAGCCTTTGCTTCTGACGACCCAAGAACATCCGCCTGCACCAACTGGCATTTGTGGAGTTTTACCAGTAATTTCTCTCACTTTCTCTCCTTTCCCACTTGCAGTCTTACGACTTCCACTTCCTCCTGGCAGACACCCATCTTAATTCGCTCATGCAGCAAAAGTCCCCCCACACAAGAAAACAATTTTATAAGCAACAAGGGAAGGCCCTTCCACAACCTGTATTATATTAATTTATTCGTTCATTTATTCATCAAATTTCCATTGCCGCCCAACGCGACAACTACTCTTGGCGGATAACAACAATTAAAAGCAACATCAAAGCTAACCAGGCAAAGGTAAAGGTTTCCCTTTCTCAAAAGCCAGTCGTATCCACTCTAGGGTTCAGTGCTCATCTGTTTCATTTTTCCAAAAAAAAATTTAAGTTTTTAATCATAATACATAAACAAAAACACAAAAAAATACTAAATAATACATACCACTAACAATCAGTACAATACCTTAAAAGAGAAAAGGGGAAGAAAAGAAAAAGAAAAACCAGTTATTCTATAATAATCTCTTCTCTTTATCTTTGTAGTATATAACTACATATAAATCTATACAGTATATAACTCTATCTATCTATCTATATCTATACAGTCAAACCTCGCATAAAGTGACTCGCTTAAAGAGTAATTCGCTTAAAAAGCAGAATTTTCTCTGAATGTTCGCTTCGCTTAACAAATTAAACCAACCCAAAACTCGCTTAACAAATAAATCAGGGGCCGCAATCCCCCCCCCCCCAGAAGTCACAATTGGTCACTTACAATGGTGCTTCACTTAAAGAGCAATCCTGTGGAATGCATTATGCTCTTTAAGCGAGGTATAACTGTATCTATATCTATCTATCTATCGATAGATAGATAGATATTTCAGATACCTGTAGATATATTATTCTTACTATGAAAATCTACATCTTAATTATATTTGCTTATACATACATATATATAATGGTTTCTCAACCAGATATACATTATCATACTCATTATTATATTACAAGGTCGGCGGGGAGGGGGGCCCTCTAACATTCCCAAACTATGAAAATGATTACCATCAGCCCGCCACTGCAAAATCCAGGAGGGTGCCCATAGACTATACACATATGTACAACAGGTGGCACGTATTCCAGCTCGCCACCCAGCAGTACATCATCCATGCACTGCGCCCAGTTATCCAAAGATAGCTCCCAGCGGGGTGAGGGTATCTAAAATTACAAAGCAGCCCCCCGGCTCTGATTTAGGTATTATTGGCTTTGAAGGCCTGGCAGACATCCCAGAATGGTGTACATAACTTATGAGATCAACACCCCTAAACTATGAAGGGTAAACCCCTAGACCAGCAGTTCTCAAATTATGGCCTGGAGGCTGGGTGCGGCCCACAACACCATTTCATGGGGGGGGGGGCACCACCTCCGCCACACTCAGAAGTGCCATGTGTAGCAGGCAGGGCAAAATGGCCGTCCGCCCCCGAAGTTGTCCGAGGGAGCGTGACCCGGCCCTTGGCTTATAAGGGTTGAGAACCCCTGCCCTAGACCAGTGGTGGTGAACCTATGGCACGCGTACCAGAGGTGGCACTCAGAGCCCTCTCTGTGGGCACCCATGCAGTGACCCCATCACAGAGTTTGCCCCGCCCTTCTGCCCAGCAGCCCAAAGGGAGCGCTTCCTCCCTCCCCCAGCACAGAGTTCACCCCGCCCCTCAGCCCAGCAGCCCAACGGGAGCGCTTCCTCCCTCCCCCAGCACAGAGTTCACCCCACCCCTCTGCCCAGCAGCCCAACGGGAGCGCTTCCTCCCTCCCCCAGCACAGAGTTCACCCCGCCCCTCTGCCCAGCAGCCCAATGGGAGCACTTCCTCCCTCCCCACAGCACAGAGTTAAATGTTCCTGGCTGAAGGCTGGTGGGTCTAAAGCTCCAAACACACACCTGCTTACCTAGGAGTAAAGGCCCATTGACTTTAACAAGAATTGTGAGCTGAGAGGCACAAAAGCAGGTCCTGGGAAAGGCAGGTGGCCACCCATACTGGGACTCATATTAGCCCCGCAGAAACATCACACCCTGCCTGTGAGCCGACACTGTGCACGCCTCTTAATAAACTCTAATTTATTCTTGCAGGCGCATAAATGTTGGCACTGAAACAGAAGGTGCCGATGGGAAAGGCTGACTGGTTTACCCGGCCGTTCCTAGAATCACCCATCCAGCACAGCCTCAGGGTGGGCGTTAAGCTAGGATTATGAGTTCTCAACCTTTTAAAGCCGGGGGCCGGGTCACGCTCCCTCAGACAGCTTCGGGGGCCGGACGGCCATTTTGCCCTCCCTACACCACATGGTGTGGTGGAGGCAGTGGGGGTGGACACATGAAATGGTGAGGCGGGCCGCATTTGGCCCACAGATTAAGAATCTCTGTGCTAGGAACTGTAGTCCAAAAGGAAGGTTTTCTCCTAGAAACAAATCTCCCAATTGAATCCTAAGCCCCTCTTGCCTGGGGGGGGGGGGTCTCCAGAACCCCTCCCCCTTACACAATGTCAATTAAGGGGGGTTTGGAACCTCCCCATCTCCAAAGGGCCCAGTCTCAAAGGTAAAGGTTGCCCTTGCTCGAGAGCCAATCGTATCTGACTCTACGGTTCGGTGCTCATCTCTGTTTATAGCCAAAGAGCCAGTGCTGTCTGTGACTGCAAATGGTTCTATGGTCATGCGGCAGGCATGACTATAAGCGCCAGAGTGCAATGGAATGCTGTTGCATTTCCCAACCGAAGTGATACCTATTTATCTACTTGCAATTTCTACTTTCGAATTGCCAAGTTGGCAGGAGCTAGGACAGATGACGGGAGCTCATTCTGTCGTGCAGCACTCAGGTTTTGAACTGCTGACCTGCCGACCTTCCAGTCGCCAAGTTCAGTGCCTTAGCCACTAAGCCACCCACAGTCTGTCTTCACAGCTGCAATGACACCTCGCCAAAACTCCCCCGAAGAGCCCGCATTGCCTTTCCACAGCTGCCCCACCCAGCCCTGCAACTCCTCCTAGGGCAGGAGTTCTCAACCTTTTAAAGCCAGGGGCCATTGGGTCACACTTCCTCAGACAGCTTCAGGGGCCGGACGCCCATTTTCCCCTTCCTCCACCCCACGGCACTTCCTGGTGTGGTGGAGGCAGTGAGGGGGCCACATGAAATGGTGCTGTGGGCCGCATTTGGCCTGTGGGCCGCAGGCTGAGAATCCCTGCCCTAGGGGAAGAGTAGGGAGCGGGGTGGGGGCGTTTGAACAGAGGTGGCTCAGTGGCCAAGAAGCTCGCCCTGTTCGCTGGAAGGCTGGCAAGTCGGCAGTTCGAGACCCGGGTACTGCATGACGGAATGAGTGGCACCCGTCGTCTGTCCCAGCTCCTGCCCACCTAGCAGTTCAAAAGCGAGGCATTGCAAGTAGATCAACAGGGATCCCTTTGGGGGGGGGGGGAGATCTTGGGGGCATGAAAGGGGCTTCATTCGGGCCTCCCCCCTGAGCGGAGTTTCTCCAGCAAAAATAAATCCTTTCACCCCAGAATAATTTCTGGCCCGATATTATTATTAACCCACTTCTCTTGCGACAGAAAGATGCAGCCATAACCCCTTCTCCGCAAAGAGGAAGCAGACACAATATTGAACCCACTGAATCCCAAACTGGTTTCTTTCCAGACATGGAAAGCCATCACAAGAACAATATTGGGGTGTGCTTTGCAGTGGAGGGGGGGGGGGTCTATTGTTATTAATCATTATTATTAATTACCATTATTTATTATTATTACTGCACCCAGGTCACAAGAGAGTCAGCCGCCGCCGCCTCCCCTCTTTGCCCCCCGGAACCCCGCCTTCCGCCACGCACCTGCCCGCCCGACTCACCTGGACCCGCAAGAGCTGAGACGAGCCGCTCCGCTTCCCGCCGCGACTGACGCCTAGCCTGGGCTTGCCAAGGAGTGCCACCCGCCGCGAGGCCCCGCCCCCCCGAGCTGCAGCCAATCAGGTCCCGTAGCTCCGCCCCTCCGCACGGCAGATCGCAGCAGCCCTGGAGGCGGGCGATCCTGGGCTGGCAAGGGTGCCCAAGCTATGCCCCGTGGGCCGGATCCAGCCTCCCCCCAATGCCAATTCATGTGGCTAACAAAACCCTTGTTGCTCCAGGAAGTGCAGGCGCGTTTTACTCTCACTTATGGGAGCAACGAGGGCTTCGCGGGCCGGATGAATTGGTGTTGGGGGCGGATCCGGCTCATGGGCCATAGTTTGGGGACCCCGGCTTAATGGTTAATCCACCCCTGCCGTATGTCCACGGAAACGTCTGCAGACAAATTTTGCAGAAGTAAGCCAAGGAAAACGGGTGCCCCTAAAAACTATGCCATAATAATAATACATTTATAAATGTATATTAGTATATAGGTAAAGGTTTCCCTTGCTCGAAAGCCAGTTGTATCTGACTCTAGGGTTCAGTGCTCATCTCTGTTTTAAAGCCGAAGAGCCAGTGCTGTCTGCTCCTGCAGATGTTTCCATGGTCATGTGGCAGGCATGACTAGGCACCAGAATGCACGGAACGCTGTTATGTATATTATAAATACCATACAGTACACGAGATCTATTTCCTACAAAGGCATCAGGATTTTAGGTGTGCAAAAACTTATTGCACTCCAGACTTTATAGCAGAAAGAGAGCAGCTCCCCGGACCACTTAGGATCCACCCCACCCCACCCCACCCCTCCTTCCCAGTTGTCTGCCTTACATTTGGCAGACTCTCCTGGCTGCTGGCTCTTAAAACTGACCGCCCTAAATTCCTTTTGCATTAGAATCATCCTTTCCCTTTTAGCCTTTGCTGTTTTACATTAATTTACATCTGACATCATAAAACATGCTGTATTATTATTATTATTAAGTGTAAGAGACCAGGATCTGAACAATCGTCCTAGAAAGATGCGCTCTCTGGTTGAAATCTTGTTGAGCCACTTGATGCCATGGGGATGTGTGCGTGCGTGTGTGCGCGCGCGCGCACACACGCACACACACACACACACACACACACTCGTTTGGTGGGTCTTTGATTTCCCCACATTACTGCTGGCTGGACGATAGTATGCTGCATAAGGAAATCCCAAGAATTTGAACATTTGTAGGCCGGATGAATTGGCATCAGGGGCTGGATCTGGCCCCCAGGCCGTAGTTTGGGCACCCCTGCTGTAGGCATTCATGAGAGAATTAGACCACCGTCTGCCAGATTTGCTTGGATTGAGATCCTCGCACTGAGCCAGGGGTTGGACTAAAGGTAAAGGTTTCCCTTGCTCAAAAGCCAGTCATATCCAACTCTAGGGTTCAGTGCTCATCTCTATTTCAAAGCCAAGGAGCCAGCACCGTCTGCTTCTGCAGACATTTCCGTGGTCATGTGGCAGGCATGACTAGACACCGGAGCGCACGGGACACTGTTTACCTTCCCACCGAAGTGGTCCCTATTTATCTCCTTGTAATGTCTTGCTTTCGAACTGCTAGGTTGGCAGGAGCTGGGACAGAGACGGGAGCTCACTCTGCCGTGCGGTACTCAGGAATTGAACTGCTGACCTTCCGCCTCCCAGTCAGCGTCTTAGCCACTCAAGCCACTGCAGTCCCTTTTCCAACTCAATTATTCTATGATCCCAGAGTGCAGGAAATGTAATAACGGGTTTAAATTACTGGAAGCCAGATTTCTGTTGAATATCAGGGAAATTTCCTAACCATTTGAGCATAACGGCAATGGAACCAATGACCTCAATAGATCACGATCATTCCAACGCTGGAGGCATTCAAGAGGAAACCGGACCACCATAGGTCAAATAGACTTGGATTCTTGCATTGAGCAGGGAGCTGGATGCGTTTTCCTTCTAGGCCCCTTTCAACTCCATTATCCTATGATTCATGCTAAAAACGTGCTGTTTTAGTAAGATGTCTGAAAACATCTGGAGCGTCTCTGCTTCTCAGTCCGGGAAACTCAAGATTCTACAAATAAATAGATTGCGGAATAAAAGGAGTGCTATCAATTGTAAACAAAGAAAGGTATAGCAAAGCAATAAACAGGATTTATTTTAATTTATCAAAAGTGTGCATCGACAAGACTCTATTCCTTTTGACAACTGGATCGGACTATGAAGTGCAATCTCTTCTGTCCTGGATTCTTAGCACTTTTGGCTGCTGGAAAGATCCCAAGCAGCTGCAGCCTTAAGGCAGAGAAATGCCGCCCAGCATTTTCCCCCAGGAACTGTTTTGCTCCATCTCTACTAAACCCCCCATAGCAAGGTCCAGTCTAAAGACCAGGTTAGATCCGGACAACCTGAGCGGAAACACAGGGGCTCTTGCGCCCCCCCTCGGAGGCCTTTCGTTGGAGCCACAGACGCCCGTAGGTGCCGCCCACCTGGCCTTTGGTCAGCCGTCCAGGATTGATGCAGACGCACTGGAGGACCTCCTGGGGAGGAAGTGATCGTGGGAAATAAGGACAAAAGTAAGGTCAGAAAAATCCACACAATCACAAAGCATTTCGGTCAAAAAGGATGGTTTGCAATTGTACATCTCGGCCCGTGGTGATCCAAGTGACGCAGTGGAAGTCCTGTCCAGGTGCCTGGAGGCTGTGAGGGTCTGGATGGGGGACAACGGGCTTCAACTGAATCCTAGCAAGACGGAGTGGTTGTGGGTCGGGGGTCCTGCGTTATCTCGGGATCTACCATCTTTGGTTCTGGATGGGGCTTCTTTGCCTGAGACAGACCCAGTGCATAATTTGAGGGTCCTCCCAGACTCAGGACTTCTGCTCAACAAGCAGGTGGCAGCCGTGGCCAGGAGGGCTTTTGCACAACTTCGTGTCGTTCGCCAATTATGCCCTGGACCAGGACTCCTTGCTCCTCATGCATGCCCTGGTCACCTCCAGACTGGACTGTTGTAATGCGCTCTACATGGGGCTGCCCTTGATGACCATTCAGAGGCTGCAACAGGTCCAAAATGCGGCTGCTTGGGTGGTGATGAGGTGCGGGCGTTATGCCCATGCCTCCCTACTGCTTCGGGAGCTGCACTGGCTACCGGTGTGCCTCCGGATGCAATTCAAGGTGCTGGTAATGACCTTTAAAGCCCTACATGGTAGTGGGCCAGGATACTTAAGAGACCACATCACCCCAAGAACATCTGTCCGTCCCACCAGAGTGGACCGGAGAGGCTCTCACTGTGCCATCGGCTAGAGAGGCGTGTCTCTCTAGCACCAGAAGGAGGACCTTCTCTGCATCTGCTCCGGCCCTATAGAACCTCCTGCCAATTGAGCTACGGCTCCAGACGGAGTTGCTGCCCTTCGGGAAAGAACTAAAAATCTGCCTGGCAAAGCAGGCGTGGGACACCTGTGATGTGGTGACCCTCACCTGCTGGCTGATAAAATAATAGCAATATCTCTCCCTCGTTCTTTTAATCCTCGTTCTTTTAATCCCTGTAGTATTTTAAAATTGGGTTTCTTATGGGCTTTTAATGTTTCGGACTGTTGTATTGTTTTTAACGTTGTGAGCCGCCTGGAGTCGTTTTTGAGTTGGGCGGCGATACAAATTGGAAAACCAAATTAAACCCTTTCAGGGAGTTATTGTCCAAATGGGTAGGAGTGGGATAATTTCCCACGCTCCTTTCCTACAGTTCCTAAATCCTTCCCCCCTTCTCTCTTAAAACGTTTTAAGCATCCCTCACCTTAATGAAATACTTCAGGTCTGATGGAATGATGAATATGTCCGGGGTGACGGGTAGAGATGTGTAGTGGTAGAAATTCTCATAATCGATGTTCATCTCTTCAGCAGGGGGGTAGAGAGGATAATAACTGTTTGGGATTTGAGGCAGACAGGGATGGGGAAGGGAGGGAGGAAAAGATCTTGTTACCTGTCTTGCTGCAATCCTCTCCGCAGATACATGCAACAGCTGCTATGCCACTCCTCCCCAGACCAACCCAACCCCAAGCTATGCTCTACATCACCCAATGCTCATTCCAGCAATGCCCACCCCTGGGAGGCATGCACTCTCTAAATTCAACGCCTGAAAAAGGCACCACGTCCCAAGGTTTTCATCTTCTTCTTCTTGGTCCTTTCCCACTACAGAGAATGTACAGTGTAGGAGAAAAGAAGGAGTTTGAGATTCTGCCAATTAAATATTAGATCAGTGGTGCCCAAACTAAGGCCTGGGGGCCGAATGGGGCCCCCAATGCCAATTCATCTGGCCTGTGAAGCCCTCGTCACTCCTGGAAGCGGAAGTAAAACACGCCCGTATGGGTGCGTTTTACTTCCACTTCCAGGAGCGACAAGGGCTTTGGGGGCCGGATGAATTGGTGTCGGTGGCCGCCCCCGGGCCCTAGTAATCGGCTTCCTGAACCACAAGATCGGCCACGGCCCAAAAAGTTTGGGCACCCCTGTATTAGATTGACTGACACGGCAGGTCAGCTGCTCAAGACCCGAGTGCTGTGTGATGGAGTGAGTTCCCGTCTGTGTCCCAGCTCCTGCTGACCGAGCAGTCTATGTTCAGAAAGCAGCTCGAATCATTCCATTTTAATGAGCCCTTTGAGGAGGTGTCGATAATGGCCTCAGCACTAGGTTTCTTATTTTGCCCCTCTCTGCTGTCAATTGGGTTTTTGTATTTTTAAAATGTGTTTTTAGTATGTTTTTATTATGCGAGTTCATCTTGTTAGCTGCCCAGAGTAGGGATGCTTCGAAGATGAGCGAGGTATAAATGTAAATAATAATAATAATAATAATAATAATAATAATAATAATAATAATAAGAAGAAGAAGAAGAAGAAGAAGAAGAAGAAGAAGAAGAAGAAGAAGAAGAAGAAGAAGAAGAAGAAGAAGAAGAAGAAGAAGAAGAAGAAGAAGGGAGGAAATTAAAGAGGGGAGAATTTGCTTTTTTCTAACTAAAGATCTCACCTCCTCTGTGTCAAGATATGCTTGAGGATTCTGGAAAAACGGTCCAGGACACTGGAAGAACTTGGGGAGGAAAAGAAATGGGGACAACACTGTGAAGATGAAGGAGAAAATTCCCTAAAACCTGGGTGTAAAATAATAACAATATACTACATGTGGAACTAGTTATGCAGAGATGGGGAAAATATAGCCCTCTAAGATGTTGTTAGATTGCAAATCCCATCGTCCCCAACCTGTGGCCAAGCTAACAGGAGTTGGTGGGAAACTGTTGCCCAGCCGCCTCTGAAAAGTCACATATGCCTTAATCCTGACACTGTAGAGAACCCAATACCCTGGATTCTTTACGACTAGGGGAACCAATTGGGAAGCCTTCTTAAGACTGTGGCTGCTTCGTGGTACACGGGACCCCTTCCAAAGCTAGGCAAGTCCTTGGTAGGTTTCCACTTCCTGGTTGCTTCTTCTGGAACACCAACCGGATCAAATAGGGTTGCCTCCCCACTCTCTCTCTCTCTCTCACACACACACACACACTCTCATACACTTCCACACTCTCTCACTCTCACACGCACGCACACTCTGAGAAGCTGAATCATCCCTGATTCATCGTTTCCTTCCTTGACGCAACCCAGCCTTTCCTCTCAGGAAAGGGACTTCATTCTCTTCCACATGCGCAGCTGTCACTAGATCAACAGAGCAGATTTTTTAAGGAAAGACAATAGGGTTGACCAAGAACACTGATGACCACTTGCAAACAATATAGGGATGCTTAACTTTGACAGAGGATCAGCTAGAAGTGTGGGGTGGAGTCCAAATGGAAAGAAACTCTTAGTCTCTTCATCTGTATAGTTGCCATTTATTTACTTATTCAAGTAAGTTCTCTTCATATCCTGCGTTTCCTCAAACAACCTCTTACGGTGACCTTCTTCCTCTCCATCTTCAATGGCCTTCACGGCAGAATGAAGATTTGAAACAGGGTCTCCTGACTCCTAAGGGACTCCGGTGGCTTAGTGGTTAAGATGCCAAACTTGCCGACTGGAAGGTTGGCAGGTTAGTAGCTACACAAGAGAGTGAGCTCCTGTCTCTGTCCTAGCTCCTGCCAACCTAGCAGTTCGAAAGCAAGAAATTGCAAGGAGATAAACAGGTACTGCTTCAGTGGGAAAGGTAAACAGCCTTCTGTGAGCTCCGGTGTTTGGTCATGCCTGCCACATGTCTACGGTAACGTCTGTAGATGCAGACAGCCCTGGTTCTTTGGCTGTAAACAGAGATGAGCACTGAACCCTAGCGTCAGATACGGCTGGCTTTAGAGCAAGGGCAACCTTGACCTAATTTCCATCAGCCCTACAAGCCAGCATAGCTGATGCATCATCCAGATGCTCTATGAACCACATGGCCCTCAGGCCACATGGTCTCAGCCCTCCTCTTCAGGTCTTCTGGGGGGCATTAGCCCCACTGGCTGCTGATACTAATGGCGATGCAATGCTACACCTCTGGCAAGTACCTGGCTGGGGTGTGGCTATTTTCATCTCAGTGGTTGACTTCGCAAGCATCCCTCCAGCACCACCTCGCCAAGAAAGTGCTTCTCAGAAAGAGTGGGTTCAAAGCAAGATCCTCGGAAACACACCTCCTACTTGATGACCAACCACCAAAGCAGAGACTGAAATCAAGGCAGTTTCCTCATAACTTCTGCCCCCCCCAAAAAAAAAAACCAGTCCCACAGACTGCCCTAGCACCAGTGGCGTACCATGGGTTTCAGCCGCCTGGGGCATAGGGCAAATTTGCCGCCCCCTGGGCGGGGCTTAGGATGTCGGCGGTGGTGGAGGGTCCCGGCACCTGTCCCCACAGCGGCCTTTTCACCCCAGCCGCTAGGAAGTGCGGCGGCAAAAAGTCCTATGTATTGTGAAATTTTGCCGTTCCCAAAAAGTGCCACCCGGGGCGGGCCGCCCCCTACTACGCCACTGCCTAGCACTTTGAAAGGCAAGCACGGAGCTACCAGAGAACTGGGCAGAACCACATGACTCTCTACCGCCTGGCCAAGAATAACCATGGCCAGCGTGGGGAACTTTAAACAGACTGTGTGCTGGGGTAGGAAGATCAAGGGCATGAAAATACAGTAAAATTTATTTAATTTAGAAATCTGTGTGGGCATGTTTTTGAGTGTTTACATTGACCCAAGTACAAGTCGAGTCCCATTTTTGGACCTCATTTGGGGGGGTTAAAAACCCGACTTATATTCGAGTATATACGGCATGTTAATTTTAGCTTTGTATATTATTATATGCTGGTGGTACCTCTGACACGAATAAAGAAAGAAGTGGTTTAGCATGGCTTTCCACGTACCTGCTGATTTCTTCGGAACCCATGTGGAAGAGTAAGTCCACAGACGTCAGCCCCAACACCACCCTGTTGATTTCCACGGTGCATGGGTCGGAGACGAAGCGGACTCTCTGAAATCAGAAAAGGGAAGAAGGAGGGAGGGTGAAGCAACTTTGTAAGGCAGCTCCGAAATCAAGAGTTCTCAAGAAAATCCATCAGAAGCCAACTTAGAGCGCTTAGTGCACTCTCTGAGCAGCGAATAGAGTACCGTGTATACTCGAGTATAAGCCGATCCGAATTTACAAATACTGTATACGAACGTTTTTGTTACATGCATCATATTGGCGATACCCTGTATAATGAGAGAGAGAAAATTGTTATGCGGGGTATCGTCAAAATGATGGGCATATATGATGGCACTAGGAGGGCCTTCTCTGTGTCCGCTCTGGCCCTATGGAACCTCCTGCCAACGGAGCGACGTCTTTAGAAAGAATCTAAAAACCTGGCTGGCGGGGCAGGTATGGGGTGCGGGAGGCATAATGACCCCAGTGCGCTATATGATCTGAGCCCCTCTCTCCTTCTACTTTTTTTAATTAGTAAGATGTAGTGTTTGGTTTGCTTTTAATCTTTTTAGATTGTAAATTTTAATTTTAACAGTTTTAAGGTTTTTAGGTAGTGTTTGTGTTTTATTGTCATGTGGTTTTTTTTATTACTTGTAAACCGCCCTGAATCACTTTGGTGAGAAGGGCGGTGGAGAAATACGAATGAATAAATAAATAAATAATGGGCGGAAATCCATATAACGAACGAAACTTTTTCGTTATTCGGGGTACTACTGTATAGTAATTGCAAGCTCCAACGTGTATAGCAACAGGGAGGTGACGCGGATGACAACACGGGGGGACGGTAGAGGGCTGTTGTATGTCTGTGGTCTGTTTGTATGTATGTAAAATATGGTTTTAATTTAATAAAAATTAAAGGCACACATAAAAAAGGTTGATAACTCCTATGCAAAAAGCCTGTTCCAGCCACTACACCTTCCTGTCTTGGCTCTGAACTTTGCTAAAAGAGGCAGAAAGACGGGTGAAATCCTGCCCTAGTCAGAAATATGAATCAGGGCAGGAAGGGACTGGCTCGCAGATTTCTCTTGAGGGGATTCCTCAGGCGTAAAACAACAAAATGACCAGCCAAGATTGCACAAGATCTTTCTGGGAAATCTCTCTCTATATGCCTGGTTCAAAAGACAGCCAAGGAAATGACTCAGAAATCTCTTTCTTTTTTTTCTTTTTTTCTTTTTTTTGGGGGGGGGGGGAATAGTGACCAACTGGAAATGAAATTTTCCAGCCTTTGAGAAACTAAATCAAACTTTTTTTTTTAAATGGGACTGAAAATCCAGGATGACCAAAAAAGTCCTTTCCTGCCTCATGGGTGAGTTTGTACCCAAGAGATTCTCTAAATTCCCTAACCCCCCTCCCTTTCCTCAAATTCAGACAGGTAAAAGGTAAAGGTAAGTTAGGAGCCTTTACCATTTTAATAAGGTAAAGATTTCCCTTGCTCGAAAGCCAGTTGTATCTGACTCTAGGGTTCAGTCCTCATCTCTGTTTATAACCAAAGAGCCAGCACTGTCTGCGTTTGCAGACGTTTCCGCGGACCTGTGGCAGGTGGGATTAGACACTGGAGCGCATGGAACATTGTTTCCCTTCCCACCGAAGTGGTCCCTATTAATCTACTTGAAATTTCTTGCTTTCGAACTGCTAAGTTGGCAGGAGTTGGGACAGAGACGGGTGCTCATTTCCTCATGCAGTACTCGGGTATTGAACGGGTGACCTTTCAGACAAGAGGGTTGAAAAACTGTATTCGCAGGGAGTGAGGCAGCAACGGCAAGAACAGCTGCCTGAAACTTAGACTTCAGAGCCAAGCCAGGGCTTCCAAACCGAGTCCTCTTTGCCTGTCACCGAGGCCAACAGAAACTGCTCTTCCTGGTGAGGAAAAGCAGAGAACTGGAAGGCGGCAGGTCAGCAGTTCGATACCCGAGTACTGCAGGATGGAATGAGCTCCCGTCTCTATCCCAGCTCCTGCCAACCTAGCAGTTTGAAAGCAAGAAATTGCAAGGAGATAAATAGGGACCACTTTGGTGGGAAGGGAAACAGCATTCCATGCACTCCAATGTCTAGTCATGCCTGCCACATGACCACAGAAATATCTGCAGAAGCTGACAGTGCTGGCTCTTTGGCTTTGAAACAGAGATGAGCACTGAACCCTAGAGTCAGATATGACTGGCTTTTGAGCAAGGGAAACCTTTAGGGATGGTGAAGAGTAGCCACAGAGGCCGTGTAGATGCCAAAACGCGGAAGGAAGGGGGTGAGGAATTATGTGTGGGAATTATCTGTTCCCTCAGGGGCTGTGGTGGCTCAGTGGATAAGAAGCTGGAAGGCAGGCAATTCGGCAGTTCGAGACCCATGACCAGGGATTCTCAAACTGTGGCCTATGGGCTGGATGCGGCCCATGGTGCCATTTCCACAGCCTCCACCGCACCAGGAAGTGCCATGGGGTAGAGGAAGGGCAAAATGGCCATCTGGCCCCCGAAGCTGTCTGAGGAAGCGTGACCCAATGGCCCCTGGCTTTAAAAGGTTGAGAACTCCTGCCCATGACAGATTGAGCACCTGTCTCTGTCCCGGCTCCTGCCAACCTAGCAGCTTCAAAATGAGAAATTTCAAGTAGATAAACAGGGACCACTTCGGTGGGGAAAAAGATCATGGGGGCATGAAAGGAGCCTCATTTGGGCGTCCCCTGAGCGGAGTTTTCTCTAGCAAAAATCCTTTCAACCCAGAATAATTTCTGGCAGGAAATTATTATCAGGCCCCGATTTGTGCCCAACACGGAACAGACCAAACCAAGATTTCTTCACAACAATGACAACCACAAGGCCTTAAACAAGGGGGTCTTTCTCTGAATTACCTGCTTGTCTTCTTTTGACAGCTCGTAGCAGGTGAAAGGAGGCTGGGGGTAAATGCCAACGTGGTGGACATCTCTCAGAGAAGGGACGATTACCAGGCGAGAACCAGCACTGTGGAGAGGAAAGAAATGGGTTTGACAAGATAGAAGCAGAACATCTGGGAGGGGAAGATCCATTGAAGCCTGCGGGGCCAGTATTTATCCAGCATACCCCTTGTAGCTAAAAAATATTCAAGCCATAGTAAAGGTTTCCCTCGCTCAAAAGCCAGTCATATCCAACTCTAGGGTTCGGTGCTCATCTCTGTTTCAAAGCCAAAGAGCCAGCGCCGTCTGCTTCTGCAGACGGTTTCCGTGGTCATGTGGCAGGCATGACTAAACACTGGAGCACACAGAACGCTGTTACCTTTCCCACCGAAGTGGTCCCTATTTATCTCCTTGCAATTTCTTGTTTTCGAACTGCTAGGTTGGCAGGAGCTGGGACAGAGACGGGAGCTCATTCCGTCCTGCAGTACTCGGGAATTGAATTGCTGACCTTCCGCCTCCCAGTCAGCATCTTAGCCACTTGAGCCACTGCAGTCCCTTTACTTAAACCAAAGATATTGCTATTTTACTGATATTGCTACAGGATTTTACTAAACAATTGCAGGAAGAAGGCGACACCTTTATCGGCTTGCTCAGTATCTAAACCTTCTTGTGCAGCAGATTCCACAGACGGAGGGCTTCCAAAATGTTTGCGACACAGGGATATGCCTGCAGAATCGGGGCAACCTAAGAGTCATACCTCCTTGTCCCTTCGATTATTGTCTGCATGCACATTTTGAACACATCTTCAAAGGAGGAAGTGAGCTGGCAGTCCTAAGAGAAAACAAAAAGACAAGGGAAACTATAGGAGCTGTGGTGACTCACTGGTTAAGAAGCTCGCCTTGTTAGCTGGAAGGCTGGCAAATCGGCCGTTCGAGACCCGGGTACTGCATGACAGACTGAGTGCCCGTCTCTGTCCCAGCTCTTGGGAGACACGAAACGAGCCTCATTTGAGCGGAGTTTTCTTCTGCAAAAAGCCTGAATTTCTGACAGCCACGGATGCATTTTACGGCAGTGTTTATGGTAGGAGGAACCATGAGAGTGGCCCACTCAGCTGTCTGGGGTATGGTCCAGACCACGGCACAAAAAGTTTGGGTACTCCCGAGTTAAACTATTTGGGGGGCCACCGCTGAGAAAGCCCAGTCAGATGACAAGTGAGAAAAACACAAACTTTCGTCACCGGCCCGAAACATTTTCTCCTGAACTTACCTCAACTTGTTTGTGGTTTGCATCAAGGAAGGGTCCAAGCTACAAAACAATCATAGGAAGTTTAGGGTCACCACGGGCAGGAAAGCAACACCCTAATTAACGACCAACATCGTTTCTGAAGAATTAATCAAGGTACTTTTAGCACTGAGGACAATTAAGGGAAAGCAGTGGGGAAAGAATGTTTTATAATTCCAAGTTTCAAAAGGACAGGAAAGCTTCTACAAAACCCAAGCATTCGCCAGATGAGATAAAGAGCAAAACAGCCTTGGATGAATGTGCACCGTGGGAGTAAAACAACCTAAATGAATATTAACAAAGTTCAATCTAAAGTGGTTTTCAAGAAATATCACCCCAAACACAACTGATATACAGCATAGATGGAGAATCAATAGAATAGACTCTTTTTTCTTATCTAGGGGTGGTATTTACAGATAAGAAATGAAGGCGCCTTTGGGTGAGTTCATTCCACACACTTTCCCCACTACTTTCAAAGATCTGTGAAGCTGCAAGTATTTCCCCGCCTCCCCAAATCTCGATGCTTACCAAAATGCAAACATCTGGCTTGTCTTTATTAATGACGTTTATTAAGTCCAACAAGGGGTCGTAAGTGATGCTGTCGGAGGTTGTGAACGGTCCACAGGCAATCAAGACCATTTGTGGCTCTGGATCTGAAAAAGTGACAAACAGGAGTATGAGAGAGATATGAGACTATGTTTTGGACAAAATGTTTGAAAAACATTCACTGCAGTGATTCAGATGCTGACTGGGAGGCAAGAAGAGGTCAACATTTCGATTCCTGAGTACTGCAGGACGGAATGAGCACCCATCTCTGTCGCAGCTCCTGCCAACCTAGCAGTTCGAAAGCAAGAAATTGCAAGGAGATAAATAGGGACCACTTCGGTGGGAACGGAAATGGTTTTCTACGCGCCCCGGTGTCTAGTCATGGCTGCCACATGACCACGGAAACATCTGCAGAAGCAGACGGCGCTGGCTCTTTGGCTTTGGAACAGAGATGAGCACTGAACCCTAGAGTCAGATACGACTGCGTTTCGAGCGAGGGAAACCTTTACCTATGAGGAAAAAGTGTAAAGTAGAGACTTCAGTGGCTTAACAAGACACTGAACTTGATGACTGGATGGTCGACAGCACAGCAGTTCGAGACCTAAGTGCTGCATGACAGGGTGAGCTCCCGTCTCCGTCCCAGCTCCTGCCAACCTAGCAGTTCGAAAGCAAGAAATGGCAAGTACTGTAGATAAATAGGTGGGAAGGTGAACAGCCTTCCGTGGATGCCGGTGTCTAGTCATGCTTGCCACAGACAGCACTGGCTCTTTAGTTATAAACAGAGATGAGCACTGAACTCTAGAGTTGGATACGACTGGCTTTTGACCTTTACCTAAGTCTAAGTAAGCAACAAGAACAAGGCTTTATTTAACTGTATTTTAAGAATATAGTACAAGTATAAGACAAAACAAAAAGGCAGTCAGAGAAGAAAAATTGGTTAAACCCATAATCTGAAGATTCAGACACCTCAAATTAAAACACCTATAGCAAAGGCTCACTTATTTATTTAGTACAGACATTCTCAACCAATGGCCCATGGGCCAGATATGGCCCACAGCCTTTTCATCTAGCCCCCAAAGCCCGCCTCGTTCCTGCCGCCGCCGCCTAAAAGTGCCGAAAACCAGCAAAAAAGCGTTTTCGGTGAGTTCTCGCGTGAAAATGCGCAGTTTTGGTGTTCTTGCGCAATTTTGGCGAGCTGAGGATGATGGGAACTGGAGTCCAAAATGGTTTGAAAGGCTACATAGTAAAATAAGCATCTAGACTAACTCACCTTCTACTTGATCTGAAGAATTATGAAAAGGCAGCGGCACTCCCTGGAGGGAGGTAAAGGGTCAAAATTTAATATTTTATTTTTTAAAACCACAAAATCTTTATCCTCATATAGTCATAGAAACTGGTGTGTGTGTGTGTGTGTGTGTGTGTGAGAGAGAGAGAGAGAGAGAGAGAGAGAGAGAGAGAGAGAAATTGAATGTTTCAGGCTGTAAGACTGCTGGAGGGGAGAAGCATCATTTGAAAATCATCCATTCAAAACTTACTTTAATACTGTATATACTCGAGTATAAGCCGAGTTTTTTAGCCCCCCAAAATGAGCCCCAAAAGGGGGGGTCGGCTTATACTCGGGTCAATGACCAGTGAAAAGCGCTGCAGAACAAGCCAACATCAATAGCATTTTGTCACCTCGTACAGCTTCGATGCAAACAACATCTTGCCCGTGTTATTGATGCCTTCCATAACCACAACCTGGAAAATGGAAAAAGGAGAAATAGTCAAGATGAACCTTTTAAAAGCATTATCGAATGCAGGGGTTCCCAACCTACGGCCCACGGCACATTTTCATGTGGCCCACGTTGCTGCCGCCTCCGCCTCACCGGAATTGGAAGCATTTACGACAGCCGCAGGCACATTTTACGGCACCGCTTATGCCGGGGGGAACCACCAGTCTGGCCCGCTCAGCTGTTTGGGGGCGCATGGTCTGGCCCACAGCATTAAAAGTTTGGGAACCCCTTTTCTAATGTGTATTTTTAAAGACATTTTAAAGTGACAGGATGCCTCAAACCTACATCTCTTGGTATTGCTCCAACTAAGATCAGGAGAGACGTAGCAGCAGATGCCAAGAGAACTAAGCACGAGAAGGACCCTCGACATCCTCTGAATGGAGATGAGCCTCAAGTCCGCCGGTTCAGATCCAGAAAGAACTTTATTATTATGGCAAGAACAAACATTCTTGTGGCCACACAAGAGCAAAACCAAATTAAAAGATGGAGCTCTATGGACAAGGAACATTGTTAAAGGAGGAGATGGCTGAGGAACTCAACCTCCCCAACGTCACCTGGAGGTCCCTGAATAGGCGGAGGGTCGGAGTCCCTAAATGAAAGACCAACAGGCTCAAGTGGTGTGAATAGGGAGCGATCCAGAATCCAGCTACTGGTCTGCCAATGCGCCATCGGACCCTGCTATGGTAAGCAGTGGGACCTCCCAATGGTGAGAGGCCGCTAAAATCTTGTGGGAGACAATGTTTTGATCCGCCATGTCAGACTAGACGTGTGAAGTATGGGTCAACCAAGTAACCCAAGACTAACTGCTGTATTTTAATGTGAGCTTTCATGGATCAAGTCCACTTCTTCAGACATAAGAGTGAGGCTCCATGGCATCAATTTGTACACATCAGGTACTGAGGTACAGAATGGCTGGCTAGTATAACAGATGAGCATACAAATCGTGGTGTTTTTCTACAACTGGTAATACAGTACCTGTTATCCAGAGAATCTGAATAACAATTGCTATAATTTTCTCACATTTCCTCAAACTAGCAGAAGACAACAACCCTATAAGGTAGGTTAAGATGAAAAAGAGTAACGAGTAGCCTCAGGCATTTTTAGGAGAGGTGAACCAGTCACCCAGTTCCAAATGAATCAACTCTTAAGGGGAAAATTACATCTCTGCCTGCTATGAAGGAGAGATAAGATCTACTGTTGACAACAAAAATGTGAGTTTCGACAGATGAAACAAGTGATGTAAATGGAAGATACGTAGCTAATGTTATTACTGGCTCTCTGGAATGGGACAAAGCCGAGTGAGGTATTTCTTTTAACATGTGAAACTGCACAAAAAGTAAACAGTTCCACTGTTGCTACGTTCTTTGATGACTCTATGAAACTACCCTGGACAGATGATAAAAGGAAAATATCCTTTTCTTTCTAACAGACGATGCTTCGTACATGACTAAAGAAGTTGAGAAATTTAAACAATTTTATCCAGAAATGATACGTATCACGTGCTCTGCCCAAGAGTTACACAGAATGGCCAAAGAGATTCGAATTAATTATCCTGATATACATAACTTTGAATTAGGAAAAAAGTTCATCAAAGCTTCACTTCAAGTACTGTATATAGGTAAGTATAAGCCGAGTTTTTTAGCCCCAAAAAGAGACTCAGCTTATACTCAGGTCAATGACCAAGAAGATAATTGGATAGATAGACAGAAAGACAGACAGATAGATGGATATCTGGATGGATGGATGGAGCTGGATAGAGAGAGAGAGATGGATAGATGGATAGGTAGGTAGGTAGGTAGGTAAGTAGATAAACATTAAGTAGGCAGATAATTGGATAGATATAGACAGACAGACAGACAGACAGACAGACGGATGGATGGAGATGGATAGAGAGATGGAGATGGATGGATAGGTAGGTAGGTAGGTAGGTGGGTAAGTAGATAAACATTAAGTAGGCCGATAACTGGATGGATGGATGGATGGATGGATGGATGGATGGATGGATGGATAGATAGATAGATAGATAGATAGATAGATAGATAGATAGATAGATAGATAGATAGATAGATAGATAGATAGATAGATAGATAGATAGATGCACAGATAGATGCACAGATAGATGCACAGATAGATAGATCCCACTTGAATCTATCTTGATGGAGGGTAGCAGCTTCATCCATCTTGGCCTGGGGCTGTCAAAATGCCTCAGGACCAGAAAGTGACTCGTGGAACTAGATCAACAGTACGGGTGTCACACTGCAGGCAAATGGAAGGAAACTGCATTATGGTCTTAGGACAATCTTCATGGCTGATCGCTAATATTTGGGATCAGAGACGGCACGGAAAGAAGACCCGGCTCTGTCCATAACTCAAGGCTTCTGAGATATAGATACAATTCTACCCCTTCCCTATTTGCTAAAACCTCACCTGTCCAGGGAAGAGGGAGTATTCTGGCAGCTCTGACACATCCACTGGCACCAGGCCCCCCGAGGAATGTTCTCGATCTCCTTCCAGGACAACAGACTTGGCATTCAGTTTCCCATTGGAGTCACAGCCAATCTGGCCAAGAACCGTCACTCGCTCCTTCCCAGTTCCATTAAAAACAGACATTCTATATTGTTTCAGATAGTTTACGTAATTTTTTTAAAAATCTGATGGGCAGAAAGGCAGCATACAAATAACATAATATACTGTATATACTCAAGTATAAGTCTAGGTTTTTAGCCCCCAAAATGAGATCCAAAAAAGGAACTCGACTTATACTTAGGTCAACGACCCCAAGGGTCTCAAAACTGCGGTGGTGCAAATTCAAACATACTTTTTTTAAAAAAGCACTAACACTACCGTAAAAACTCAAAAACACCCGCACCAATATCTGAATAATTTTATCGTATTTTCATGTACAGTAAAACCTCATATAACACTAAAACCTGGTTCCACAAGTCTTGGTGTTATATGATTTTTAGTGTTATCTGATCCTCTATGGGATCCATAGAGATACATTGTAACCACACAGGCTTTCGCGGTTGTTATCTGAAGCATCCCATAGGATCTTAATGTTATCTGATGCAATTCTTCCCCCCAGATTCCTTGATGTTATGCGATTTTAGTGTTATTCGATACTAATGTTATATGAGGTATTACTGTATTTTAATTACTGAAACGCAACAGCAGCTGCTGCATTTTATACCCGCGACTTATACTCAGGTCAATCTATTGTCCTAGTTTTATAGGTCCAAATTAGGCACTTCGACTTATATTTGGGATGACTTATATTCGAGTATATACGGTAAAGAAGTATTATATAAATTATGATTGATGATGATAATGAAGATGATCTACAGTGGTACCTTGGTTTATGAACACCTCAGTTAACATGTTTGATTTACGAATGAAAATTCATTGAAAATAATGCCACGTTTTACGATTCTTCCCCCCCCCACACACACACACACAATACAAAGCAAGTTCCCCCAAGATGCATTGCACCTGGGAAATTAATAGCGCCTCCTTCGTGCATGCTGGAGTCCGCGGGGGAGTACGTTTCGGGTTACGAATTTTTCGCAGTACGAAACGTCCCTATCTATTTATCTCTATATCTAGACCTCTCTAGTAACTTATGTTCTCCATTGCATAGTGCAGCTCTTTTACTGTATCCATAAAACATAAAAGTAAAACCTTGGAAATTCAGGTTACCTGGGCAGGAATGACCACAGAGCAAAATTCTTCTATTTTGTAGTATTCCTTTAGTGCTTCGCCTAGTTCTTCAATCTTACAGGAGATCACTAGCATTTTTTAAGAAGATGGGAAGGAGATGACAATCGAGATTAACATAAGAGGGGGGGGGAGATAGATATATAAATATACATAAATATATAAATAAACAACTTAAATATATAAATATTCAAAAATACCTTCCCGGGTTTCCATCAGATCCTGGAACATAAATTTGTACGGCTTTGTGAGGGAATCTTTGGCCGAGGTGAACAGTTCCACAGTGGCAGTCAAACCTCCGTTTCCACTCCAAGAAGTGCCCTGTACGGAGCCGAAGGAGGACATCACCTCTCCACAATTACTACGAGAACTGTACTTCTGCGAAGGGGTAGCGCTTCATTTGAACGGGGAAAAAACACGTGTTTTTCTAATGTGGAAACTCCACTAATTACAATTATCTTTTTCAAACATCACCCAGTCTTACATTTTTATCCCAATCCAGCTCAAGCTTACTCACATTTATTTCGCTTATCTACTGTATATGCTCAAGTATAAGCCGAGTTTTTTAGTCCCAAAAATGAGCCCCAAAAGGGGGACTCAGCTTATACTCGGGTCAATGACCACGAGGGTCCCAGAACTGCCGGATTGAGATGTGCTAACAATTTAATTAATTTTACCATATTTTCATGTATTTTGATTATTGAAACTCACCAGCAGCTGCTGCATTTCGCAGGCAGTGCAAATGACCATCCGGCCCTCAAAGCTGACTGAGAGAGCGTGATCCGGCCCTCTGCTTGAAAAGGTTGGGAACCCATGATCTAGAACGAGGGTGGGTGTGAAGAAGGACATGCCCTGCACACTCAAGTGCCAGTGGAAGCTACCGTAGTGGCTCGGATATCAGTCGAGTATGCTCCAGGTCTTAGAATTTTACAGAAGCTTCGTTCGAACGTTACAGTTTGGAGTAAAACCCGGAGTACATTCACAGACTTACTGATGTCAAAGTAACAGTGGAGTCACACTGTTGTCTCGTATTTAACCTGTGATCTACACACTGAAACATATTTGAACCCTCAGCCTAAGGTAGGGGTGCCCAAACTTTCCGGGCCGTGGGGCTGGTCCCGTGGTTCAGGGAGCCGATCAATAAGGCCCAGGGGCCGAATGTGGCCCCCGACGCCAATTCATCCAGCCTGCGAAGCCCTTATCGCTCCTGGAAGCAGAAGTAAAAAGTGCCCGTACAGGTGTGTTTTATTTCCTCTTCCAGGAGCGACAAGGGCTTCGTGGGCCAGATGAATTGGCATCGGGACCACATCTGGGCCATAGTTTGGGCACCCCTGATCTAAGGTGATGTTTGCTATAAACTTGACTTTCCTGTCACTCCTAGAAGAAAGCCTCCTTTTTTTCCTTTTCTCATTTGGTGGTGCACAAATGGAAGAACCAGACCCAGGGTAAATTGCTTTTGGGACTAAAATTGACTCCTGGGCTCCTGGACTCTCCCCAAAAAAGCAATGCTGGTTTATCAAAGCAAAAGAGGCCTCAGATGGAGCATACCTGGGTGAGAAGCTATTGGGGGAGAAGGCCAAGTGCGGGCTACGGGCAGAAAGAGTCCGTTTGGACCGTGGGTTCTCTGGCGTCGTGATTTCCCTTTTCTGAGAGACCTGGAAGACAACGCAGAGCATGAGTCAACGAGGGATACAAAGAACGAGAGAGTAGCATTACGACCCCATTGCTCGTCCTGCTCCGCTCCCAGATAAGGGTCTTTCTCCGCCCCACCTGGAGATGCCATGGATTCCGTGGGAACTGTGAGCGTACAAAGGAAGTAGTAAAGGTAAAGCGCTATCTGCTTCTGCTTCCGCGGTCATGTAGCAGGCAGGACTAGACACCAGAGCTGCCGGGGCTTCGAAGGCTACAAAACCTCATCTCCGTGAGCTCCAGACGCCTGCCCTCGACCTGTCGGAATGAGGGAGAAAGTGGCCGCAGCTCCCAGGGCTCCAAAAGGGTACAAAAACTCACCTCCGTGAGCTCCAGACACCTGCCCTCGACCTGTCAGCTTCCTTTCGGCAGTCCAGGGTTTGATCGGGAGACAAAAGAAGAAGAACTTGGGAGCCCACCATAGTGGCCTATGGTGTCATATCGACTCTGCTACTACAGGCGGCAGCATCACTCCGTGACGATAGCTAGCCTTGTCTGTGAAACAAGGGCGTTATGCTCATGCCTCAGCGCTGCTGAGGGAGCTGCACTGGCTCCCAGTTTGCTTCCGGGTGCAATTCAAGGTGCTGGTTATTACCTTTAAAGCCCTACATGGTAGTGGACCAGGATACTTAAAAGAGACCACCTTACCCCAAGAACATCTGTCCATCCCACCAGAGCGGACCGGAGAGGCTTTCTGGTTGTGCCATTGGCCAGAGAGGCGCATCTCTCTGGCACTAGAAGGAGGGCCTTCTCAGTGTCCGCTCCGGCCCTATGGAACCTCCTCCTACTAGAACTACGCCTGCAGATGGCGATGCCATCCTTTAGGAAAGGAGTAAAAACCTGGCTAGCAGGTCAGGTCTGGGGGATGGATGGATCAATATCCCCAGCCAGCTGGATGGTTTGACTCCCAGTGCCTCCTAGCTGCAACACCTAATTTTAATTTTTTAAAGCTTTGTTTAATTTTTTAGTGCTTTTAATTGACTTTAAATTGTTGCTGTTAATATGCTGTAAATCGCCCTGGGTTTATCGCCCTGGGAGGAGGGCGATAAACAAGTACAGTAATGCCGCGCATAGTGAGCATCTCGTATAGCGAGTAACTCGCTTAATGAGCAGACCTTTCCCCAAAAGGTCTGCTTCACTGAACGAGCAAAAACTCGCTTAACGAGAAGTTTCGCATTTCCGGGGTGTTTCGGAATGCAACGTGGGACTCCCCCACCACATTCCAAAACAGGGAAGATCCCCGTACCCTTCCCAAACATTGAGCGGGTGCGCGCACGTCAGACGGGGTTTGGGGAGGGTATGGAGAAGATCTCCCTACCCTTCCCAAACTCTCAGCTGACGCACATGCACCGCAGGCGAAGTTAAGCGAAATATATTTCCCTATGGGAAATGTGTTTTGCTTAACAAATTCCTCCCATAACGAGCAAGTGTGTGGAATGCATTATGCTCGTTATGCGACCTATTACTGTATGACTAAATAAATAAAATAAAATTGAGCATGTAGGTTCTTCTAAAAGGAGGAAGGTTTCAGGGCAGAGAGCCCTGGATACTCACTTTGGACGGTGATGTGTAGGTCTCCAGTAGATCTTCCTCTTCCTCATCAGCACCAGGTCTGAGGAGAGTTAAGGGTTAAAGTCCTGCGTTTATATAAACACACCGTCCTCCAGGCTGTTCTGCTGAACTAAAAGTCCCATCAGCCCTAGAGCTGACGCATGGCTGGTTCATGGGACAAACGCTCTGATCTCCAACCCACCCACCCACCACAGTCAACTCAGAGAAGGATAATCCTGCGTAGTCCTCCTTTCACTGATCTTTTGCCACGACACTAGAGAATTTTAAAGCTTACGTTTTTTAAAAAGAGATACAAGCTAAACCAGGGGTCCTCAACGTACGGCCCAGGGGCCAGAAGCGGCCCCCTGACACCATTTCATTTGCTCTCCCACACTGCCTCCGCCAATCCGAAGGTGCCTTGTCGTGGCAGGTAGGGCAAAATGGCCGTCCGCCCACCCCCCGGCCCTCAGCTTGAAAAGGTTGAGGACCCCTGGGCTAAACTGAGCAGCTTTTTCACAGTCTCATTTTTTAATTACAAATGAATTTTGCACAAAACCGCATGCATCCAGAAAGCTTCTCGGCTTCAACCATGCACCGCCTTGCAAAGGATACGGGTCATTCATCTGTTGGATTCCAGAAGGATAGATTTCCTTCCGAACTGGAGGTTTCACAACTCGCTTCATAAGCACCTGTGGGGTGGGGTGGGGGGGGAAAGAAGCCCTGTCACCCTTATAAGGCAGCTGTAATGTCCCGCTTTTTCTTCTTCTAGCACAAGAGTTCTCAACCTTTTCAAGCTACGGGCCGGACTGGTGGTTCCCACCCACCTACCGTAAAGGCTAATGTAAAACGCTGTCGTAAACAAGTCCGCTTCTGAGTCTGGTGGTGGTGACAATGCGGGCAGCGTGAAATGGTGCCACAGGCTGGCCCACAGGCCGTAGGTTGACAACTCCTGTTCTAGCCCACAAATCCCATTTACAATGACCATGCTAAAATACTAAAGCCCCCTTACTTCATGTTCAAAGAGAAGCAGGGAGTCAGCTGTAAGGTGAATGGTCCCCTTTGTTGCAAAAAAGGCAATCAGCTCTTCGGCCAAGTCCACCGCCTTCATCCTGTGCAACGTGCAAAGTTCCTCCACTGTGCAAGAAAGAAAGAAACCAAGAGCAGAAATTCCTTATTCAGCAAGAGCAGGAATACAGTTTACTACCTGTTGCATGCTCTACCCGGTCTTGCATGAGCCCTTCAAATAGCTTTACCCAATACAGGGGTGCCCAAAATTTTTGGGCTGCGGGACGGCCACGTGGTTCAGGGAGCTGGTGGTCTCTATGGCCCTGGGTCTGGATCCGCTCCCCAATGCCAATCCATCCCGCGAAACCCTTCTCACTCCTGGAAGTAGAATTAAAGTGTGCCCATTTTACTTCCACTTCCAGGAGCGAGGAGGGCTTCGTGGGCCAGATGAATTGGCATCGGGGGAGCGCATCCAGCCCCTGGGCCAGGGGTGCCCAAACTACAGCCTGGGGCCAGATGCGGCCCCCAACACCAATTCATCTGGCCCACGAAGCCCTCGTTGCTCCTGGACCTTGTTCCTTCCAGGACTGACAAGGGCTTCGTTGCTTCCAGGACCGACAAAGACAGATGAATTGGTGTTGGGTCTACATCCGGCCCCCGGGGTTTAAAGACCAGCTCCCTGACCCACATGA
Organism: Furcifer pardalis; assembly: GCA_030440675.1. Taxonomy (NCBI): domain Eukaryota; kingdom Metazoa; phylum Chordata; class Lepidosauria; order Squamata; family Chamaeleonidae; genus Furcifer; species Furcifer pardalis. The sequence goes on along the minus strand of CP126899.1, from coordinate 3,162,206 downwards.
TCGGCCCATGGCCCAAAAAGTTTGGGCACCCCTGCCCTGGGCCGTAGTGACTCTGATTTGATAGTACAGGCGCCTTTTACTTCCCCAGGAGTGACAAGGGCGCCGGGGGAGGCCATATCTGGCCCCTGGGCCATAGTGACCGGCCCACAGCCTGAAAAGTCTGGACACCCCTGATTTAGCATAACCAGTCGCCGTTACAAGACAGAGGCCAACGTGAATCAATGGATCTATTCTTGGGGAAAGAAAGGTCTCCCTGGAGTAGGGCAAAGAAGAAGGGCCACCGGATTTGGGGCCCCGCTTCCAGGGCTCGCTGTGCTCTGGGGTCCCACCCACACACACACCCCGCCACGGCCCACGCACACTTCTCCGCCAACGCCGCCTCGTCCTCCTGCTCGGCCAGGTCCAGCCCGAAGGTCTTGAGCTCGCCCAGCACCACCGCCAGCGCCGGAGACTCCATTTTCCCGCCACAAGAGACAGGAAGAGGGCGTGGCCAGGGAGGAGGGCGTGGCCAGGCGCCGAGGAGGCCAGGCACCGCCCAGCTGTGGCCAATCTCCCCCCCCCTCTCTCATTCATTCTTTCTCTCTCTCCCCCCCCCTCTGCCCAGAGAGGTCCCCCCATTTTGCTACCCCCCCTCCTCCTCCTGGGGGTGGGGACCTGTTGCTGCCCACTACTGGGTGGAATGGAACGTTGAGGCAACCTTGAGCCCTGGTCAGGATCAAACTCACAGCCTTTGGGCTGCAGGACAGCAGTTTAATTACTGCATCATTAGGGCTCCTGACTTTTACTTAACTTATTATTTTTTAATTTTAAAACAAATCTCTCCCAAACCCCTGCCAGGCCTTGTTGGGGGTCAGAGGGAGGCCGTTCTAAAAGCTGCTCCCTGGGTTAACTCAGGGCCCAGTGGGCGTGAGAGGGGGGGTGTCCGGCCGGCCCTGCCACCACCCCTCCCTGCCCCACCCGGCCCTTCCTGCCCTAAAGAAATCCATGGGCATGCTTTAGAGCAGGGGTGCCCGAACTACAGTCCGTGGGCCGGATCCAGCCTCCAACGCCAGTCCATCTCTTGGTGCTGGAGGACAGACACCCCATCTGATCTCCCCCCCAAAAAAAAACAAAACAAAGGAGGGCTGTGGATGTCACAGGATCGCAGCCACCCTCTCCATAATTTCTGCTCCACTGGCTCAGCATCCTCCGATGCCCCCTTCAGACTGTGACGAGGCTACAGCTGTTTAAAAAGGAGGGGAATGGGGGGGGGGTTCTGTTTGCTTTGGACTCCCCTCTTTAATTGTGTTTTATTATGTAAAAATTAAAATATAAATCTTCCATTTTGACGTCCTTCTCTCCCCTTGTCTTGACAGGTGGCCTGAGCAGAGTAGAAGATGTTTTCCTTGAAGGGTGCCGTGAAAAGGACCCGACCCCCCCTTTTCCAACGTTGGAGAAAGAGGGCCACCCCCGGGGAGGGTTGGGGGGCTCAGAACGAAGGACGGACTCTGGCTCGGCCGCAGGATGGACGGGTAAGTCCAAGCTCCCCCCCAGGTCTTTTCCACCCCCCTTTCCTTGGAAGACCCAACTAACATTGAGTTTCCAGCATCGATAGGCCAGATGTGGCCTGCTGAGGAGCACTGGACTCCTGTTCCCATCAGCCCTGCAGAGGGGGAGGATGGGTGTTGAAGTTCATTGTCCTTCCCGCCCTTTGTTCTGAAGAGCCCCCGGGGTGATTTTTGACCCTGTTTTGGACCCCCTGCTTGGCGCCTTAGGTGCAGGGACTACAATGTCCCAGAATCCCCTGCCCAGCATAGGTAGCAGTGAGGGACGATGGGACCTGGGACTCAAGAGCTCCTTGAAGACCAGGATCTCCATTTCCTCTTCAACCCCAAGGGGTTCATTTCAGGGGCCCCAAATTTAGCCCTCTGGACTTCTGGGGTGGAAACAGGGGCTGTGGGGGGGGGGGCAGGAGAGGAAAGGAAAGGAAAGGGGGGCCCTGCTCTTTATTTTAAATATAAATGTCCATTAATTTATTGTCATATTGCGTGTGTTGAGTGCCAAGTGTAGTTGGTCCTCAGAAGGGAATTCTGTACTTGTTCTTTCCTTTCTTTCCTTCCTTCCTTTTTAACTTCTCTCCCATTCTTTCCCTCTCTTGCTTTCACTCCCCCTGGCGGACAAACCGCGGGTACTGCAGCGCTGCCCTTGCCCCGCGCTAGGCGAAAACGGGGAGCCCGTTCTGATTGGACGCGAGCGGCAGCCGGAGCCGCCAATGGCAGCGCCGCTTCCGTTTTGCCCGCTGCCCAATCAGGCCTCTCCCCGGCTCAACGCGGCGCCCAATCGGAAGCGCCCCCTGCTTCTACCAATTGCAAGGGGGCGGGGGAGGTACATGTTGCCCTTGCTCGAAAGCCAGTCGTATCTGACTCTAGGATCAAGTGCTCATCTCTGTTTACAGCCAAAGAGACAGCGCTGTCTGCATCTGTAGACGTTTATGTGGTCATGTGGCAGGCATGACCATTCACTGCCATGCAAGGGAAATGCTGTTACCTTCCCCACCGAAGTGGTACCTGTTTATCTACTTGCAATGTCTTGCTTTCAAACTGCTAGGTCAGGAGGAGCCAGGACAGAAGACAGGAGCTGACTCTGTCACACAGCTCTTGGGTCTCGAACGGCTGACTTGCTGACCTTCCAGCCATCAAGTTCACCCTCTTAACCATTGAGCCACCTTCGGAGAAGAATTTACAGTTTGTGCCTAGAGTAAATTAAGCAAGGATCTGCCAAGGGGTGGGCGGGTTTGAAAAGGTTGATCATTGAAGAACAAGTCTTGCAAACGGTGGACTTTTAACCTGTCTTTGTGTATATAGTCAAACCTCTACATAGGAATTTAATTTGTTCCTCAAGGTTGGTTGTTCCTCAGAAAATTCTTATCTTGCATTTCCCATAGGAATGCATTGAATTTGTCATGATGGTGTAATGATTTGATAAAAGTTAATAAAAATATTTTTTAACAAAATTAATAAAATGTCATGGGGCGCTTAGAACGTTCAACAGCTCACCCATCACAATCCAAAGGTCATACAGGAACAATAAAATTATATTAAAAGAATACCTTTAGGTTCCCAGATTCCTTACTACTGTTTTCAAGAAACAAATACCCTTTTTTGGGTGGAGAGAACTGTGGCAAGGAAAAGGTAAAGGTCTCCCTTGCTCAAAAGTCAGTTGTATCTGACTCTAGGGTTCAGTGCTCATCTCCATTTGTAGCCAAAGTGCCAGCCCCATGTGCAGACGTTTCCATGGACATATGGCAGGCATGACTAGACACCTGAGTGATGAATGCTAATGAAAGAAAATATTGGTCTAAACCAAAACTTCAGTTTTAATAATAGCATCTTTATTATTTATTTTTGGCAATAAATCTGTTTGTACAATACAAAACAAACATAAAAGAAGATAAAACAAAAGTATGCAGTTCTATCGTGACAGTACAAAGTAATCCTTAATATGGAAGCTTCCAGCTTGGTTGCAGGAGTGAGTCTCCCCCTTAGATAAAAAACTATATTATCGTTGTATAGTCAGTGAAACAGAAAAGAGCTCTGGAAGGCAAGTATCAGTGCCACCTCCAAGTTTTTTGGGAGCAAGCATAAGTGGAAGCAGGTAAGGCATTCCCGACCCCCTGAATCTTAGGCAACAGACCAGCAAGCCAGCCACCACCAAGATTATAATTAATGTTGAGAAATCTTGATAAGTTTCCCATAGTGAGAAAAACAGGCCAGATCAACACTGTAAGACAGCTCACTTCCATCAGATTTCTCATTTCCGTTGTGAGAAGAACAGGCTAGAATTGGCGTCCACGTAATCAAGAGTACAGTGGTACCTCAGCTTAAAGAGCATAATGCGTTCCACAGGATTGCTCTTTAAGCGAGTTTGCTCTTTAAGCGAGACACCATTGAAAGTGACCAATTGTGACTTCTGCTGGGGGGAATTGCGAACCCCGATTTATTTGTTAAGCAAGTTTGTGGTTGATTTTAGTTGTTAAGCGAAACGACCATTCAGAGAAAATTCTGCTCTTTAAGCGAGTTAATCTCTAAGCGAGGCGCTCTTTATGCAAGGTTTGACTGTACTGTGAAACATGTGGAGGGAGGGAAGTCCAGCACAGAAAGTGAAAGGTGCTTGATAGACATGACTAGTTACATGCAATTTAATCCCCCCCCCCCCAACTTCCTTTGGTAACGTGATTACAAAAGAGAACTGTAACGTTTACGGTTACAGGCTGCATGGCACGGCTGTGCTTCGTACTAATCATGTCTGCATGATTTTGATGGCTTGTAAAAATGAAAGCTAGATCTGCTTTTTAACACATTAAACTATAAATAGCAATTAATTCTCACGGCTTGCCATTACAATTGTAATGAGTTACTTTTCAAAAGTAACTTCCTAGCTTGATTTATGCTCGTGCCGCCTCCCAGAAGGGAGGGCTGCAGTTCTCGAAGGAAGGTTCCAAACGACACCAGTGTCAGAGATACAATGTTCCCCATGACACTGGAGAAATTAAAACCATAGAATACATTCTCTGCAGCTGCCCTTTTTATAGCGACATCCGGAACAAGTTCATATCTCCACTGCTGTGCAAGTATCTTTGCCCATTAAACAGCACATCCACCCACCGGCTGCTATCTGATGAAAGCCCCACCTTCACCCACAACACTGTTCCCTTTGCTGTTCTATGCTAGTCTTGGGACTGTAATAAAAATTTGATTTGATTTGGCACCTCGTTTGTTGTGAAAAGGGAAGAGGTGGGTTATCCATCACCAACACTGGCCAAAAACAACCCAACAACATCTGGCCAATAATTGGACTGGCCCAAAATATTTTGCTTTCATGGCAAGACGTTCCACAGACAGAAATAGAGCAGACTGGCCTGGCTATTACTTTATATACTAGAGTATAAGTCGGGGCTTTTAGCCCCCAAAATGAGGTCCAAAAATAGGACTCGACTTATACTCAGGTCAACGTAAACACTCAAAAATATACCCACACAAATGTCTACATTATTTAATTTTACCGTATTTTCATGTATTTTAATTATTGAAACTCACTAGCAGCTGCTGCATTTTTCACCCCTGACTTATACCGGGGTCAATCGCCGCCCCGCCCCCCGCCCCCCAATTTTAGAGGTCCAAATTAGGTACTGTATCTGGGATGACTTATATTCCAGTATATATGGTAAAATCTTAACTCACTACATTTTTGCTCAAGCAAACAAGCTTCTGTTCCTTAACACATTTGTGCTAAAGGATAGGAGGCTATCCTCTCTAGTAGCTGAGAGCTGAAGACTGGCTTATGGTGTGCGCATGTGTGTGGGATGTGCGCATGCGTGTCCAGGACATTCTCCAAAACAATTATCCCCCCAATATATATATATATCCAAAGATAGACTTATTTTAGGAATATAATTCCAAGAAAGACTGACTGTTGAAAGAGCAGGGTTTTTGCCAGCACCTGAAATAATAAAAGTCCATTTTAAAGTCCACGAATCCATGAAAATAAGGCCTATTTTGTGGCTTTTTGGCACTATGGAACATCATGATTCCTTGGCAAAGTTGTCTTGCTTACAGATCCTTAAAAGCAAGACGCAGCTTCAAGCGGAGGGCAATCCAAGGGGCTTCTGGGGTCATACCAGGGGACCAGGCACGATGGCAGAGGCTGACAAGGACCAAGAGTCCAACTTTGGCATGAGAAGGCCATGTGGCAATGGAAGGGAAAGGGGTGCCGTCTGTGCCCAAGTCCACCTGTGTGCGTGCACGTGTGTAAAAATGAACCAACAACAAAGCAAGAAGCAACCACGTTGCAATGCAAGGCACTTGCAGAGGGAACGGGGTGGGGGAATAAGAAAAGGTGTCTAAGGAAGGCTGGAAAGCCATGCAACGTGGGATCCGTATCTTCTTTCAGGCAAACATGGTCAGCTGTATCCACTGCAGAGGGAAAGAAAATACAAATAGGGATGGGTCAACAGAGCTGCCCTTGAGACAACCTTTGTGTTACTTTTGGGAACTTTATATACTTTACTTTATAGTTGGTGTGTGTGTGCATGTGTGTGTAAAGAAAGAAATAAGAATTGACTTGGCAGTATTTTCATGTATTTTAATTATTGAAACTCACTAGCAGCTGCTGCATTTCCACCCTCGACTTATACTCGGGTCAATCTACTTTCCTAGTTTTAGAGGTCCAAGTTAGGTACCTCGACTTATAAACAGGATGACTTATACTCTAGTATATATGGCAGTGACTGCCCTGTACTAAACTTGTCGGGCAGGCAGGGTGTGTGTAAAATATCCAATTCTGTTCTGACTTTGTCCCTTACATCCAAATATCTAGGCCAGTAATGGTGAAGCTTGGCACCCCAGCTGTTCTAGAACTTCAGTTCCCAGAAGCCCTGATCAGCAGGAGCGCCGACTTGGGCTTCTGGGAATTGAAGTTCTAGAACAGCTGGGGTGCCAAGGTACACCATCACAGATCAACGCCCTCCGTGTGATGATCCTATGGTTGGAAAGGCATTACCTTAACTAAGTCAAACGTGACGATTCCATCCTTGTCTGAGTCCAGTGCTTGGAAAAATCCTGGGAAAAGGAAGAAGAAGAAAAATGAATAAAGAACGGGGAATGGGACGTTGAGTAAGACAAATTCATGCTGCAGGGCTTTCCTGGATAAAGAGATCAAGGATCTAGACCTGTGTTTGTTTCCCAACCTTTGACTTTTGGACTTCTACTCCCGAAAGCACCAATCTGTTGTCTGCGTTAGGCACAGACCCCTTGATGTTGTTGGATTTTGAGATCCTGATCAGCCGATGTACTGACTTAGGCTTCTGGGAATTGAAGACCAAGAACCAAAGGTTGGGTAACACCTCTCTAATGCATCCCTGTTTAACAGGAACCTGCTCTGCACCAAATTAGGCTCTGAGTGCTACCATCAGCCTTGCAGGGCATCAGTCAGAGAAAGGTCTTTCCCACTGCCTGATCTTTATAACTGCAAAGATTTGCCTTTGGAGTAGGCGCTCTGTCTAATCCAGGGACAAACAGACCTCACCCTTTACAGCAAGATCTCAAAATCCCACAACATCAAGGGGTTCTTGTCTAATGCAGACAACAGACTGTAACAATAAATTGATTGATTGACATTCAGAAGGTAAGAATTTTGAGCTCAGTAATTTGTTCTGAGCATATGGGGTTCCCCCCTTCCAAAATAATCTCTGATGGTTTCCCTTATCTATCTATCTAATCTACCTACCTACCTACATTCCTTATCTATCTATCTATCTGTCTATCTGTCTGTCTGTCTGTCTGTCTGTCTACCTTATCTGTCTACCTACCTACCTACCTACCTACATTCTTTATCTATCTATCTATCCATCCATCCATCCATCCATCCATCCCAAAAATGAAATGAGACTCGAAAATGACGGTGTGAATATTTTGAGTTACTTTTTAAACATTGCAACAGGAACACGTCATGGGTGAACTTCTGTTACAAAGCAACTTCCTAAGCTCAATTCTGCATGCCAAGCCGAGCCCTCCTACTCCTATCCCAAAAGCACCCCCTGCTACTCACGGAACATGGTTTCAAGTCGCACTAAACAGCAGACAAAGTTGTCGAAATCGACGGCCAGATCCGGCTCTGCGTAGCGGGTAATGATCAGCTCGTAGAGTTTCTTGTTCAACTTGAAGCCTGCCAAGACACAAAAGGCCAACACATCTCACTGGAAAGCCCAAACTCATTTCCCAGAAGATATACTGTACGCTTCAAATTTATGCTCACGACAAATTCTCTCCGGTAGGTCTGGGTCAGTTACTGTGACTGGCTCAAAGTCATTCAGTGCATTTTATGGCCAAACAGGGATTTGAACCTGTATCTCCCCAATCTACAGTCCATGCTACCCTATGTTTTTTCCCCCAGGAACACTGTCAGGCTGTGATTCAGGTTGTGATTCAGAGGTAAGATGATGATGACGACGACGACGATAAACAAACAAACAACAAAAACAACCATTTGGTACACAGTCGAGGACTGGAATAAAATTAACAGTTGAAGCCCTAACCAAGGACTTAAAAGCTGTTAAGGTTGTTATTGTTGTTGATGTTTTGTGTTAGAAATTATTCTGGGTTGAAAGGATTTTTGCTGGAGGAACTCCACTCAGGGGACGCCCGAGTGAGGCTCCTTTCGTGTCCCCAAGATCTTTTTCCCCACCCAAGTGGTCCCTATTGATCTACTGCAATGTCTTGCTTTCGATCTGCTAGGTTGGCAGGAGCTGGGACAGAGACGGGCACTCAAACTGTCATGCAGTATCCCAGGTCTTGAACTGCTGACTTGCCAGCCTTCCAGCTAACAAGGTGAAGTTTCTTAACCACTGATCCACCACAGGTGACAATAGGGCAGACTTTCTGAATGCCATCAGAGCCTCTTGATTCGGAAAATTGCCTTGATTTGATCCTGCCTTGAGGACTGATGTTGTTTGAAAAGTGGCCTCAATACTGAGTAAAACCAATCAGCTGGAAAGGTAACAGCTCACCTGCAGCCTCTAAAGCCATCCGCATCTCATAGGCACTCATGCTTCCCGACTTGTCCAAATCAAACTTCCTAAAGATCGCCTGAGAAGTTAAAAAAATAAATTAAAAAAGACAGAAGACATTAACAAGAGGCTTGCAAAAAAAAGCACACACCCAGAAAGATAACCCACAGAAACCTAGGTCCGTGATGGCGAACCTTGGCACTCCAGATGTTCTTGGGACTTCAATTCCCAGAAGCCCAAGCACCCTGTGAATCCACACAAATGGGTTTACTGCAATTCATCTGGCCCACATTGCCCTTGTTGCTCCCAGAAGCGCACTTCCAGCAGATATCTTTGAGCTTCATGCATTTCTGGTGTATATTCACAGAAGAGAATTTCAGGTACCAGTAGATGAATAAATAACAATAAGCTAAACTGCATTTCCATTCCTTCTTTTAGTCATAAATGGAAACTTACCAAATAGTTTCTTATTCTTGTCCAAAGGATATTGAATTCCACTAATCCAAGCTTTCCATTTCCATCTCTCTGATCAAAGGAGGAATCATTAAGGAAACATTCCTGATGGAAAACTATATTTTTTGATCTTCCATGATTTAAAGGTAAAGGTGTCCCTTGCTTGAAAGCCAGTCGTATCCAACTCTAGGGTTCAGTGATCATCTCTGTTTCAAAGCCAAAGAGCCAGCGCTGTCTGCTTCTGCAGGCATTTCCGTGGTCGTGTGGCAGGCATGAGTAGATAGCGGAGTGCGCAGAGCGCTGTTTACCTTTCACACTGAAGTGGTCCCTATTTATCTCCTTGCAATTTCTTGCTTTCGAACTGCTAGGCCGATACAGAAGACGGGAGCTCATTCCGTCCTGCAGTCCTTGGGAATCGAACTGCTGACCTCCCGCCTTCCAGTCAGTGTCTGCAGAGGCAGACATGGAAACATCTGCAGAAGCAGACAGCGCTGGCTCTTCAGTTTTGAAACTATAACATGTATCTCCCAAACACCTGAGCACTACTGGATGTTATTACCAGTGGTGGGTTGTCAAAATCTTCGCTACCCCACCGTGACATCATTGACATCGTGGGCATAGCCAACGTCATGACATCATGATGTCGTAGGTGGAGCAAAAAAATTTAAAAGTTAAAAAATGTCTGTGCATGCGTCAAACCTCAGTTTGACACATGTGCATTTCTTTTTTTAGTGTGTATGCGTTGACAGAACGGTGCATGCATCAAATGGAGGTTTTACACATACGCAGTTCTAGGCAGCCATTTTGGCTGCCCAGAAAAACATTTTTGGAGGGGCCCGGAGAGGCGACCGAACCAGTCACCCGGGGTTTTACCCACCACCACCCCGGCAACTCCTCCTGATGGGGTGCTATTAGTTTGGGCGAACCGGTCCAAACCGGTAATATCCCATCACTGGTTCTTACCCACAGCAGTTGTGGCCAACCTTTGGTTTTTGGACTTCAATTCCCAGAAGCCTAAGTCAATTCCCAAAAAGCAGTGGTCAGCCAATGTGCTGACTGAGGCTCCTGGGAATTCCAAAAAGCTTTTGGGAAGTCCAAAAAACCAAGGTTGGCCACCCCAAACTATGGTATAATTAAAAATCTCAAAGAGTCCAGAAGTACTATTATAGTTATTACTAGCATGTTTATAATCGGTGCAAAGGAAAAGCCCTGGCTGCCAAGAGAGGATACATCCATGAGGTTGACCATGCTCCGGCAGGACTCGAGACTGAAACCTTTTGTGCGAAGATCTTTGTCTGCAGTTTAAAACAGAGAAAGTGGAACATTTAGCACAAGGGTGCGTTTTGGAACATCTTTCAGCCGGAGGCCTCAGTTCATTGTGAGAGAAGTGTGATCTGAGAGGGGAAAGGCCAAATGGCAGGACAAAAGAAGCTCGAAGCTCCTTTTGCCAGCCCATAAGCCCTATAATAGGCGTTCTCAACCTACTCAAGTCGTGGGACGGTTCACACTCCCTCAGGCAGCTGAGCGGGCCAGACTGAGCGCCCATCCCCGCTGTGAACGCTGCTGTATAATGTGTCTGCGGCTGTTGTAAATGCAGACGCAGCTGCTTCTGCCGCTTCCGGCGGTGGAGGAGGCGGGAGTTAGGGTGGTGGGCCACATGAAATGGTGTCAAAGGCCAGATCCGGCATGCAGGCCATAGGCTGAGAACCCCTGCCTTAGAATTCAGCCTTTGTGAATAACAATGATCAGATCAACAGCTATTCCACAGCAAAGAGGCTGAGAATACCTCCCCTTCCCCCACCTTGTGCTGTATCCAATTCAGAATATTGGCGATCAGCATGACGATCAGCCATGAAGACTCTCCTGTGAATATAATGCCATGGCCTTCCACATCACAGCGTGACACCCGTAGTACCACTGATCCAGTTCCGCAAGTCACTTTCTGGTCCTGAGCCCTTTTGGCATGCAAAGTCCTCCTCATCCCCAGGCCAGGATGGATGAAGCTGCTGCCCTCCATCAAGAGGGATTCAAGTGGGATCTAATCCAGTTGGGGACCCTCACCCTTCCCTGTGCACTTCGCCAAGGTCACTAGTCCTCAAGGCAGTCAGGTTAGTTGATAGCAGTTTTTTTAAAAAAACCAGTATAACATGTTTTCCCTAAACAAGATTTAAAAAATACATTCCATCATAATGGAATTTTTAAAATCCAGCTGGGGTGTTAGGGACCGAGTTGATGCGTAACCTTATAGGGAAGGAAAATATATAAACCAATAATGCATGTGGAAATTGTGCTATGGTACTTTAAGAGTGTTGGGTTGCTCTGTCAATGATGTGGTTAAAAGGAAGACTCCAGCCACAGTTTCTCAGCTAATCTGCTCATTAGCGCATTGCCATCTCACTCTTTATGTGCTGCTGGATAGAAGGTTTGTTTGGTTTGCTTATTATCTTGCAAACTGTACTGAACTGTACTGTACTGTGGTTGATGAGGACTGGTAAGAAGACAAGATTAATCTGCTTTACCTTGTGACTATTTGCTATTATTGTGTGTGACATGGAAAGGTTTTTGGACTCCGTTTTTTGCTACAAGTAAAACAGTTTTTACAATATAGTGTCTGGTTGCTGTGTTGTTCATTATACTCTCAGACTTCTGCTGACATACCCTATATCTCAACAGTCAAGGAAGGAAGGAAGAAAGGAAGGAAAGAAGGAAGGAAGGCTTCCTTCCTTCCTTTCTTATCCATCCATCCATCCTTCCTTCCTTCCTTCCTTTCTTTCTTTCTCATCCATCCATCCTTTCTTATCCATCCATCCACCCTTCCTTCCTTCCTTTCTTATCCATCCATCCACCCTTCCTTCCTTCCTTTCTTATCCATCCTCTTTCTTTCTTTCTTATCCATCCATCCATCCTTTATTTCTTATCCATCCATCCACCCTTCCTTCCTTCCTTTCTTATCAATCCATCCACCCTTCCTTCCTTTCTTATCAATCCATCCATCCTTTTTCTTTCTTTCTTTCTTTCTTTCTTATCCATCCATCCATGCTATCTTTCTTTCTTTCCACCTCTTTGCTCGGCCACATCTTTCCACACAACTTCTACTTTGCCATTTTAAAACAAACAAACTACATTACGTTTGCTTACGTTTTCCTATGATTCTGTTGAGGATAGTCTGCAGTTCGCGAACACTGACTTCCATATCCTGGAAGGAAAGGCAAATGTATACTTATTATAAAGTCAACTCCATGTAATTTGAAAGATGAATTCTTAGCTGCTGGCCTAGTTACAGCTGATCTTGAAGGAGAGCAAAGTCTTTGCAGGGATTCAACCTAAACATCGGAGTAATACTATAAATCCTCCAGCTGTAGTTGAAATGCAGCTCTCATCATCCCCTCACACTGGCCAGGCGAGGCAAGGATGATTGGAGCTGCAGTCAGCAACAGTGGGGGTTCACACAAGCCCTTCCTCTATGTAATCAGCCAGAAGACAATTTTATCTTCTTATCTCAAGAACATCTAGCTCAGGGGTGCCCAAACTACAGCCCGGGGCCAGATGCGGCCCCCCTGACACCAATTCATCTAGCCCACGCCACCCTCGTCGCTCCCAGAAGCAGAAGTAAAATGCACCCATATGCATATGGGCACGTTTTACTTCCGTTTCCAAGCACGACGAGGGCAGCGTGGGGAGGATGTATTGGTGTCGGGGTCCGCATCTGGCCCCCAAGCCGTAGTTTGGGCACCCCTGGTTTAAGCAGAGAAAATGGCAGCTTAAAATCTATCTCATCCTGTTACAAAACAGATCGCAAGGAATGGGAGGAACCATGTGACCGGCCCACCGAACCATGTGACCGGCCCATGGCCCAAAATGTTTGGGCACCCCTGGTCTGGCTCATAGGGGAAACTTTGGCAAGGACATCTGGAGAAAAATTAACACACACACACACACACAAAGAGCACTGCGTTTTCGATGAGCCTTGTCATATAGCGGTAATCTAGTCCTGTGTTTCCAAATCTTTAGTTTTTAGACTTCAATTCCCAGAAGTCTTTGTCAATTCCCCAACGTTCTGCTCAGCCAATGTATTGACTTAGGATTCTGGGAAGTGAAGTCCACCAGTGTTCCACAGTCTGGGAAACGCCGATCTAGTCTGTTCAAATTGTTCTCATACTCTCTTACCTTCTCGTTTGCTGGGATGGCACCACTCGTCTGCCACCAAACTTTGTCTCCCCAGAAAGAAAAGACACGGCTTCCAGTCCCATTAGACACTTACCGCACCAGCTAATTGCTTAAAGAGCTGCTTGAAATTCTCATCGATCTCAACCTCCGAAAGGACTTTCTAGGGATAGAAAAGAGAGGGGGAATGCAATAAGGCAGAGTGGGTTATGTTTGCTGGATGGGGCCATATGCAAAAACATCATCCTTAAATGCTAGGATTCTGCAAGATGCAGTCATGGCAGTTAAGGAGGTGACAACAGCTAAAACCATCTAGTACAGATGTTTGTTACTGTACTGTATCTGCATTTAAGTTAACTGTTTAATTCTCCCTGTTTAACAAACTTTCTTTATAATCTGTATTTTATTATTGTTTAATAAAAGCTCTTAGACCCGTTTTGTTGTTATTCTTCAAGCGACAGCGTGCAAAGTAAACAAATAAATAATTTATCCAAACTTCAGGGGACGTTTTCAAAGCCTGCTGTAACTAGGGTTGCCGTACGTCCCGGGAAACCGGGATTGTCCCGGAGTCAAGCTCGGAAAACTTGTCCCGGACGGTTCAATAAAAATCATGTTAAAGTCCCGGATTTTGAAAAACTTACTGACTGTGTATTATAACACACCATTGAAATAAATTCAAACTCTCGCCATCAAATGAGTGATTTTCTGCCACATTGGAGTTGGAGCATACCTGCAGACAAATCTTAACCTCATCGCCTCACATCACCGCCTGATAAGTGTGACCAGTGTGTTTCCTGGAACTGAGGACGTTAAGAGTTGACCGCGACTTCTCAGAAATGCAATAGATCATCTTACAGTAAGAATGAACTGTTGTAAATAAATTCATGTATCTATCGATATATTTAATGTGAAAGTGTTTTATAGCTGTCGTTGTATTATGTTTGTTTTTTTAAAAGGCAATTTTGTAGACAACCCACCCATTTTTGTCAAGTATACTTCTGTCCCAGTTTTGTGGGAGAGAATTATGGCAACTCTAGCTGTACCCCCCAAAAAAATTTACAATTATTGGATATTTATATCTTTTGATCAAAGATTAATTGAGACAACTGTGAAAAGGGGGATCTGAAAACGAAGGATTATTTTTTAAATAAATAAATAAATAATGTGATCTACAAAATGGCATTTTAGTTCAATGAAAACAAATCAAGAATTTGGAAATACAGTAAGTGATCAATTTGGGGGGACTGCGAACCCCGATTTATTTGTTAAGCGAGTTTTTGGTTGCTTTTATTTGTTAAGCGAAGCAATCATTCAGAGAAAATTCTGTTCTTTAAGCGAGTTACTCTTTAAGCGAGGTGCTCTTTATGCGAGGTTTGACTGTAGTACTTTCTGGGGCAACGGACAATGACTCAACCACACTTGACCCCGCAAAAGGTCGAAAGCTTTTCAGAGCTGCAGTTTTTAACAAGCAAATTTGCCACGTATTTCTTACAATGAACCCTCTACAGAGGGATAAAATGTTGCTGCCAGAAAATTCCTACCTCATCTGGGAGATTAGCCTGGATTTCATCATCCATTTCCCTAAATAAAACAAACAAACCAATATACAGATCTGTCACAAAAACACAAAAGGCTGCCCAGTGCAATACAAAGTTACAAGGGAATGTTCCAGAAAACACATTATAAAGCAGGTCATGAGGCAAAAAGGAAAGCCGATGAAAAAGGAAAAAGACCACCACTTCTCATGGGCAGTAGACTGTAAGGAAGGAGTTTTCAATCTATAGCTAATGGCTAATCTATAGCCATTTTATATGGCCCACCGCCCTCGCTGTTGTAAACGAATTTATGACAGCCATAGAACGTTTTACAGCAGCGTTCACCACGGGGCAAAACAACAGTCCAGCCTCCTCAGCTGTCTGAGGGAGTGTGACCTGTGTTTGAGTATACCTGAAGACACATCTTAACCTCACACCACCGCCCGATAAGTGTGACCAGTGTGTTTTGTATGGTATTTTAAATGCTAAGTTGTTACGATATGATATGTATAATATGTTTTAGATGGTATGTTTGTTTCTGCGAGCTGCCCGGAGTCGCACTGTCGAGTGGGTGGCAAAGAAATGTAACTATAATAACGACGATGACGATGATGATAATAATAAACAACTCCCTAGATCTCTGGAAATTTTGGACTTATCTGATTTGAACATCTTAACTCTCTCCAAAAACCAACTCTGCTGGGAACTGCATATATACTCAGACATTACCTTAACAGCTCTTAGGTCCTTGGTTTGGGCTTGAACTGTTAATTTTAAGTTGCTACAGCGAGCAGGCAGCGATATACATCTAATAAATCTAATCTAATCTCTGTCCGAGCTTCTGCTATCCTAGCAGTTTGAAAGCAAGAAATTGCAGGTAGATAAATAGGTACCACTTTGGTGGGAATGGGAATGGCATTCTTTGCAGTCTAGTGTCTAGTCACGACCATGGAAACGTCTGCAGACGCAGACAGCGCTGGCTCTTTGGCAACAAATGGAGGTGAGCACTGAACCCTAGAGCTGGATACAACTGGCTTTACCCTTGCCAGGCATCACACTCTTAATTCCAAACAATTTAGCAACACTTGACTTTGGAAGCAAAGCACCCCTAGAATCCAACTGCAAAGAGTTTTAATGACCGTCGCCTCATTCCTGCACAGCAAGCAAAAACCTGGCTGTGAATGACTTACACTGTTCCAGCTTTGTTCTCCGAAAAGACGCGGAGCACGAAATCCCCTTCCTTGTTGGGCTCGAAGGTGGAAGGCACCACGATGTACTCTCCCGGAGGCAGCCTGTGGCGGGTGCTGACCTCGCGCAGGTTGATGAACTGCTCCGAGCGGGCCCGCGAGGCATTCGACAGGAAGAAGTCACGCTTCAGGTGGACCGAAGACTGCCCTACATACTTCCAGGGGGGGAAACGGGCAAGGATAGAGGAAGGGCTCTGTATGTCTCCTCAGCCCTGCTCCGCGGAAGGGTGGGCAGGGCACACGAACTGCACACAGAAGGGTTCGATTCCCATCATTTCCAGATGGGAGGGAGAAGCACCCTTGAAACCCTAGAAAGCAGCTGCCAATAAGAGCAAGGTCGTAATGGCGAACCTTGGCACTCCAGCTGTTCTTGGACCTCAATTCCCAGAAGCACGCGCAGCAAACCCATTCGTGTGGATTCACAGAGACTTGGGCTTCTGGGAATTTATTTATTTATCTATATCCCATAAAGCTTTATACCAGCTGTCCATTTCCAATGTTATATCATTTTTTCCAAAACCATTTCCAATTTGTTGTCTTGTTACAGTCAAGAAAATGGACAGCAAGTCTTTCTTTTTTCCCCATCCCATTTTAATTCTTCGAAATCCATTAACAATGCAACTTTTACCCCCAACTTAAAATTATGGCCCATTATCTTACATCTCATGCTTTTAGAAGACAAGATTGTATGTTGTCTACTCAGCGGGGCTGGATTTTGGATACCTACCTCAGGCGGCACCTGCAGAGACAAAAGAAAAGACGGTGGGTCAGCACCTTCCTCGATGCCAGAGGACCAGTGCCAAACCTACGGTTGCCATACGTCCCGAAAAACCGGGATTGTCCCAGATTCAAGCTTGGAAAAATCTTCCTGGCCAGTTCAATAAAAATCATGTTAAAGTCCTGCCCGGGTTTTTAAAACTTACTGATTGTGTATTATAACATTAAAATAAATTCGAACTCTCGCTATCAACTGAGTGATTTCCTGCCACATTGGAGTTGGAGTTATACCTGGAGACAAATCTTAACGTCCTCACCTCACACCACCACCCGATAAGTGTAACCAGTGTGTTTCCTGGAACTGAGGACATTAAGAGTTGACCGCGACTTCTCAGAAGTACAACAGATCATCTTACAGTAAGAATTAACTGTTGTAAATAAGTTCATTTACATATTGATATATTTAATGTGAAAGTTTTTTTATAGCTGTCATTATATTATGTTTTTAAAGGCAATTTTGTAGATAACCCGGCCATTTTTCTCAAGTATACATCTGTCCCGGTTTTGTGGGAGAGAATTATGGCAACCCTAACCAAACCTGACCATAAAAGCTGGGCACAGAGCCTACTCCTTTGCCCTCAATGGTTACCTCATAGACTGCAAAGCCAATGGTCTCCATGTCCTTTCCAAGCCGTCTTTCACGGCGCCGGTGCTTCTGCATCAGTGCCAGAAGGAAGCTGCAACCTGGTTCTCTGTTCCTGTCTTCCTCATCGTGGTCCACCTCTTCAAGGCGGATTTTAAATTGGGGGTTGATCCAGAATGTAGCTGAAGACAGTCAGAAACAGGGTGGGAAAGACATGACAGAAAAGAGTAAAAGGAAGGGGTCAGGGCAAACTTGAACGTCAAGCATTGGCCAGGGAAGGAGAGGGCGGGGCCTATGGGGGTATTATTATTATTATGCAGTCATATCATATCACCCAAATACACTAATTCCATCTGACTTCAAAAACCAAGCAATTTCAGGCTTTGTTAGCCCTTGGATGGGAGAAACGGGAAGGAATCCTGTCTGAAATCCTGGAGAGCTATAAACCTGCTAAGTCAGAGTTCGTAATACTAGCCTATATGGAGCAAAGCCCTGACTCAGTAGAGGGGAGATGTCACCATCATTCCTACATACCCGGGTAGTTCCTACAGCCACCGGCTGTGCTCCCCCTCCTCCAGGTGCCCTCGTACAGGTTTGTGTTCCATTTTCTGATCTTGTGTGACTTCAGTGCATCTGGGGTAAGGTTGCAAATCTCAAGACGGTTGAATTCTCGGAGGAAGTCTTGGAAAGACATCCTGCAAGGAGACGGGAAAGAGTCAGTAAACTCAAAAGGATGCATTTATTTATGAGTTTGAAAGCAAGAAATTGCAAGTAGATAAATAGGGACCACTTCAGTGGGGAGGTAACAGCGTTCCAAGCACTCCGGTGTCTAGTCATGCCTGCCACATGACCATGGAAACGTCTGCAGAAGCAGACAGCGCTGGCTCTTCGGCTTAGAAACAGAGATGAGCACTGACCCCTAGAGTCGGATACGACTGGCTTTCGAGCAAAGGAAACCTTTACCTTTACTAAGCAGCTACACACCATAAGTAGGACCAGTGTGTTTCCTGGAACTGAGGATGTTAAGAGTTGACTGCGACTTCTCAAAAGTACTTATTTATTATTTTATCAAACTTTTCAAGCCATCAACATATTGTATTGTATTGTGATGTATTGTTTGTAAGCCGCCCTGAGTCGCTACAACGAGTGGGCAGCAATATAAATTTGAACTAATAAATAATAAAAATAATAAATAAATAAATAGGCCGGACCACATCCCTTCAGACAGCTGAGCAGGCTGGACAGGTGGTTCCCTCCGCCATAAACACTGGCATAAAATGCATACGTGGCTGTCGTAAACAGTGGTGTCGCGGGGGGGCTAGGGGGGCTCCTGCCCCGGGCAGCACTTTTTGGGCTATGTACGTTTTTGGACTACAATTCCCAGAAGCCCTAGCGGGAGCAGGCACCAGCGTCCACCAGGGGGTGGCAAATTTGGCTTCAGCCCCGGGCAGCTGACTTTCTCGCAACGTTACTGGTCGTAAACATGTTCACTTCCACTTCTGGTGGCGATGGTGCTGTGGGACAGGTCTGGCCCACAGGCCGTAGTTTGAGAACCCCTGCTTTAAGGGTTCAAAAACATCACTTTGAATGTGCCCAGAAGCAGAGTGGCAGCCAGTAGAGCTGTTGTGATGGGGGAGTTACAAGAGACTCCCTGTAAACAGCTCCAGTGAACAATTTGGCAGCAGCATTTTAAATCCACTGAAGATCCCAAACACTTTCCAAAGACGGCCCCACGTATAGCATGTTATAGAAATCCAACCGGGACATAACGATGGCATGTGCCGATATGACCTGGTCTGACCCCTCATGGAATGGGTGCAGCTGGCATGCTAATTTTAACTGTTCAAAGACTTAGCTGCAGTACTTGGTCCTTGCTTTTAGAGTTGTGACTACTATTAAGTACTTTGTATTTCTTATTTTACATGTGCATTATTCATATTAATTTCAGTGTTCGCTAATGTAATTGCAGTTTTAATTTGTTATATTGTGTGGCTAGAAAAATAAATGTACTTACTCATTGCAAATCATTATCAGTAACTTAATGAGTTATGCTTTTGATAAGACTTCTTTTTTGTTTCACTTAACTGAAAACCAAGGTCACCCTTGCTCAAAAGCCAGTCGTATCTGACTCTGGGGTCAGTGCTCATCTCTGTTTCAAAGCTGAAGAGCCAGCGCTGTCTGCTTCTGCAGACATTTCCATGGTCATGTGGCAGGCATGACTAGACACCGGAGCGCACGGAACGCTGTTTACCTTCCCCACCGAAGTGGTCCCTATTTATCTCTTTGCAATGTCTTGCTTTCGAACTGCTAGGTTGGCAGGAGCTGGGACAGAGACGGGAGCTCATTCCGTCCTGCAGTACTCGGGAATCGAACTGCTGGCCTGCCGCCTCCCAGTCAGCATCTCCTTAGCCACTTGAGCCACTGCAATAGTCCTTTTTTTTGTGATCTTTAAGCAAATAAAAATGACTCTTACCAAAATTCACCATCTTCCATTTTAATTCTCAGCTGTTGTCCTATAGCTGGATCCACCACGTTCCACTCCCCAGAACTGAAAGACAAGAATAAACAAACAGAGATTGTGGTTGAGAAATAAATATAAAGACATTGGGAGCAAGCCAGGAGATGGAGAATTTCCCTTCCGTTCAAAACCTCCTCTTGCGGGGAAACAAGGGGACATCTCCTTTTAAAATACAGTACAGCGGAATCTCGGTTAATGCTCCGGGACCTTTTGCACTAGAAAAAAATTGTTAAGGAAATTTCCCATAGGGATGCATTGAATGCAATTTTCCATAGGAATGCATCGAAAACGAAAATTTGTTAGCCCAAACGTGGTTTCCCATAGGAATGCACTGAAAACCAACAAATCGGGCCTACCCGATTGGGGCGGGGTACTAAATGTGAACAATAAATAAATAAATAAATAAATAAATAAATCTGTCCTGGGGGTGGAATTGTTAGCCAAGCCACTATTTTATATGGATTTCTTTTCGTTATACTATTTTTGTGTTTGTTAAGCGAGGTACCACTGTACAGTATATGAGGAAAGAGGCATAATTTATTTTATATGTGAAAATAAATGGGGATTCTTCAGAAAGGCTGAAATCCAGCAATAAACTGTAACTAGAATAGCCCTAATGAATCAGTGGAACATACACAGATATTAATTCACCACGGCAGGCAAGTCTGATTCAATAGGCCGACTCTAGTTGTAATTTATTACAGTAAAACCTTGCAGCTTTGGAGTGTACTCTCTGCTACGCCAAATGGGGCGACATTTCTCCCCTCAGACAGTTCAACAACATTTACACAACATTCCTCACAATGGCTTGCCCCTTACTTGTCACTCCAAGCTCCAGTCCATTCCACCTCGCCCCAGGGGTTTCGCACCCGGATCAGGCTAACCCGCTGTCCTCGATAGGTGACCTGGGTGGAAGGGGGGCACAATGACAAGAAGAGATGCCAGTGAAGAGAAAGCCCAAAGAAAGGGGGGGTTTGACCACTTTGCATTAGATTTCACTGGGTACCAATTATTACAGTCAAAGACCACGACAGATTACACAACACAACAATTTTGTTACTGTGAATAAACACATGTGATTTCCATGATATCGAGTGGGCCGATTCCAAATCTGAATTCAGAGTTTGTCTATCATGTACGGATTTTAAGTGATAATTGTGCTATAGCTGTTCAAATGGTCGGTAGTCGGGTTAACTAACTTAAGATCCTGACGTCCTAGGCAGAATCGGTACTTCAACCAGGGCCGTAGTCAGAGGGGGACCGGGGGGGGGGTTGAAAACCCTCCTGAGCTAACAGCCCTCCCCAACCCAACCCAAGATGCCAATGTTATATATGTGTGTGTGACATTGTTGCCCCCTGAAAACAACCACCACCACCCTCAAATCTAGAATCCTGGCTATGGCCCTGACCTTGACTTTTTCGGGATGACTTATAGTTGAGTATACATGGGTAGTCCTAATTTGGGTGCAACACAGGGCTTGACCCCTGGCCACGCACACCATCCCTCACCCACACAGAGTAGGTAGTAAAAAAAAGTTGAATCCCACCACTGCTTATTTGGATTATTTTGATTATACTTCCCACCACATCTGGCTACATGCAAAGAAGAAGGTCTGGTCACCTGCTCAGCTCCAGTGACAGAATAGGCATGGCCTTTCACCAGTTTCTTGAATGTAACGGCCTCCATGTCAAAAGCACTCGTTATCTGAAGATCAGGAATAGAGATTGGGGAGGGTGGAAGAAGAAGCAAGAACTGAGTTAGGGCTTCAAGACATCTGAAAGAATTTAAGACATTATGGCAACACCCTTCGCCTGGAGACGGGCATGATAAAGGATGAGGCGAGTTAGCCACTGTCAACCTTTGGCTTAAAATCATGTTTAATCCCAGAGGCCTGGCTCCTCTAACTCTCCAGGATACCTTCCAATCAGCATGGAAAAGAATAATCCAATCCAGACTGTAGTACTTTGGCTTCTCCCAACCTCTCATACGGGCCGTGAGTCACAACTGGGTGGAACGGTCATTAAACAGAGTGCTAGACATGGAAAGGCAAGCAGACCAAGCCAGGGCCCAAACCTTTCTGGCCCCTGAGTCTTGGAGAGATGTAGTTGCGATGGCCAGCTTGAGACACCAAGTCACCAAGAGGCACTTACATTAGCCCACTGTCAGGCCTTCCTTCCTCTGGTTCTCGAGGGAAGGTTCCAAAGGACACCAATGTCAGAGATACAATGTCTCCTGTGACACTGGAGAAATTGAAACCATAGAACACGTTCTCTGCATCTGTCCTTTTTAATAGAGACATCCGGAACAAATTCATATCTCCGCTGTGCCGCAAGTAACCTGACCGGTCAAACAGCACATACACCAGAGGCGTAGCTACCGCCGTATCTGCCGTATCAATTATACGGGGCCCCCGGGTCACGGGGGGCCCCAACGTGCGTAAACAAAACAAATCTTTACCCTTCCTAAGGGCCCCCAAAAGATTTTTATACGGGGCCCCGCCAAGGCACGCTACTCTTCTGACATACACCCACTGGCTGCTATCTGATGAAAGCCCCACCTTCACCCACAATACTGCCAGTTTCTACTGCACAGTGTGTAAGGTCAGAAGAACAATCCTGGCAGGTCCTTCAGTGTTGTAGTAGTAAAATGTATGGAGCCCACCACTGCCACCATCTCATTCTAATGCCAGCTGACAGAAGAGGCCTCCATCATACTGGCTGCAGATCACTGGCTTGTCCATTGCTTCCAATCTACTCCCTGCTCAAGTATACATCATAGAGCCCCAAAAGCCGACAGGCCAGTGGCATACTTACATCAATGGAGCAGCCCATGAGAGACCCCCTTTCCAGGGCTTTCAGGATGATGTGGAAGAGGTCACTTGGTGGCTTCCGGAGGTCATACCACTCAGTCACACCTCCTGTGAAGTCTTCAAACCCTTCTGAGGTGCTTCCTCCAGACAGTGCCTCGTAGCAACCATTTGCCCTGCAGTAGGAACAAGAGTGTATCGGCGACTTCTAAGACAGGGATTCTCAACCTGCGGCCTGTGGGCCGGATGCAGCCCATGGCACCAAGTCATGGGGGGAACCGCCTCCACCACACCAGGAAGTGTCATGTGGTGGAAGAAGGGCGAAAGGGCTGTCCGGCCCCCAAAGCTGTCTGAGGGAGCGTGACCCGGGCCCCGGCTTAAAAATGTTGAGAACTCCCGTTCTATGACTATGAAGCCACCTCAGAAAGGCTGGCCATTTTGCTCCCATTTCACGGAAGGGAGGGGAATGAAGCGGAAAGGAAGGGACTGGCCAAAAAGTTAACTGGGCAGAGGTGGGGAAACCCAAGCCAAGAGTTTAATACGCATCGCCAAGGGAATACAGTAGTTGCTTACTTGGCATACGCCTTCTCAAGCAACGCGCTCCAGAATTCATTGCCTTCTGCCGAATGCACGAACACAAGCTTTCCATCTTTGGTCGGAAGCAAGTCATCTACCACCACGTCTATCCATTCACCGAATTGCCAGATCTACCGGGGTAGGGTGGGAGAGAAGACAGATATGTTTAAAGAGAAAACAGACTCTGTGTAGATGTTATCATTTAGCCTGGCCTAGAATCACAGACTTGGAGCTTCCCAGCCGTCTTATCTTGTCTAATCTTTCCTTGTGGTAGGTAAAATATTTGTGCATAAAAAGACCTGTTTCCTAGATGGAGTACAAACTGTTAGTGTGGGTTTCTTGACAAGGACCAAACTGGCTAATGGGCTTCCTATCCAGAAACCATTCCAGGGAAAACCATTTCAGGAAAAAGGACATGTTTGTTTATAAGAAGACTATATGTCTGTCTGTTGGTCAGTCGGTCGGTCGGTCGATCTATTTGAATTGAATTTATATTCCGCCCTACTCACACAAGCGACTCAGGGTGGAAGCATACAAAACACAGTTTAAAAACTCTAAAAACAATTTAAAACCATTCAAAACAACATTAAAAACAACAATTCCCAGAACAGTCCAGTCAACAGAGTAATTCTGTTCTCATTCATTCATTCATTCATTTTTATATGGTCGCACCTATCACTGAAGTGACTCTGGGCGGCTCACAATTCATAACCCACAATCACAATGAAATGGTCCGCTATCATTAAAAACCGTTACACTAAAGAAATAAGGGCCCAACTAAAAACCCATTATCAAAACATCTGTAAAGCTAAAGTCTGAAAATCTAAAATCCAAAATCTAAGGTTGACTCTTTCAGATAAGGAGGGAAGAGAAACAGCAGTTTTAAAGTTTCGCTTATGGGACACCCTTGGATCACCAACTGTTTGGTCGTTTGAGAAGGAGGTGGGGCTAAATTACATTTTTATCCAACACTCGTCATCCAAAGAACACAAACAACCTTAATCCAGGTGGATTAAGTGACTGATGTGCTGCTTCACCAAAAAGGCAAATGAAACACTTCCCTTTTCCTTTATGGAGGGGCAGGAAAAGGATAATTGGTCTTTCTTCCTTCTAGCCTAGGGGTGCTCAAACTTCGGCCCGTGAGCTGGATCCAGCCCCTGATGCCAATTCATTCGGTCCGCAAAACCCTCGTTGTTCCCAGTAGTAGAGGAAGTAAAACGTGCCCGTACGGGTGCATTTTACTTCCGCTTCTGGGAGCAATGAGGGCTTTGTGAGCTGGATGAATTTGTATTGGGGGCCAGATCTGGCCCATGGGCCATAGTGATCGGCCCACAGAGTTTGGGCACCCTGGTTCTACCTCATCACTGTATGGATGCATGAATTAGATAAAGGGAAAGGTCACTCTATTGGAGGGGCTGGGGGGGATTAATCCCATACATTCCCCATTACCTCTGCCTGCCTCTGGGGGGCGCCAGGCACTGGGGCACACTGGGATGAGTCCCTGTATCCCTGTGGGCCAGCACACCCCTGCTGTGTATATGATAGCATTGCAACTCCGCCGCCCCCCTCTGGACGGAGGTCCCCAAAAGAGCAGATGGAAGGAAGTTGGGGGACTCCAGCTTCTTCCGCATGTGGACGCTGGAGGCAGGCGTGACCTTGACATTTCAACATGCGTGGGCTAAATGCCTTGCCTGGACATGCTCAAGACAACTGGCTTGCCCCACCCCCAGCCACACTAAGAAGCAACTGAAATGCCAAGGTGGATTTTGCCTGCCTGCAAGGCGAGATTCCAGAGACGGGTGGGACCACAGGTGTGGTGAATTACAACAGGTAGCCCCAGCAAGGCGCTGTGCAAGGTGGAGGGTGGAGGTAGAAAAGGGGGGGAGAGAAAAGGGTGTCTCCATTATTCACACACAGCTTAAGGGTCAGGGAAAGCAGTGCAAAAGTGGAGATCAGGAGAGCAGAAGGAGAAGACATGAACAGATTATCTGAGACAAAGGTCAGTCTGGGTAGGAAGAAAGTCACAGAAAGCAACAAAACAAACAACATGAATTACATACATAGCAATGAAGGCCCCGGGGCATGCTGGCTATGCTAAAAGGGCGCTGGACAGGACAAAATATATACATCCCCACTCACCTTCTGATTTCAACAACCCTCTGGGGATTTGAACCCACAACCTCTTGCTTACAAGGCAAAACTGCAATGTTCCAGGCATCGCAGCTCATTCTGGCTCTTTGGATTGGCACCCAAGGAGGCCTGGGGGGGGGCCCTGGGCTGAGTCCCGGTAGCCCGGCAGGCAAGCCCACCACTGATTAAGACAAAGACCCAAAGAAACCAATGTAGGGCTTAAACAGAGACAGAGTTTAGGTACCTTCCCCAGGATCAGTCTCAAAAATCACCTCTGGAGGTGTTTCTTTTGCAAAAAAAAAAAAAAGGTTGTAAATATTCCAGCAAGTCTGTTGGAAAATGAAGCAATGGGAAGTGTACACCTTATTTTCGGATCTGGTGGCGCTGCCTCATGCTAGGCATGTTCATTTCCTACCCTATGTTACGAGTGCCAAGCATGGACAACTTACAACAAAACATAAGCAAAAGTTAGTTGCCATGGATAGCTGAGGAAGGCTGCTAGAGTGACTAGCAGGGATAAGATCAGGAATGACATTATAAGGGGGAAAAGTGGAATAGAACCAATCTTAAATTACAGACAGAGACAAGAAATACAAGTGGTTTGCCCATTTGGGGGAGGATGTCTTGGCATTCCATGCAGTGGTGGGCTCAAAAAAAATTACCACCACACTGTGGGTGTAGTATGGTGTGCATGGCCAGGGGGAAAGTGCTGCATTGCACCCGAGTTAGGACTACTTTATTTCAAAACGTGGATGGGCAGGGCCAGCCAGAATTTCTGCTACCGGTTCGGGGGAACCGGTGCGAACCGACTGATGCCCACCACTGGTTACAAGGCATATGTGGAAATTGGAGAAGGACAAAGACCACGAGGCAGACCCAGAGGACGCGGAGGGATATCATCAAAGAAATGTTTGAAGAACAAAAAACACTGGTGAAGTCAGCTAGAAATGAATTTAGAATTGGGCAAATGGTATACCGATGTTTGGGATATGGCACTTAATGAAAAACTCACATGGGATTTAAATATAAAAAGGGGGATATTAAAACAAAACCGATTTTGGGACATTTGGAGGCCTTTTTTGCAGTATACATTGGGGGAAAACAGAGAAGACAAGCCTGCACCGGATGCAATGTGTTTTTGGCAGAATAATTGAGTTGTAAGAAGGACAATGGGCAGATTCAAGGACTTAACTGCACCTGGGTGTTATATGTATTGTGTTATAAAAAGTAGCAATACCATAATGAAGAGAATAATTGGAATAAAGTATATATTATACATATAAGTAGAATGGTTAAGAGATAAAGGGTATTGAAAAGATTTGAAACAATTTTTATTGCTTTTTTAATGATATTAATGTTATTTTTCTTTCCTTCTTTTTCTTGGTATGTCATGTTATTCTGTATTTGGTTGTTACTTTTTTTCAATATTTTTTTCTGTTAAAAAAATCTTAACCTGACCTGGCTGGCAGGTCAGGTCCAGGGAATGGATGGATCAATTTCCCCAGCCGGCTGGATGGTTTGACCCCCGATGCCCCCTAGCTTTTTGTTGTTGTTCAGTTGCACAGTCGATTCCGACCCTTTGCGATGACCCCATGGACCCCACTGTCCACCAGGCACTTCTGTCCTCCACCCTCCTCCTCAACTTGCTCAGCTCTGTGCCCATTGTGTCTACAATACTAGCCATCTCATTTTTGGCCACCCCTTCTTCTTTTGGCCTCCCCCCTTCCCAGCATCAAGGCTTTCTCAAGCGAATCCTCTCTTCTCATTTGATGTCCAAAGTACTTCAGCTTCATCTTCACTATTTGACCTTCTAAGGAGCAGTCAGGGTTGATTTCTTCTAAGATTGACCTACAACGCCTAGTTTTTAATGTTAAGTTTTTAAGTTTCTTTTTAAAACTTTTAATTTTTGAACTGGTTTTAAATTGTTGTCGATATGCTGACGTGTTGTGAATTGCCCTGGGTCCCTTTGGGGAGGAGGGCAATAAATTTAAATAAATAAATAAATAATTTTTTTTTAAAAAAAGAAATGATAGAACAAGAACCTTGCATCTTCCTTGACAGTCAACAGAGTAAAATAGGAGGAGGAGACGGAGGAGGAGGAGAAGGAGAACTAGAAGGAGGAGAACTAGAAGGAGAACTAGAAGAAGAAGGGTGGTTCCAGTGGGTCACTAGGAGTTTGCTGTGCCGGGAAAAGGAAGAAGGCGTTCCCAGTCAACAGCCAGCCCCCCGACCCTGGTCCTGCAATAATAATACCACACGCAAGCCCGTGGCCCACCTCGAAGTGGAAGATCCCGGCGTAGCCGTTCTGAAAGCTCTGCCCGTGAGGGACCACGCGGTGAAGAAGTGGGTCGTTCAGCGTGAGGGAGGCAATGGCTGCCAGAAGCCAGCAGTCCCCTAGACAGAGAAAGACGGAAAGGATACGTAAGGCAGGGAAAGCCAAACCATGGCAGGGCTGCTATAGCACCTTTATTAGTCTCCCCCCCCCTCCCATTTTTTAGCCAAGATTTCCATTATGAAGCAAAGCCTGCGTTTCATATTTGGGCTCCTGCCAGAAATCAACACGCCTCATTTTTAATCTTTCACTTATTAACTAAGGGACTCCGGGTGGCTTACAATCAACCGTAAAGAACAGTCAAGTATAAAAAACATCCCTATAGCAATTAAAATCATAGAAACATTTAATATTTTAAAAGCCATTCAAAGGCCCTCCCAACCATCACAATAGGCTTAAACTGTTATGCTTTGACGCTGCTTATTTTCTGAAATCAGAGCAGGAAGGTGGTTTGTTTGTTTGATTGGACTTCTATCCTGCCCATCTGGAACGGACGCCTGCTCTGGGCGATGAAGGAAGCAAACGGCATGGTGTGGCGGTTAATTATGAGAAAGAGAGGCAGCCAGGCATCATGGGCCGGGCTAAGACTTTAGCAATCCAGGGTTGATTTCCTGGCCATGTGCAAAACCAGGAGTGACTTTGGCCCAGTTCTGTTCTTCTGAGCCCGGCTTAAACTTTCTGGGTTATTGTGGGGATCCAGTGGGTAGAAGGGAAAGATGAGCCATGAATACGACCTTAGGCTCCTGGGAAGGAAAAGGGGTGTCATTGTAATTAATAAGTAGATAAAGGTTTCCCTTGCTCAAAAGCCAGCTGTATCTGACTCTAGGGTTCAGTGCTCATCTCTGTTTCAAAGCCGAAGAGCCAGTGCTGTCTTCTTCTGCAGACGTTTCCGTGGCCATGTGGCAGGCTGACTAGACACTGGAGTGCACGGAACTATTTTTACCTTTCCCTATTTATCTCCTTGCAATGTCTTGCTTTTGAACTGATAGGTTGGCAGAAGCTCGGACAGAGACAGGCGCTCATTCCATCCAACAGTAGTTGGAAATCGAACTGCTGACCTTCTGCCTTCCAGTCGGTGTCTTAGCCACTTGAGCCACTGCAGTCCCTTACTTATAGGGAGGAAGTCCCAGAGAACGCCTTAGCCGGAAGGGAGGGAGGGACTCTTTCCTTGGTTCCTTCTGCTTAAATGACACCAACGTCATCTTCAGCTTCAGGCATTTCTAAGAAACACCAAAAGCTGCAGGCTATGGGTAAACGCCCACCAGTATCTTTGTCCTCCTGGTGCTGACATTCTGCCACACGTGCGCGCGCACACAAAGCTACGCCTGTGGGGCTCTGATCAGATCATGGTTGTGGGAAGAGAACGGAAAGATAGTAGGGAGGGTGAGTTTCCTGCAGCTGCCAGGGTCAGAGCATTCCCCACAGCCAGGCCTTTCCACAAGGGTTGGAAGACCAGAGAGGGGAGAAGAAGCAGCTTCCCGAATTTCTTTTCAGGATAACATTTTATAAAGGAATTTAAAAAGTCCCCGAAGATAAAAAGGAATTTCTGAGACTTTGGGTCCCCAGCACCTTGGCAGGAACAAACATTCTTGAGGGTAAAGGTTTCCCTTTGCTGGAAATTGGGGTAATTTCTTATTGTATTTTCAATTGGGGTTTTTACCGGTTTTACGTTTTTAGATTGTAGTACTGATCTTAATGTTGTAAGCCGCCCAGAGTCGTTCCGAGTTGGGCGGCTATATAGATTGGAAAATTAAATTAAATTAAATTAAATTACGGAAAGTAAAGGTAAAGGTTTCCCTTGCTCAAAAGCCAGTCATATCCGACTCTAGGGTTAATGGCTCGAAAGCCAGTCGTATCTGACTCTAGGGTTCAGTGCTCATCTCTGTTTCAAAGCCGAAGAGCCAGCACTGTCTGCTTCTGCAGACATTTCCGTGGTCATGTGCCAGGCATGACTAGACACCGGAGCGCACAGAATGCTGAGGGTACACAAGAGCAAAGCCAAAAAAGAAGATAGAGGAAGGAGCTGACTGGACAAGGAACGATATATTAAAGGAGGATATAGGTGAGGAAGTCAACCTCCCCTACATCGCTTGGAGGACCCTGAATAGGATGAAGGCCAGAATCTCTTAATCAAGACAAGAGTTCTCAACCTTTTAAAGCCAGGGGCCGGGTCACGCTCCCTCAGACAGCTTCAGGGGCCAGGGGGCCATTTTGATATTTATGTAAATTGAAGCAACCTCATAGGAAAAATGAATTTTTTATGTAACTTGAAGCAAGCCCATAAGAAATTCTGTTATGCAAATCAGGACATTTATGTAAATCAGGACATGGTTTTAGTGCAAAAAACATTATGTAAGTCAAATTTTATTTAACTCGAGGCATATGTACATTGGGGTTTTACTGTAGTCACACAGCATTGACTCTGTGGCCTCCTCAGTTCAAGTGACTGCATATGCTTCCCCTCCCCTTTGTTTTATTGCCACAATAATCCTTCAAAACAAGAGGCAGACCGTAAGGCAGTTCACCACCTGAGCTGGGGGGAAACATCCTTACCCAAAGCTCCTTGGCAAACGTCTGTGCGGGTGGCACCGTCAACAATGAAGAGTGGATTGCGGCACATTTCCTGAAACACAGAACAGGGAGAGTGCATTGCTACTGTTCATCTCCTCCTACAGTTCTTGTATGGCCACAAAAACAGACCAGCATGACTCGGTGCTCAAGCAGGGAGAAAATGACTCCCGGATCAAACCTTGCCATCCCCCTGCCTAAAAACCTGAGCATGGAAAGATGGAGAGAACTTTTTTTAAACTCCAGCGGTTATGACCCAAAGAAAATGGATTTGCTGCCCACCACTGGGCATGGTCCAGCCTGCGGCTTGAAAAGGTAGGGAACCCCTAATCTATGCTGTCAACATCTATAAGCAGTGGTGGGTTGTCAAAATCTTCGCTACCCCACCACAATGTCATCAACATTGTGGTCGTAGCCGACATCATGACGTTGTGGGCGGAGCAAAATAAAAATAATAATAAAAATTAAAGAATGTCTGTGCATGCATCAAACCTCCGTTTGATGCACGCGCAGTTCTTTTTTTTTTTTTTTTAGTGTGCATGCGTCAAACCTCTATTTTTGGAGGGGGCCGGAGAGGTGACCAAACCGGTCGCCCGGGGTTTTACCACCACCCCCAGTGACCCCTCTGGATCGGGCACTACCAGTTCAGGCGAACTGGTCCGAACCGGTAACATCCCATCACTGTCCATAAGGTATTATACAACAAACAGTAATCCCTCAAACAACTAATGAGAACAGCCAAAAGGACACTCTGTTGAGCGGGTAGCATCGTTTGCACTCACCGTGGGTCTTTTCCACGTGACTCCATATGTTTTAGAGGAGTTTGGCCCCAGTTCTTTAAAACCCAGAGAAGAGGCGGAAGCTGGGAAGGTTTCGTCTCTGAAAAGTGTTCCGTTCTGCAAGCATTCATTCCGAAGCCTCTCAAAATCCTGACCCAGGTACTTCACTGCGTTCTCATGTTTACCCAAACCCAAATCCTTTGCTCGCTGCTTCTGGACCTGCGCCGAGACCCCAGTGCAGTAGACGGGAACAATGATTTCTTCTGACATCTTGGTCTTTGTGAAACCTTTCTGAAGCAGACAAATGACAGGAATAAAAGCTAAAGATTGGCAGATCAGTTAGATTCGCTTTATTTCACACGCAGGTACAGTAAAACCAGTGGTGGGCATCAGCCGGTTCGCCCCGGTTAGCCAGAACCGGTGGCGGAAATTCCAACTGGCCCGCCCATCCAAGTTCTGAAATAGAGTACTGTACAGTGGAACCTCGTATAACGAACGCCCTGTATAGCAACTAAATCACATAACAATTGGGTTTTAAAAGAAAATGGCGACCCCATAACGATTTTTCCAATGGGAAAAAAATCACACAACAATTATTCAACGGGAAAAACCACTTAGCAACAAAAGTATTGTTCTACAGTAAAACCTCGCATAAAGAGCGCCTCACTTAGAGACTAACTCAGTTAAAAAGCAGAATTTTCTCTGAACGGTCACCTTGCATAACAACTAAAACTAACCAAAAATTCGCTTAACAATTAGATCATGGTTTGCAATCCCCCCCCCCAGTCACAATTGGTCACTTACACTAGTGTTTCGCTTAAAGAGCAAATTCACTTAAAGAGCAATCCTGTGGAACGCATTATGCTCTTTAAGCGAGGTACCACTGTATGATTTTTTTCCCATAGGAAAAATGTATTTTAGCATTCCGCACATGTGTGGAGTACGTTTTTCTTCCACTCCCAGGAATGGTGAGGGCATCGGATGAAATGGCGCTGGGGGCCGGGTCTGCCCCACAGACCGTAGGTTGAGAATCCCTGGCTTCATTAACAGCGATGTCAACTTGTTTTGTTTGTAAACAATAATGATTCACACAAAGAAGCACCTCATACAAAGCATATTCATTCGCAACATATCAGGAATGAGATTATAAGGGAAAATAATTGGAACAGAACTTAAATGAAGAAGAAGGAGAAGGAGAAATAACAAGAGAATAATGAGCAAGAAAGCAACATGACATCAAGGCTAATACAGCATCCAGTAGTAAGATGCAACTACAGCAGGTGAAATGAATTCGTGGTACTTACAGAGGAGTTGATTTACTTACTTCAGTTGCCACCTACTATTGAATTTCAGCCAGTGTGTTATTTTTAATATGAGAATGAGTGATGATAATGAATTATTTTTCAAGCAATGGGAACAAATTGCTTTGAAAAAGTCATGTTCCAATATCTGAGCATAACAGTGCGGGCGTAACAGTATGGCCTTACTGAACCCTTTCCATTTCAGCACTCTCTGCTGTAATTTTTCACTCTGCCACAAGCCAAAGAGAGAGACATGCACATCTCCAAATGAGATGATGTATTTATTTTATATTTATTTATTAATTACATTTATATCTCACCCATCTGGGATATTTTCCCACTCTGGGCATCTCACAAGATATTTAAAAACCTTTACCATAGAAAATTAGATGTAAATAATAAACGAGCTAAATAAACTATAAATAGCAATATAAAACATAAATGATGCCCTTTAGTCAGATGACTAACTAAAGGCTTCATTTTATGCTTTCAGGATGCACATATTATAACATTGCTCTGCACTCACACACCCAAAATTGCAAAAGTAAAAGTTTCCCTTGCTCGAAAGCCAGTCGTATCGGACTCTAGGGTTCAGTGCTCATCTCTGTTTCAAAGCCGAAGAGCCAGCACTATCTGCTTCTGCAGACGTTCCCATGGTCATGTGGCAGGCATGACTAGCACACAGAACGCTGTTTCCCTTTCCACCGAAGTGGTCCCTATTTATCTACTGTACTTGCAATGTCTTGCTTTCGAACTGCTAGGTTGGCAGGAGCCGGGACAGAGATGGGAGCTCATTCCGTCCTGCAGTACTCGGGAATTGAACGCTTGACCTCCTGCCTCCCAGCCAGCGTCTTAGCAAAAGGAACCCTTTTAAGCAACAACAAGCTGCCAATGACTTCATTCCAGTTGCACAGACAGAACTCCAGAGCAGAATTCCAGACCCTTTGGCCTAATGTTAGACTTTGTCATCGTTGCTGCAGCTGTTGCAAATATCTCAGCTTGCCCTGTGGCAGGCAACCTGCCTTGAACATGGAAAGCTCCATGTTCAGCCTCAGCAATAACCACACAGTGTTTGGAATGGACATCTGACACCCTGGAGAGCCAATTGAAGTGGACAATAAATAGCAACTTGGGAACTCCTGCAGTTCTAATTATAATGATTTCATGTCAGAAATTATTCTGGGATGAAAGGATTTTTGCTGGAGAAACTCCACTCAGGGGACGCCTGAATGAGGCTCCTTTCATGTCCCCAAGATCTTTTTTCCCACTGAAGTGGTCCCTATTTATCTACTTGCAATTTCTTGCTTTCGAATTGCTAGGTTGGCAGGAGCTGGGACAGAGATGGGTGCTCATTCCGTCACGCAGTACCTGGGTCTCGAACTGCTGACTTGCCAGCCTTCCAGCTAACAAAGCAAGCTTCTTAACCACTAAGCCACCAGCAGCCCATCCTGTGGTTCCCCTGAAGCTAGATTGTTATTCGGAATAAGAACTATGTATGTATTTATGTATTTTTGAAATGCTTTGTATGATGTATTGATACTGTATAGTATTTTGTGATTGTTTTGTTATCTGATATTTGTAGCTGTGATATATTGTTTTGTTGTGACTCCCTCTAATTTTGTAACTTTGATTGGGGATGCTTTGAAATATTTTTGTTTTTGATACTTTGCTATTTGATATTGTAACTGTCATGTATTGTTTCATTGTGAGCCACCCGGAGTTACTATAAGCCAGTGGTGCCCAAACTAAGGCCCGGGGGCCGGGTGTGGCCCCCGACGCCAATTCATCTGGCCCGCGAAGCCCTCATCGCTTCTGGAAGTGGAAGTAAAATACGCCCATAGGTTCCCTGAACATGATCGGCACATTGGCCCAAAAAGTTTGGGCACTCCTGCTATAAGCAGTTGGGGCAGCATATAAATCGATATAAATAACTAGTAACATCTTACTTTCTTTTTTTAAAAAGCCCAAAACACTTTTTATTAACTTTCCTTTAGCCAAAGTTAATACAAGTGGTACCTTGCTTAAAGAGCATAATGCGTTCCACGGGATTGCTCTGTAAGCGAGTTTGCTCTTTAAGCGAAACACAACTGTAAGTGGCCAATTGTGACTTCTGGTGGGAGAGATTGCGAACCCTGATTTATTTTTTAAGCGAGTTTTTGGTTGGTTTTATTTGTTAAGTGAAGCGAACATTCAGAGAAAATTCTGCTCTTTAAGCGAGTTACTCTCTAAGCGAAGTGCTCTTTATGCGAGGTTTTATTGTACAAGGAACATCATCATCAGGAAAACCCTAAACTATAAAATGGGGAACTCGACCATCGACCCTGAACACATCAACTTTGGCCCTGAGCGTCTCTCCACAGAGAATGCTACTCCAGTATGGAACGCATCCACAAATGCAAAAGAAGTTGACACTGTTGTTCACAAAGCCACGCATATAGTGACAGGATGCCTCAAACCTACACCAGTTGAGAAAACAGACCCTCTTGTTGGTATTGCTCCACCTAAGATCAGAAGAGAAGTAGCAGAACTAAGAGAACTAAGCAAGAGAAAGACCATTGACACCCTCTGAACTGATATGAGCCTCAAGTCCATCAGGAAGAGCTGTATTACAAGAGCACACATTCTTGAGGGTACATAAGAGCAAAGCCAAATTTGAAGGTGGAGGAAGGAGCTCCCTGGACAAGGAATGACATTGAAGGAGGAAATGGCTAAGGAACTCAGCCTCCACTAGGACACTTGGAGGGCCTTGAATAGGCTGAGGGTTGGAGTCCCTCAATGCAAGACCAACGTGCTGAATTGGGGGGTTTCCTGGTGGACAACAATACGCTCTGTGAATGTTGAGAGTTACAGAATCCAACTCATTTACTGGTCTGCCAATGACTGCCAGAAAACAGGCACCGATGAGGACTTGACATTGGCCAACAAGAAGGCCAAGAAAGTAGCTTCATTCTAGCAGTCCACGAAATACTTTCTTTTTTACAGGAAGAATGTAGCTCAGTCATGTGCCAATCATACAATCTCTTCCATCTCCCTTTTAGCACCACAAAAGCCCTTTGCCTGGAGAGCCTAGAGCTGGAGTTCTCAAACTTTTTACGCCGGGGGCCGGGTCACACTTCCTCAGACAGCTTCAGGAGCCGGATGGCCATTTTGCCCTTCCTCCACCCCATGGCACTTCCTGGTGTGGCGGAGGTGGTTGTAGGGGGACATGAAATGGTACCGTGGGCCACATCCAGCCTGTGGGCCACAGGTTGAGAATCCCAGTCCTAGAGAGCAGCTGTGAGTCAGCTGTTATTGACCACAGATACCTTCCACATGTGTAATATGCATTCTCTGTTATTGTGTTCCTCCCTTTCTGGTTCCCCTCCCAGTCATCTGGAAATGAATAAAAACTACAAGAATGCAGAAAAACATGCAGAATGTGATATTGGGATCAGATGTGAGAGCCTTGCAAACTTCTACTTGCCTTCCTTTCTTAAAATGCAAATTTCTCAACCCAACCAGCTATGAAATAGTTGAACAACACATGGCAGAAATTTCAGGAAAGAGTGGAAGAGCTTGATAGCGTGATAATTTCTATGAATCTGCATATTTTATGTAGGTTGGAGAAGTCACCATTTCTCTAGAAGCAGAACTTAGATGATAGGAATCTATTATATATATAAAATGAATAAATTTAAGACTAGGGGTCATAGACAGCGCATTCTGCTGGCATCACTTCCAAAGTGCCACACTTTCTATCATTGGCCTTCCATCTTCCATCTCTAAGAAGCGCTAAATCAGTGGTGGTGAACCTATGGCACATGTGCCAGAGGTAGCACTCAGAGTCCACTCTGTGGGCACCCATGCAGTCACCCCAGCACAGAGTTCTCCCGCCCCTCTGCCCAGCAGCCCAATGGGAGCACTTCCTCCCTCTCCCAGCACAGAGTTTTCCCGCCCCTCTGCCCAGCAGCCCAATGGGAGCACTTTCTCCTTCCCCCCAGCACAGAGTTCTCCTGCCTCTCTCCCCAGCAGTCCAATGGGAGCGTTTCCTTCTTCCCCTGTTGCTGTGTTGGCACTTTGCGATAAATATGTGGGTCTGGGTTGCAGTTTAGGCACTCGGTCTTTAAAAGGTTCGCCATCACTGCTCTAAATGGCACTAGCACCCCAGGGAGCCCTATCTGGCATGGACAGCCATATCTGTTCATTGAAACACAGTAGTAAGTTGCAACTAGCATAAGCCCATTGCACAATGGAATGTTTTCGTTGTTGTTCAGTCCCACAGTCGAATCCAACTCTTTAGGACCCCATGGACCACGGCACTCCAGACTCCTCTGTCATCTGCTATTCCCCATAGCCCACCCAGATCTACGCCCACTACATCAACGATGCCATCTAGCCATTTTATCCTCTGCCGCCCCCTTCTCGTTTTGCCTTCAATCTGTCCCAGCATCAAGGCCTTCTCCAGTGAGACCCCTCTTCTCATTTGGTGGCCAAAGTACTTGAGCTTCAGCTTCAGTATTTGTCTTTCCAAGGAGTAGTCAGGGTTGATTTCCTTTAGGACGGACTGGTTTGATCTCCTTGCAAATCCAGGGGACTCTCAAGAGTCTCTTCCAGCACCACAGTTCAAGGGCGTCTACTTTCCTATGCTCAGCCTTCCTTAGGGTCCAGCCCTCACAGCCATACATGACTCCTGGGAAGACCATGGCATTGACTATGCAGTCTTTTGTTGGCAGGGTGATGTCTCTACTTTTGTATTCTGCTGCCTCGGTTTGCCATAGCTTGCCTCCCAAGAAGTAAGCATCTTTTTATTTCATAGCTGCAGTCAACATCTGCAGGGATCTTGGATCCCAAGAAAGTAAAGTCTGTCACTGTTTCCATTTCTTCCCCTCCTATTTGCCAGGGAGCGATAGATCTGGATGTCATGATCTTGGGGGTTTTTTGATGTTGAGTTTCAGGTGAGCTTTTGCACTCTCCTCTTACACCCTCGTCAAGAGGGTCTTTAGGTCTTCTTCACTAATAGAGAACTCTTGGGTCTACTCAACTTGCAACTTCCTGAGTCCAACCCAGGCAGATCACCTTCTTGTCTCCATCCAGCCACACAGTAACCTCTTTATTAAAACATTATGTTCTCTTTTGCCACATACACAACTACACTAATCCTTCCAGCACCATATAAATTACTATGATATGTTGATTGCTGGGCAGAGACGCTAGGCATGGAGAGATGCCAGTCAGGCTTTTCAGCATAGATACCTGAAGACGTGGGGTTTACCTATCACAGATAATACGGTCCAAGGATCAATTGAGCCTCAGTGCGTGGTTTAGGCACACGATGCTCTTTCAACAGGATTGCTCAGAGTGGCAGAACAGTTAATGTGTTTGGGTGGGATTCACTCAGAAAAGGCGGGTCCTAGTTTTAATCAGCCATTAAAATTGCTTGATAGGCCTATGCTGGTCACTGTCTTAGGGCTTGTTGTAGA
This sequence comes from Furcifer pardalis, assembly GCA_030440675.1. Lineage (NCBI taxonomy): Eukaryota > Metazoa > Chordata > Lepidosauria > Squamata > Chamaeleonidae > Furcifer > Furcifer pardalis. Next base: position 3,124,435 of record CP126899.1, on the reverse strand, counting down.
GAGGAAACAGGAAGGAGACTTTTGTACCCAATCCATGGCTCATGCACTAATTTAGGTAAAGATAAAGGTCGCCCTTGCTTGAAAGCCAGTCACATCCAAATCTAGGGTTCAGTGCTCATCTCTGTTTCATAGCTGAAGAGTCGGCACTGTCTGCTTCCACACAGAACGCTGTTTCCCTTCCCACCAAAGTGGTCCCTATTTATCTACTTGCAATTTCTTGCTTTCAAACTGCTAGGTTGGCAGGAGTGTAGGACTACCCGTGGTCATGTGGCAGGCACGGCTAGCACACGGAGCCCTGCTTACCTTCCCACCAAAGTGGTCCCCATTTATCTACTTGCAATTGCTTGCTTTCAAACTGCTAGGTTGGCAGGCGCTAGGACAGAGACAGGCACTCATTCCGTCATGCAGTACTTGGGTCCTGAACTGCCAACTGGCTAGCAAGGTGAACTTCTTCACCACTAAGCCACTGCAGTACCGAGCACGAAGATAAGCGCACAGATGAGTCATTATAAACCAACATTTTAGCTGTCTTTAAAATAAGCCACACCTTAGCCAGTGATGAATGTGTTCAGGCCTGCTCAGGTGTTATCAGGGGGAAGGAGGAGAGGACAGAAGGCATGAACTTGAATGAGGACTTGAACAGTGCAGTAGCTATAATGCTAGACCAGTAGTCCCCAAACTAAGGCCTGGGGGCCAGGTGTGGCCCCCAATGCCAATTCATCCAGCCCGCAAAGCCCTCATCGCTCCTGGAAGCGGAAGTAAAACGTGCCAGTTTGATTCCTGAGTACTGCGCGCATACTGATCTCTTACAAACAGAAGGGATGCCAACCCCCAGTCTTCCTGGCTTGCGGGTATGATGTGAATTTAGAGTCCAGCTTATGGTTTGGGGAAGGTTGCATTAATTGAATATTCCTCCAGTCCAGGGGTTCTCAACCTTTTCAAGCCACAGGGCAGGTCATGCTCCCTCGGACAGCTGAGCAAGTCGGACTGGTGGTTCCCCCTGGCACAAATGCTGCTGTAAAACGCATCCGTGGCTGCCGTAAACACGTTTACGACAACCGAGGGCGCATTTACAACCGTCTTAAATGCCTTTACGACAGCCATGGGGGCGTTTACGACAGCTGTAAATGCGGGTGCAGCTGTTTCCGCCACTTCCGGTGGTGGCAGATAACATGAAATGGCACTGTGGGCCAGATCTGGCTCGTCGGCTGTAGGTTGAGAACCCCTGCTCCAACCTATTTCTCATTAAATTTACCATTGCTTTCATTGTCCTTCTGCATTAATCTCAGCCCAGTAAAGTACATCGCAGTTACAGAATGCAGATGTCATAATAAAACAGTTAGGTTTTAACATACCCTATATACTCAAATATAAGAGTGCATAGAACACTGTTTACCTTCCCACCAAAGTGGTACCTCTTTATCTACTTGCACTTTTTTGCTTTCAAACTGCTAGGCTGGCAGGAGCTGAGACAGAGATGGGCATTCACTCCATCGGGCAGCAGTCGGATCCCGAACCACTGACCTGCCAGTCATCACGTTCAGTGTCTTAAGGCACCGCAGTCCTTTCCCAAACCCACATTACTAGCAAACCAATTTGCTTGGCTGAATATTCAAACCTGGAATGAGGCAACAGCTTTTCTTTGCCTGCATGCAATTAATATTTTGTACATGAAGATACGTTTAACTACAATTCCAATTCCACCCCACCCCACCCCCATGTACAGAGGCTTTTCGAACACCCTATACATGGAGTTATCACTTAATTCTTAGGGAAACTTCAAGCTAGGCATATCAGAAAACAAAACAAAATAAAATAAAAACACTGTAGCACTTTCAAGCCAGGAAGCAGAGATCTTGGCCAAGAAACACATTTGAATAATGGCTTTAAATTTGCATTCCAGAGAAGGTCAGGGAAGGTGGTGGAAGGATTCTGGTTACCGTATACATATCATTTTGAACTGTTTGGCCCTGTGTAACTGCCTGAGCTGGCGTAAATCTCTGCCATTTGGCAAAATTGTTGGCCAGGGTTTCTGATTTCAGGGTACCTTTAATTTTTTAAAAAAACATTTCCTTATTTATCTTTCTGTTGTTTAACTGCTAATGTACTTCATTTAAAGTGGGACTGCAGTGGCTCAAGTGGCTAAGACGCTGACTGGAAGGCGGGAGGTCAGCAGTTTGATTCCCAAGTACTGCAGGACGGAACGAGCGCCCATCTCTGCCCCAGCTCCTGCCAAACTAGCAGTTTGACAATGGGAATTACAAGCCCTTTTTAAAAATGTTTGTTTATACAGTAAAACCTCGCATAAAGTGCTCTAACTAGCATTGAGCAGGGCCCTTCCAACTCAGTTATTCTATGATTCTGTACACTGTGATTGTAATTGTTATTGCTATTGTTAAGATGTAGCTAGAGCATAAGAACTGATACAAGAAATGTAAGATGTAGCTGGAGGATAAGAACAGATACAAGGACTTCTTGATATTTAATTGCTATGTTATTTAATCGCTATGTGCTATTTTAGTGTTAAATTGTGTTTTATTATGTAAATTGTATCTTATGGTACAGTACAGTTATACGTTGCTTAAAGAGCATAATGTGTTCCACAGGATTGCTCTTTGAGTTTGCTCTTTAAGCGCAACACCATCGTAAGTCACCAATTGTGACTTCTGGTGGTGGTGGGGAATTGTGAACCCCGATTTATTTATTATTTATTTATTTTATTTATTAATCAGATTTATTCATCGCCCTTCTCACAAAGTGACCCAGGGCGATTCACAATAAGAAACAACAACACAGTTATAAAATCTAAAAACTATTTAAAAACATTTTTAAACTAGCTAAAACCAGTCAAAAATTTAACTATTAAAAATTTATATTACATTACAACTAAGGACAATGGGGGCTCAGATAAGCCAGTTATTTGTTAAGTGAGTTTTTGGTTGGTTTGATTTGTTAAGTGAGGCGACCATTCGGAGAAAATTCTGCTCTTTAAGTGAGTTAGTCTTTAGGCGAGGCGCTCTTTATGCGCAGTTTGACGGAGTTGTACCTCACTTAAAGAACATAATGTGCTCCACAGGATTGCTCTTTAAGCGAGTTTGCTCATTAAGTGAAGCACCATTGTAAGTGACCAATTGTGAGGTGGATTGTGAACCCCGATTTATTTGTTAAGCAACGCGAACATTCAGAGAAAATGCTGCTCTTTAAGCGAGTTGCTCTTTAGGCGAGGCGCTCTTTAGGCGAGGTTTGACTGTACTCATATAAGGAAGTACAGGTTCCACCGAATCTCCCAAAAACCATTCCCCACCCACCCCAAAGCCCATTAGTGGTCAAATGTACAGTATTTATTTATTTATTTTATTTATATTTCATACTTGCTAACCCGCCCCAATCGGGCAAGCCTGACTCTGGGCGGCTTACAACCCAAGTTAAAACACATCAATAAAAAATTTAAAAATTCATAGACTAACATCTGCTCCTCTCTAACTCTATGCCAGGAGTTCTCAACTTTTTAAAGCCAGGGGGGCCATTGGGTCATGTTCCCTCAGACAGTTTCGGGGGGCCCGATTGCCATTTTGCCCTTCCTCCACCCCACGGCACTTCCTGGTGTGGTGGATGTGGTGGGGTGGCATGAAATGGCACCGTGTGCCACATCCGGCCCATGGGCCACAGGTTGAGAATCCCTACTGTATACAGGACATTCGTTGTAAGTTGTGTCAGAAAACTCCTCTCTTTCGGCCAACATTAAGTCTTCTGAAGAGGGTTTCAACAATTATTGTAGACGAAGACCAGACTGCGCTCTTTACTCAAGAGAATTCCCACCTCTCACGTTTACTTCCCCCCCCCCTCCCCTTGCACAAGGTACACAGAAGGAAGTGACAAGGCTCCCGTTTCTCGCCACAACAAACCGCGGCCCACCCGCGTGCTTCTGCCGCCTGAGCCGGCTTCTCTCTTCCTCCTCGCGCCCGTTCCTCTCCAACCCGCAAGTGCCGCTCAGAGACACGCGTCCCTTCGTGCCCCCCCCCCCGTCTCCAGGGCGGAGGCCCGCGCCGTAGCGGGTCTGCCCTGAGCCCGGGGCGGCCCCCCGAGGGCGGGAGTCCCGGGCGTTGGCCACTCCTGGCCCGCTTCCCTCACCCACCCCGACCAGTCAGACCCGGCACGGCCAAGGGTGGCCCTAAAAGGACCGGGGGTGGGGTGGGGACCTCTTTGGCCTGGAGTGGGCGAAGCAGGGCCGTTAGCCTTACACAAGAGCCGCTCCGGAGACGTGATGGCGAACCTTGGCACTCCAGCTGTTCTTGGACGTCAATTCCCAGCAGCCCAGCTCGGCAGGAGTGGTGACTTGGGCTTCTGGGAATTGAAGTCCAAGAGCGCCTGGAGTGCCAAGGTTGACTCTCCGGCTGGCGAAGGGACCCGGGGGTGGGGGGTGGGGGGGTCGGCCCCGGGTTCAGACGGTGGCCCTGCTATACCCCAGTCTCCCCCCTCCACCCACCCGGGACCAACCCAGGCTCTCCCGTTCTCGGGAAGCGAAACTCTCGGGCCCCCTCGCCCGCCGCCCCTCCACCAGCAACCTCGGGCCGAGGCAACTTTGGGAGCGGGGGGGGGCACCCGTCCGCCCGTCCGCCGGGGAAGCTGAGCGGGTGGGTGGGTTGTGTAACAGCAGGGGAAGCCTCAGCCCGAGCGAGCCCCCCTCCTCCCCCCCCCCCCGCGGGACGCTTGCCTACCTCGCCCTCCTCGGAGGCTCCTCGGCTGTAGCAGCGGGAGAAGCCCGACCCTCCCTCCCTCCCTCCCGGCCCAAAGAAGCGCCGCTCCGCCCTGCCAAACCCCTCCCAGCCTCCGCCTTGCTTGGCCCAAACCAGATGCGCGGGTGGAGGGGGGGGGCAGGGTCGGGAGCCCCGGTCGCTCCGCGTCGCCCGCCGGGGGGACCCACCAAGGAGGGAGCAGGGGACACAACGTGGGGTGGGGACCTACCATGGGGAAGGGACCCACCGTTGGGGGAGAAGGGATCCATTGAGGGACAGGGGACCCACGATTGGGGGGCGGGAGGGACCCACCAGAGGGGAGGTCCATCATGGGAGGGACCTACTACCGTGGGGAGGTGAGGGGACCCACCCGTGGGTGGGAAGAAGGGACCTACCATGGGGAGGGGAGGGGACCCACCGTTGGGGGAGAAGGGATCCATTGAGGGAGAGGGGACCCATGATTGGGGGGGGAGGACCCACCAGGGGGAGGTCCATCATGGAGGGGACCCACCGTGGGTGGGAGGGGACCTACCGTTGGGGGAGAAGGGATCCACTGAGGGAGAGAGGACCCGCGGGGGACACCATGGGGGAGGGTCATCACATAGGGGGGACCCAAGGGGGGAGGGGAGATGACTCATCAGGGGGGGACCTACTGTGGGGGTGGGGGTGGGATACACTGAGGGGAGGGGACCTACTCACGGCCATGCCCGGGACAAACATGCTCAGCCCACGTCCCCCAAACGCCCGCGTCCGTGTTGGCTGAAATATTCTTTGTTCATGTCCCGATCAAACCCTGGACTAGCTGAATTGAAGCCACTTTCTTGGGTCGAACTCTGTGCTGGGGGTGACAGCGGGCATGCCCACAGAGAGGGCTCCGAGTGCCATAGGTGCAGTGCCATAGGTTCGCCACCACTGCCATAGTGAAAAAAGGTACAATGTTACTATTCTGTTAGGCTGGCCAGTTACTGCGTACAGTTGTACCTCGCTTAAAGAGCATAATGCATTCCACAGGATTGCGCTTTAAGCGAGTTTGCTCTTTAAGCGAAGCACCATTGTAAATGATCATTTGTGTGTGGGGGATTGCGAACCCCAATTTATTTGTTAAGTGAGTTTTTGGTTGGTTTTATTTGTTAAGCGAAGTGAACATTGAGAAAATTCTGCTCTTTAAGCGAGTTATTCTTTAAGCGAGACGCTCTTTATGCGAGGTTTGACTGTACCTTGTGTGTGCACATTGGTGCCACGAAGCCTCACTCTTACGTCTGATGAAGAGGACTTGGTCCACAAAAGCTCAGTTAATATACAGGAGTTAGTCTTTAAGGTGCCACAAATTTTGTTTGTCTTTTTTTGCTGTTCTGTTTTATTTATTCCCAGATATCCTTTACACTTGATGATCTTTTCTGAGTTCTTCACCACTCCCTTTCGAGTCTTTTTCAGATTTCTTGGCTGAATTGCCTATTACGATTGAGGACTGAAACAAGGTATACAACATATAAGAGTTTAAATTTATACATTTTCAACACTAAAGTTACATAGTTCTTCTTCTGTAGGCAGGCTTTTGTCTCACCAGTGTTTAACTGGGGCACACAGAAATAGCCTCCTCTAAGATTGTCGTATTTCTGAACCACAATCGGGCGTACCCTGAGTGACAGCCACCTTGTGTTGCCAGCTAATCTTTCTCACACTAGGTCAGATGAAAGGTACTGCAGAATGAACTCACCAAAAGCTGGCTTCATTTTGGCACTTTTACATCTAGCCTAAATAAGGAAGAAGTGTTTAACTCCAGTCCTGTTTTTGCATTATCTTCTTTCATCATCAGTAGTAGTTTTTGCTGTTTTCTGCCAGTCATCTGCATAATTATCCATCTGTCTTCCACCAATTCTCACTCCTTCCTCTGAATCTAGTCCAGCTTTCCATGCGATATATTTTGCATATAGATCAGGAGATAAAATACACCCTTGCCTATGCAATAAATTGCCCGTAGATAAATAGTACTGTATGGTTGTGAGAGCTGGACCGTAAGGAAATCTGAGCGCAGAAACGCATTTGAAATGTGGTGTTGGAGGAGAGTTTTGAGAGTCCCCTGGATAGCAAAGAGAACAAATAGGTCGATCTTAAAAGAAATCAACCCCGGCTGCACCTTGGAAGGTCAAACATTGAAGATGAAGTTAAAAGTACTTTGGACATCAAATGAGAAGAGAGGATCCACTTGAGAAAGCCTCGATGCTGGGAAAGGTGGAGGGCAAAAGAAGAAGGGGGCGGCAGAGAATGAGATGGTTAGATGATACATGTGGATGCAATGGTCAAAAAGCTGGGCGGGCTGAGGAGGATGGTGGAGGATGGAGGGCAACGGTTCATGGGGTCACAAAGGGTCAGACTCAACCATGTGACTGGACAACAACAACGGGACCACTTCGGTGGGAAGGTAAACAATGTTTTTACCCCAGGTGGCCACATTACAAGAGTTGTAACTTTAAGACAGAGGTGCCCAAACTTTTTGAGTCACAGGCAGGTCACGTGGTCGAGCGCACCAGTCGCGTGGTTCCTCCCACCTGAACGTGGAAGCAAAACACGCAGAACACGCCCACGCATGTGCAGAACGTTGCCGTGAATGACCCATGGCTGTAGTAAACACGTTTACAACAGCCGTGGCCCATTTGCCGCAGCGCTCTGCACATCTGCTGGCGCGTTCTGCACATGTGCATCTACATTTTGCTTCTGGGGGCGGTGCAGGCCAGATTAATTGGTGCTGTGGGCCGGATCTGGCATGTGGGCCATAGTTTGGGCACCTCTGCTTTAAGACAAAATGGATCTCTTGTGAAATGCAAACTTTACAGTTAAATAGTAAACAGACTCTGGAATACCTTTAGCTGAAAACGATAAAAGACTAAATGAATGACCGCAGGAGAATCAGAATCAAATGTAAAATATTCTGAACATGACCCTGTTTTCCTAGATATTTTTATTAGGAATCTGTCCAACATTTTACATCTGGCATTTTACAAGTCATTCTGAATAGCCTGTGTTTTTTTTTAATACATACAAATACAGCATTGTGTTTTCTCTCTATAAACAGGAAGATAAAGTGCATAATAAGTAGATCACTTGAGATGGAGATGAAAAATAGGATCATCCAATGAGAACCACTCCAAGGAGAAAAATAACATCTGTGAGAGGAAGAGCCTTTGTCACTGGAAGCTAGCCCAGGAATGGGCAGTCTTTGCCTGTTCCACTTGTCTCCATATCTGGTCCCTGCAGGACTCGCAGCCAAAAGATTTAGGTTGAAACTTTACCTTGCAGAGCGGTTAGAAGCTACACATTTGACAAAAAAAAAACCCACAATATTACATGACAGATTGCACTGGACAACAACGATTTTGCTACATGTTATTTACATGATACTGAGTGCGCTGATTCCAAATCGGAACTCAGAATTTGCCTATCATGTACAGATTTTAAGGCGTGCTATAGCTGTTCAAATAGTTGGTAACTGAGCAATGTGTTTTTACATGGGAACATTATAACAGCTGTAGCTACCACTCTTCCTGCTGCCGCCTCAGCTGAATCATGTCCCCTGGTGGCATGCATGTTCCAGCAGCGGCCAGGCAAGTCAGTGAGCTGATGTCAGAAATAGGCATATATGATGAAATGGACCAAGGGCTTGCCTCTACTACAAAACCATCTTATTGAATAGTACTGCTAGGCCATTGTGAGCCTGTTTTGAGCTAAAGATGAGTAGGCGCAGCTGTGTTAATAAACTGGACAATTTGTGCTACATTTGTGGCAAATATACCCAGCGTGATCAACGCATGATCAACCCAAGAGTGTGAGATTTGCTAACTTAAGATCCTGATGTCCTAGGCAGAATTGGGCTTCAGATTTGGATCCAGCGCACTCGATTTAGTATAGGACACATGGATTAGACCAAGTAGCAGACAATGTTTATTTATTTTTTACGATGCAGTGTTATTAATCTTGTAAAGGTTAGAATGTTTTGACTGGAAAAATGGGGAAAGTGCTGATTCTACAAATAAATATACTAAAAACAGTTCAAGAAAATAAGTTTGATCCACCACCTACAAATAATCAGTTGTGGTACCTGATAAAAAACCACATGCCTCTTTTCTGTTATTACGATAAGGGCTGGGCAGGAATGAGAACCAAAGAGCTGATGGCATGGGCGCAGATTCTCATGCAGAGAAACCTACTGCTCATAACCTTGGACTGGGACCCTTATAGGACAATATCCTAGAAGCCTTTTATTAAACCTACTTAGGGACTGAGGTGGCTCAAGTAGTTAAGATGCTGAACTTGCTGACTGGAAGTTCAGAGTTTGATTCCCAGGTACTGCATGATGAAGTGAGCTCCTGTTTCTGTCCCAGCTCCTGCCAGTTCGAAAGCAAGAAATTGCAAGTACAGTACTGTATATACTCGAGTATAAGCCTAGTTTTTCAATCCTAAAAATGAGGTCAAAAAAGTGGACTCAGCTTATACTCGGGTCACTGAGTGCGATGGAAAAAGGCGGAGGCCACTAACAGCCTTCACCACCCACTTCTCCCGTCCTGTCGTCGGCACATCTCAATCGGCATGGAGAAAGTTCCTTTTTGCTGCATCTTATTTTCATGTACTGGATTTTGATTATTGAAACTCACTAAGCAGCTGCTGCATTTGCCACCCTCGGCTTATATTCAGGTCGATCTATTTTCCTGGTTTCTCAGGTCAAAATTAGGTACCTCGGCTTACATTCGGGTTGGCTTATACTCAAGTATATACGGGTAGATAAATAGGGATCACTTTGGTGGGAAGGTAAACAGCGTTCCATGCACTCTGGTGTTGAGGCATGCCTGCCACATGTCCACAGAAATGTCTGCAGATGCTCTTTGGCTATAAACAGAGACGAACACTGAACTTTAGTGTTGGATACAACTGGCTTTCAAGCAAGGGCAACTTTTATCTATGTTAAAGAAAGGCCATTTAAGATTCAAAAGTTCCCTAAAGCTGAGTGATAGGCATTCTTAGTACTTACTCAGCACGCTATGGTCAGGTTCCAGATCTACCACCAGGGGAGAAAAGGTGTTCATATCTTGGGTCCGTGGTGTGGCAGGAGCTTTGCTGCCAGAGGGAGTTCTTCCAGCATCCTCTTTTACCAGATCGCAAGCACAGAGAAGCACAGGAGGGGTTACACCTGGTCCTCTAGGAAACAAGTCATTTTCAGTTTTCAAGTAACTCCTCAGCGCCCCACTGTGGTGGATAGCTCGTTCGCGGAACCACGCCCAGTGAAAAGGCTTCCTCAACATTATCTAGAAGAAAGCTTGATAGTTATAAAGATATAACTTTGGAATGAAATGTTGTGTAAACTGGCAGGCAGTGACTCCCCAAGACTGAACCTGTGATGTTTTGTTTGCAAAAGGCATACTCTTAGACAGGGGTTCTCAACCTACAGCCTGCAGGCCCGACTCCGGCCCGGGGCACCAAATCATCCAGCCCACACAAATTCAGCCCACAAGCAGACATGTTTATGACAGCCGTAAACATGCCCATAGCTGCTATAAACACACTGACAACAGATGTGTCTTAAGGCAACATTTATGGCTGGGGGAACTACCAGCCCAGCCCACTCAACTGTCTGAGGGACTGTGACCCGGTTGAGAACCCTTGCTCTTCAGTATTGGCCATTCTGTAAAATCTAGCTATCTCCCACTAAATTTCTTTAACTCCATCTTATTCAACACCCTGTGACCATGAAGACAATTCCCATGAATCGAACTCATGGTGGGGATCAGTAGATTTGCACCCGTTTGCCAGAAACGGTAACAGAAATTCCGGCTGGCCCCTCTGTCCATCCAAGTTTTGAAATAAAGTAGTCCTAATTCGGGTGCAATGCAGGGCTTTCCCCCTGGCCACGCCCACAGTGTGGTAGTAAATTTTTTCTGAGCCCACCACTGAATTGAGCCCTCCACTTTCTACTGCTAAATGAAGACAGGAAAGGAAACTGAAGAAAGGAAACTGAAGGAAAGAGATGCAACAGTAGTAATGTACTGTACTGGAGGACACATACAGTAAAACCTCATATAACGCTAAAACCTGGTTCCACAAGTCTTCGTGTTATATGATTTTTCGTGTTATCTGATCCTCTATGGGATCCATAGAGATACATTGTAACCACACAGGCTTTCACGGTTGTTATCTGAAGCATCCCATAGGATCTTAATGTTATCTGATGCAATTCTTCCCCCCAGATTCCTTGATGTTATGCGATTTTCGTGTTATTCGATACTAATGTTATATGAGGTATTACTGTATATGCTTGCCATACATTCTGCTTTGCATCCTTTAGTAGCCCAGAAATTGCTTTTTTGGAGTTCCACTTTTTTAACACCAATGTTCCTCAATATATACATGAAGCTACTGGTGGAGATCATTCATAGTCTTGGAATTGGTTGTCATGAATATGCACTACAACCCATTTATACTTCTCATTAATCAAGCAACCAGAAGCAGCTGCAATAATCCTTGTTTGTAGGCTGTGGTCACATGAATGTAGGTTAACAAACTGAATCCAGGAAAAAAAAAACAGAGGTTACACTGGTCACTCAAGAAATCCAGATGTCACCCTTGTAATAGCTGATGGAGTAAAGGACTCTGGGTGTCTTATTAGATCCAATGTTCTCCCTAAAGGAAAAGGTGGGAGCCATAATGAGGTCAATATTTTACTATCTGTCCCTGGTCTGGAAAGTTTCTCCCCTCTATCAGAGGGGGGAGAGAGGGTCAGTCTGATCTGTGTTTCTGCACCCTTAAGATTAGACAACAGTAAAACCTCGCACAAAGAGCGCCTCGCTTAGAGATTAACTCGCTTAAAGAGCAGAATTTTCTATGAATAGTCGCCTCGCTTAACAACTAAAACCAACCAAAAACTCACTTAACAACTAAATCAGAGTTCAAAATCACGCACACACCGCTGCCAGAAGTCATAATTGGTCACTTACAATGGTGTTTTCGCTTAAAGAGCAAACTCGCTTAAAGAGCAATCCCGTGGAACACATTATGCTCTTTAAGCAAGGTAACTGACTTCTTATAACAGAGGTTCCAAAACTTTTTGCGCCGTGGGCTGGTCACATGGTTCCTCTTAGTGGAAGTGGAAGTAAAATGTGCATGTGCAAAACACTGCCATAAATGCACCTATGACTGTCATAAACACATTTATGACAGCTGTGGGCGCATTTACAGCAGCATTTTACTCATGCACAGGCTCATTTTACTTCTACTTCTGAGAGCGGAGTGGGTGGCACGAGCCGGATGATTTGGCCCCGTGGGCCGTAGTTTGGCCACCCTTGTCTTATAACCATCTCCAGATCACACTAAAAAAAAGTAACTACAGTAGCTAACCTCATCACAGCATTGCCGGCTAACAAATGCTCTGTACTTCATTTTAGCCCAAAAGTCATCACGCATTTTCATAAATTCTGGGATCAGCTTCCTCCAGTTGTCCCCGAGGGCAAAGGGCAAGATCTCATATTTGTAGTCTTCTACATCTTCTTCCATATCATTTGCCAGATATCTGCAAATAGGACAAAAAAGCATTGAGAACACAGTGGAATGTCTCTAGTATTTCTTTATAGGCAAATACTGGCTGATTTTTCAAATAACAGAAAAAGCTAGCTAGAGATATAGACTGTGTTGTAAGCCAGCCTTAGACAAAAAAAATCAAGTTTATTAAGTGGTCCTACACTCCTGCCAACCTAGCAGTTCGAAAGCAAGAAATTGCAAGTAGATAAATAGGGACTTCAGTGGGAAGGTAAACAGTGTTCCATGCGGAAGCAGACAGTGCTGGCTCTTCAGCTATGAAACAGAGATGAGCACTGAACCCTAGAGTTGGATACGACTGGCTTTCAAACAAGGGCGACCTTTACCTTATATTTCCTACAACACTTCCCAAATGGGTGTCAATTAGAGATCATCACATGATAGCAATATCCAAAAAGAAACTTACAGAGCTATGAAGAGATTAATCCGTGTGTATTCTCTGATATGTAGGCCAGCACGATTGAAGTACATCATAGTCATAGCTATAAGATACTGAAAGAGAAGGTTAGTTTTAATAAATTCCATCATGGACCATAAGCATGACTTAAGGGATGGAATGGGGAAAGGAGACAGAAATACAACCGGTAAGAATTTTAAAAAAATAATAATTTCATGTCAGAGATTACTCTGGGTTGAAATGATTTTTTAGTGGCTGCCCGAATGAGGCTCCTTTCATGTCCTCAAGTCTGTGTTTCAAGCATATCAGAGAATAAATAAACAAAACCAAAAAACATAGCACTTTAAAGACTTAACTGCTTAGGTACAGGGTGATAACTCTGTACCTGATGTATATAAATTGATGCCATGAAGTCTCACTCCTATGTTCTGATAAAGTGGACTTGACCCACAAACATTAACATTAAAATACAGCAGTTTTTAAAGTACTACAATGTTTTTGGTTTGGTTTACTCTCTGGTTACAACCTGTAAGATATTCTTGTGGCAGCAACAAATTGTCAAATATCTCACCCAAACTTCTCATCTAAAGTTCTGACTGATTGGAATCTAGTGTTTTATCTTTAAACCCCAGACTTTTAACATTACTTTAACATCTATGTATAGTGAGGCCTTTTCTTCCTTTTCTTGTCGAGAATATGGAAAGAAAGAAAAAAGTAAAAGCCTCAAGCTTATTTTGTTGGAAACTGTAGTATGGATTTGTGGGTGTTTTTTTTTCTTATGGATCTATGGCAGGGGTGCCCAATCAGAACAGTTTGCCAAATTCTATTGCAAAATCTTTGTAATGCAATTTCTCCAGTACATCTGGATTTTCTCTATTAATTTGATGCAATTTTGTGGGGCACAGATGCTATCTATGAACTACTTTTAAAACCATTTATTTTTCTTTGACTGACATTGACTGCAGTAGCTCAGTAGTTAAGAAGCTTGCCTTGATAGCTGGAAAGTCAGTAAGTTTAAGACCTGAGTACTGCATGATGGAACAAGCGCCCGTCTCTGCCCCAGCTTCCGCCAACCTAGCAGTTCAAAAGCAAGAAATTGCAAGTAGATCAATAGGGACCACTTTGGTGGGAAAAGATCTTGGGAGACATGAAAAGAGCCTTGTCAGGGATTCCCCAGCGATATGTGTGGCTCGATAGCAGAGTAGCACTTTTAAGCTGTTACGCAGCAAAAGCTTTTAGTGCAATGACACACACACATATGCCTTCAGTGAAAGGTGCGCTTTACTTAACAGTGAGGGGAAGACAGACATACACAGGTCTATATACAAGAATACCAGTCTCTCTCTCTCTCCAAGCCCCACAGTTGGTACACAGCTTGGATTCCTCTGTTGGCTCCAATCCCAAGAGCATGCACAGAGTCCTAGTAATCTTCAGCAGTTCTTCCTTCTTAGTTGAAGGAACTCACATCAACAGCACGACCTCCTTCAGCAGTCTCTCTGTAGTCTTATTCAGTGTCTCACCTCTTCAATATGACAGCCTCATCAGTATAATAACCTCCTCAGTAGACCCTTCCCAGAGGGCCACAGTTATACCCTGGTGTTGCTGGGCAGATTCTCTAATCAGCCACAGCTGGGCTGTTTCAGGAGCACGTAGACGAGGCATGCACAGCCGGGCAATCAGTTTGAGGCTCTATTATGAACACCTGTGTTTAGAACACTTGCAGGGCCTTAAAGTTGTACTATTCCACTGGGCAGCAATCTTTGTACAATACCCCACAAAGGAAAATGTCCTAACAAGCCTCATTTGGGGGTCCCCTGCATGGAGTTCCTCTAGCAAAAATCCTTTCAACCCAGAAAGCACCTTTGTGTGCTTCTGACACAATTTTATAAAATTAACTTATATGGGTGTGTGAGGTCCACAATTTTCATTGTTTCTTCTCAAACATTAGTAATTAAAATTGCTTTTCACAACAATCCCTTATTATTTTTATTTATTTGGTTTCTGAAATGCTTTTGTAACTTCCATGATGTTGAACAGTCGTTTCGGGTTAAGTGCATGATTGAAAACTTACCTTGTCTGAGATTCTGTAGCATGTGTCCATTGATAGGAAATCTTGTATTAAGCCATCCTCTGATGAAAGAAAAAGCAAGGCAGTTTTCTACAATTCTTTATTGACCATGCCTTAGATTCAGTATTCCTCGCTCATTTAAGTAAATGTGCAGAGCACTCCAAAGTAGCCAAACTATTTTGGCACAAAAGATAGGCAATCCCTCCCCTGTCATAGCATGCCTTGCAGTAAAAATACAAAAATAATCAATTAAATACCATAAATTCAACTTTGATTATATTGCATGATGATCCAGAATCCTTTATGCCAGGGGTTCTCAACTTTTTAAAGCTGTGGGCCGGACCCCTCAGATGGATGAGTGGGGGCCAGTCACGTCTTTCGCCCACCATAAACACTGCTGTAAAACACGTCTGCGACTGTTATAAACACGTTTTACGACAGCCATGGGTGCATTTACGGCTGCCGTAAACACGCCTGCTTCCTGTGGAAACGCAGGGCACACAGTTGTGGATTCAAAAAAATTTACTACCTACTCTGTGGGCATGGTATGGTGGTCATGGCCAGGGGGAAAGCCCTGTGTTGCACCTGAATTAGGACTACCTGTATAACTAATGCTTTGTATAATGAAAAATTTGTATAATGAAGCGATTTGCCGCTATTGGCAATTCCCCGCATAATGGAATCCCCCGTTATATGGGGTATATTCCGTATTATGAACATTTCCCCCGTTATACGGAGTACCCTGTATAACGAATCCCCCCACCCATTATACGGGGTATCGCCAATGATTCACATAATGGAAAAATTCGTATAATGAAGAGCTCCATGGAATGGAGATTTTTTGTTATACAGGGTACTACTGTGCTTTATTTCAAAACTTGGATGGGTGGAGCTAGCCGGAATGTCTGCTACCAGTTCTGGCAAACTGGGGCAAAGCTGCTGAATCACACCGCTGAGGCCACGTGAAATGGTGCTGCGGGCCGGGGCTGGCCCATGGGTTGTAGGTTGAGAACCCCTGCTTTATGCCAAGACTTTAGTTGTATACCCAAATGAGTAGCCAACAGAGAAGACAGTCAGATTATCTCACCTAGCAGTTTGAAGAATGCATCTTGTTCTTCTTGACATAGAAGGAAAAACGGCTGTGGTGAAATTGTCAGGGCTCCTGTGGAAAGCTCTCTCTGAAGTTCCTGCGCACTACTACTGGGTATCCTGACGTCCTGCATGCTGCAACACTGCTGCCTTTTGCTCACTGGCTGGACCCTTCTGGTGACCACAGCGGCAGGAGGGATACAAGCAATTTGCTTCTCTTTCATCTTTCTTTTCAAATGGTAACAGCAGAAATGACCTTTTAGGAGGAGGAAGAGGAGATGTACACAAAGTTTCAGATCAGCCAGGAATTGTTAAAATGACAGCCAGTTTCCTAGTCTTTCCACAGGAGAAGACACAGTGGTCCTCAAACCCTATCAGCTCTGGGCATCATAACTAAAGTTAGGTGATGCTGAGTTACAAGTCAACAGTATTTGTAGAGCCACTATAACTATATCCCCTTCCTACTTAAAAGAATAACTCAGATCATTGGTCCAGATATCGCTGTCTGCTATGACTGGCAACTGTCCTCCTGGAGCCCAGGAAGGAATTTCGGCACCATTACTGTATTGCAAAACTCATTTGCTACCTGATATTTCCCTAAAGGCAGACTGGTCCTTTATTTATGGACAGTCTTCTGTCCCTCCTTTCACTAATAGATTAAAAATAAACTACTGTACAGCACTGTATATTGGTATTAAGAGTCAGGCAAGCCAAAATTATTTTTACAATGCTTTGGTCCCCAAAATAACAGCCACAAGGACCAGCAGTTTCTCTCTCTCTTTTTAAAGAGCTGGATTAGAAAAAGCAGCATTTTTTTCTCTTTCCCCACCCCAAGTTCCTCAACCACCCAGGCATTACACTGCCACGTTCCTTCACATCTTCTGTCAACCTGGTCTGCAAAGTTCCAGAAACTTATTTTTTCGATTTACAACATGCCACCCAGTCAGAGATTATTTCGGAAAGTGCAGAGCCCTAAGTGGCTTATTTATATAGCATATTATTCGTTTGGTGTTAGCGAATAATAATAATAATAATAATAATAATAATAATAATAATAATAATAATAATAATAATAATAATAATAATAATTTCATGTCAGAAATTATTCTGAAAGGTGTAGCTAAACTTGTATTAAATTCACCCTCCATATTTTAGACGACGTCTTTCAAGAAGAGGGATTTATTATCACTAACTACAAATGGGGGTGGTTGTGAGTGAGGTAAATGCCCCCCTCCCTCAAAAGAATACGGAAGCTCCCGCATTCCCGCCAAACCCATTTTCGCGCGCTTTCCGCCCCTCCCGCACCTGAGCCTCTGGTAGGCGGAGCCGCTGGTAACCAATCGGAGCGCTCCTAGCTTTTTTTTAGATCAGCGTTTTTATAGGTTCCGCGGGACTCCCCCCTCAACCAATCACTGCTAAGGAAGGGCGGGCCGACCGAAGGTTCCGTTTGTCTCCCTTCTCCGCCCGGATGCAGTTGGTGACATGCGCAGTCGGTCGCTCTTAACTTTTTCCCGCCCAAGGGCTTCTGCAGAACTAAGTGCTGTAGTACTACATCAATAGAAGAGGATCTCATTGAATGCATTGAAGAGTTCATCTGAGCAAGCGTATAAAAGAGTAAACAAAACAGTGGTCGGCTGCTACTCATAGCTGTGCATACATTTCCCTCCCCTAATAATCATTTTCACAGTTGATGGGTGTGTCCAGGAAAAATGCAATGGGCATAATAATATAATTATTTAGTGTGAGAAATTATTCTAGGTTGAAAGGCTATTTGCTGGAGAAACAACACTCGGGGGATGCCCAAATGTCGAAGCACTTTTCATGTCCCCAAGATGATGTCACACACCGAAGTGGTCCCTATTTAGTACAGGTAAAGGTCACCCTTGTTGGAAAGCCAGTCACATCACAGGGTACAGTATATAAAAGAGAAATCCGACTTAAAGATTTTGTTTAAGATATAAATCAGAAGAAATAAGAGACATGAAGTATTGAAGCTATTGTATTGTTTATTGGGTTTTTTATTCATTTTCATTTTGTATGTTATGTATCTTATGAATTTTATTTGTTGTTGTTGTTCAGTCGCACAGTCGATTCCGACCCTTTGCGATGACCCCATGGACCACTGTCCGCCAGGCACTCCTGTCCTCCACCATCCCCCTCAACTCGCTCAGCTCTGTGCCCATTGTCTCCACAATACCATCTAGCCATCTCATCTTGGGCCGGCCCCTTCCTCTTTTGCCCTAGACCTTTCCAATCATCAAGGCTTTCTCAAGTGAATCCTCTCTTCTCATTTGATGTCCAAAGTACTTTAGCCTCATCTTTATTATCTGACCTTCTAAGGAACAGTCAGGGTTAATTTCTTCTAAGATTGACCTATTTGTTCTCCTCGCTGTCCAGGGGACTCTCAAAACTCTCCTCCAACACCACATCTCAAAGGCGTCTATTCTTCTGCGTTCAGCTTTTCTAATGGTCCAACTCTCGCAACCATACATTGCCACAGGGAATACCATTGCTTCGACTATGCGAATTTTTGTTTTCAATGTGATGTCTCTACTTTTCACTATGCTCCCCAGGTTTCTCATCGCTTGCCTCCCAAGAATCAGTCGCCTTTTTATTTCATGGCTGCAATCACCCTCTGCAGTGAGCTTAGATCCTAAGAAAGTAAAATCTGTCTACTTCTTCCCCATCTATTTTCCAGGGACTGATAAGGGCCTGTGGCCATGATCTTGGTTTTCTTGATATTGAGTCTCAAGCCAGCTTTTTCACTTTCTTCTTTCAACCTAATTAGGAGCTTCTTTAGGTCCTCCTCACTTTCTGCCATTAGGGTGGGATCATCTGCATATCTCAAATTGTTGATGTTTCTTCCAGCAATTTTGATCCCAAGTTGTGATTCCTCCATCCCTGCGTTACGCATTATGTGTTCTGTGTATAAATTGAATAAGCAGGGTGACAAAATGCAGCCTTGTCTTACTCCTTTTTATTACGTAATAAAATTTTTTTTTAAAAGAAACCCCTACGTTATAATCGAAGTTCTTTCCTAGGTTCCTAATCTGCTTCTTCCAGCCAAACTCGGCAACATTGTTTTGATTGGAGGATTCTCCAGACATTCGTCCAATCAGGAGGAGCCACGGGACCCTCTTTTTTTCTCTCCCTGTCATGCTCTGGAAGACAACACAGAGCGGCGAGGTTTGGACGGTACCAAGTGAAGACGCCAATGGGGGGGGGAAGTGAAGCAGGAAAAGAGGAGCGGAGGAAACCAAACTCAATTTTGAGGGAGGTAATAAGGTCGGCTTTATTTTTAAACCCTATTCATAGACTAAACAAGGCACTGCGAGGATCAGAATACAAAGATTCTTGACAGTAACTTTTGGTACTTCCCAAAAGGAAGTGAGGTGTCTTGAGCGTCAGGACTTCCGGTTGAGGGAGGGGGGAGAAGCGACGAGTTGGACTGAGGAAGGGAAGGAGCTTCCGGGCCAGCGGCTTGGCGTGAGTTCTGGGTCCAGGGGGGTTAAAGAAGGGGTGCCCAAACTTTCGGGGGCGTTGGCCCCGTTTTACTTCCACTTCCGGGAGCGACGAGGGCTTCACGGGCCAGATGCATTGGCGCCGGGGGCTGGACCGGGAGCTGGAGTTTGGGCACCCCTGTGTTTGGGGCGGTGGGTGCCAACGGCGAAGGAGGGCGAGGAGGCGAGGCTCAGTCGGAGGAGACCCCCCCCCCTCGGTAGCTGACATGTTGAGGGAGGGGCCCCCACGCCCTCCTCCCCCCCTCCCCCATCAACGTGTCTAAAGCATATGGTAGGGAAGCGAAGGGATGGGCTGAACACGCAGACACGGTGTCACGTCTGGAGTGGTGCACACGTGGCTGTAGAGTTGTGGCTCTGCCACTAAACTGCTGCCGGGGAAGTTTGATGTGCTTCCTTTCATTTAGTTGCTCGTAACTACGTTTGCATGAAGGTGGGTGACAAAACAGTTGTTTTCTGAAAAGTATCCGCCTTCTTTTGTCTCAGCAGTTTGGGAAATGGATAGGAAAAAGACTAGATATTGTAGCACTTTACAGCAGGAGTGCCCGAATATTTTTGTTAATTTTTTTGCTGTTTCCTAACATTGTAGGGGTTTATTGCTCTGTTGACCAAAGTAAGAAAGAGTTTTATGGTACAGTACTTTAAAAGACTAATAATTTTTGGCATATGTTTTTATAGATGTCAGCCCTCGACTTCAAGCTGCGGTGCATGCAAGTTTGTGCCAATTAAAATACTGTCTGTTAGGCAAGATTTACTTTTCTTCTCATTACTGTTTTCTGGTGAACAGTGGATATATCTTATGATTTTGGTGCCACTTTAAAAAGCAATTTTGTGGCATCTTAAAAGATCTATTATAGAATGAGAATATACCAGACACAAAAGTAACATTGTACTTCTAAGAACCGTTATTTCAATGTTAGATTTCACAGATTATAATCTACTTCATCACACAATTACTTTGTGTGTGTGTGTGTCTTTAATTCTCTGTGTTGTTGTTACTTTTAGGATGTAAATGAGGGCTAGTACAGATTGGATGCTTTTCTTAAGATGTAGGTTCATAGATTTGATTGCTTCTGTTAGAAGGGTGAGGAACCTTGGACATCTGAATTTTTGTTTTTAGTTCCACAGTCTGGTCGAGGCTTCTGGAAGTTGAGATGCGAAGTGCAGGGATCATCAAACATATCACAGATTTGCTCTGCTATGCCTGTACAATACAATGAAGAGTGTTTATTCCAATTGTCAGGTTTTTTGAAGTGAAAGGACAATTAATTGCTTTCCTTGCAGAGAAATAACAAATTCCCATAGTGCGGGTAGACCATAATACCCTTGTCATTAGTGCTAATTCCTGTCAACTAAACAGCTTAGTCTGGATCTCACAGGAGAAGAAAGACAGCAAAAGTTAAGGTTTCCCTTGGTCGAAAGCCAGTCGTATCTGACTTTATGGTTCAGTGCTCATCTCTGTTTCAAAGCTAAAGAGCCAGTGCTGTCTGCTTCTGCAGATGTTTCCGTGGTCATGTGCCAAGCATGACTAGACACCGGAGCACACGGAACGCTGTTAGCAGTTTTTAAAAGTAATTTGTGAAAGGAAATGAGAGGTCGCTTCTTTAGATTTCTGTTGAGAAATTGGTCAGGTGAAGGAGATGGGATTCAGACCCCCTGTTCCTGACTTTGAACCACTTTCTTAGCCTGAATTCCCAAGGTGACAGTGAGGATGAATTGGAGAAAGACAGTATTTTGGCTCCTACCAGGCTGTAAATGTAAGACAAGATGTGACCCTTCAGATGCAATTTGATTTCAAACCCTGTTAGCCCTAGGCAGATAACAAGTGGTGGATGATGGTTGGAATATCAGCTCACCTTGATTAAGTAAAAGATTGCAAAAGAAGCACAGTACTTGCACATAAACAAATCTTCATGTAAGATTTTAAAGCTGAGGTTGGATGGCCACATATCGATACAGCTTAATTTGGGTCCCCATTCCAGCTCTACAATTTCACTTCCTAAGGTCTTGGAGCCTCAAGGGACCCAAACCAGCTTTCTCCCTGAGTTTATTCTCTTGCCTTATTTCGAATATTGTTTGGGCAGCCTCTTTTTTTAACCATTTGGCACTTGGAGCTGTCAAGCATAGCTGAAACTAAAAACAGACCCATTGCTCACTACAAGACGAAATTACATATTGTCTTGAAAACAGGACAGATGTCTTTTCTTGATTGCACTCAGTTCCATGCTGAATTTGTATGAGAACGTTTCCCGATGTTAAACTGCTGTTTCAGTTTCAGCTTCAGGCACCAAAATAACATTACCGCATATGCTCGAATACAAGTCATCCTGACTATAATTCGAGGTATCTAATTTGGACCTCTAAAACTAGGGAAATAGAGTGGCCCAGATATAAGTCGGGGTGGAAAATGCAGCAGCTGCTAGTGAGTTTCAATAATTAAAATACATGAAAATACGGTCTAATTAATTAATTTAGATATTTGTGTGGGTTTGCTTTTGAGTTTTTATTGTAGTGTTAGTGATTTTTAGATCAGCTTGAAAATATGTCATCAGCTTGAAAAAATGTCGACACTGCCCGTTCAAGTCTTTAGTGATGTTTTTGTAAAAGTACTGAATAGAGGTGGGAGCTGAGGCAGACGTCCATAATGCATATTATTCAATAATCTCACCTTAAAAACAGAACAATCTAGATTTAGGAAGCTGGCGCTTAGGGGAAAATTATCACAGAGAATCCAGACCTTAATAAATATACAGAGGGAAGACTACCTATACAGTGTATAGTGCATTTTTGTGTGATTATATCAATACAAGCTGTATTCCAAAAAAAAGTTTTCATTTTTTTTAGGAATATGATTTTTAAAGCTTTAGTAAAAAAAATCTAAATCTGTCATACTAGCTATTAATTATTAATTATTACTGTTGATGTTTAATTGTTTATATCGTACAGGAGCTTGGGATGACCTCTGCTTTCATTAGGAGTCAGAGTTGGGGTTTTCTTGATGCAGAATTTGGAGACCCTGCCTAGCACGGAAAGGTTTTTGCAGAGAAAATTGGCACAGAAAAAGGATTTAAAGATCCACTGGATGATCAGTGAATGAAAGATGCTTTAAAAAAAAGAGAGAGATGTGTTTGTCTGAAGTATTTCTGCTTGGTTGCTATTTGGTTGGTTGCTTTAGCTGGCTCAGAGCTAAGAAAAGTTACTTTTTTTGGAGTATAACTCCCAGTTAGTGTTGCCAGAATCTTCTGAGACTTGTAGTTTTGCAAATGTAATATGAGCTGAGAGCATTTGCATACAGATAGTTCAGAATAGCAACATTGATGTGCTACTAGACCAGGGGTGCCCAAACTTTTCGGGCCACGGGCTGGTTACGTGGTTCAGGGAACTGGTCACTTTGGCCCATGGGCTGGATCTGGCCCCCAGTGCCAATTCATCCGGCCCACAAAGCCCACATCGCTCCTGGAAGTGGAAATAAAACACACCCATATGGGCACGTTTTACTTTTGCTTCCAGGAGCGACAAGGGCTTTGTGGGCCAGATGGATTGGTGTCAGGGGCTGGATCTGGACCCTGGGCTGTAGTTTGGGCACCCATTTACTAGACTGTATACTAGACTAGAATGCAAATAGGGTGGCTTGTCAAGTTCTATTTTTTTCTTTACCACTGTTTCAGTAGACCTCTCTAACTAGGTTGTTTTTCTGCTTCCTCTTGCATAGTGTGCTGGTCGTGGGGAGATGTTTCGAACAGCCATCATGATGGCTGGTAGCCTGGCCTTGACTTCTGCAGTGGTGGCTCATGCTTATTATCTCAAGCATCAGTTTTACCCAACCGTGGTGTACCTGACCAAATCCAGTCCAAGCATGGCGGTAAGTGCAGTATGCACAGTTCAGAAGCAGGGTTATATAAAGCAGTAGTACAGTAAGACCTAGTGCTGTCTTTATGTTTAAACTGCAACTCCCGTCAGCCTCAGTGTTGTCAGTGGCTGAGATTACTGAAGGCACTGCCCAAAACATCAAAAAGGCATCAGATTGTTTATTTGTGGTAATTTTAGCACATGGTTTAGGGCAGTTGAAGCTCCAGAATTAATCTCTAATTCAAAAAGAGAGGGTATAGCTGTCCATGGTTGTCTAGCTTCAGTATCTGGACCAAGCGTACACATTGAGCGCCCTCCATGTGTTGTTAATGTCCCTTCCACCATTCCTGGCCTGCTTTTTGGGGCTGATGGGAGCTGTAGTCCAGGGTATCTGCTGTCTTATGGAACCAGGCACTTGGATATTTCTGTCTATGTCTGTACAATTTCTGCTCTGGAGAATCTTTAGCATATTTGAAGAGCACAATCTTTTGCCTTTCTGTGCCAAAGGCCAGTTGAGTTTAGAAAGGGGTTGCTTACAAATAACTCTCCTCTCTTTGCTGTTTCTCTGCTTCTTGCATCAGGTGCTGTACATCCAGGCTTTCGTTTTGGTATTCCTCTTGGGCAAGTTCATGGGGAAAGTGTTCTTTGGACAGCTCCGAGCAGCAGAGATTGAGGTGAGCCTTCTTGGGGAAAATTTTGCAGACATAATAGTATTTTTCTTCATGGAAATTGAGATGCTTTTACTGAACATGGTGAATCTTATTAAGGCCTTAGAAGGTCTTGACTCTTACTCTAAGGCAGCATCTCTAACTATCCTGGCATGGAGTGGATTGTGCAGGGAAGGACCTGGAATTAAAGAGTGTGCCTTAACTCAATCTCTCTCTCTCACTCAGCATCTGCTTGAACGCTCATGGTATGCAGTGACTGAGACCTGCCTTGCATTCACAGTCTTCAGGGACGACTTCAGTCCCCGCTTTGTGGCTCTCTTCACTCTCCTCCTCTTCTTGAAGTGTTTCCACTGGCTCGCCGAGGATCGGGTTGACTTCGTGAGTACACTGAGTAAAGCTGTTCTCGATGCTGAAAGCTATTGGTTTGGAAGGAGGAGAGAGAGAGAGCAGTACATATATTCAATAGTGCAGTTCATTTTTCGTGTCCCAATCAAACCCTGGACTGCCAAAATGAAGCCACTTTCTTGGCTTTGTCGTTGGTCAAACTTAAGTCCACATTGATGCAGGTTTCTGGTAGTCATCAGCAGACCAGTAAATGAGCTGGATTCTGTTTCTTTCCACATTCACACGGTGTGGTGTTGTCCGCCAGCAGCCCCCACTTAACCATGTTCGTCTTGCATTTAGGGACTCTAACCCTCTTTTCAGTTCCTTTGGTTTGATCTGGTGTTAGAAAGATTAGCCGGCAAGTTTGCTTCCCAGGATACACTCGATTTTATTTACAATCTTCAAGGAGGCTCTTTCTGTTAACCCCAATAGTACAGTTTATTTTAGCTTAAAAGGAATGTGCTACTGTGTCGTGGCATCCTTTTACCAGGCCCAGGCCCAGCTCTATCGGTTGTAGATCTATAAAAATGCTTCTAGGCCCTAGGCACCAGAATTTGAGAGCAAGTTCTGGAAACCCTGTCACTTAGAGCAGTAGCACAGCAATAGTTTAGAGTGGCTGAGGACCTCCATTCAACAAGCTTGTCTGTTCCTTGAGATTCCCACAGTGAAGGATATTTGCCTAAAACGCTTAGCACTGATGAACAGGCAAACCATCAAGGCATAGAACGGGCTAAAAAATAGCCAAGGTAGTGAATAGATCGCTTCCTGTTGTTAAAATGCAGCTCACATTATCCTGGGAATTGCAGCCAAAACATCTGAAGGGCTTTAATCTGTTCAGTCCTACGACTGCAGCAGAAGTAAGTTTGGCCATTCTGGAATGATATTGATTGCTGTCAATTTTATGCTGGTAATAAATGGGGAGCTTGCTGACACCTTAACCTATTCTTCTTTAGATGGAGAGAAGCCCTAACATCTCCTGGCTCTTTCATTTCCGCATTGTCTGTAAGTACCAGTCTTTCCTTGAACTTGTATACACTACAGTAAAACCCCTACTTACGTAAAAAGTCTTTTCCGTAAGTTTTATGTGAATCATTTTTTTGCTTAGCAGACTTTTTACATAAGTAGGGGTTTTACTGTAAATTGTTGGTGCGTCTCAATATGCGGTCTTGGGTCGTGGTCGTTGACCTAAGTATAAGCCATATCCCTTTTGGGAGCTCATTTTTGGGGCTAAAAACTTGGCTTATACTTGAGTATATAAGGTAGCTTTGAATTGTTTTTAATAGCCTGTGAAAAACGTAGATGTCTACTAATTCAAATCAAGTGATAGAAGCACCAGCAAATGACCCACAAATGCTGTAGATGTGTTTCATTATAATGTGAGCTGGTCATTGAAAATATGTAACTTAAATTAGTGGAAGGCTTACTGTTCCATCACACACACACGCGCCTTCAGGTACTGGGGTTTCCTAGGCTTCTGATACATTCTACGGGAGCCTTTGGAGGTAGAGGAACCCTCTGTAGTTTAAAAAAAATGGCATTGGTGGTTCCAATCTTTGGTAATTTGGCAGCAACTTTTGTACAGTCAAACCTCGCATAAAGAGCGTCTCGCATAAAGAGCGTCTCGCTTAAAGAGCGGAATTTTCTCTGAATGTTCACTTCGCTTAACAAATAAAACCAACCAAAAACTCGCTCAACAAATAAATCGGGGTTCACAATCCCCCCACAATTGGTCACTTTCAATGGTGTTTCCCTTAAAGAGCAAACTCGCTTAAAGAGCAATCCTGTGGAACGCA
Organism: Furcifer pardalis; assembly: GCA_030440675.1. NCBI lineage: Eukaryota > Metazoa > Chordata > Lepidosauria > Squamata > Chamaeleonidae > Furcifer > Furcifer pardalis. The sequence goes on along the minus strand of CP126899.1, from coordinate 3,098,352 downwards.
TTATGCTCTTTAAGCGAGGCACCACTGTATTGTTAGAGCCTCCTTCACCCCTCTGGGCTCCCTAGGAAGCCTTGAAACACGAAAGGAGGGGAGATAAAGTAGCTTTCCATTAGCTAAACCAGAGGTTCCCAATCTAAGGCCCGTGGGCCGCATCTGGCCCGCTGCACCATTTAATGTGGCCCCCATCCCTCCAAGGGCATTTGAGAAACAAAACGGCCACCCCTTTGAAGCTGATGGGACAAAACACCCAACCCATCGTGGAGGGAAGGCAAAATGGCCTTCCAGCGCTCGAAGCTGACTGAGACAGCGCGGCCCGGCCCCCAGCTTAGAACAGTTTGGGAACCCCTAAGCTAAACTAAATATTCCAGCATCCAAGTTAGGTTATGCGTAAATTTACGCAGCAGCATTTTGCCCCATAAATTGGAAGCAAGTTAACGGTGCGTAGCAGGAACAATGAAAAACTCTGTGGTGGGGAACTCTGGGGCCCAGACAGTGTTAGATTCCAACTCTCATTAGTTCTAGTCCAGTATTTGGAAATGGTGGACTTTATGATCAGATGCCTGCCGTAACTATTCAGTATATGCATCCCTAGAAAATTTTGTTTGGGCTGTAACTGGACAGAGTAGGGTGGAGGGTACAAGGCCACTGTGTATGTGTGTATTCTCAATTGCCATCCATCTCCTGTTTGCTTTTTCCTCTTCTTTTGTAGCTCTGATGGTTCTCTTGGGAATACTGGATTTTCTGTTTGTCAGCCATGCCTACCACAGCATCCTTACCAGGGGAGCCTCTGTCCAGCTGGTCTTTGGATTTGAGGTGAGGATGTGTGGTTTCTTAAGAGTCATTAAAGTCTCCTTTGATGGAGCCCGTAGACTGCAAAAAGTGTGGGTCATATTAGAATATGTGAACCAGTCTGAGAACACCAGGGTCTGGTGCTGGAGACTCTTCCCATTATGGGCGGTAACTCGGTAGACTCACTGTTTTGTTTGGCGTTGAATCACTCACTGGTTGCCAGATGCGTTTTCATACTTATCATTGGCCAGAAAGGAATTTCATGTAGAACGGGTTGTGTCTCCAGACGGGAGTTTCTGCCCTTCAGGAAGGGCTTAAAGACCTGGCTGGCAGGGAATGTGTGGGGTTCGGGCCAGACGGTCAGCTCGGCTGGCTGGCTCTTTTGGCCCCCACCTCTCTCCCTGTCACCTTTTTAATTTTTTAATCTTTTCAACTTTTAAACCTTTTAATTGTAATCAAAGTTTTAATTGTGCTTTTAACCTTGTAAGAGCCACCCTGAGTCTTTTGATGAGAGCGGAATATAAATGTGATTAATAATAATGATGATGATAAAGTGCACCCATAGCTGTCATAAATGGGTGCATTTATGGCAGTGTTTTGCATGTTTTACTTCTGGTGGGAAGGACCACGTGACTGGCCTGCTCAAGCACATGACTGGCCTGCAATGCAAAAAGCTTGGGAACCCCTGATTTAAAACAACAAGATAAAAATATGTGAGAAAATTATTTAGTCGGTTAAGGTATAAACTTCCAGGTAATTTTTTGGTTTCTAGATAAATTTGCGCTAACTTCTAAGATAGTTGCATTAACAGTTCCATTCTAACTCTTCAGCCACTGCCTGTTGCCTATTCTTACATACGACGGGGAGCTCTAGCAGTGCCAGAAATGGAAAGCATGTGAACCTTCAGAGGTTGCTGAATTCCCAGCTCGCATCCTCTCTAACTATTGGCTGTGCCTGAAACATCTGAAGGCTCTGTTGGGAAGCATTTTAGATTTTTACGGCAAAGACAAAGCCACACGATATCTTCCCAGATTTTTTTCCCAGAGGAAAGTTGCTAATTTTTTCTTACCAGTAAAGTAAGGGCATAATTTAGGAGAGTGGTGCCCAAACTAAGGGCCGGGGGCCGGGTGTGGCCCCCGACGCCAATTCATCCAGCCCACGAAGCCCTCGTCACTCCTGGAAGTGGAAGTAAAGAAATTTCATTTCATTTATTTTGATTTGTATGCCGCCCTAGTCAGTAAAAACTGACTCAGGGCAGCCCACAGAACCCACAAATGTAACATTCCACAAAATCAACAGTATAATCAATGATGTAATACAATATGATACAGTAAAATATAGCGATAGAATACGGGCACATTTTACTTCCGCTTCCAGGAGCGACGAGGGCTTCGTGGGCCGGATGAATCGGTGTCGGGGCCGTACCCGGCCCCCAGGCCTTAGTAACCAGCTCTCTGAACCACATGATTGGCCCATGGCCCGAAAAGTTTGGGCACTCCTGATTTAGGAGAAACACGTTAATGGCTACCTCCTCCAGTCAGTGACCTTGGGGATATCCCTCCCCTCTTCGATGCTTTTTTCCACAGTATGCCATTTTGATGACAATGGTGCTCACAATCTTCATCAAATATATCCTGCACACTATCGATCTGCAGAGCGAAAATCCATGGGACAACAAAGCTGTGTACATGCTCTATACAGAGCTCTTCACAGGTAACGGACTCAACCCAAGGGTGATGCGCTGGTTATGTTGCTTGAGTTTCTACTGTGGTCTCTTGCTGGGCAGGGCATTGTTTTGCCCCGGGGGCCGGGGGGAAGCACAGTTGAAACAACGTGAGCTTCATGCAGCTTCTCCTCTTTGTTTCCCATAAGTTTAACAAGGTACAGACCACAGGTGGCAAACCGTGACACCATCTCCTATTCCTCCCCCTCCAGGTTTCATCAAGGTCCTCTTGTACGTGGCTTTCATGACCATTATGATCAAAGTGCACACCTTCCCGCTCTTTGCCATCCGGCCCATGTATCTCGCTATGAGGTGAGGTTAATGGAAGGGGTTGGTTTTAGTTGCTAAGCGAGGCAACCATTCAGGGAAAATTCTGCTCTTTGAGTGAGTTACTCTCTAAGCGAGGCACTCTTTACGTGACGTTTGACTGTCTTTTAATAGATCTTGAGTAGGCTCAACTTGTCTGTCTCTTCTTTTTGTCCAGGCAGTTCAAGAAAGCTGTGACTGACGCCATCATGTCCCGTCGGGCAATCCGCAACATGAACACCCTGTAAGTATTTTCACCGAAGGTGGGGGAGGAGAGGAAATGGGGCTCCTTTCCAGGTAGTATTGTGGCAGTGTGGGTGAGCGGGAGACTTCTCCAGCTCTTCCAGCAACATTGGTGAAGAAAAAAAGCTAGAGAGGAGTAACAGTAAAACAAAGAAGGAACTGTGGAATGAACTCACCAAGAAGTGCCTTCCTTTTGGCAGTTTTGCATCTGGTCTAGCCACAGAAGAAGAAGAAAAGCCAGAGTAACAATTCATATTGTAAGGAGGTGTTTTCTGCCACATCTGTTGTGGACTGCTCTATCCGTTGTCCTCCCCCAGTGAATGTTGTATCAACTTCTGTTACTTTGAGGTTTTCCCTTTTTTGCTTCCCCAGGTACCCTGATGCCACTCCGGAAGAGCTGCACGCCATGGACAACGTGTGCATCATTTGCCGGGAAGAGATGGTGACGGGAGCAAAACGCCTTCCTTGCAATCACATATTCCACACCAGGTGGGGAGAACCTGAGGTGTGTTTGGGGGGGGGGGGAAGCCAGGGCGTTTACGACAACCACGGGTCCATTGACGGCAGCATTTTGCACGTGCACGGGTGTGTTTCACTTTCGCTTCCGGGTGGGAGAAACACTACGACTGGCCTGTAGCCTGAAAAGATTGAGAACCCTTACCCTATATGGTGGTGAAACTTTATTGGATGTCCTTGAGCCAGCCATGCACACTTTTAAGACTGACCGACCTCATGGGGATATTGGGAAGAGGAGTGACACATTTGCCACCTTGAGCTCATTAAGGGACAGGTGGGATATTAACACAATAAACAAATGTTAGCTACTAACCTGTCTGTCCTCCACAGACCAGTCATGGGCAAAGGGTGGCTTTCTGTAGCCCAACAGGTAAGCGTTTGGCTACATCTCCCATCAGTGCTCAGAATGGCCTCTGTTGACATTGGCTGGCATGAATTGTGGTCCACCGGCCTCTGGAGGGCCATACCTGGCGTGGCAGTGCTCTTGTTTCTCCTGCTCTTCTTTTTTTTCTGCCTTGGTATTGTCGTGAAAGGGACTTTACCCTTGAGTAAGCCCTTTCATGCTTCCTGGCTGAACAACTCAGGCCTCTAGATTAGTGTGAAGAAGGTGGCGTTGAGCCAAGTAATCACTCCAAGCCTCTTTGGGTATTTTAAGAAGTATATTGAGATCAAAGTAAAACACAGAACCAAGTCCAAGCAAAAGTTCAAAAAGCAATTCAAAGTAAAGAAAGTTGCTCTCCAGGAAAAGTTTAAAAGTGGGGCTAAAGCGACTACATGATAGCAGTCCAAAGTCCAAGTGAGTCTCTCTCTGGCTCCCCACCTTCCGGGTTTTTATCTCCTCCCTCCTAGGTCCACCTTCTTGCCACCCCCTTAAAGGAGTCCAAACAATGATCTTACAAGATGACACGTCCATCACACTTTAGGATTCGTTTCTCACCACTCACCAGGCGAACATGTTTACATTCCAATGCAGTTGGTATGTAGGAACGTGTCCTCCCCCCCTTATTTGAAATCTCCATCTTGGATGGGCCAAAAGCACACCGTAATTCAGTGGGCAAAAAGGTCATGAAAAATATAATGATTTTTGTGACAATATAACCCTGTTAGAATTTGCCATAGAAATGAGGGAATCGACAAAGGCCCGGAGCTTCCCATAGCGATACTCTGGCTCTTATCGAGGGACTGTGGTTCAAAAAGGTGGACTAGAGGAAGGCTTCATCAAACTTTTCTCTCCAGGTGTGTTCTTGGACTTCAATTCCCAGAAGCCCTGGTCAGCAAGTGTGCTGACTTGCGTTTCTGGGAATTGATGTCCAAGAACACCTGGAGAGTCTTGTTTGAGGAACCCTGGACTAGTCTCATCTTTTTGAACCACTGTGAGGTTACAGCTAGAGCACGGAGATCCAGGTTCTCTTACCAGCTGCCTCGTGAAATGTCCATGCGCATCGGGCTTTCTCTTATCCTGGCTTACTTCAAAGGTGGTGTGGATATCGTGAAGGTGAACATGGTGTTGACTTGACTAGCAGAGACATGTTGTAAAGCCTCTGCGCATGAGGTTTACTCCCACGGTGAGTTCCTCTCCTCTTTCTTAGCTGCCTGCGGTCATGGTTCCAACGTCAGCAAACCTGTCCTACTTGCCGGATGGATGTTCTCCGTGCCTCCATCCCCGCTCAGTCTCAGACGCCCCCCGAGCAGCAGGAGGGGGGGCAGCAGCAACCGCCGCCACACCAGACCCCGTTGATCCCCCAGCCACCAAACTGTGAGTCTGCTTTGTGAGTAACTACGCAAGTCATTTCAAACTGGTTTCCAATCAATTACATTTGGTTGCTTCTGCCACCAGGAAAATCCCTGAGCAAACACATTCAGTCTCCTTCCCCCACATTAGCAGAAGATTAACATTTTTAGTGGTACTGCAGTGGCTCAAGTGGCTAAGACGCTGGCTGGAAGGCGGGAGGTCAGCAGTTCGGTTCCCAAGTACTGCAGGACGAAATGAGCTCCTGTCTCTGTCCTAGCTCCTGCCAGCCTAGCAGTTCGAAAGCAAGAAATTGCAAGGAGAGAAATAGGGACCACTTTAGTGGGAAGGTAAACGGCATTCCGTGCACTCCGGCATCTAGTCATGCCTGCCACATGACCACGGAAACATCTGCAGAAGCAGACAGCGCTGGCTCTTTGGCATTGAAACAGATGAGCACTGAACCCTAGAGTCGGATACGACTAGCTTTCAAGCAAGGGAAACCTTTACCTTTTAGGATACTTGAAATGCCACCGTATTTTCAGGAATAGTTCAACCGTTCCTAGAAGCTGGCAGAATTAAAGTGCCGGGTGGGGTGGGTGGGTGGCAGAATATTGTGTCACTTTACAGGTCAATCAGTCTAAAGATTTTAAGACTAACCTCTCTTTCAGAAACAGCTGTTAGTATTTCCATTATATCATAAATATCTCTCGCTTAGGAATAGAGAAAAGGGGGGGGGTGTCACCATTTAAAATACTGTCAGAGGGAATATTAAAAAAACATAAATCAATATTAAAACCACAATTGAGGACAGTTTTAAAAAATGCTTTCAATAGATGCATCAGGCCTCAAAATCCCACCCATTACTTAAAAGCTTGCTTGTACAGGAAATGTGCTACTCCGCTGTTCAATCCTTCATGTCTCATTTCATGTGTGCCACAGGAGATGGCTCCATGATCCTAGTGTGGGGGTCACTTCATGGCAAGCTGGGATCCCACCTTAAACAAATTCACGCCAGTGGCATTCTTCCTGCTCCAGGAAAAAAATGCATTCTCAGATACGATTTGCAGTCAACAACGAGAGAGAGTACACACAGGGCATCTGCCTACCACAAATTGCTCTACCAGTGCCAATTAAAAGTGTTACAATTAACGTTTTATGTAAAGTCTTTATTCTCTTTAGTTGCTTGATTTCCCCACATACCCACTTGAAAGAATGCTTTGGTGTCCAGGAAGTTGGTCTGTTTTTCTCATATCATGCTGAAATTGCTGTGGACTTTAAAACTACACCCTCCCGTAGCAGAGGGGCCCAGAATCTGCTTTGTCTTTCATTATTTCCTGCAGTTCCCCAAGGCATCCTGCCCCCCTTTCCGCCAGGGATGTTTCCACTGTGGCCCCCCATGGCTCCATTCCCGCCAGTGCCACCAAACAACGCAGACGGCGCTTCAGCAGCCCCTCCTTCCACATCGGGAATGCCGACAGCAGGTAAGCAAAGGTGCTCTGCTGTGGATTGTTTCTTTGGCTGGGGTGCCCAGATTTTTCAGATTGCAGGCCGGTCACATGGTTCAAGGGGCGAGGGCTTTGTGGGCCGGATGAATTGGCATCGATGGCCTTCCAGAATCTGGGATTTGAGAATGCGATTTCCCACAGCAGTGGAAGTGGAATCAGAATGTCTTGATTTTGCTCTCAATCTGTCCCATAGTTGTTACTTCCGTGTCTTCTGCAGGTACTACAAGACCCAGCAGTGCTTCAGCCTCTGATGCTGCTGCTTCAACTGGAACTGTGCCTGGTTTCCCCTTTCCTCCCACTTGGATGGGAATTCCCTTCCCGCCTCTCTTTGGTAAGTCTTGGAGAGAGGTCCGAGAGTTAGTGTATTTAGATGTAATTGTTCATTTTATTTTGGTTTTAATTGTCATTATTCATCATGACGTCAGAACAGGGATCTGTCAAGTTTCCTATTATTCTGCTGCTTGCTGTTGAGGAAGGGGAGTGACAAATGGAAAAAGTCCTGTCAAATGCTTCTAAAATGCCCTTTATTTATTTAATTTATTACTTATTTATTATTCAAGTAATGCTTTTATCTTCTTTTGCCTTGAGCAGAAGAGGCTCAAAGTCCCGCTCTTTTGCTTGGTCATGAAACGCCTAGATTGGAATGACCGGTCCTAGGGCGAATGGGAGCATAAGCGTGCTTCTTAGCAAGTCAGAGTACAGTCCCACAGAAGAGAGGCTACTGGTCTATCCAGCATCCCATTCTCTGTCTGTTGCAGCCATTAAACCAGGGGTGCCCAAACATTTCTGGCTGTCGGCCGGTCACGTGGTTCTGGGAGCTGGGCACTATGGCCTGGGGGCCGGATCTGGTTAATTCACCTGGCCCATGAAGCCCTCAAATGAGCTCCCGTCTCTGCCCCAGCTCCTGACAACCTAGCCGTTCAAAAGCAGGAAATTGCAAGTACAGTAATACCTCATATAACATTAGTATCGAATAACACTAAAATCGCATAACATTAAGGAATCTGGGGGGAAGAATTGCATCAGATAACATTAAGATCCTATGGGATGCTTCAGATAACAACTGCTAAAGCCTGTGTGGTTACAATGTATCTCTATGGATCCCATAGAGGATCAGATAACACTAAAAATCATATAACACCAAGACTTGTGGAACCAGGTTTTAGTGTTATATGAGGTTTTACTGTACAGTCATACCTCACATAACGAATTTAATTCGTTCTGCGAGGTTGCTCGCTATGTGAAAAATTCGCTATGCGAGTCTGATTCACATAACAAATTTTTTGCTATGCGAGTCGAACTTCTCCCTGTGGAAAAACTCACATAACGAGCGTTTCTATGGGGGAAACTCGCATAGCGAAAAAATTCGTTATGCGAGTTTTCCCCATAGAAATGCTCGTTATGCGAGTTTTTCCATAGGAAATTGCATTACAGTAATACCTCATATAACATTAGTATCGAATAACACTAAAATCGCATAACATTAAGGAATCTGGGGGGAAGAATTGCATCAGATAACATTAAGATCCTATGGGATGCTTCAGATAACAACCGCTAAAGCCTGTGTGGTTACAATGTATCTCTATGGATCCCATAGAGGATCAGCTAACACTAAAAATCATATAACACCAAGACTTGTGGAACCAGGTTTTAGTGTTATATGAGGTTTTACTTGTACGTAAATCAGGACATTTATGTAAATCGGAACATGGTTTTAGCACAAAATCATTATGTAAGTCAAGTTTTACATAAGTTGGGGTTTTGCTGAACCACTTCAGTGGGAAGGTAAACAGCGCTCATGCATTCCGGCATCTAGTCATGCCTGCCATGTGACCATGGAAACGCCTGCAAACGCAGACAGCACTGGCTCTTGGGCTGTAAACGGAGTTGAGCACTGAACCCTAGGATCAGATGTGACTGGCTTTTGAGCAAGGGAGACCTTTACCTAATCCATACATGATAAAGTGAGAGTGTTAAGCCTGCTGCCTTCTGCCGTCACTTTTAGCATGCAAAAGCAATAGTCTGACCAGGTGTATCAAGTTGGTCTTTTCTTATGTGAAGCCAAGACCACATGGAAATCTGCCTGGAGTCATCAGTTTCTCCCTCCTAGACCAGTGGTTCCCAACAAGGGGTACACAGCCCACAGGTAGACTTCAATTCCCAGAAGCCTAAGTCAGTACATTGGCTGATCAGTGCTTTGGGGAAATGACTGAGGCTTCTGGGAATTGAAGTCCAAACACCAGCATTTGGGAAACACTGTCCTAGGCATTTCCTTTCATGTGTCAAAAGCAGTGACAGAAGGATTGCATCTGCTTACATCAGGGGTGCCCAAACTATGGCTGGATATGTGCCCCGAAGTCAATTCATCCGGCCCACAAAGCCCTTAGTCGCTCCAGGAAGCTGAAGCAAAACACATCTGTACGGGCGCATTTTGCTTCTGGGAGCGATGAGAGCTTCATGGGCTGGATCATTTGGCGTTGGGGGCTGGATCTGCCCCACAGGCCATAGTGACTGCCCCCCCCCCCCGAACCACGTGACTAGACCGCAGCTCTAAAAGCTTGGCCACCCCTGTTTTACATGCTGAATAGGAATGAGGATTTCCACTTACAGACGGTGTTCTCTTTTCTCCTCTATCCAAAGGTTTTCCTCCTATGCCGGTACCTCCTTCTGGGTTTGCAGGCCTGACGGAAGAAGAGCTGCGGGCCATGGAAGGCCACGAACGGCAGCACTTGGAGGCACGGCTCCAGTGCTTGCAAAACATCCACACCCTTCTCGACGCGGCCATGCTGCAGATTAACCAGTACCTCACTGTGTTGGCGACCATTGGGTATGTGAACTGCTTCCCAGTACATAACATTTTTGACATAAAAACTGATTTTACATAAAACCCTATGGACTTTTTACATCAGTTTGGACGCCCCTGCTCTAATGGGTCTAGGGTTGCCTATATTGCTTCTCACTGTTATGACATTGTCGGGAATTGGGTCAAACTGAGAAGACTCTGGCTGGCTCAAGGTCACAGAGAAATGTTCAGCACTCCATTGAAGCTAGAATGTTGCATCTCTTCATTGCAGCCCAGCATGCTCGCCAGTCTTATGTGTCCTTCTCACTGGGTGGGCCCCTCTGTCTCTTGCAGGACATCCCGACCTGCACAGCCACCAAGCGCTTCGACCGCTTCGCCGTCTTCGGAAACTGCTGGTTCTAGCCCTGATCCTGGCACCATGACCTTCCAAAATGCCAACACTACCTCTTCAGCAGCAGCAGCAGCAACAACAGAGGCAGGTGTGTCAGGTAAGACAGGTACTCAAAAGTCTGCTTGTCCAATAAGAAGTCCATTTGTAGGGGCAGTGTTTCCTGTCCGTCCGTCCCCCAATTAGGTTGACCAACTATCACTGCTGGTATTAGTAGCAGGTGGAATTGCATTGGATAAATTAGAGCATGGGTTTGTTTGTTTATTTATTTATTTATTTATCTATCACATGTATATCCCGCCCTCATCCAAAGACTCAGGGCGGCTTACAAAACTGAAAAAAAAAAAAAAAACCCACACACTTAAAACACATTTAAATGCATTAAAAGTTGTAAAAAGTTAAAAGATTAAAAAGTTTTAAAAAGTAACAGGGAGGGGGGGGGGTCAAAAGAGCCAGACGGCCGAACTGACCATCTGGCCAGCACCCCGCCAGCCAGGTCTTTACCGAGGTTCTCAACCTCCGGCCCATGGCACCCCTTCATGTGGCCCGCCACCCCCGCTCCCGGTGTCGCTGCTGGAAGCAGCGGAAACAGCTACATCTGCATTTACGAGTGTCATACATGTGTTTACGACAACTGTAGATGCGCCCGTGGCTGTCATAGGCGCGTTTATGACAGCCGTGAACGCACCCTCGGTTGTCATAAATGCATTTACAACCAGCCGGGGGACACGTTTTATGGCAGCATTTACGGCGGAGTAGCCACCAGTCCAGCCTGCTCAACTGCCTGAGGAAGCGTGGCCCGGCCCGTGGCTTGAAAAGGTTGAGAACCCCTGAATTAAGAGAGCTGAGATTTATTTGTTATAGATATTTTAAAAGAATAAACATGTTATTCTGTGTGGCAAAATGTCAGTCATGATACAAGACAAGCTCAGAAGATCCGGATGAAAATAGAACTCTCATATTAAATCTGGTTTTTCTGAATCAGCCTTTCAATACTAAAAAAAACCCCGGGGGCCCAGAAAGTTGCTACTGATATTCGGGTGAACAGCAATTCTTTCTTATTCTGTTCTATATCAATTCCATCTATTTTCCCCACTATCACGATTTTTTCACTTAATTTCAGTTCAGACAATTGATTGCAAAGGGATGGAGAAACAAATTTGACACAGGGATACATAGATGGTAGAAAGAAGTGTGGCAATTAGCCTTAAATGACAAACTAACATGTGAAATGAAACTAAAGAAAGGTATAATTGTGCAAAATAAGTTTTGGGAAATATGAGAGCCCTATGTGGAATATGCATTAAAAAATGATAAAGAGATTATAAGCCAGCGCCCGAAACGATTAAATTCTGGGAAAGTTGAATATAAACTAAAATGGTAATGCACATTCCAAACTTTGTGCAGCACAGGGCAATGTGACTGTAGTTTGTATTAAAAGGTAAAGGAGGTTTTAGAGGTGATTTAAGAAGTAGGAAATTAACGTACAAATTTTTAATAGGAAAAATTTGACATATGTACCAAAAAGAAATACGGTGACATTTAGTGGCCTTTTCTGGTAGCGCAATGTGTTTTCGACATACAGATTTTCTGACATACAAATAACCTCCTGGAACGGAAAAAAATTTGTATGTAGATGTTTTACTGTAGTTAAAATAAGTTTTTAATCATGAAGGATAGCCAAACAACTGAGGTTGTTATTTTTTTGTTCGTATGTCTTGAAGTCCCCCCCCGCCCCCGTTTCTACATGTTATGATGTTTTTTACTTGTATGTTTATGATTAAAATTTAATAAAATTATATTTAAAAAAGGAAAGAATAATAAAATAAAGTGGATGCTAAGGAGACTTGTCCTGTGACTCTTTTTTTTTTTTTTGGTACCACTTGAGAGTGATTCTCATTTCTGTGGTTTCAGGTCCGCGCATCGTGGCAGGTGCCGAGGGCTACACAGAGTCATCTGAGAGCAAGCAGGATGGAGAGAACTCTTTAGAGGAGGAACCGGACACGGCTGAGCTCCGCAGGCGCCGGCTTCAGAAACTCGAACTGCCCTCTGGCTCTTCCCATTGATGTCCCTGGGGTCCCCTCTTTGACCCACCCTGTGCCTGAGTTAATTGTCCAACGGGTTTTCTCTTCACTTCCGATAAAGAAAAGCAACGTGCAGTGGGAGCAAAAGGGGCGGAAACGGACGAGGCCTGGATGTCTTAACTTGCGCTATCAAGTGCCGACGGAGACAAGGCTGTTTTGGGAGGCACATTTCGGCAGGAAGGGCGGGGGAGAGGGGGTTATGTTTAGGACCGACTCCGCCTTGGGTTTATGCCATGAAGAAAATGCAACTGTCCATCATCCTTCAGTTGGTCTCCGGCCTGCCACACTAAAACATGGTCACGCTACTGCCTGCCATTTCTCACTGTCAGCTGGGTGGACTTCTACTCCAGAGTAGCGGTTTGTTCAGCAGGGAGGTAATCTTCTTTCTCTTTTGATACCATCTACAAAACTAAAGTAAGTTGAGAGAATACGGCTGCGAGAGTGGTGGTCTGTGGCTTCAACATGTCACTGATTTCCTTTCATTTGGTTTCTCCTCCTTTTCTGATTACAGGGATATTTGCATTTTTTTAAACTGCCCTTTCCAAGCATAGTAACAGTATTCATAATCGGGATGGCGGAACACGAGGTGTTAAATTTTAATTATCTTTTTGGGTGGGCGGAATAAACAGCTTTCTCTGGATCATTTTATAGGACGGGATTGGCCACGTTTTTCAGGCCGTGGGCCGTTCACGTGGTTCAGCAGGCCGTTCACGTAGTTCCTCCCACAGGATGTGGAAGTAAATCGTCCTTGCGCAAAACGCTGCCATAAATGCACTCGTGGCTGCCATAAACACGTTTACGACTGCCGCGGGCGCATATACGGCAGCATTTTGCGCATGCATGGGCCTGTTTTACTTCCGGGAGTGGCAAGGGAGGCGTGGGCCGGATGATTTGCTGTGGTTTGGCCACCCCTGTTAGAGCAAGTTACAGTAATACCTCAGATAACATTAGTATCGAATAACACTAAAATCGCATAACATTAAGGAATCTGGGGGGAAGAATTGCATCGGATAACATTAAGATCCTATGAGATGCATCGGATAACAACCGCTAAAGCCTGTGTGGTTACAATGTATCTCTATGGATCCCATAGGATTTTAACATGCATCGGATAACACTAAAAATCGTATAACACCAAGACTTGTGGAACCAGGTTTTAGTGTTATCTGAGGTTTTACTGTACCTTGAAAACGAGAGGTTTCAAAGCCTTACAGTTCGTTAGTTTCCCCTCCGTTGAGATCTTCTGGACTCATCTTGCATGTCAACACAGTTTATATGCTGAGTTTTCTATGGCCCATCTCCTTACATCAGTGGTGGCGAACCTTGGCACTCCAGATGTTCTTGGACTTCAATTCCCAGAAGCCCTGATCAGCAGGAGTGGTGACTTGGGCTTCTGGGAATTGAAGTCCAAGAGCACCTGGAGTTCCGAGGTTCGCCATCACTGGCTGTGTATGCCGCATAGTAACCTTGGGGCTGGACCTTCCTTGGATCGTAGAACAAAAAAAGGGAACCAGACTGATGGGGCTGTGGAGTCGGCTTGATCTGATTCAGGAGAGTGATGTGATGTGGCATCCAGCCTTTACCGAACAGCCACTTCCTGGGTTCCAGGAAGATCACAGGCTGGATTGAGATTTCACTACCTTGCAGCTGTATCTGTGGGCTTTAGTTTGCAGCCTAGCACCACCAACGAAGGTTCCTCCAGCAAAGAGCATACACCCGTCGTCCTGTTTTTCACTAGAACCCTGGCCATCATGTATTCGCAGTAGGTGGTATCCAGTGTTCTCTGTTCTGCCATTGTCCTCTAAGCCAGGGCTCCCCAACCTTTGCGTTTGGGACTTCAATTCCCAGAAGCCTCAGTCAGTACGTTGGCTGATCAGTGCTTTGGGGAATTGACTTGGGCTTCTGGGAATTGAAGTCCAAAACCCAAAGGTTGGGGAATGCTGCTCTAAGCCTTCTGGACTTCCATTACTCCAGCTGTGTTTGATTATTATTCTTTGCAACATCTGTTCAGTCTGCTTCAGAAACCAGCGGCTCTCCTTTGAAAATTCTTGCAACACTTTCCCCGTCATCTTACCAAGATAAGGAATTGGTAACACAACGCTTGGTTTTGACTTGGTTTCTGGTGTAGCAACTTCTAACTCTTCCTCGTGTGTTCCACAGCAAGTGTTTTGTCACTGATACATCCAGCAGCTTTGAAACCGTGCCAGTGGGAGGGGTTTCCATGTGTGAGCAAGCTTTGTAGCCTCTATGCTTCCACCAAGCAGCCCCAGCATCAGAGATGCAGATTATCTGAGAAGAACCACTGAAGTCATAACGAGGGTTGGCAAAATAAAAGCCCCAGAGAAGAATGACAGATCTGTTTTAATCTCATCCATAGTGGGGATATTCTCTGGTATACCTTTACTTTCTTAAATGGCTGAGAAACAGTGCCGGTGTGTTTATAGCAAGGGTGCCCATACTATGGCCCATAGGCCGGATCTACCCCATGACACCAATTCATCTGGACCACGGCACCCTCATTGCTCAAAACACACCCGTAAGCCTGCCTTGCTTCCGAGAGCAACGAGGGTGGCGTGGACCAGATGAATTGGTGTCAAGGCCGGATCCGGCCCACAGGCCATAGTTTGGACACTCCTGGTTTATAGACTGCTCAGTGCTGGTGTCGGAGGTCCTTTTTGCACTTGCACACAGTATCATGGCGTTCCAGACAGTTGATTCGTTGAGAGGGGTTCCCAACCCAGGGGCTGGCCCCGGCCCATGACGCCATCCCATCCGGCCCGTCGCTGTCTCCACCGCATCTGGAAAGTGGAAGCGGGCACGTTTATGTCAGCCGTAAGACGTGCATGCGCAAAAGTGCGGCTGTCGTAAATGCAGAAAGGGGGTGCATTTATGACAGCTGTAAATGTGCCCTCTTCCCGGGGGCATGGTCTGGCCCACTCAGCTGTCTGGGGGCGGGGTCAGGCCTGCGACGTAAAAAGGTTGACCATCCCTGAGTTAAGAATTCAGAGCATTACCCTGTCCTGTATAGTTAAAAGGTAAACACTCCATATTCTCCCTGCAATGGCGTTCTTCCTTTTGCTCTTTCTACAGAAGTCTGCCATAACTTGCCATTAACATGCTTCCCAGGCTTGATGCATATGTTTCACCTTGAGCATATGAATTGTTTAGACACAAACCACTCCTCCCCTCCCCCCCAGGCAAACTGGACGTGTTTTTCTAAGTCCAGACTGGTTGTGGAGTCCTTTTTAGGCATATAATTTAAGACAGGTTAGTGAAGTGTGAATTGCAGTATTCTTGCCCTGAAGCAGTGAAAAGAGCTAAAAAATTTAAACTGGAGTAGAGTAGAAAGTGAAAGAACACAGCTGGGATTTGAAGTATTGATTTCAATAAAAGACTTTGATCAAGGGTTTTACTACGTCTTATCTTCCCTGGTTACGGAAGGGCCTCATTTATGTTCTCTCTCTTCTCCAACAATCTTACAAGATAATTAGGACGGATGCCTAGGAGGTAGTTAGGCCAGGTAATGGATCTGGGGTCCCCAAACTTTTCATGCCATGCGCTGCTCTCATAGTTCTGCCTGCCATAAGAACACCCGCAGGCTGTCATAAACACATTTGCAGCGGCCAGAGGCGCATTTACGCAGGCATGGGTGCCCTTTACGCCCACTTCCAGGAATGACGAGGGCGGTGGGCCAGATGAAATGGTTCCCGTGGGCCATAATTTGGCCACCCCCATAACGGGTGATATAAATCTTACCATGTGAGGTGCATATATGGATTAATCTGGAGGAATATCAGAAAAGGTAATTTATGTAGGTATCGTTTTCTTTATATCTAACCTGATTGGGTAAATTTCACTTTTCGGCAGGTGACCTGGATATCTGTGTCTGGTACGTGTAATGCCAAATACGTGAAATGAGTTCTTCAGTTAAATGCTAACTGCAAGGATAATGAATAGTTTGTTTGGCAAGATGTAAGTGTTGTCTGCATGCTCTGATGCAGGGCTGACGATATCCTGCCCCTACTAGACCGTAGCTCTCATTAGTCAGGCAATATAATCTTTAGAAACATGATGGGTCATAATCTGTCAACATCTGGAAGAAACATCCTCCTTCCTTGCATTACCAGAAAGCAGTAAAAACATTTGCAAACAAAATCCCCAGTCATGGGTACATAAATACAATGGAAAACATCAGCTGATATAATTTGCCTTAATGCAATAGTTTAATAAACGGATCAGCTTTATCATGTGTGTCGGAACCAAAACATGAGATCAAACACAGTGGAACTCGGTATAATGAACACCTCGTATAACGAAAAATTTGTATGATGAAGAGGATTTGCGCTAACCGATATACCCTGTATAACAAATTTTTCCGTTATCCGAAGCAATGCATCTCTATGGGGAAAATCGTACAACGAACATCCCTATGGGATGCTTCGTACAACAAAAATTTTTCATTCTCTGATTCCCCCCCCCCCCATTTTCATTGTACGATGCATCCCATCACTTCTATAGTTACCAAGTGGCTGGAAGGCGGGAGGCCAGCGGTTCGATTCCCGAGTACTGCAGGACGGCATGAGCTCCCGTCTTTGCCCCAGCTCCTGCCGACCGAGCAGTTCGAAAGCAAGAAATTGCAAATAGATAAATAGGGGCCACACTTCAAGCGACAAGGTAAACAGTGTTCCATGCGCTCCTATTAAGGCCTGTGGGATCCTTGGCTCGCCAGATATTTTGGGCTACAGTTTCTGCCATTGATTTTTCATGCACAAACCTGTTGGAAGTTGCAGACCAAAACTTTCGGGAGGGGGTCAAATGTTTTCTCCCTTTTCAGATGGAAGCTATTCTAACAGAGGAGAATGGAGGTTTGCTGCCTGGCCGTCTGCAAATGTGAATCTGTTGAGATTATTTTCCCTTGTTTGTCGAGACACAATTTTGTGACGCTTTCCGCCTGCCACACATCTCAGTGGCAGTTCCTTCACTCCATAAGTGATGTTTCTAAAAGCAGATTGATTGTCTTTCGCCCATGCAGGGGCATGCTGGCGACGCTAAAAGGGCGCCGGACAGGGAGGGAGAGGGCAGCGCATCTGGGGGTACTGCATGACAACATGGATTGTAGCCGCCAGGTGACATACTCCTGCCCACCTCTAGGGGGGGCAGTCACTGGGGTGCACTGGGACTTATCCCGGCGTCCCAAATGCCCAGCAACGGCCCATACCCATGCCTCTTCGGTTATTTATTGTCTTTGCAAAGTGAAATTTAGGCCTTTTTAATGTTCTGGTTTTCTAACAAAAGGGAAGCAAGCAGTGAAATTGCAAATCCCTCCCGGTCTAACATTTCTGCTTCCCCCCAATATGACTCTAATCTTTGTGTGAAAGAGAGAGAAAAATGTGTTTTATAAACACTGCCACTTGCACATAGAAAACTTTCTAACGCCACAGCTTGTTTATACCTCTTTATGAAAAAGTGAATATTTTTTAAAAATTGTCAAAAGACCTTGCTTTAATTTTTGGTATTTAGATCAAAATCTGTTGAACGCCACCCATTTTTGTTGTCGCCATTGAATCCGGCTGCTTTACAGGTCGATATTGAAAAGTGAAACAGCCCCAGCTAAACAATGTCTATGGCTTCTAATTTCCTGTTCAGCTCCATTTTACACATGGAGGTTTAGGATAATTATTTAATTCTTTGTAAATATTGTATAATTTTTAATAGCTTCAACTGTGTATATATGGCAAATAAAACTTGCATTTAAGACAGTGTTGTGTTAAAATGTTTCTCTGCAATTGTTGAAATGGTGCTACCTCAACAGAAAACTTCACCTGCCTTCAAATCACAAATGTCTCCAATATTACACTTACCCATATATACTCAACTATAAGTCGTTCCGAATATAAGTCGAGGTACCTAACTTTGACCTCTAAAACTAGGAAAATAGATTGACCCAAGTATAAGTCAGGGGTGGAAAATGCAGTAGCTGCTAGTAAGTTTCAATAATTAAAATACATGACAATACAGTAAAATTAATTAATTTAGAGATTTGTGTGGGTGTGTTTTTGAGTGTTTACGTTGACCCGAGTATAAGTCAAGTCCCATTTTTGGACCTCATTTTGAGAGCTAAAAAACCCGACTTATACTCAAGTATATACGGTATTTTAAAACAGTCTAACATTGATCTATTATCTACATGCTGTGTCTATCAAAAGACCCAAAGGACTATTTTCACAAGCTCTCCCTCCAAACATATTGTATGCTGCCGTTTTCCAAGCAGCCCAGTCAGTTAAAAACAGAACAATCTCAAAAATACCATAAATTATAAAAGTAAAATATAGGTACAAAGTTAGAATACAACAAGAATCTCTGATGTTGCATTTGTAGACTAAGAGAAGGCATTTGACAGAGTTGAAAGGAAACTGCTATGGCAAGCATTGGGCCAATATGGAGTAAGTGAACATTTTATCAGATGTAAAAGCTTATATACTGGCTGCAGAAGTGTCGTTAGAACAAATTAAGGACTATTGGAACCTTTTGCAGTGACGTTTGAAGTGAGGCAGGCTGATTTCATATTTTCTTCAATTTTAGCTGCTGTCTAGGACACCGCCAACAGGAGATAAAATATCAGGAAGCCAGATTTTGGCTGCTTAATGGGCAAATGTCTTTACTATCAAACTTAAGTCGTTACTGTATTTGAATCTAATACATAAATAGCATTAAATTGTGACATGCAGATCTATGGCTCCACAACTTAACTTGCTACTTTGGTTTTGGACTAAGTGGCTAAGACGCTGAAAGCAAGGCGGGGAGGTCAGCAGTTCGATTCCCAAGTACTGCAGGACGGAATGAGCTCCCGTCTCTGTCCCAGCTCCTGCCAACCTAGCAGTTTGAAAGCAACAGATTGCAAGTAGATAAATAGGGACCATTTTGGTGGGAAGGTGAACAGCGTTCCGTGCGCTCCGGTGTCTAGTCATGCCTGCCACATGACCACGACAACGTCTGCAGAAGGAAACAGCGCTGGCTTTTCGGCTTTAAAACGGAGGTGAGCACCAAACCCTAGAGTCAGATACGACTGGCTTTCGAGCGAGGGAAACCTTTGCCTAGACTGCAAAATGTATACAGTACTGTACTATCAAATTATCAACATAATTATTTCTTTATTAAGACCAGCAACCAAATCACAGAAAAAGCAGAAAGATTTAAATGATTTTACAAGGGGAAAAGATATCAAATCACAAAAACAATGACCCATGAAGCAAGGAGGGAGACTCCAGCATAAGCCATGTGAACATAATGGGGGAAAAAACAAAAAGGTGAGGGAAATGATTTCAGACTTAAACTGATTTTTTTCCCGTTGTGCCTTTGGATGATTGGAAAGGAATCATGGCATTAATGCGGAGAGGGAGTCAAAACTGTTGTTTTGGACCTGTTTCCACATGAAAAATTCTTACAATCTACTTTTAGAAGAAAAGGAAGTTGTATGCACTGTACAATGTTAGCAGTTTAACACCACTTTAACTGCCTGCTGCAAGTAAGGGACTCGGAGGTGTGTAGTTTGGGGAGGAACATAGAATTTCTCTGCTCTAATCGCTTTTCTTGAAATACAACAGGGAATTCTATGTTTCTTACCAAACTATGGACCTTGGGATTCCACCAAACAGAACCACAGCCATTTCAGTGGTGTTAAAGTGGCATAATTCCATTGTGCATGTACACTCATGGACCTCATTGGTGCAAATTCATGTGGAAGCACCATGGTCCATCTCGGCTGTGCAGCTCATCTTCAACAACTCCGTCTTGTTCAGCCATGGTCGGGACCACACTTGGAATTCACAAATTAATTTCTGCATGGGAATAGAGAGACAAAAATCGGATAAGGACAATTAGAGTTTACATCAAATATGGATTCTTGCATGTATGTCGGGGAGGAAAAGACCAGTTAGAAATTTAGTCACTTGCTTCTGGATACAAAAGTCAACCTCCACCGAATCTTGGTAACCCTCCTGGACCACGACCACAATTCAATGGGTGGCTTCACACATAAATGGTGTGCTGAATGCTGTCATTTTCTAAAGCGGCCTTGATTTTAAATCTATGGTTGGCAAATCTTCATTAGAGATGTTGGCTTGTTTAAACCAAAGTTTGTCTTTACATCTGATCCCTAGCTTGTCCCTGTTTTTTTGTTCTCTGTCTGCCTGGCTTGAAACATACGTTGACAAAAAGGGGCAGGAAAGAAAAAGGCCAGAAATGGACTATCATAGTTTGTTTGACACCTACAAAGATCATAGTTTGTTTGACACCTACAAAACAATCCATAGATAAAAGCAACAAACGACACATTGGCCCACGATAGGCATCACACACCCTTTAAGGTTTGTTTTGAAAACAGAAGACATTCTTCTCAATAAATTAAGCAACTAATCCCCCCCCCACACACACACACTTTCGGGACATTGTTTGAGCACAATGGCTCTCAGCAAAATGGGAGAGACACAATGAGAGGCATCTGAAGACCCATAAATTGCCGGAAGGCTGGAGGTCAGTGGTTTGATTCCCGAGTACTGCAGGGCGGAGTGAGCTCCCATCTCTGTCCCAGCTCCTGCCAAGTTAGCAGTTTGGATGCAAGAAATTGCAAGTAGATAAATGGGGACCACTTCGGTGGGAAGGTAAACAGCACTCGGTGTGCTCCGATGTCTAGTCATTCCTGCCACATGACCACGGAAACGCCTGCAGAAGGTTGGCTCTTCGGCTTTGAAACAAAGATGAGCACTGAACCCTAGAGTCGGATACGACTGGCTTTTGAGCAAGGGAAACCTTTATTTTTACATTTAGTCCTGCTTGGGGAAACCAAATCCACAGCTGTGACCTCCCCATGGATGCTCCACCCTGAGCCACAGAACTGTGCTACCGGATGTGGTCAATTACCAAAGGCAGAGCATTGCATAAGCCCTGGTAGGAATGTTCTGAGCCGCTCCTTCCTGTACATAAGGATTAGTCAGTGTAAGAATTTAAGGAGGAAGCTTTTGTGGTTTGAGGAAGTGATTGGCCTCTTCTCTGTCATTCCAATTTAAGGTGATTAAAACAAGTGGCTTGTGACAGAGAGAAGAGTCGTCACTGGCCAACTCCTGTTGAGTCCCAAATAACAACCGCTTCCAGGAGCGACTAGGGCTTTGTGGGCTTGATGAACTGGCATCGGGGGGGGGGGGGAGGGGGGCAGGGCCAGATCTGGCTGCCAAGCCATAGTGACCATCCCCCATTGCAAGTAGATAAATAGGGACCACTTTGATAGGAAGGGAAACAGCGTTCCGTGCGCCCCAGTGTCTAGTCATGCTTGCCACATGACCATGGAAATGTCTGCAGATGCAGACAACGCTGGCTCTTTGGCTTTGAAACAGAGATGAACACTGAACCCTAGAGTCGGATACGAATGGTTTTCGAGCAAAGGTGACCTTTGCTTTTAGTAGCTTAACCCTTTCGGTTCCCCTAGTTTTAGCAACGACTGAGCTTTCCTTGACTAATTCCCAAAGTAGGTCAGTGAGTGAGGTGGGATGTGGCACTGCTTGAACCACCTTCTTCTGCCTGCAGAGCCAGAAAATAAACTTCTGGACTTTAGGCTGGTCACTGTTTCTCATCCTGATTCACCTCAGAGAGTGGCTGTGAAGATAAACTCATTGAGAGAAGCAGATTATAAATACCAAATGAGAGAAACTACTAAATCTAAACATGACAAGACGTAGCCTCTGGGAACATCTGGGTTTGAACACATGGCATTTGCCTGGCCACTGGACAGTCAAGGAGTCACAATGTGACTTAATTTTGTTTTATATATCCCAACAAGATCTGAACACGTACTCCTAGATAGAATGCCAGTTTTATGATAACCTTAGACGTGACCTCATTAGCAGATTGAGTTGAATAATCATACGTTTAGAACTATGCTCTCAGATAGAACCAGTGACCTGGCAGCCACTGTTGCCTGATTTGCCTGGAAGGCAACTAGGGTACGAAGCATTAGAGAGAACCAGCTACAACAGGAACAGGTTAAAAACCAACTACAGTATAATGATTTTTATTTTGCACTAGAAATTCTATTTTATATCCTACTGATGAAATTATATCCACTACATGCATTTATATATAGACATTTTATCCTTATTTTATAACTGTAACTATAACTTTTTAAACTGTTTATGTGCTATTTTATTCTTTTTAAACCACATACTGTCCCAAAGGTAGCATAAATTTTAAAAACTGATTTTATTCTATTTTGTTTTAATTCAAACATGTGTTTGTGGTGGAGTGTTTTGACGGTATTTCATGCACTTAAAGAGAACTGGAAGGTACGTGTTATAATGAAAATCAGCAGGCAGCCAACAGATTCTGCTTCCAGTTTCCCCCCAATAAAGGAGAAAAGGTCTAAAGACACTACTTTCTGTCAATAATTTTAACAGCTGAAAAGCAACTGCCAGTCCCCAGTAGAAGGTAAAGGCCGCCCTTGCTCAAAAACCAGTTGTATCTGACTCTAGGGTTCAGTGCTCATCTTCAATTTATAGCCAAAAAAGCCATGTTTCCATGGTCATGTTTCCATTGGAGTGCACGGAATGCTATTTACCTTCCCACGGAAGAGGTACCTATTTATTTACTTGCAATTCCTTGCTTTCAAACTGCTAGGTTGGCAGGAACTGGGACAGAGATGGGAGCTCACTCCTATTTGGGTCTTGAACTGCTGACCTGCCAACCTTCCAGTCATCACGTTCAGCATCTTAGCCACTGATAAAACCTACAACTCCCACAATAAGCATGAATATGAAAGAGTCAATAATTTTAACAGCCGAAATGCAACTGCTAATCCTCAGTAGCACAAGCCAATTAAATCAATGGGATTTTTATAACTGTTGATTTACCTTCACCAGCTGTTTCAAGGGCCTACTTTATTTGGGACTAGCCAACAACTGTGTTCTTTTTATTGGGGAGAAGCTTGTTTGCTTCTATTCCTTGTTTGCCATAGCTACTTTTGCAACACATTCAAGGCCAGTTTAAAGACCTTTTTCAGATAGAGTACCACCCGTCATTATTCCCATCAACTGCAACTTGTATTTGAGAATGCAATTTTTTTTTCTGAAGCAGGAAAAATGCTACTGGCGTGAATTTGTTTACAGTGGATCCCAGCTTGCCATGATGTGACCCACACGCTGTGATCTCGGAGCCATCTCCTGCGGCACATAGGAAATGAGACATGCAGGATGTAACGCCGAGGCTGCAGTGGAATGCCGCAGCCTTGAGGGATGTAGACAAGGTGTGCCTTCACAGCAAGTCCATCTGGCATGGCCTCTTCCGCCTCCATGACCGTTGGGAATCAGAGTTCCTCCTCTGCTCATTTTGCCGTTGGGCCCAATAGGATGGTTTCCAATACGATGGTTTGCTTTATTATACAGTACTCATGGAAAATACCCAGAGCCCCGACGTAGCTGCCGTTGGTCACCAGCAGGTTTCTTATCTTACCTTCTGCTCTGCCTCCGAGGGCACTGAGCAATGCTCTAAATCCACCTGTTTCAGTCCAGCGTTGCCCCTCTTTTCGCACACCGTGTTCACCACTTCTATCTTCAGATAGTATTTTACTCCTGCCACGACCTGTTGGGGAGGGCAAAGAAAGATGGTTAATATAGCACAGACCTGATGTTCAAGGTCTTGTAAATGCACATGAATTTCTGTCTCAAGGCAGTGGTGGGCATCAGCAGGTTTGCACCGGTTCGCCAGAACCGGTAGCAGAACCGGTAGCTGCCCCTGCCCATCCAAGTTTTGAAATAAAGTACAGTAGTCCTAATTCGGGTGTAAAGCAAGGCTTTCCCCCTGGCTGCGCCCACCATACCATGCCCACAGAGTAGGTAGTAAAAAATTTGAATCCCACCACTGCATGACTGGTATTCAAATTTGCTGTGAAGTTTGGCCCTGTTTAGTTGCAAGGGGTTAGTAAAGGTAAAGGTCCCCCTTGCTCAAAAGCCAGTCGTATCTGACTCTAGGGTGCAGTGCTCATCTCTTTTTACAGCCCAAGAAACCA
Organism: Furcifer pardalis; assembly: GCA_030440675.1. NCBI lineage: Eukaryota > Metazoa > Chordata > Lepidosauria > Squamata > Chamaeleonidae > Furcifer > Furcifer pardalis. The sequence goes on along the minus strand of CP126899.1, from coordinate 3,074,211 downwards.
GTGCTATCTGTGTTGGCAGACATTTTCATGGTCATGTGGCAGGCAGGACTAGATCGCCCACCCGATCCCATGGCCATGCCCAAAAAGTAGGCCACACCCACAGAGTAGGCCACTCCCACAGTGTGGTAGTAAAAAAATGGAGCCCACCTAGAGTTGCCATAATTCTCTACCACAAAACCGGGACAGAAATATACTTGACAAAAATGGGTGGGTTACTTACAAAATAGCATTTCCTCCCCAAAAAAACATAATATAATGACAGTTATAGAACACTTTCACAATCAGTAAGTTTTAAAAATCTGGGACTTTAACATGATTTTGTTTTGAACTAGCCAGGACAATATTCCCAACTTTGAATCCGGGACAATCCCGGTTTTCGGGGACATATGGCAACCCCTAAGCCCACCACTGTCTCAAGGTAATTTCAACCTGTCAACAGAGGAGGAAAGGAACTGAAGCATTCAGACTCAGACCAATGGGGGTACACTATGATCCCTCCCCACTTCTGGAACATGTGCTCTAGACCACAGAAAAGGTCCACCTAGCCAAGCTTCCTGTTGGATTCAAGGGCAGCCAGACAGTTACCTAATGAAAATTCCACAGGTATGATGAGAAACTGATGAGCAACTACCACATGTCATGCTTTAGGTCACAACACAAAGATTTAGACCTGTGACGTCCAACCTTGGCACTCCAGGTGTTCTTGGACTTCAATTCCCAGAAGCCCTGATCAGCAGGAGTGCTGACTTGAGCTTCCGGGAATTGAAGTCCAAGAACACCTGGAGTGCCAAGATTGGCCATCACTTGACTTAGAGCATCTCAATTCCCGTTCCTTCTGAGGTGCACAGGGTGACCTTGAGTCACCCCTCAGTTCAACCTGTAAGAGTAAAGCGGAGAGGAAGAGAGGTGTGGACACCTTTCTGGTGGTTACCTGGGAGAAAGATGTCCATCCTTGCCTCATCCCTATCTCTAGTGTTTAGAGACACCATCAAGAAAACATGGGCTTTTATTAAACCACCACAGCAAAGAGTTCCTGCCAAGGCTATAAGTCGATCTTAGAAGAAATCAACCCTGACTGCTCCTTAGAAGGTCAAATAGTAAATATGAAGTTAAAGTACTTTGGACATCAAATGAGAAGAGAGGACTCACTTGAGAAAGCCTAAATGCTGGGAACGGTGGAGGGTGAAAGAAGAAGGGGGCAGCCAAAAATGAAATGGCTAGATGGTATTATAGACACAATGGGCACAAAGCTGGGCGGGCTGAGGAGGTTGATGGAAGACAGAGGTGCCTGGAGGGCAATGGTCCATGGGGTCACAAAGGGTTGGAATCGACTGTGTAACTGAACAACATATATATGTAATTCAAAATATAAACACTAATAAACCATAAAATAAAATTTTGTAAATCCTGGTTCAGCTGCACCATTTGCAGTATGGCACCATATGGCACACAGCAAAGGTAAAGGTTTCCCTTGCTCGAAAGCCGGTCGTATCCAACTCTAGGGTTCAGTGCTCCTCTCCGTTTCAAAGCCAGCGCTGTCTGCTTCTTCTGACGTTTCCGTGGTCATTTGGCAGGCACGGCTAGACACCGGAGCGCGTTGGTGGGGACTTAAATATAAAACTCTCAAGCTCACTCCAGCGGACTAATGATTACACTGAGGGGCTGCAGTGGCTCAGTGGTTAAGAAGCTCGCCTTGCTTGCTGGAAGGTTGGCAAGTCGGCAGTTCGAGCCCCCACTGCGGAGAGTCCCACCCATGGCCCATGGTAAATTCAGCTATGGGAAATGTCCGTGGTGGCCCCCTCCCTCCCTCAATGCCCTGAACACGTCCTGATTTCGCTTCGTGGTTAGCCCACCCCCTTCCCTGCCTGTCCCGGTCTACCTGCGAGGCCTCACCTGACTCTCCGCCTTCAGGATGCGGGAGACCTTGGAATAGAAGAGGCTGTTGCTGGCCTTGTTGTAGGCGTCCACAGCGAAGGCGGCCGCCTCCTGGATGTCCGGGTCGGAGGCGAGGCGCTCCGTCTTGCCCCCGACCAGGGCCATCCCTGCCGGGCAGGAGAGCAAGAGCACCGCCGCCGCGGCCACAAGGCAAGCGGCGGGGAAGAGGCGCGCGGCGAAGGGAGGGCCAGCCATGGCGGGCGGGCGAGCGAGCGAGCGTCAAAGGTGAGCGGCCGCCACGGGAGCGCCGGGAGACATCAGCCCAAGCCCCGCCCCCAAGGGGCAGACAGCCAATCAGCGCGCAGCCAAGGTGTGCGCCTGGACAGGTGAGTAGGAAGGAACCTTGGTGCAGGTTTGACAGACGGCCCGCAGGGAATGCGAGGGGCACGAATTGTAACCGTTGACTGGATTAAGGCAGGATATTAAGACTCCTAGAAGGCCTAAACCAGGGATGGCGAACCTTGGCGCCCCAGTTGTGCTTGGGCTTCCATTCCCAGAAGCCCAAGTCCCTGTGAATCCACACAAATGGAGTTACTGGCACTCCAGCTGTTGTTAGACTTCAATTCCCAGAAGCCCAAGTCCCTGTGAATCCACACGAATGGGTTTACTGGCACTCCAGCTGTTGTTAGACTTCAATTCCCAGAAGCCCAAGTCCTTGTGAATCCACACGAATGGAGTTACTGGCACTCCGGCTGTTGTTGGACTTCAGTTCCCAGAAGCCCAAGTCCTTGTGAATCCACACGAATGGAGTTACTGGCACTCCAGCTGTTGTTGGACTTCAGTTCCCAGAAGCCCAAGTCCCTGTGAATCCACACAAATGGAGTTACTGGCACTCCGGCTGTTGTTAGACTTCAATTCCCAGAAGCCCAAGTCCCTGTGAATCCACACAAATGGAGTTACTGGCACTCCGGCTGTTGTTAGACTTCAATTCCCAGAAGCCCAAGTCCCTGTGAATCCACACGAATGGGTTTACTGGCACTCCAGCTGTTGTTAGACTTCAATTCCCAGAAGCCCAAGTCCTTGTGAATCCACACGAATGGAGTTACTGGCACTCCGGCTGTTGTTGGACTTCAGTTCCCAGAAGCCCAAGTCCTTGTGAATCCACACGAATGGAGTTACTGGCACTCCAGCTGTTGTTGGACTTCAGTTCCCAGAAGCCCAAGTCCCTGTGAATCCACACAAATGGAGTTACTGGCACTCCGGCTGTTGTTAGACTTCAATTCCCAGAAGCCCAAGTCCCTGTGAATCCACACAAATGGAGTTACTGGCACTCCGGCTGTTGTTAGACTTCAATTCCCAGAAGCCCAAGTCCCTGTGAATCCACACGAATGGAGTTACTGGCACTCCAGCTGTTGTTGGACTTCAGTTCCCAGAAGCCCAAGTCCTTGTGAATCCACACAAATGGAGTTACTGGCACTCCAGCTGTTTGTTGGACTTCAGTTCCCAGAAGCCCAAGTCCCTGTGAATCCACATGAATGGAGTTACTGGCACTCCGGCTGTTGTTGGACTTCAGTTCCCAGAAGCCCAAGTCCCTGTGAATCCACATGAATGGGTTTTCTGGTACTCCGGCTGTTATTCGACTTCAGTTCCCAGAACCCCAAGTCCCTGTGAATCCACACAAATGGGTTTACTAGCACTCCAGCTGTTGTTGGACTATCTACTTGCTATTGGGATATCGAAATGTCTTTCCAGGCTTCAAGTTCGGCATCTTAACCACTTGAGCCACGGCAGTCCATAATCCCCAGTAGCACAAACCAGTTAAATCAACGTGAGTTCTTTAATTGTTGACTTACCTTTATCAGCCGTTTCAAGGCCCAACTTTATTTGGGACTAGCCACCAACTGTATTCTTTTTATGGTTTGCTTCTCCTCCTTGTTTACCATAGCTACGTGTGTAGCACATTCAAGGCCAGTTTAAAGACCTCTTTCAGACGGAGTACCACCCTTGATTATAATCATGGAAAATACCCACAGCCCTGACATAACCACCTTTGGTCACCAGTAGGTTTCTTATCTTACCTCTTGCTCTGCCTCCAAGGACACCGAACACTACCATATCTCACTCTTATGTCTAAAAAAGTAGACCATGTCCACAAATACAAACATTAAAGCATAGTAGTAAAGCCTTTAAGGTGCCAAAATGTTTGTCTTTATATAAAGGAGGTTGTGCCCTCCATCAAGATGGATTCAAGTGGGATTTAATCAACTTGGGGACCATCACCCTTCCCTGTGGACTTTGCCACCCAAGGCTGCTAGTACTTAGGGTGGTCAGGTTAGTTAACCACTGCCTGACAATTGGTATTGAGATCATAGGATCTACTCCTGTGATAGTGAACATTGGCACTTGGTGTGTGTGTGTTGGACTTCAATTCCTAGAAGCCCAAATTAGCACTCCCGTGGATCAGGGCTTCTGGGAATTGAAGTTCAAGAACAGCTGGAGTGCCAAGGTTCACCATCACTGGACTACTCTATTAACATAGGAGTATAACCTGGCCAGATTTGTAGGTCTATAAATAAAGCATTGTAATGGTATTTTGATTATATTGTATATTGCTGAATGGATTATTTCATAATTTTTGTATTGTGTATTGATTATTGTTGCTGTTATGGGCTGTTTTTATAGGATGTGTATTGTGTAATTTTTGTGCATACTGTATTATTATATATTGGATATTGTATCATTATTGTTAAGCGCTTTTTTCCCTTTTCTTTCTGTTCCTTGGATGTGTATTGTATAATTGTTGTATATATTTTAATTTCTAAATTGGTTTTAAATTGTTATCGTGTTGGGAATCGCCCTGGGTCCCTTCGGGGAGGAGGGCGATAAACAAATTTAAATAAATAAATAATATATTGTATTGCTGTATGTTCTGTAAGCCACCTAGTCACTTCGCGAATGAGGTGGCATAGAAATTTGAAAATTAAATTAAATTAAACCCTAAAATGGAACCCTAAAACTTTAATTTACAAAAATACAGTAAAACCTCGTATAAAGAATGCCTTGCTTAGAGACTAACTCGCTTAAAGAGCAGAATTTTCTCTGAATGGTCACCTTGCTTAACAAATAAAAACAACCATATTGTAATGTAATCAAAATATTGTAATATATTATTTGTAAGCCGCCCTGAGTTGCTACAGCGAGTGGGCGGCAATATAAATTTGAACTAACAACAACAAAACTCACTTAACAACTAAATCGGGGTTCGCAATTCCCCCCACCAGAAGTCACAATCGGTCACTTACAATGTTTTGCTTAAAGAGCAATCCCATGGAACGCATTATGCTCTTTAAGCGATGTACCACTGTATGTTGTTTCAACACACGTTGACGGCAAAGGAAGATAAAAGAAAGATGCTAGAATTATGGTTTGATTTATTTTTATTATTTTAAAAAAATCACCATTATGACACATGGCAGTTCTTTTAGACAAAGGATGTTCACATTTCAATGTGCCGTTACAGCTGTGATATTTTTGATCCCAGAGGGCGCATGGCTTTCTCACAGGGCCCCCTTTGGCTGACAAAAAGTAGGTCTGATATGACATAGGAACAGATTCTCCATGATTGAAGTTGGATAGATCTCATAGCAACAGAGATAAGGTACAGGAGATTGGGGGACGCCTTGTGGCAAGTTGAGATGATGTTTTACATTTACCATCGCGAGTTTTGTAAAACTTCAGCTTAGGTCGCCCGTGTTGAATATTCCTGTAACTTTAACTGCGAGAGGAGATATATTTACTTTGAGCCCCTCAGTTCTTCTTGGTCTTCGGGGTGTCGTACTTCCTTTTGCTTGAGTACCACAAAAGCAGTGGGATGCCAATGGAGGGGAGGGTCATGACCCCAAAGGCTGCCCAGTCCAACTTTACAAAAAGAAAAAGGAAAGAAGGTGTTAAGAGTTTGAAGAAGAAATCTGTGTCAGAGGACTGGTCTGTTTCTTTTGGTGCCAGAAAACAATCTCCCAGAAATGTGTGAAATGGGTTTTGAATGAAAAGTTAACATGGGAATTGAATAAAAGAAAAGGTAATAATTACTGAAAATAGATTTTGGAAAATTTGACAACCGGTTTGTGGAATCAACACTGATTTAGAGGAGTCGGTGGCAAGCCAGCGCCAGACCAAATGAGGTTTTGGAAATAATGAAGGATGACTGTGATGTACCGCATCCTCTAGGGCATTGTATATGTCACTGGGTGATCTTATATACAGTCAAACCTCGCTTAGCGAGCAACTCGCTTAGCGAAAAACTCGCTTAATGAGCGTGTTTTTCAAAAAGCGAGCTGACTCGCATAACGAATATTTTCACTACACGAGTCCGACTCGAATAACGAAAAAATGTAAGGTAAGAGGGAAGTCAAATCTCTTCAGTCTGCCTGTATTTACTTACAAAATGCGGTGAAAACCTCCTGTCGAATTCTCTTTGAGCGAGGATGCCTCCTTGTCCCGGGGCACTAGTGAAGCCAATCTGGAAAGAGATATGACAAGATTTCTTTTAACGAGGCACTGTGCATTTTGACATGAGACCATATTACCAATCATTGGTGGCAAAGCTCTAGTCTAAAATTGCTCACACACACACGAAGGACGCAGGCAGCTGCGTGTGTCTGCTGCTTCCGCCACCATCCTTTCCCCCTCCGCCTGGCTCGGCCCATGCCCTTGCTCCCATCACAACCACTGTCATTTTCCCCTCCGCCTGGCTTGGCATGTCCCTAACACCGCTCCATAGCAGGGCAGATGTTGTAAGTGCTATGGAGAGGTATTAGGGACATGCCAAGCCAGGTGGAGGGGGAAAGGACAGCGGCAGTGACGGAAGCGAGGGCATGGGTCAGATGGAATGGCACTGTGGGCCAGATCTGGCCAGTAGGCTGTAGGTTGAGAACCCCCAAGATAGCAGAAGGCCAAGATAGCTAATTCAGTTTCTTGCTCCTCTGCCCTCGCTTCTGTCGCCGCTGCCGTTCTTTTCCCCTAGAAACCCACTAGAAAGACTCAGGACTTGGCCCTGGGAATGTTTTTACTTACCACCACCTGTCCACCCTCTTGTGCCAGGTAAGTGATAGTTGCAGAGGTGAAGTTGAAGTAGCCAGCTTTTAGGGGTCTCAGGACCACCGTGTGGGATACATTGCTGGCACTGAGGAGACAGAAGGTAAGGAAACAAACTGCAGTGCAAAAGGTAACGAGGGATTAGTTGGGTACCGTTATTTAAAGCAGGGGTGCCCACTTTTTGGGCTGCGGACCGGTCAAGTGATTCAGAGGGCTGGTCACTATGGCCTGGGGGCTAGATCTGGCCCCCGACACCAATTCATCCGGCCCACGAAGCCAGAGTAGGTGTGCAAATTGGATTGGTTTGGAGATGGACATGTAAATCAAACAGTTATTTAAAACCGGCAATAAAAAGCAATCAGTTTGTCAGGTGAATCTCTGATGGAAAACAGTTTGAGTGGTTAGATTTACAAAATAAACAGAGGGATGTAATTTCCCAGAAACCTCAGTCAGTCCATTGGCTGATCAGTGCTTTGGGAAATTGACTTAGGCTTCTGGGAATTGAAGTCCAAAAACCAAAGGCTGAGAAACACTGCTTTTAACTTAAAACAAAGTACTGCCTGTTGTTTTGTTATGTGTTTTTCCCCCTTCTTAAAACAATAGATGGAGGATGGAGAACAAATGAGAAAAAGTGAGGCATTCTCATAAATATGAGGACTAGAAACTTAGCTACACCACTTAATTCAGTTGTGGGTAATTAGGTAAATTTGTTAGTGAAACGGAACTTTTTCATAATGCGGGGTACTACTGTACTTGGAACTGTCCGATTCTAACAAAAACGCCATCAATAGAAGGATACGGTGCAATTCTGTCCCACTTGACGTTGAGCATCCCTGAAACAATGCCAAAATCTTCTGGAGGAAAGGAATCGTCCGACAGCTCCACTTCTAAGGCAGCACTATACATAACGGGAGAGGAGATTGCAATAATAACGTTGAGAACACGTCGTCATTTGAGAATTTGTGAAGGCAGCTGCCCTAAGGCCACTTTGAACCTAGTTTCCCAGGGACTGAAACTGCCCTTACCACTCTAGTGGAGACGTGTGATGGGAAAAGAACAAGAAGATAGTCAGTGGAGTCTCCTAGTGTTGTGATCCAGCCCTCCTCCAACTCCGAAGATGAGCTGGATGAGGGGGCACTCCCTACCTCCAGTCTGGTTCTGCCTGTACTAGAACCCGAGGATGCCCTGAGTCCGGGATCTCAGCCTCTGCCTGGCCCAAGTCTGTTTCCCCCAGTAGCTGATCTGTAGACCAGCCCTCAGTCAGGGAGAGGTCCAGAAAGGAGCTATACCTGAGACACAGGCAGGCTAGAGCGAAGTACCAAAGAAGGCTCCCAGCTGACTGATTAGCAAGCCTTTGGATTTGACTACTGACTCGGACTACTGGTAAACAGACCTTGGCTTGCCTTTTGAACTTGGTATCTGGACTATCCTTGAACAAGTCTCACTGTGTAGTGCCATTGTGCGGCGACCATGCTTGTCCGGACGGGTCAGCACACCTGGACCTCTATGTAGCTTTCAGTAACAGTGACCAGCCTTCCTCTGACAACCCTCAAACAACACATCTAATCGTGGAAGTCATTGTTTGGGGCAAATATAACCTAAAGAGATGCATCTCAATAGCAGGATCTCCAATTGTTTTCCATTGAAACCAGGGGCGGGTGGGGCTGGTTGGTGCACTGCGGTATGCGCCCCGCGGAAACAGCGCCCTGCTGCCTCAAAGATTCCGACTAGGGTGGAAATCGACTTACACCATTTTGTAGCCACCCGGCATACTTCGGCCTACCTCGGGTGGGGTGGGGGCACCAGACCCTCTGGCGCACCGGGACTTGTCCCGGTGTCCAAAATAGCCACCACGGGCCTGCCCACACATCCATTCACCCAGACAGGGCAACCTCATCCATTTCCAGAGTTCCACTATAATGAACCCCGCATTGCATCTCCCCACAGTTTACCTGGAGCCGACGTTGTAGATGTTGTACTGTAGAGTGAGGTCCCGCCCTTCAACAGCATACCTGTTCAGCAGAGATTTGGAGGCCAGAAGCCTGGCGCCCTCTTCACAGTGGGCAGTGGAAAAGAGCAACAGGACAGCAATAACTGTCAGCTTCATCTGGAAAGGGGAAGAAAATACAGAGGGATGCACTGGTGACCAAAGAAGACTGGCTCAAGGAGGGTGTGGGGGAAGAAGACTGGAGAGAGTGACAGCAAAGTATGGGATAGGTAAAGGTTTCCCGAATCTAGCAGTTCAAAAGCAAGAAATTACAAGTAGATAAATAGGGACCACTTCAGTGGGAAGGGAAACAGCATTCGGTGCGCTCTGGTGTCTAGTCATGCCTGCCACATGACCACAGAAACCTCTGCAGAAGCAGACAGCGCTGGCTCTTCGGCTTTGAAACAGAGATGAGCACTGAACCCTAGAGTCGGATATGACTGGCTTTTGAGCAAGGGTGACCTTTACCTTTAAATGAAAGAATGAAATACGTGGCAAGTCCTGTGGTCGTGTGGCAGCCATGACTAGTCACACGGAACCAAATAAGGTATTCTAATGAAAACAATGATAATTTCAAATTAGATAAAGGTTGCCCTTGCTCGAAAGCCAGTCGCATCTGACTCTAGGGTTCAGTGCTCATCTCCATTTATAGCCAAAGAACCAGCGCATCTGGATCTGCGACCCTTTCCGTGGACATGTGGCAGGCATGACTAAACACCAGAGCGCATATTGGACGCTGTTAACCTTCCCACCCAAGTGGTCCCTGTTTATCTACTTGCAATGTCTTGCATTCGAACGGCTGGATCCGGGTTCCAGGGCCTGCCGATCATCACTCCTTGACACCGATGAGGGACCCTCTCCCCAGCCCGACCCCTCTTCTTCCTCCTCCGCGTGGTCTACCTTACAGGGTCGATGTTGCGAGAACAGAGAGGAGAGAGAAGCAGATACAGTACATCAAATCCACGTGGCCGAAGAGAAATGCAGGTATGAAAGAAGCAAGGCGGATCTACCACAGCTCCCATTCATTGCGACCCCCCCCCTCAACGCCCCCCTCCCCAATCAAGACTCCTCCCTCCCTCCCTCCCTCCCTCCTGGTCTCCCACCTCGGCGTCTCCAGCGGCCAGCAAGGCGGAAGAGCGAGTCAGCCCCAAAGCTCGCCCCCCCCCGCCCGCCCACCGGAACCCCGCCTCCCACTGGACGCACGTGACCTCACCTTGTCGCTCAGCTAGCTGGGTAATGTAGTCTGGGGATCCCCTGGGCAGGGGGATACATACACACACAGGGGGAGATTGCAGTGATTTAGTTAGGGACGGTGTTCCTGTGTGTTTGTTTGAACGTTGTCTTGTTTTAATAAACTGAATTTATTTATTTAAATGGAAGGACGGGAAGCTGGGGAAGGGAAAGGTGGATCCTTTTTAGTACAGCCCTCCTCCTCCTTCCACCCAGTCCTTGGTACGTCCCTCCCGGTGCTTTTAGGGCAGGGGTGCCCAAACTTTTGGGGCCAGTCACTAAAGCCTGGGGGCCGGGTGCGGCCCCCGACGCCAATTCATCCGGCCCGCGAAGCCCTCGTCGCTCCTGGAAGCGGAAGTAAAACGCGCCCGTACGGGCGCGTTTTACTTCCGCTTCCAGGAGCGACGAGGGCTTCGCGGGCCGGATGAATTGGCGTCGGGGGCCGCACCCGGCCCTAATTTGGGCACCACTGTTTTAGGGTGTTGCCAAAGTAGTGAAAGTTGTAAAATCCTAAAACGGATACGGAACACCACTGAAAATACCTCAGGCAAAAGTCCCAGCCTGGATGCCAACAGAAACCTATGCTTCTTCCTGGAGTTGTTTACTGCATCAACAAGGATAAGAATTGGTTGCAGCCGCAGCGCTGTGTTTCATCAATGAGTGGAGAAATTAATACAGTAGTTCAGATGGGAAGAAATTATTTCCAGCCATTGTAGCTTTGGAAGGTGAAAAGCCTGGCATTTCCTCCTTTCCCCGGCCTAGCAGCAAACCAGCTGCCTCTTCCAGGCCCACCCATAGGACAGGAATGTGGTGGTTAGTTAGGAGGGGCAACTTTTCATGCCTATCTGCCGTAATAATGCTTCTTGTTTCCTTTTATACGTCAGTCAATGTAATACTTACAAAGAAAACAACCCAAGATCTCTCTGGTCCCTGCCCTCCTCTGTTGGAACAGCTCCTAATCCTGTGTTTTGTTTTCTTTTTCAATCAGACACTGGATTCTACGCCCCTTGCTTTTATTTGAGGATTGCTTAATCCCGGCCGCGATTTACAGCCGGCATTGAGCGATGGGCACAACCCATGATCCCAGAATCCTCTGGAGCTGTTGTAGTTAATCCTGTTGAGGTCTCGCACATCTGCAACCGTAAGAAGGGCGTGTGGTGTGAGACTTCAACTAGGGTTGGTATATAAGCAGAAGGGAGGGTTTAAAAGGAGACCTTTCCCACCTAGGGCAGTGAAACTATAGTTGCTCTTTGGTGTTCCACATTGACCTTCTCTCTCCTGTTCTCTGCGTCTCCTCACAGGACTCATGGCTTCCGCTGTGCCACCCAATTTCTCCTGGGTAGTTCCAGGCCAGCTGGCAGGTTTGGCTATGCCTCGTCTACCGGCGCATTACCAGTATATGTATGAGAACGGTATACGGCACCTAGTTTCCCTCACTGAGCACAGCCCCCCATACCATGACACCTGTCCGGGCATCCAGGTGCACCGTCTTCGCATCACAGACTTCTGCCCGCCTTCTCCTGAGCAGATCGAGCGCTTTCTGCAGATCGTGGAGGACGCCCAAGCGAAGGGAGAGGTAATTTCTGTATTGAGCATGTATTGTCCACTCCAGGAGTTCTCAACCTTTTAAAGCTTTGGGCCAGGTCATACTCCCTCAGACAGCTTCGGGGCCGGACTGCCACTTTGCCCTTTCTCCACCATGGGCTGCAGAATCCCTGGTCTACTCTGACTGCCAGAAAGAGTCTTGTTACTTGCAGTTGAGAATTTAAGCTTCAGGTGTGTGCAAGCAGAGCAGAAACTCTGCTGTCCAGGTATAGATCACATGGGAAGGTAATAATAATAATTTCGTGCCAGAAATTATTCTGGGCTAAAAAGATTTTTGCTGGAGAAACTCCGCTCAGGGGACGCCTGAATGAGGCTCCTTTCATGCTCCCAAGATCTTTTCCCACCAAGGTAAAAGGTAAAAGTTTCCCTTGCTCAAAAGCCAGTCGTATCTGACTCTTCAGTGCTCATCTCTGTTTCAAAGCCGAAGAGCCAGCGCTGCCTGCTTCTGCAGACGTTTCCATAGTCATGTGGCAGGCATGGCTAGACACCGGAATGCACAGAATGCTGTCTCCCCACCAAAGTGGTCCCTATTTGTCTCCTTGCAATTTCTTGCTTCCAAACTGTTAGGTTGTCAGGAGCTGGGACAGAGATGGGCACTCATACCGTCACGCAGTACCCGGGTCTCGAACTACTGACTTGCCGACCTTCCAGCTAACAAGGCGAGCTTCTTAACCACTGAACAGATTGACAGTGGTGGCTGTGCCAAAGAAGTGTCTTTTCTCAGACTGAGTTTTTAAGGAGCTGCAATTCCGAAGATAAATATCCCCCCCTTTTTAAAAAAATAATTTTTTGGAGCACACCTTGGTCACATTTTTGGTCCATACTTAGTGAGTTTGTTTAGTCTTGGGCAGTGTGCTTTGAGTTGTTTCAGAAGTTCTCTTTTTATGCTCTCTGTGAAAATCTATTGGGGGGGGGGAGAGAAACCTTGTAGGGTTGCCTTAATACCTTGTTGCATTTTCCTTCCCCCTCCCTCAGGCAACTGCCGTACATTGTTTGCTGGGATTTGGCCGAACTGGAACAATGTTAGCTTGTTACCTGGCAAAAACCCAGAAGATCACCGGGGTCGATGCCATCCATGAAATCCGTAAGTTGCGCCCAGGTTCCATTGAGACCCACGATCAGGAGAAAGCTGTCGTCCAGTTCCACCATCGTATCAAATAACCAGAGGAATGACTAGGGTTGCCATATGTGTCGGAACACCGGGATTGTCCCGGATTTAAGGTTAGAAAAATTGTCCCGGCCAGTTCAATAAAAATCATGTTAAAATCTCGGATTTTAACATTTTACTGGTTTTGTATTATAACACACCATTAAAATGAATTCAAACTCTGTGACCAGTGCGTTTCCTGGAACTGAGCATGTTAATAGTTGAACACAATGTGACTTCTCAGAAGTGCAACAGATCATCTTACAGTAAGAATTAATTATTGTAAATAAATTCATTTATGTGTTGTTATATTTAATGTAGAAATGTTTTAGAGCTGTCATTATATTGTTTGTTTAAAAAAGGGCTATTTTGTAGACAACTCTCCCATTTTTGTCAAGTATACTTCTGTCCTGGTTTTGCGGGAGAGAATTATGACGCTTAACTTGGCGACTGGAAGGTCAGCAGATCACAGTAGTTCGAGACCCTAGTGCTGCACGGCGGAGGTGAGCTCCTGTCGTCTGTCCCTTCTCCTACCAACATTAGTAAGAAACTGCAAGTAGATAAATAGGTCCTGTTTTGGCAGGAGTGCATTCTGTGCACTCCAGCGTCTAGTCATGCCTGCCACGTGACCACGGAAACCTTTACCTTTAGGAGATCCAAAGGGAAATAACAGGCTGCGAAGGGGCAACAGAAGGGAGAGGAGCAAGAGATTCAGATGAGGAAGTTCCTTTGAGGAAGAGGGAAGGGCGTTTGATTGACGTTGTGGGATGCAAGAAGGCAGCTTATCTCACGCCCACGTTATTCAACTCTTCTTACTTTAGCCCTGTCCTCAGCCAACTCCGAACTAAGAGGACACCTGGCAAAAGCTAAATAACATCCCCGAGGCCAGGGCTGGCTAGGTAGGTTTTTCCACCCACTGCAAAGGTGAGAGAGGTGTATTCGTGTCACTTCCTCTTCAAAGGGCTGGCCTTGAAAACAGGGGCACTGCTTAATGGACGGTAAAGCTTACTGCGGAGACCTGGCACACGTCCCATAGGAATTTCGTTATTTATTAAGGTCTGATGAAGTGGACGCAGAAGCTCCCGTTTAAATACAGCCGTTCATCTTTAAGGTCCCACAACATTTTTTGTCTTTTTTTGCTGTTCTATTTTGTTTATTCTCTGATATACAGTGATGAGATGTTACCGGTTTGGATCGGTTCACCTGAACCGGTAGCGCCCCATCAGGAGGGGTCGCGGTAAAAACCCGGTTCTTTTTTAGTGCACATGCGTCAAATAGCGGTTTGATGCATGCACAGACATTTTTACAATTTTTACTTTATTTTTTTGCTCCGCCCACGATGTCATGACATCATGATGTCAGCTACGCCCACAACATCAATGGCATCACGGTGGGGTAGTGAAGATTTTGACAACCCACCACTGCTGATATACCGTATTTGCTGGCGTCTATTGTTATTAGTGCAGACCAGTTCTCAACCTTTTTAAGCCAAGGGCCGGGTCACGCTCCCTCAGACAGCTTTGAGGGCCAGACGGCCATTTTGCCCTTCCTCTGCCGGATGGTGCTTTCTGGTGTGGTGGAGGCAGTGGTGGTGGGTTTGAGGCACATGAAATGGTGCTGCAGGCCACATCCGGCCTGCAGGCCACAGGTTGAGAATTCCTTGGTGTACACCCTCCCTCTGGGAAATAAAAGAACAGTTTGTGAAGACGAGGTGGGAGGTCTACTTCGTTTTGAGCCCAGACGAGTATTTCCAGCTCAGCTACTGTAGCATGTGATCGAATGTCTCCGATGCCCAAACAAACCTGGATTAAATTGAAAGGAACTTCAAATAACACTCTTCTTTTCAGCTCCTCTGAGGTAGTGATTAGAGAGAGAGAGAGAGAGAGCCACCTGCTCTGAGCCCCAGCTTTCAGGCAAACTGCCCAGGACAGGAAGCCTGACTGAAGCCTAGGGCAAGGGTGCCCAAACTACGGCCTGGGGGCTGGATCTGGCTCACAAAGCCAATTCATCCAGCCCACAAAGCCCTTGTCACTCTCAGAAGCAGAAGTAAAACGTGCCCATAAGGGCGTGTTTTACTTCTACTTCCGGGAGCAACGAGGGCTTCGTGGGCTGGATGAACTGGCATTAGGCCGGATCCGGCCCCCAGGGCCATAGTGACCAGCCCCTTGAATGACGTGAATGGCCCATGGCCCAAAAAGTTTGGGCACCCCTGGCCTAGAGGGGAAGCAAGAAAGGAAGAAGAGAGTAATTTGTTAAATGTACTTTTTTAAAATTTAAGATAATAAAGGGCAACGGTCCATGGGGGTCACAAAGGGTCGGAATGGACTGTACGACTGATCATCAAAAAAGGTCACCCTTGCTCAAAAGCCAGCCATATCCGACTCTAGGGGTCAGTGCTCATCTCTGTTTACAGCCAAAGAGCCAGCGCTGTCTGTGTCTGCTGACATCTCCGTGGACACGTGGCAGGCATGTCTCAACAACGGAATGCTGTTTACCTTTCCCACCAAAGTGGTCCCTATTCATCTACTTGCAACTTCTTGCTTTGAAACTGCTAGGTTGGCAGGAGCTGGGACAGAGACGGGAGCTCACTCCGTCGTGCAGGACTCAGGAACCATACTCCGACCTTCCAGTCTTTGAGTTCACATCTGGCATAGACAACACACTACTGCTATACACCCCTGGTTTAGTCGAACTGGTGCCATATACCATCTCCACATCGTCTTTGTAGCATTGTTCTTTTACTCTCACTGACATGTTTTTCATTATCTCTTGTTTCCAAATTATCTCTCACCTCTTTAATTATCACTTTTAAACCCTGTTCCCTTGTCCCCCTTAGTAATTTCTGTGTACCTGTATCTGGATGTCTGCCCGCTCAAGGGCCAGGGTGGGAAACCTGACTCACATGTAATCACATATCATCCTCCACTTGTACATCTCACTTCCTGCCAAGCAGCATCAGCAGATTGTGCCCTGGATTTCTGCAGACAGATCTTTGCTTCCACAAGAGTTCTCGTTTGTAACATCTCCAATCATAATTTTATTTCAAAGACAAACAAGTCTAGTATTGTCTGACTACGCACCAGTTCTGAATTCATCTATTTTCACTCATAGGGTGTTTTTCTTCCCTCAAAACAGTATACAGCATAATTCAATAATCATTACACAACATAACAAAATTCAATGATATCACAAAATACATCACGGCATGCGTGATTACAACGCAAGTAGAATTAACAACAATTATAAATGCACTAAACAGTTTCAGTTTACAGACAGAACCATTGAACTTGTTGTCCTTTGATCTGAATAGCAGGGCCAGGCTCAAAGAGTATGCAGGAGCTTCAGACAGCAGATGGCAAGGCCTTGTGGCCAAATTCTAATCTTTCTGAACAGATTATATAAATCAGTGTGACTATCTGGTGCAGCGGAGTGGGGGTGGGTTATATGAAAGCAGTGTACAGTACATTGAAATGTACTCCCACTCTGATTCTTAAAAATGTACTATTTAATAATGCAATCATAAATAGTGTTATGGGAGGGGGGACATGGAAAGAGCCCCCTTGAAAATTGTAGCACTTTAAAGACTAACTGCTATATTTTTATTGTTAGCTTTCGTGGATCAAGTTAGTCTTTAAAGTGCTACAGTGTTTTTATTTATTTATTTTGTTTATTTTGTTTTCTGATATGCCTGAACCACAGACTGACACGGCTACTATTCCAAAAAATTCTTGAAAATTGTGATATCTTTGAACCACAGTTGGGTGTACCCTGGAAAAGTCAACTTTGTGTTGCCGGCTAATCTTTTCCACACTAGGTTGGACAAAAGGACCTGCAGAATGAACTCACCAAAGAGTGCCTTCATTTTGGCAGTTTCACATCTGGCCTAGACGACACACTACGACTGCTGCTCCAACCGAGACCATTTTCTCACCACTACCACCTCTACTTCTACTTCTACTACTGCGGTGGCGCTGCAGTTTGGGAGAAAATGATCTTGGAGCACTTTACAGACTAGCTGATTATGTTATGGTCCAAATCCCACATTCCTGGAAAATGCTGTTACACAGTCCACAAACGTTTATGCCATTGCTGTTGTTACCTCCAGTTAAGTTGCTGCAGACTTCTGGCGACCCTATGAATGAGAGAATTGCAAAGTGTCCTGCCCTCAACTCTTGCACATTTTAGCTTGTTTCTCATCGCTTGTCTCCAAAGAATCAGTTGCCTTTTTATTTCATGGCTGCAATCTCCATCCGCAGTGATCTTGGATCCTGGGAAAGTAAAATCTGTCACTGCTTCTACTTCTTCCCCATCTATTTTCCAGGGACGGATAGGGTCTCTTGCCATTATCTTAGTTTTCTTTAGGTCGAGTCTCAAGCCAGATTTTCCACTCTTTTACTTTCTCTTCCTGCACTTTTGCACTCTCTTCTTCCAACCTAAGCAAGAGCTTCTTTAGGTCTTCTTCACTTTCTGCCATTAGGGTAGCGTCATCTGCATATCTCATTAGCCATTTTAATTCTAACTTTTGTTTTCATCCAGTCCTGCATTGCACATTTATGTGCTCTGTGTATACAGTAATACCTCAGATAACATTAGTATCGAATAACACTAAAATTGCATAACATTAAGCAATCTGGGGGGAAGAATTGCATCCGATAACATTAAGATCCTATGGGATGCATCAGATAACAACCGCTAAAGCCTGTGTGGTTACAATGTATCTCTATGGATCCCATAGGATTTTAACATGCATCGGATAACACTAAAAATCGTATAACACCAAGACTTGTGGAACCAGGTTTTAGTGTTGTCTGAAGTTTTACTGTATTAAATAAGGAAGGTGATAAAATGCAGCTTCGTCTTACTCCTTTTCCTATTCCAAACCATTCTGCCATTCCGTATCCTGACCTAACTGTTGCTTCTTGACTCTCTTGTACAGATTTCTCATGAGACCTATATAAGGTGTTCTGGTACTCCCATCTCTTTCATTACTTGCCACCTTTTATTGTGGCCCACTCAGCCAAATGCCCTGGTGTAGTCAAAGAAAACTACATCTCCCAGAAAGCTTTTGCATACCGAACGGGACACCTCTCCATCCACACATACCTCGCCCCCCCCTTTTCCGCGCCCCGCTTTAAAGCTCTCTGGCCCAGCCTTCTGGTTCACTGTGGTTGGTGAGTTTGGAAAGTGCAAAAAGGTGGCCCTGGGCGTGCTATTGGCTGTCCCTGTGGCAACAAAGAGGCTTGGGGAAGGCAGCAGGGGAAACTCCCCCCCCCCCCTTGCACACACACTGCCGCCGCCGCACCGTGTTGTGCGCTCAAGTGGCTGCCGCCGAAAGCTTAAGCTGGACCCAGAGCGAGGAGCGCGTCTTCTTCTGGAGAGCGCAGGCAGGCAGCAAGTGGCGCGCATCGCTTGGCTTGGCTTGGGGCAGGCAGCGGCGCCTCCGGCCGGGGGGCAGGGGGGGGACACGGGGCTCCTCCAGGAGTGATCGACGCGACGCGGGAACCAGGAGCCCCGGAGGAAAGCGGATCCCCGACGCCGCTCCGGTTTGCGCTCCCGAGTTTTCGAAAAGCGCCCGAGGAGGAGGAGAGTTCGCGGCGGGGACTTTCGGATGGCGCCGGCGGCGGCGGAGGGCTGGAGGCTGGCCCGGGGCAGAGAAGAGGACGGAGCCGGGGAGGGAGAGAAGCCCGCCCTGAGGCGGGGGCGAGCAGGTACACGTGAATGGCTCTCTGCGGCTCCGATCCCCCCACCCCCTTCTCCCGGATTAAGGCAAGGGGTGCCCAAACTACGGCCCGTGGGCCAGATACGGCCCTTGGACGCCAAGCCATCTGGCCTGCGCTGCCTTCATCGCTCCCGGAAGTAAAATGCACTGGCACGTTTTACTTCTGCGTACGGGAGCGATGAGGGCAGCGTGGGCCAGATGAATTGGCGTCAGGGGCCAGATCCAGCCTGTGGGACGTAGTTTGGGCAACCTTGCACTAAGCTCTTAAAAGATTTTAGTGCTCCCGCATGTATGTACAGTAATCCAAAATATAAACAGTAATAATCCGTAAAATAATTTTTTATTTATTGAAATTAAACAGAACTTACAGTAAGATGGAAAATAATGTTTATTTGTTTATACTTCCACTGTACAGTATTTAGAGTTTTCTGTGGTGCTCCCATCCCTTGATGCCCTGAGAATGTGCTTCTTTTAAAAAGGTAAAGGTTCCCCTTGCTTGAATGAAAGCCAGTCGTATCTGACTCCAGGGTTCAGTGCTCATCTCTGTTTCAAAGCCAAAAATCCAGCACTGTCTGCTTCTGCAGACGTTTCTGTGGTCATGTGGCAGGCATGACTACACATGTTTACCTTTCCCACAGAAGTGGTCCCTATTTGTCTCCTTGAAATTTGTTGCTTTTGAACTGCTAGGTTGGCAGGAGCTGGGACAGAGACGGGAGCTCATTCTGTCCTGCAGTACTCGGGAACCGAACTGCTGACCTCCTGCCTTCCAGTCAGCGTCTTAGCCACTTGAGCCCCTGCAGTCCCCATATACATGTACACTAAACAAAACTTACAGTTAGGTGGAAGAATAATGTTTATTTGTGCATACTTCCACTGTATTTATAGTTTTCTGTGGTGCCCCCTTCCCTTGATGCCGTAAGAACATGCTTCTTTTGTTTAATGGTTAATCCACCCCTGCTTCTCCTCCCCCTTGGGAGATGAGCCTCGCCATCTGGGCCTGTGGGGCCGGATGGTCTATAAGCCATCAGCCGGGCTGGTTTCTCTATCCTGCCTTGGAGTCGGACTTTTCTCAGGTTTGAGGCTCCCACAGGTAGGAAGGGAAAGTCTGGCCAGATGATCCTGTGGTGGTCAT
Source organism: Furcifer pardalis (assembly GCA_030440675.1). NCBI lineage: Eukaryota > Metazoa > Chordata > Lepidosauria > Squamata > Chamaeleonidae > Furcifer > Furcifer pardalis. The sequence goes on along the minus strand of CP126899.1, from coordinate 3,054,422 downwards.
AGAATAGATCCTACTGCCAATGCCGATCGTCAAATGGCGGTTCTGAAATGGATGAAGATGGTAAATGGAAATCTTCCCCTAGTTCAGTGTCTCGGCAACAACGGAGCAGTAAACTAGCTTGCAGCAAAGGGCTGTTCTAGGTGAAACAATCTTCCCTCGTATGCAGGACAAATACACACTGATAGTTTGTTAAAGTTAAGAAATAGATTTACATTGCTTGTGTGTACAGAAATAAAGTCAATAAAATATTCTATGATAGGTGGAAGTTTCCAAATTGGCCAGGTTTATCCTGCACTGGTAATAGAGTAGACCAGGGATTCTCAACCTGCAGCCTGTGGGCCAGATGTGAACTATTTCATGTGGCCCACCTCCACCACACCAGGAATTGCCATGTGTTAGAGGAAGGGCAACATGGCCGTTCTAGCCCCTGATGCTGTCAGAGAGAGTATGACCCAGCCCCTCCACGGCTTAAAAAGGCTGAGAACTCCCCGAGTAGACCATACTGCCAGTGACTCAACCCCCAGCCGGTTAACTCCTGTGACAACGAATCTGAAGACTAGTGGCCTTGGGTGGAGAAGTCCACAGGGAAGGGTGACATTCCCCAGGTGGATGAAATCCCTCTCGAATCCCTCTTGATGGAGGGCAGCAGCTTCATCCATCCTGGCCCTGGGGCAGATCAGGATTTTGCGTACCAAAATCGATCAGGACCAGAAAGTGACTCGGGGAAACTGGATCAGTGGATAACATTCGCTAAAGCCTGTGCCAGTTACAATGCATCCCTATGGAGTTTTGACATTATTCGATGCATTCCATAGGATTTTAACATTCTCCGGTGCATGCATCGGATTACATTAAAAATCGGATAACACTTAAGACTTGTGGAACCAAGTTTTAGCGTTATCGGGGTTTTTACTGTACGTCGAATTTCTCCTGGATTTAAAGCTCACGCATCGGGTGACCAGGTATCTTTGTTTGTTGTTCAGTCGCACAGTCGATTCTGACCCTTTGCGATGTCCCCATGGACCACTGTCCGCCAGGCACTTCTGTCCTCCACCCTCCTCCTCAACTCGCTCAGCTCTGTGCCCATTGTCTCTACAATATCATCAAGCCATCTCATTTTTTGGTTGCCCCCTTTTTCTTTTGCCCTCCACCTTTCCCAGCATCAAGGCTTTTTCAAGTGAATCCTCTCTTTTCATTTGATGTCCAAAGTACTTTAGCTTCATCTTTACTTTTTGACCATGCAGTTAAGGAAAACTTAACTAGAGGATAGGCTACTGTTTATTGTCTTTTTAAATTGCTAACCATATGTGAAATTGTTTGTATGTGTAAAGGCTGGTAAGACCGTAACAATAAAGCATAACACTTATACTAACCTTTTGCATAGTTTTCTCAGGAGAGACTACACAAAAAGTAATTTACCCTTCCCTTCTTCTGGGAGTCACCCCAGGCTTGCCAGCAGCTTTGCCCAGAGTTACACAGGCAGGGTCTCCTCTGGAGAAGTATTGTTTGGGAGGGGGGTGGAACTACTGTACCAACCTCAAGAGCTCTAGGAGGTAGCCGGATGCCTAGACCACTGACCTGCCTAGACTGCCCTTCCAAAGCTTAGCCACAAGCTTATCAGTTAGTAGCAATCCTATTAATTTCTATACTACTTGTCCATGCACCCTGTGGTTTCTCCTGCTTCCACAGGACCAGGAAGAGTCTGCTATTATTGTCGTCTACTATTGTTATTGACTCAATGAAGCTCCTGATTAGGTTGAAAGAAGAAAGTGCAAAAGCTGGCTTGAGACTCAGTATAAAGAAAACCAAGATAATGGCAACAGGCCCCATCGGTCCCTGGAAAATAGATGGGGAAGAAGCAGAAGCAGTAAGAGATTTTACTTTCCTAGGATCCAAGCTGACTGCAGATGGAGATTGCAGCCATGAAATAAAAAGGCGACTGATTCTTGGAAGGCAAGCGATGAGAAACCTGGGGAACATAGTGAAAAGTAGAGACATCACATTGAAAACAAAAATTCGTATAGTCGAAGCAATGGCATTCCCAGTGGCAATGTAGGGTTGTGAGAGCTGGACCATTAGGAAAGCTGAGCGCAGAAGAATAGATGCCTTTGAGACAAGGTATTTTACAATGTGGGTTTATCACAGGATGCAAAGTGTTTTCCAAACCGTAATAATAATTTTGTGTCAGAAATTATCCTGGGTTGAAAGGATTTTTGATGGAGGAACTCCACTCAGGAGATGCATGGATGAGGCTCCTTCCACGTCCCCAAGATCTTTTCCCATGGAAGTGGTCCCTATTTTATCTACTTGCAATATCTTGCTATGGTATTCCCGGTGGCAATGTATGGTTGTGAGAGCTGGACCATTAGGAAAGCTGAGCGCAGAATAGATGCCTTCGAGATGTGGTGCTGGAGGAGAGTTTTGGACAGCGAGGAGAACAAATAGGTCAATCTTAGAAGAAATCAACCCTGACTGCTCCTTAGAATGTCAAATAGTCAAGATGAAGCTAAAGTACTTTGGACATCAAATGAGAAGAGAGGATTCGCTTGAGAAAGCCTTGATGCTGGGAAGGGTGGAGGGCAAAAGAAGAAGGGGGCGGCCAAAAATGAGATGGCTAGATGGTATTGTAGACGCAATGGGCACAGAGCTGAGCAAGTTGAGGAGGAGGGTGGAGGACAGAAGTGCCTGGTGGACAGTGGTCCATGGGGTCATTGCAAAGGGTCAGAATCGACTGTGTGACTGAACAACAAAATTGTTATTGAAAGCGGGAGCTCCAGCCTCTAGTAAACAGCAAAGCGCACAATTACGTTGGGAGCCAGGCACAGTTCTAGATCCATAGGTTCTAGATCCATGGGTTATCCACAGTTTGAGACCCATGCCAGGGCCCTGCCTAGACAGTGCAAGCAGGCTGGGACATTTCTGCAGAAAATCAACCAAAATGAAGTTTTCTAGTCCGTGGTGATGTCTGTGCCTCCAAGAGTACATACTGTAGTTCTGTTTGCCATAATAATAATTTCATGTGAGAAATTATTCTGGGTTGAAAGGATTTTTTGCGGGAGAAACTATGCTCAGGGGACACCCGAATGTGGCTCCTTTCACATCCCCAAGAGCTGGGACAAAGACTGTAACATGTATTTATTGGGGCCGGTATTATTACCGGCTGGATAGGGAGGTTGGGAGTTTGATTTCCCACTGAGGAAAAATGCCAGCGTATATGTGGTGTGGCAAAAGGCGCATAGTCCTAAGAGCTCTCCCCAGAAGAAGGGAACGGAACTTGTGGACTTCTGTGTATTTGGTATGAGGAAAACCCTAGAAAAGGTCACCGTAAGTCAGGATTGACTTGATACTGCACAATTATTTTTAGTTATTGTTATTACTGTGTTATTAATCCTGGGATACAGATTTGACTTTTCTTGCAGGCTTGACTTTTTGATCAATTTGTGGCATGTATTCAATTTCCGAACCCGTGGGCCAGATCCAGCCCCTGATGTCAATTCATTCGGCCCGCGGAAGCAAAACAGTTCCAGGAGCGACTAGCGCTTCTGCGGGCCGGATGAATCTGCATCAGGGGGCAGATCCAGCCTGCAGGCCATAGTGACAGGCCCCCTGAACCACGTGACCGGCCCACGGCCTGAAAAGTTTGGGCACCCCTGCTCAAGACCTTTGCTTCTAAGTTAAACAACTGGGTTTAATTTAAGAAACTTGGGAGGGAATTGAAAATAAAGAGAAATTCTGGTCATGAAAACGGCAAAGATTCTGGAAGGTAAGAGAAGTGTGTTTCTTTCTCACACACTCTTTCTCACCTCTCCTTGCTCTTTCTGCAGCTTTGCCAGTACTAACTAGAAGGTTGAGTGGGATAGGAAGATTTTATACGTAGGAGAGGTTACGATTGCTGGTGGACTATGAACCTGATTGTAGCTACTGTGTATATGTCAGGTGAAAACAAGGTAAAAATGAGATGTTAACTAAGAGAAATGAGGTTAAAGTGAAGATAAAAGATAAAGGGAGGGAGAAAGAAGAAGGAGGTTTGGAAAATGGATGGATTTACTTTATTTCACCCAAAGACCAGCACCAGACTTCTTGGAATTAATCTTGGAACTTCTTGGAATTTTGCTCTGGCAGGTCCATGCTGAGGAAGAGTTTGGGAGACGTTTTGGCCTCGGAAACGGCGTTCTCGCCCAAGGACCAGAGGCCGCTGCCACCGAGAGCGAGGCCCCCGTGGGGATAAGAGACAGAGTTGATGCCTTCTGGATGCACAAGGGCAGCCTGTCAAGTGGCTCCCCTTCCCTTCTCCAGAAAAAGCACACGGCTGCTCCTCTTGGCAGTTTGGCGTTTTGGCAAGACGGCCGTTCTGGCGGTGCTGCAGAGCATCTGGCAAGGGCAGCTGTGCTATGAATTGGTGTTTATCAATTGCCTGCTTCACCCTGGTCTACAGGAGCTTCACGGAGGGTAAGAGGTTCGCCTTTCGGGGTGGGGTACCCACGTTTGCAGATCATGGGCGAGGCCTTCTCTTCGGCCAAAAAAAGCAGCATAAGTAGATTTGAGTCTTCCCCCATGGTTGTAGCTATATCTGATTTCATCCTCAGTGTCGCTTTGTTAGTTGGAAGGCGGGCAAGTCGGCAGTTCGAGACCCGGTTAATCCATGACTGTGCCAGCGCCTGTCCCAGCTCCTGCCAACCTCGCAGTTTGAAAGCAAGAAATTTCAAGTACCCAATTGTACCTCGCATAATGCGTTCCACAGGATTGCTCTTTAAGCGAGTTTGCTCTTTAAGCGAAACACCATTGAAAGTGACCGATTGTGGGGGGGATTGTGATCCCTGATTTATTTGTTAAGCGAGTTTTTGGTTGGTTTTATTTGTTAAGCGAAGCGAACATTCAGAGAAAACTCTGCTCTTTAAGCAAGGCGCTCTTTATGCGAGGTTTGACTGTAGATAAATAGAGACCACTTTGGTGGAAAAGTAAACAGCGTTCCAAGTCGTCCCAAATATAAGTCAAGGTACCTGATTTGGACCTCTAAAACTAGGAAAATAGATCGACCCGAGTATAAGTCAGGGGTGGAAAATGCAGCAGCTGCTGGTGAGTTTCAGTAATTAAAATACATGCAAATACGGTAACATTAATTAATTTAGACATTTGTGTGATTTTTTTTAATGTTTACATTGACCCGGGTATAAGTCGAGTTCCATTTTTGGACCTCATTTGGGGCGCTAAAAAAACCCGATTTATACTCGAGTATATAAGTAGTCTTTAAAGTGCCACAATTTTTTTTTGTCTTTTTGAGTCTTTTGATGAGGGCGGGATATAAATGTGGTGATGGTGGTGGTGGTGGTGGTGGTGGTGGTGGTGATGGTGATGGTGATGATGATGATGATGATGATGATGATGATAATAATAATAATAATAATAATAATAATAATAATAAGTCTTGTTTTGTTTGCTTTCTAATAAGCATTTGGTGTGCTTTTAATCTTTTTAGATTTTAATTTTAAATTTAAATGTTAACAGTTTTAAGGTTTTTAGGTAATGTTTGTGTTTTATTGTCATGTTTTGTTTAGTTTTTTTATTACTTGTAAAGCGCCCTGAGTCACTTCGATGAGAAGGTTGGTGGAGAAATACAAATAAATAAATGATAATAAATAAATAATACACTAGAAGGAAAATATAAAGGTAATCGGGACATACTTTTCTGTGTAGAAGGAATACACTTTCTCTGTCACATATGCTCACATATACACAAGTACAGTACATGTGTACACATAACTCCATAGAAGAATAATTATGCAAATCTCCACATGATTTTGAAAGTGGTGTCGTTCAGACACAGGCCTGGCTGCCTGGCTGAGGAGTCCACTTTGAAAGATCAAACTCCAAAACCCGCAGCAAAGCAATGGGTTTTTTAGGCAAGCTGGAAAGTCTAAAAAAGTTATTAGCTTGATCGTTGGGAGACCAAATCTTTGACAGGTGTTGAGAAATATGTGCAGAAGAATGACTATAAGGTTTGTGTAGAGAGATTGTCATATTTTCTGAACATTGCTTTCTAGCAGGTGACGGTGAAGAACAGCCTCGCATTGTGATTGGCCGGACAGGAGACAGCGCCATTTTGAGCTGTGACTTACTGAAACCGGCTGACGCCAGTCCCCCCCTTTATGTCATCGAGTGGGTGCGTTTCGGTTTCTTACTGCCCATCTTCATCAAATTTGGCCTCTATTCTCCCCGTGTGGATCCAGACTATGTAGGTAAGTTCCTTTTGCAGCCTTGCCTTGTGTGCCTGTATGTTCATGACCCGCTGAGGCAGGGATGCCCAAACATTTCAGGCTGCAAGCCGGTGGCGTGGTTCAGCGGGCTGGACACGTGGTTCAGCGGGCCGATCACGTGGTTCCTCCCGCCCAGAAGTGGAAGTAAAACGTGCCTTACAATCTGTTTTGCAACAGGATGAGATAGATTTTAAGCTACCATTTTCTCTGTTTAAACCAAGTGTGCCCAAACTACGGCCCATGGCCTGGATCTGGCCTCTGATGCCATTTCATCTGGCCCACACCACCCTTGTTGCTCCTGGAAGTAAAATGCGCCCATACAGTGAGGGTGGGAGCGATGAGGGTGGTGCGGGCTGGATGAACTGGCATTGGGGGCCAGATCTGGCTCACAGAGCCATAGTTTGGGCACCCCTACACGGGGTCACTCAGCCAGCCTATAAGAGAACAACTGGGAAGGATGCAGTATTATCGTGGGATTTAGAAAATGTGATTTCTGTTTTTGCTTAGTATTTTTGTAATGATTTTGTAAAACTTGACAGATGTAGATTTTTTTAATTGTTACCTTACATTGATACTTATTGAATCTTCTTTGTAATTATTTTTGTAAATTTGACTGAGATAATGGAAACTTTTTCATTGTTACCTGATATTGATGCTTATTGAATCTTTTTGATACTGTAATGATATTGTGATACTTCGATGTTTTGTGGTACTGATAACTGATGATTTATCATGTTTGCTTGTTGTGTTCATGAACGTGTAACTTTATATGTGTTTGTGAACTGCCCTGAGTTGGTTTTACTGAGTAGGGCGGTATAATAATAATAATAATAATAATAATAATAATAATAATAATAATAATAATAATAATAATAATAATAATAATAATAATAATAATAATAAAAATAAAAATAAAAATAAAAATAAAAATAAAAATAAAAATAAAAATAAAAAAATAAATAAATAATAGGAGCCCTTGGAGCAGTACCTAAAGGACTCCCTAGATATCTGGATATTTTGGACTTATCTGATTCGAACATCCTAAAGGTAAAGGTAAAGGTTTCCCTTGCTCGAAAGCCAGTCGTATCCGACTCTAGGGGTCAGTGCTCATCTCTGTTTCTAAGCGGAAGAGCCAGCGCTGTCTGCTTATGCAGACATTTCCATGGTCATGTGGCAGGCATGACTAGACACCAGAGTGCATGGAACGCTGTTTACCTTCCTTCCCACCGAAGTGGTCCCTATTTATCTACTTGCAATTTCTTGCTTTCGAACTGCTAGGTTGGCAGGAGCTGGGACAAAGATGGGAGCTCATTCTGTCCTGCAGTATTCGGGAATCGAACTGCTGACCTTCTGCCTCCCAGTCAGTGTCTTAGTGACTTGAGCCACTGCAGTCATCCTAACTCTCCAAAAAACAACTCTACTGGGAACTGCATACCGGTATATACTCAGACATAACAACAACAACAGTTTTGTCCCAGAAGATTTTAATTGACTATCCCTTGTTTGCTGTCTTTACTGTGGAAATTGAGGAGGGGTTAGCATGGGCCTGACAATGTGTCTTTTTGGATAAAGAACATTTACCAAGCATAGTGTGTTGTTTGGAGATCCCTGGGCGCCAGGCTTTTCATAGGGATTCTTGATGCTCTTCCTCAACTAGGAGATGGAGAGACCCTGCCTGGGTCAGACTGCACTGTCCGATTGGATCGTAGTGATGGGCTGCGGAACCAGCCCCCCAGTGCCCTGGGAAGTTATGGAGAGCGTAGCAGGAGTGAGTGTGCTCTGGGGGTAGGGCAAGCGCGCCCGTTCCCTGGTGGAGAGGGGATTTTGTATGCTTCAATGAGCATCCGCTCACGCAAGGCAGGGCATGGCCCAAATACAACATGTCGACACTATCCCCCACCCCCCAATTTTGATGAGCTGGTGGTGGCAGTGCTTGGTGGGGAGATTGGGGAGGGGGAGGACACAGAATGAACATTCACTGGCCACACATCAAAACTGTGTCAGAAAAGAAGGATCTGCGCAAAATCATAGCAATACATTTCTCACACTTGATGGTTTTACTAGATTTGTTGTTGTTGTTCAGTTGCACAGTCGATTGTGGGATTTTTAAAAAAATTAGTTTAATTTAAAAAATGAGAGGTTCATTTCAGTCACAATCAACCAATCGGTGATCTGGGTTCACTAGTCTCTTGGCCAAGTCTAATCTCCAGTTGAACCCAAATTTTAATTCATTGGGTTTATTGCAGCTTGTGTCCTGTGTTCTGGTTCTTAACACTGAACCCTGGCCAGAGAGCGTGTAAATGCTGGACACTCCCCAAGTCCTTGTGACCTTTGCCCCAAGGTGCACATTTTGGCACTTCCTCTTCCACTCCCTTTGTTGGCTTGTGGTGGGGTGTAAATTCCCAGCTGGTCTCCATAGGAAGATTGGTGTGCCTTCCTTGCACTTTTTGTGCTTTGGGGACCTCAAACTGGAAATATTCCCTGGTCTGGGGGTTCTTTGAGATGCGGTGCCTTTGAGATGTGGTGTTGGAAGAGAGTTTTGAGCAAGGGTGACCTTTACCTGTACTTTTAACAGTCCTTCCAATCCTCATTCTTTTAATCCTTGGAGTATTTTTAAATTGGTTATTTTTAATGGATTTTTGGACTGTCGTTTTTAATGTTAGCCGTCCAGAGTCATTTTGTGTTGGGCGGCTGTATTAATTGGGGAAAAAAAATAAATAAATAAGAACCCGGAAAGATTTTGCTGCTGCCAGTCAGAACAGAAAGGACTGGACTTAGATTAGAAACAGAGAACTTTCTGCAGAAGGGCCCCATTTGGTTCATAACTATTCTCTGTTAATGAATCTGCAGCCCTTTCTGGTGGCAGGGGCTGGATTATTTGGTGTCATGGGCCAGATCCAGGCCGTAGGTGGAGAACCCTTGTTATACAGCCCCATTTGGTTCATAAGTAAAGTATCCTCCATCATAAGTATTCTCCACATGCCTCTTCTCCAACGTGTACATAAGAATTGGAAATGAGAGGTTATTAGAACCCGAGGGAGCAGCGGTAGAGATACAGATAACTTCTAGTTGTGAGTCCAGTGAACTGCTGCATAGATGTCAGTTTTAATTTATCCTAGAGTTCATTGCTGATTAGGGACCCTGCTAGACAGGCAAATTGTCTGGCCTCCAAAATAACCGCCTCCTTATCTCACAGCCAGTCTTTATAGGAGCTAATAATAATGAAGCCTGGCATTCTACAGTCATTCTTTGTAGTGGGAAATGCAGGTCAAGAGGCCTGGAGATGGAGGGATGAAAGAAGCAGCCCCTTTGCTGATGTAAGGAAGAGGCTGGCGCTGGAACAAAGACCTTCTTCTTGGCAGGAGCGGAGTCTGGGATTGAGGGTGTCTGGAGGCCCTTTGTTTCTGTCTAATCCCCTAATCCTGCCTTGAAGCTTGGGTTTTTTAGCAGCTCCTGCTGGGTCCGGAAGTGTGTATGTGGGTCTTCTCAGAGAGCTAAAGCAAGACCCGGATGGGAGCTATGTATATGGAACAGGGGTGCTCAAACTGTGGCCAGATTCGGCCCCTGGTGCCAATTCATCTGGTATGCAAAGCCCTTGTTGCTCCCGGAAGCGGAAGTAAAACGTGCCTGTATGGGGGCTGAATCCGGCCCCCAGGCCATTGTGACCTGAACCACGTGACCAGCCCGGGTCCTGAAACATTTGGGCACCCCGGTATAGAAACTGATTTTCTCCTTGGTTGGGAGTCAGAGATTCACAGCTAATTTCAATAAAAAAGTTTTAAACTTGCTAGATCAATTGTCCAAATTTTACAGAGCTACAATCGTCGGCTGCTGCTCGGATCCGAGCATACATTTTTCCTGGAAGTCATTTGCTCAGTTGATGGATGTTAGAGAGTAAACAAAACAAAAACCATAGTGGCACTTTAAAGACTAACTGCTGTATTTTAACGTTAACTTTCATGGATCAAATCCACTTTGTCAGATGGAAGAGACTGGCATCAATTTAAACACATCGGGTACAGGGGTACAGAATGATTAGCATAGCAGATATGTATACAAATCTCTCTCTCTCTCTCTCTCTCTGTGTTTACAACTGGTGACACCTGTTCTTTAAACTAATTGTGGAGCTTCTTCTTCATCATCATCATCATCATCAATTTGTATGCTGCCTGCAACTCAGGGTGGCTAACAAAAAACAATAGAGCATTACAATACAATAGAGCATTACATTACAACAGAGAAAAAGAAAATCATTCATTTAAAAATTTAAAGATCCAATAATAAGCAACAATAGAAGTAACAATAAAAGTCCACAAACAGTTCACACCATGGCACCACACAAACGTTGATAGGGCCCGGTGGTCGGTGGTGGCTCCCTGTCATGAAGCAGAGCTGAAATGAGGATGCATGTTCTGTAAATGTAATGTTACTATCGATTTCTTGTGTTTATTTGGTCTGCTTTTTAATGGCTGACCAGTGACCCTAACAATAAATGATGATTATCATGATTATGAGGATGTTTCCCCGTACGATGGCTCCCTGATGCACAAGGCCTGGATTGTTGTTAGTTTGTGGTTCAAAACTAGGATTGAAAGGGAGACAGCAGAAATCAAATACATCCATCTGTTAGACACCCATCGCAGGGGATTAAATATTAGCGAAGGGTTTCTGGGACATTATCAAATTTGATACACAGATTGCTATATGCTGCTAGATATTTTATATATTACAACCTTCCTGCCAGTTCTCTTTAGCAAAACAGGAAGTAACCAGGTACAGTGTTTTTGTTTGCAGGTCAAAGGTTGATCAGAGACCAGAATGGGTTTTCTCAGACCCTTTGAGATTGAAAGGGAGACATTTAGAGCTAATCTGAATAACCTATTGTTGCTGATGGGTGTGGGAAGCTGTATTGTGCTTGCTTCTTATCTGTCATTTTGTTTGAACACACCCTGCTCCCTTTGACCCCTGAATTTGGTGCATAAAAACCATGCCCATAAGTTTCACTCCTTGTCTGAAGAAATGGACTTGATCCACGAAAGCTAACAATAAAAATATAGCAGTTAGTCTTTAAAGTGCTACAGTGTTTTTTTGTTTTTGTTTTTTTCTGATATGGATTGTTCGTGTGTCTGTTCTGTCTTTCCATGTGATTTGTATTCAGTCTCCATGCCTGTAAGTCACTTCAAGGTTGTTCCCCAGGCAGGGATTTTGAGTCCAGCTAATAGTTGTCAGCCCTGAGGATTTGGAGATGGGGCCCACTGAAGGAGCAGCGTAGGAGGGGGAGGCTCTCCGATTGGGTACTCAAAGTGGGCCACTAGCAGATTCTGCTGGGAATCCTGTAGGCCGTAACCAAAGTGGTGGCGTGGGCAGGAAGAGCTTCTCTGTTTTAATTAGAAGATATAAGTGACATGTCAGGCGATGGAGACTGTGTATACATCATCTTACTGGATTATGAAATTAGGCTGCCCCCATGAGCGAAAAAAGAACATCCACCAATAGGTGAAACTGCCTGTATGTTGTTGTTTTTTACCCTCATAGTCGAGTTCGACCTGGCATGAACCCACGGACTCCTTTGTCACCTGCCACCCTTTATTGTCTGCCCAGATCTACTTACTGCCATTGTGTCACTGGCACTGTCCAAGCCAGGGCTTCCCAACTGACGGCCCGCGACACCATTCCATCCAGCCCATCGCTGCCGCCAAACCTGGAAGTGGAAGCGGGCATGTTTACGGCTGACGTAAAACACGCCCGCTCAGGTGTAAATGTGCCCGTGGCTGTCATAAACGTGAAAGTGGGCACATTTAGGACAGCCATGAATGCCTCTGCTTCCAGAGTGTGTGTGGTGAGGCCTACGTCCTCTGTCACCTCCTTCTCCTTTTGCCTTCCATCTTTCCTAGCATCAGAACCTTCTCCAGTGAGTCCTCTCTTCTCACTTGGTAGCCAAAGTAGTTGAGCTTCAGTTTCAGTATTTGTCCTTCCAAGGAGCATTCAGGGTCGATGTCCTTCAGGATGGACTGATTTGATCTCCTTGCAGTCTGAGGGACTCTCAAGAGTCTTCTCCAGCACTACAGTTCAAAGGTGTATATCAGGGATTCTCAACTTGTGGCTCACAGTGCCATTTCATGTCTGTCCCCCTACTACCTCCACCATGCTAGGAAGTGTCATGTGGTGGAGGAATGGCAAAATGTCCATCCGGCCCCGGAAACTGACTGAGGGGAGCATGACCCGGCCTCTGCGCTCAGCCTTCCTTATGGTCCACCTCTCACAGCCATACATTACTACAGGGCTTCTCCATCTTTGGCTGCAAAGTACATAATCTGATTTCGGTGTTGGCCATCTGGTGATGTCCATGTGTAGAATTGCCTCTTTTGCGGTTGTTCCGTCGCACAGTCGGTTCCAACCCTTTGCGACCCCATGGACCATTGCCCGCTTCCATCGGAAAAGAGTGCTTGCAGTGATCAATGCATTCTCTTGAAAAAACTCTATTAGCCTTTGCCCTACTTAATTTTGTTATTCCAAGACCAAACTTGCCCAATACAGTAATACCCCGGATAACGATTGCATCGGATAACGCTAAAACTGCATAACGACGAAAAATTTTGGGGGAAGATTTGTACCGGATAACGTTCTTTTTAGCGTTATCCAATACAGTCGTTCTTAGCAGCAGGGTGGCTGGCTCCGTTCAGCTTCCCAGCCACCGTGCAGCTACGGAGGCAGGGGTGGGGAGGCTGGAATGCTGTCGGGGGGCTCCCCCGTCGGCTTCCCCAGCCACCCCACAGCTGCGGAGGCAAGGGCGGGTGGCTAGGGAAGCCGACAGAGAGTCCCCGTCAGCTTCCCCAGCCACCCTGCAGCTGTAGATCGGGTCCTCTGATCTCTCTGGAGCAGGCAGGGGACACGATCCAAGCTGTTTCTGGGCTTCCCCGACGTCCTCAGCCAGTGGAGCAAGCCAGAATGTCGGGATTCGAAATTTTGGGGTCTCTGACCCCCCCGCCGGGTCCAGGGAGGTGTGGAGACCCGATCCAAGCTGTTTCTGGGCTTCCCCGACGTCCTCAGTCAGTGCAGCAAGCCAAAACATCAGGGTTCAAATCCCAACATTCTGGCTTGCTGCAGCCTCCAGGGAAACAGGGCTTTTTTTAACGTTGTGTGATCAATGCATCACACAACGTTAAAAACCGGATAACGACGAGATTTGTGGAACCAAGTCTCAACGTTATCCGGGGTACTAGTGTATTCCAATTCTGATTTGGCATTCCGGTTCCCTACGACAATATGGACATATTTTGTATGTCAATTCTAGGCATTGTAGGTCTTAATAGATCTGGTTGACTCCGTCCTCTTCTGCATTAACGGTTGGGGTACAGACTTGGATTACTGTAAAGTTGAATGGTTTGCCTTGGATTCGGACTGAGTTCATTCTTCCATTTTTGAGATTGTATCCCATTACTGCTATCTTCACTCCTTAGTTAACAACCCTGTTAACCAGTAGTGTAGTGTTGATTTCAGCTGCCCGGGGCATAGGCCAAATTTGTCTCCCCCTGATGGATGCCGGCGCCCACTCCCACTAGGGCTTCTGGGAATTGTAGTCCAAGAACACCCATAGCCCAAAAAGTGCCGCCCAGGGCGAGCCGCCCCCTGCCCCCACCCTACGTCACTGCTGTTAACTAAGATTAAAGAGAGCATGGTGAAAAATGAGACTTCTGTGCAAGATTCAAACCAAAATAGATTAAAGTGAAGGTTAAGGACTAATTTTTATTACATGCTGTAATCTTTCTCACCATCCACCTTCTTCTTTTTCTTGTGCCATATCCGATTTTGAATATTGGCGATCCTCATGGGGATGAGCCATGAACATTGTCCTGGGAGCCATATAATGCAATGGCCTTCCATTTGCCTTCCACATTGCATTATGACACCCATACCACTGACTCAGTTCCACAAGTCACTTTCTGATCCTGAATCCTTTTGGCACATGAAGTCCTGATCAGCCACAGGCCAGGACTGACAATGCTGCTGGCCCTCCATCAAGAGGGATTCAAGTGGGATTTAATCCGCTTGGGGAGCATCATCCTTCCGTATGGATTTTGCTACCTAAGGCCGTTAGTCCTCAGGGTTGTCAGGTTAGTTAACCGCTGCCTGAAGGTTGGCAGTGAGTCCCTGGCAAGGTAACCTAGCCAGACTGGGAACTTTCACCTACCATAGAATTTTATTTTATTGACTTTATTTCTGTACACACAAGCAATGTAAATCTATTACTTAATTTAACAAACTATTATGCTCCTTCTCCCACATACTCTCAGGCGTGCTGACTTGGTCTTCTGGGAAATGAAGTCCAAGAACACCTGGAGTGCCAAGTTTGGGCCATCAATGGAGTAGACCATACTGTCAGCAACTCAATGCTGAGTGTCAGCCTGGGAGTGGCTACCAATGGTTATGTGGCTGACTGTGTGGGAAAGATATTGCTAGAGAAGGTTTTCTCCTCCGTGGGCTGTTTGAAAGGGTTGTTGCTAAGTAATGGGTTGCTAAGTATTGGGAGGTCGGCTGTTGCGAAGGTCATTTGAAGAGCTTTTGTTCTTAGAGAAGATTCTTCCAGTGAACGATGGGCCTACTTAGGATTTAGACAGGCAAGTAGCAGGATGACAGATACAAAGAGAAGGGTAAAAGTGAGAGTGTAATGGTTGTCTCCCACTAATTAAACTCTGTCAACTGTGTTTAATCTATTGTCCCCAAAGACTCTTTGCTCAGCGTACAAGAGACCATCCACTTTCCATTGTCTCTCGTCCAAAGTTTGAGTTTCCCCAGTGGCAAGGTTAGGACCCAGAAAAGAGGAGAACAATAATGCCTTATAAATAATATCTCCCGTCAAAATTGAGGTACAGTGGAACCCCATATAACGAATACCTCTTACAGCGACGATTATCTCTGGGAAAAATCGTACAATGACAAAAAATCATTGTACGGATTTTCCCCATAGAGATGCATTGCATCGTATAACGATTTTAGTTGTTATACATGGCACAGTGTTTTTTCAAAATCCTTGTCATTGTACCTCTTTATCTACCGTACTTGGAATTACAGAACTTGCTTTCAGACTGCTAGGTTGACAGAAGCTGGGACAGAGATGGGAGCTCTCTCCGTCGTGCAGCACTCGTGTCTTGAACTGTGGTCCTGCTGACCTTCCAGTCGGCAAGTTCAGCGTCTTAACCACTAGGCCACCGCAGTCCCTGTGAGAAAGGTTAGCTGGCAAAAAGAAAAAAACTGCCGTTTCAGATCGAACTACAATGAAACAAGGTTTTATATCATTAGGAAACTAATTGTTGTCTGCTGAATTAAAATAAATTCCTTTTCATTCTGACACTTGAGTATGCCTGTGCGCTTGTGGCAATTTGAGGCAGTGTCTGGGCTTCTGGAATCATGATTTGGAATCCCCCGGATGTCTCTGACTACATAATGCATGTCCATGATGGTATTTATCTTTATTTATTTATATAAAATATTTTTATCCCATCCTTCTCCATAAGATGGAGCACTCATAGCCCTCTCTAATGCCACGCATGCCATCACCCGAGCACAGAGTTCGCCCCGCCCCTCTACCAAGCAGCCCAATGGGAGCTCTTCCTCCATCCCCCAGCACAGAGTTCACCTCATCCCTCTGCCCAGCAACCCAGTGGGAGCACTTCGTCCCTCCTCCTGAGCACAGAGTTCGCCCCACTCTTCTGCCCAGCAGTCCAATGGGAGCACTTCGTCCCTCCTCCCCAGCATAGAGTTTGCCCCGCCCCTCTGCCCAGCAGCCCAATGGGAGCACTTCCTCCCTTCTCCCCAGCACAGACTTCACCCCGCCCCTCCATTTGGGCACTCGGTCTCTAAAAGGTCCGCCATCACTGGTTTAGGATCTGTTGGAGTTTCCAAAAACTTTCCAAAGGCTGCCTTAGATTGTGTTATCATAATCAAGCCATTTGCCCACTTCTGTGCTAGTATCTCCATAATCTAATTAGCTGTGGCTGCAGCATGGGACGCTATGGGAAAAGAACATGGCGGTCGTCACTCTTCCCCCTCCTGGGCAATGATCCAGACTGGTTAAACATCCAGAGCTTTGTGAAAAACCAAGGGGAGTCCTTAGCCCGGCAAACCTTTATAAAGGTTGGACTGATTGACTAATGACTAGGGCTGGCCGCATTGAGATTATTTGTATCAATATCAGATCCAAGTTGCCCATTGGCATTGCAGGATGGGGGGGGGGTTGTTTGGCTGACCTCTTGAGGGACTAGGGCTAGGACTTCATTACATGATATATGCACACAGACAGTGTGCATTGGTTCTATGCCAACTGCCTGTAAGGTTGCTGAGCCGGATTACAGATCTGATAATAGTCCTGGGGCTGGATTAGACTGGATGTGAGCACCACTTCCTTTGGTTCCTTATCGTTCTCCTTTTCAGCCATTTAATCATTCCAGCTCCCTGTGCCCCCAGCGCCTGGTCCTGAGGTTATGAGAACAGGAAGGAACAAGAACTGGGGGAAATTAACATTTAAGATCCCCCCCAATGGATTCTGTTATATATTAGAATTCTAAAGGCTTCACATCTGTGTGCATATATCATGTAATAAAACCCTAGCCTAGTCCCTTTTTCCCCATGTAGGCTTATCATTCAGAGCCATATCCCATAAAACAGTGGTGCCCAAACTAAGGCCTGGGGGCCAGGTGTGGCTCACGATGCCAATTCATCCGGCCCGCGAAACCCTCATCGCTCCTGGAAGCGGAAGTAAAACGCGCCCATACGAAAGCAAGACATTGCAAGGAGATCAATAGGAAACACTTTGGTGGGAAGGTAAACGACATTCCGGTCAAGGCATCCCTGCCATGTGTCCACGGAAACGTCTGCAGATGCAGACAGTGGCTACAAACAGAGATGAGCACTGAACCCTGGAGTCGGATACGACTGGCTTTTGAGCAAGGGCAAACTTTACCTAAAGCTAACATCAGTTTTGGGGGAACATAAGATCCTGCAGATATTATTGGATGGCAGCCGGAGGATCCTTCACCGCTGGATCTGTTAGCAAATGCTGATAGGAACCGTGACCGATTGACAGCGATTATGGACCTCAATAAGGTCTGGGTAAACTAATTGCCTGAGTGTTATTTGCCACACAGGTCGTGTGCAGATCCAGGAAGGTGCCTCTCTCCAGATTGAGCAACTGCGGGCCGAGGACCAGGGCTGGTACGAGTGCCGCGTGCTCTTCCTGGACCGTCCTAGCAGTGATGATGAGTTCCAGAATGGGACCTGGATCCACCTCACGGTCAACTGTATGCGCTCTGTCTTGTTTTCAATTCACTTGCCTGTTTCTGTGTTGTTGTTGTTTTAATAGCCGTGTTAGTCTGTGTTTGAAGCCTATCAGAGAGTAAACGGAGCAAATCAAAAAGACCAAAGCATTGTGGCACTTTAAAGGCTAACTGCTGTATTTTAATGTTAGCTTTCATGCATCAATGCTTCTTCAAGCTGGATCCCCTTTATCTTCCAGCCCATCTGCTAAGGATTACCTTCTAGATCTTGTCTCCCATCTATAATCCAGTTAATCTCTTCTTCTTCTTCTTCTTCTTCTTCTTCTTCTTCTTCTTCTTCTTCTTCTTCTTCTTCTTCTTCTTCTTCTTCTTCTTCTTCTTCTTCTCCTTCTTCTCCTCCTTTTTCTCCTCCTCCTCCTCCTCTTCTTTTCCTTTTCCTCCTTCTCCTTCTCCTTCTCCTTCTTCTTCACTACCACCACCATCACTATTACAATGTTAAAAAAAAACCATTTTCCTATGAGTTTGCTTTGAGTTAAGTTTAAAAAAAAAGACTTACGCAAAAGCCTACGGAACAGACTTTTTACGTAAGTTGGGGTTTTCCTGTACATGAAAATATGGCAAAATTAATTAAATTGCTGGCGCATCTCAATCCGGCATTGTCTTGGGACCCTTGTGGTCGTTGATCCGAGTCTAAGCCGTGTCCCCTTTTGGGGGCTCATTTTTAGGGCTAAAAAACCTGGCTTATACAGTACTCGAGTATATTCGGTATAAAGAAAAGCAAAGTGTGTGAGGATGCAAGAACGAGTTCAGACATTCTTCTTCTCCTAAAATCTGTATTTCAGCTCCCCCTACCTTCCGGGAGGTCCCGCCGGCAGTTCTTGAAGTGCAGGACCAGAAGCCCCTTGTGCTCACCTGTTCTGCAGCCGGCAACCCCCAGCCTGTGGTCACTTGGCAGAGGGACAACCGGGCCATTGAAGCGGGAGACAAAGTGCAGGTATGGTCTCTGCCTCTTCCCATCTCTCTGGTCATGACCGCCTCTTAAAAGAACTGCTGTCCTGCAATCGAAAGGTTGTCAGTTCAATCCTGACCAGGGATCAAGGTTGACTCAGCCTTCAATTTCTGTGATTGGTAAAATGAGTACCCAGTATATTGGGGCAAAATGCTAATTATCTTTTAACCCACCCAGAAAATGTTCTAAGCACTACGTGTGATTACTTTAGTTTGCTTGCTAAATTGCTGTAGAGTGCCAAGCTTCTGCAGACATTTCCGTGGTCATGTGGCAAGCATGACTAGACACCAGAGTGCACGGAACACAGTTGCCTTCCCACCGAAGTGGTCCCTATTTATCTACTTGCAATTTCTTGCTTTCGAACTGCTAGGTTGGTAGGAGTTGGGACAAAGACGGGAGCTCATTCCGTCCTGCCCTACTCGGGAATCAAACTGCTGACCTTCCGCCTCCCAGTCAACGTCTTAGCCACTTGAGCCACTGCAGTCCCTGTGTATACGGTACCTAAACCATTTTGTGTTTTTCACCAGGTGCAGAATGGGACTCTTGCCTTTGCCAGCGTGGAGCGGGCCATTGCAGGGGCATATACTTGCCAGGCCACTAGCAAGGAGGGCACCATCACCCACATCACCCGCCTGCTGGTCCAAGGTAAACAAGAAAAGACATCGCGTCTTCCCACACTGAGGGGGAACAATTTAATATAAAACTCTGCTAAATACCAGATTAAAGAATTGTCCTAGCCTGCCCCCTCTTGCCTGTTCTGTCTGGCAAGCAGTATGTCCCCAGCATCTGAAGCGGGGGGAAAAGGTAGTTTTCATATTTTCTCCTTTTTTAATCTGAGCTGATGGAAATTGTATCGGGATAATAGGCTTTACAGTGTAATGTGATTGTCTTTTCCCACTTACTTGATTGATAAAGTTCTTTCCCTGCCCCTGGGATTTGACGCAAGCCCCCCCCCCCCGGTTTTGTTTTCTTACTTCCATTGTTCCATTTCTGTTTTTCCGAACCAAGCAGCAAGCACGGAGACCCGATTTTTCCTATTTTTTCCATTTGATTATAACTATATAACTCCTCGTTCGTGAGGCATAGAAGTTTGATCAAATAAATAAATAAATTGTAAGCAATAGATTTCTTTTGTAACTTTAAATGCTTCTAGAATGTTCTTTTTGTCATGCTAAGTGCTAGTTTGTGTAGAAAAGAAATGGAGGAAGGATTTTGATAAGACGAGGCGGACCTCTCCACATTTTTGTGTTGTTTTTTATTTCATTTATTTATTTATCATTCAAATTTCTATATTGCCGCCCAGTTCTAATGAACGACTCTGGATGGCATTTGCAACAGTAATATAAAACATTCCAGTCTTAAAACATTAAAAACCCTTAATAGACACTAAAATTAACCCCCCCCCCCCCACACACACACACCATCAGTTGTTTAAAAACTGCAGTTTAAAGGACAGCTAAAAGACCAGAGAGGCCTAAACCATATGAGCCAGCAAAAGGGGGGGTTCACCACGTCACCGGTGCCCCCACACCTGCTTTGCTAGCTTCATAGTCTACTTCATATTGGGCTGCTGGGCAAAGGGGCGGGGCGAACTCTGTGCTGGGAAGGGAGGAAGCACTCTCATTGGGTTGCTGGGCAGAGGGGTGAGGCAAACTTTGTGCTGGGGGATGGAGGAAACGTTCCCATTGGGCTGGTGGGCAAAGGGGCGGGGCGAACTGTGCTGAGGGAGGCACAAAGTGCTCCCATTGGGCTGCTGGGGCAAAGGGGCGGGGCGAGCTCTGTGCTGGGGCAACGGTGCGTGCGCCAACAGAGAGGGCTCTGCGTGGCTTCTGTGGCCCGTGTGCCATAGGTTCGCCACCACTGACCTCTATTACCCCACCCACTATGGTTCCAGGATCTATTCTGATCAGTCCCTCAGTAGTGCGCTTCCTCCCTTCTCTTCTTCCCAGGGCCACCAGTAATTGTGATGCCCCCACAGAATGTCACAGTCAATCTCACCCAAGATGCCTTCCTGACCTGCCAAGCTGAAGCCTACCCTACCAACCTCACGTATAGCTGGTTCCAGGGGACGACTAATGTTTTTCACCTCAGGTAAGAACAGGTCGTGATGGGAGCAGGGGTGTGCTGGCTACGCTAAAGGAGCATTGGACAAGGAGGGAGGGGGTGGTGCGCCTATGGGCGGTACTGCATGACATCATGGATTGTAGCCGCTAGGTGACATATTTCTGCCCACCTCCGGGGGGCGCCAGGCACTTGGGCGCACCGGGACTTGTCCCAAATGGTCAGCATGGGCCTGGATGGAAATGCGAAGTGATAAGGGAATTCATCCAAGAGCCTTTAGCAAATATCATGATATACGTACATCTCTGTAGCCTCTGGTCTCCTTGATCTGTATCTTTCTGCTCTTCAGCCACCTCCAGTCCCGAATTCGTATCTTAGTCGATGGGAGCCTCTTAATCCAGAAAACGACTACAGAAGATGCCGGACGTTACACGTGTGTTCCCAGCAACGGGCTAAGGAAACCACCATCTGCCTCCGCTTTCCTTACAGTTTTGTGTAGGCATTGATTTTCTCCATCATCGTCAATCCAGATCAACAAGTAGACCAAAATAAGAGGGAAGATAATTGCACTGGAAGCAGAGAGGGTGGAAAAAAAATATTTCTCACTGTCCATCTTTTCCATTCCGGCTCTATTGAAAGCATACTTTTTGGGAAGTTTTATGATTCTGATGTTCTACTACATTTTAACAAATAGTTAAGGTGCCGCTGGTGCAGGAAAATCCCCCCCTCCCCCAATGGCTTATATAAGGGCTAGCCTGCTTTTACTGATTGTAGAAGAGGGTATGTTATGGGTATTTTAAGGCTTTTAATGTTTGATGGTTTTTAGCAGTGGTTCCCAATTAGTTTTTTCTATGTACCACTTCAAGAAAGACCTCAAACCTGCGTACCCCTTATTGCAGGAACGTTAAATAAAAAATGAAATCAGGTGTATTTTATATTTATTATCATCAAAAGACATTCTAATGACAGAGAACACATGTTTCATTAATGTGACAAATGTGGACGTTTTTCTTTGCACAACTCTGAAAAATCTGGTTGCATTTTGATCCGCTTCAATCTCAAGTTGTCTTTTGTCTGAAGTCATGCCTTACTTTTCTGCAGATCCAGCACAAGTGACTGACATGCCCCTTGAGACCTTCCTACCGATAGGAATGCAAGGCATAATCCGCTGCCCCAATAAGGCCAGTCCTCCATTGCTCTTCATCAACTGGACCAAAGATGGCAAACCTTTAGATTTAGGCAAGGTACTTCTTGATGTGTCCAACCTACCCTCTTTGCCGCTCACTCGTTATTTTTGAATAATCCTCTTCTGAGCAGGTTGTTTGGCATTTCCTGTGCTTTCTCGTGCAGTTTCCAGGCTGGACCATGAGGTCTGATGGTACCATCATCATCGCCACAAGCAATGATGACGCCCTTGGTGTGTATACTTGCACCCCATATAATAGCTATGGTACAGCTGGGTCTTCAGAAGCCACCCAAGTCCTCTTGAAGGTGAGTGGTAGAGCATGTATATACAGTGGTGCCTTGCTTAAAGAGCATAATGTGTTCTACGGGATTGCTCTTTAAGCAAAACACCATTGTAAGTGACCAATTGTGACTTCTGGTGGTGGCGGTGGCGGTGGGGGATTGTGAACCCCGATTTAGTTATTAAGCGAGTTTTTGGTTGGTTTTAGTTGTTAAGCGAGGTGACCATTCAGAGAAAATTCTTTAAGTGAGTTAGTCTTTAAGCGAGGCACTCTTTATGCATGTACAACTAAAAATTTAATCCCTTTTTAATGCCTGTTTTATTAGGAAGGAGTTTCAAAGTGGATTTGGTCCACGAAAGCTCACATTTAATACAGGAGTTAGTCTTTTAAGGTGCCACAACATTTTTTGTCTTTTGTTGTTGTTTTGTTTTGTTTACTTTCTTCTATTTCTGAGGATCAGCTAATTGGGTTCTGACTGGCAGGGTCAAATTGCTCAGTGAACTTGCAAAGATGTATCTATACTTTGGAACTGGTAAAGCGGTTCCATGCTGTTTATAACAGCTAATGTTTACCCTTTTGAGGTCTTTTTCTAGGATCAATGTTTTGGCCCTTGCAGCCAGGATGTCTTCCTTGAAGATTAGTCAAGGGTTTCTGGGATATTATCCATGGAGCTCTTCGTTATGCAAATCCAATTGGCGATACCCTGCATAATGAAAAAAATGTTCGTTATACAGGGTTTACGTTAAGCGGGGTACACCCTGGTTAACGAAAACCCTGTATAACGATTTTTTTCATGCGGGCTATTGTGATTATCTAACAAACGCTTCGTTGTACGAATTTTTCGTTATACGAAGCGTTCGTTAGGCGGGGTACTGCTGAATAGGAGTTAGTTTTTATGGTGCCACAAAAAAAATTGGGGTCTTTTTTGGTGGTTTTGTTTTGTTTGCTCTCTGATATCCTTGCACAGACTAACATGGCGACCACTTCAAACATTTCACCTCTTCCGTTGTGTCTTGTTGTGTTTCTGTCCCAGGATCCTCCTGTTTTCACTCTGCGCCCAAAGGAAGAATATTTCCAGGAGGTGGGCCGGCAGCTGCTCGTCTCTTGTGTTGCCCAAGGTGACCCCATGCCAGTTATCTCTTGGACGAAGGTGACATATCTTTTCGGGAGATGAGTAATATACACTAAGGAGCCTTTCCAGAAATAATCAGTGACTTGAAACAAGTTGTGTTCTTTCTTATGCAGACTTTTTTTAATGTTTCTCTATTGTTGGCATTTTTGTTTTGTTGTTCCTCCAAGAAATATTTCCACCTCTGATAAGACTTCTCCACCTCTGTACGTTCACGTTGACCTACACCTGTTTTTTCCAGGGGGTTCTAGGTTTTCCTCCAGCAGGCACAACCAAGTTTCAAAACCAAACCTTTTCAGGTGTTGGGGAAACTGGGTGCTCTTCACCTGGAGAAGAGAAGATTGCTACGATAAACTGTTTTCAAATACAGTAAAACCTCACATAAAGAGGCTAACTTGCTTAAAGAGCAGGATTTTCTCTGAAAATTCGCTTAACAACTAAAACCAACCCAAAACTCACTTAACAACTAAATCGGGATTCTCTCTCTCTCTCACACACACACACACACACCCGGCCAGAAGTCACAATTGGCTACTTACAATGGTGTTTCGCTTAAAGAGCAAACTCACTTAAAGAGCAATCCCGTGGAACGCATTATGCTCTTTAAGCAAAGGTACCACTGTATATGAAGGCTGTTTGTGTGGAAGATGGACTCAGTTTGTTTTCTATGGCTCCAGAGAATAGCAGGTAAAGGTAAAGGTTTCCCTTGCTCAAAAGCCAATCGTATCCGACTCTAGGGTCCAGTGCTCATCTCTGTTTCAAAGCTGAAGAGCCAGCACTATCTGCTTCTGCAGATGTTTCTGTGGTCATGTGCCAGGCGTGACTAGACACTGCAGCACACGTAATGCTGTTTACCTTTCCCACCGAAGTGGTCCCTATTTATCTCCTTGCAATTTCTTGCTTTCAAACTGCTAGGTTGGCAGGAACTGGGGACAAAGACGGGAGCTCATTCCATCCTGCAGTACTCGGGAATCGAACTGCTGACCTTCTGCCTCCCAGTCAGCGTCTTAGCTGCTTGAGCCACTGATAAATGAAAGGAGAGTTCAACTAAGCCAGGGGTTCTCAATCTTTTAAAGGCAGGGGGCCAGGTCACACTCCCTCAGACAGCTTTGGGGACCGGACTGCTATTTTGCCTTTCCTCCACCACATGGCACTTCATGGTGTAGTGGAGGCGGTGGAGGTCCTACATAAAATGGCGCCATGGGCCATAGGTTGAGAATCCCTGAACTAAGCCATATTGTAAGGGTTGCTTGGAAGTGAAGCAGACTCCCTCAGAAGTTGAGGGATTCTTCTGTGTTGGTGGGCTTTAAAAAGAGTGTGGAGGGCCATTAGTTTATTTTGCTTTAGTTGTGGAATTCCCAAAACTTCTACTCATTGACTCATTGGGTCTTTTTCAGCTCTACAGTTCTGTGATTCTGTTGTCTGTTTTCCCGTCCTGCAGGTGGGTAGCAAGAGCTTGGCGAACGCCCAGGTAGACAAGAATAACAGCCTGGTCTTATACCCGCTGATTAAGGAGCACCATGGCCTATGGGAATGCGCAGCTAGCAACAGTGTGGCCCAGGTCAGCGCCACAACCACTGTCTACGTGTTGGGTTAGTACTTTGCGCAAAGAAAAACAAAGTTAGCAGAAGGCTATGGGAACACGCAACTCAGTTAAGGAGGCCGTTTCCCAACCGGAGTGTTTCCTTTTTTATTCTGTATTTATTTATTTATTTTATTTAATCCCATTTATATAGCTGCCCAACTCGAAATGACTTTGGGCGGCTCACAAAGTTAAAATCCACAACACAATCCAAAACTTAAAAACCCATTTAAAAGTACTAAAAATTACCCAACACTGAAAGCTAAAAAGAAAAGAAGAGGAGGAGGGAGCGATATTGCTATATCAACCGGCAGGCAGGGGACACCACCTCACCGGTACTGCTCTGCTTGCAGTACTAAATTTTGCTTTACTTCAGAGTAATCAGAAAAGAAAGCAGGACCTAGAACGAACAAGTGCTCCGATGTTAGATAAGCCAGTTTCCTAAACTCTGAAGAAAATTCCCTAGTTTAACGCTGAACTGGTTGTGTTACATCCCAAAAAGTAACTGTTTGAATCAGGGCCCCCCAAAACTTTTTGGTCCGTGGGCTGGTCACGTGTTTCAGGGGGCTGGTCACTATGGCTCAGGGGCCAGATCCAGCCCCCAAGGCCAATTTATCCGGCCCACAAAGCCCTCGTCGCTCCTGGAAGCGGAAGTAAAATGAGTGGGCTGGGTGTTGGGGCCGGATCCAGCCCCCGGGCCGTAGTTTGGGCACCCCTGGTTTAAGTCCTTGTCCTACTGAGTTTAGAGAAACAGATATGAAATGATGAGAAAGATCTCTCTGCCTAGGAACTGGTAGTACTGTAGCTAATATTAGTCTAGGTCTGATCCAGTACGGGCTGTTTTTCAGATACAGTATGTATATATTTATGCTCAAAGCAGAAAAATGTGGTTGGCAAAGATTGGCAAACCTTCCTTCCTAGCAATGCCAATTTAGCTGCTTCTTTTTTTTTATAATTTTCAAACATACATAAAAACATCAGAAACAAGAAAAAAAACAATTCTACAATGCTACATTGTTAATGCAATATTTGCTTCTTATTACAGTCTTCTAATATTATATTTGTTAAATCAAAATAAGGACAAACAAAAAAAACATAACATATTCATACAAATATCTCAAGAAAGGGTTAAATACAATTTAGCTAATCTTTTACATTACTTTTTTTTAACCCTTTCAGTTTGATAATCATTAATATAGAATTTCACCCTTGTGCTATATACATTGTCCAGGAATTGTCAATTTATTTTTCCCAAAAGTAAGAAATGAAAGAATAGAAATGAAAGAGATATCTCAACTAGGAAAGGCAATATTTTTGAGTAAAGAGGATAATAAATTAGATAGAAAAGGGCTAAAAAATAGACTTCTAAAGATAACAATGGAAGAATGGAATAAGGTTAAGAAATATATGGTACCAGGCATCTCACCAATATTAGAAATAGAAGATTTTGTTAACTTTCCGATAAATATAGATGAAAGATTAGAAATATATTAGTAGATAAAAATGTAGTGTTATTTAAGGACTGGGTAAAAATATGTAAAGATGATGAAAAAATAAGAGAGTTGTTTCTACGAATGGAATTAAATTGGCTCCAAACTCTCCAGATAAATAAATGGAATAAAAAGTTTATAAATGAGGAAAGTTCAGATAGAGATTTGACAAATTTTGAGGAAATTTTGTATGAAATAAGAAAATATAATAAAGGTATCAAAGGGATCATTAGCAAACTATACAAAATAATTAATAAAAAAGGAAACATACAAGAAATTTTAAGAAATACCTGGGAACAAGAACTGAATGTGATAATTCCTGAAAAAAACTGGCAAGAAATCTGGCGAAGAATAATAATGAGAACTATGTCTGTACGAGTTAAGGAACATAATGATAAGTTGTTATGGTGCTGGTATCTGACCCCAGTCAAGTTACATCAAGTAGACAATAAGAAAAGTAATATTTGTTGGAGATGTAAACAATCAATGGGAACATATGTACATATGTGGTGGAACTGTAATGTGGTGAAAAGATTCTGGGTTAAAATTGAGAAAGAAATTAATTCCATACTGGGACAAAAACTTGAATTGGGACCAGAACCAGCCCTACTGACAGTTTCTGAAAAATCTTCAATGTGTAAGGAGGATAAAGAATTATTGTTAACAATGATGTCCACAGCTCGACAATGCATAGCACAAAAATGGAAAGATGAGTTAACTATAAAAAAAGAAGACTGGTATAAAGAAATGTGGCAATTGGCACTAAATGACAAATTGACATGGGAGATGAATGTTAAAAAGGGTAGAATTCGTGAAAATAGATTCTGGAGAGTATGGAAAAGATTTATTGAATATGTGATAGTAAAAGATAAAGGGATTAAACCTGTACCGGAACAATTTAGCTGCTTCTAAACTCTGTTCCAGGACTGGTCTTTTTCTTGTTGAAGTCATACTAATTGCACTTTCTCCCTTCCTTCCTCTTCCTCTCTACATCCTAAACTTTAGGCACCAGTCCCCACACAGTGGCCAATGTCTCAGTGCTGCCACTCCAGCAGGCAGTGAACATCACCTGGGAGCCAGGTTTTGATGGGGGCTACTTCCAGAGGTTCAGCATCTGGTATACACCGCTGTGAGTCCTAAAATGTGCATTTTCTGTCTCTTTCTTCCTCTATACAGTAGCACCCCATGTAATGAACGCTTCGTATAATGAAAAATTTGTATAACGAAGCATTTTGGCGCTATTGGTGATACCCCACATAACGAAAAAAATTCCCGTTATATGTAGGGTTGCCATAATTCTCTCCCACAAAACCGGGACAGAAGTATATTTTACAAGAAAGGGCAGGTTATCTACAAAACAGCCTTTTAAAAAACAAACATAATATAAGGACAGCTATAAAACACTTTCACATTAAATATGTCAATACATAAATGAATTTATCTACAACAGTTAATTCCTATTGTAAGATAATCTGTTGTACTTCTGAGAAGTTTGTGTCGTAGTCAACTCTTAACGTCCTCAGTTCTGGGAAACATACTGGTCACACTTATCAGGCAGTGGTGTGAGGTGAGGACGTTAAGAGTTGTCTCCAGATATACTCCAACTCCAATGTGGCAGGAAATCGCTCCTTTGATGGCGAGAGTTTGAATTTATTTTAATGGTGTGTTATATATAATACACAATCAGTAAGTTTTAAAAATCCGGGACTTTAGCATGATTTTTACTGAACTGTCCGGGACAATTTTTATGACCTTGAATCCAGGACAATCCCGGTTTTCCAGGACTTGTGGCAACCCTAGTTATATGGGTTTTACCCCATATTATGAACATTTGCACACACACAAATACATGAAAATGAATGATGAATACAAATTTATAGTCTCTTTTTCCTGTGTCCTTTGCAGGCTGAAACGCCTCCACCGTCCATACCATGACTGGGTCTCGCTTCCCGTGCCAGTCGGGGCCTCCCATATCCTTGTAGATAACTTACAGCCTGACACTGGCTACCAGTTTAGCATTCTGGCCCAGAACAAACTGGGAAGTGGCCCCTTCAGTGAAATTGTCACCACCGTGCCGCTGGGTGAGGAGAGTGACATGTTGTTGTTCCAGTTGGGTGAGAAGGGGGTGTGTCCTTTCTTGAGATCGGAGGCGGGCCACGAGGGGCCGTAAATGTGAAAACCCACATGCTCCGTTTTGTTGCATTTCTCCCAATTTCAGAATCAAGGGGAAGCACAAAGTCTCATGGGGGGTGGGGGGAGGGAGGGGACCAGAATTAAGGCAAAGTCCAAAATTCATCCCGTCGAGGCACAAAAAAGAAACCGGGGGGGGGGGGAATCTAAGACGCAGTCCGAGAAGATGTAAGCAAGGTCCAGAGCTAAAACATATACTGTTTCCAACAAAACTTTCACGCAGTGGCGTAGATCTGGGCGGGCTTCGATTGAGAAGCCCAGCATCCAATGGTGGGCATCAGCAGGTTTGCACCGGTTCGCTAGAACCGGTAGCAGAAATTCTGGCTGGCCCCAACCATCCAAGTTTTGAAATAAAGTAGTCCTAATTCAGGTGCAACGCAGGGCTTTCCCCCTGGCCACACCCACCATACCACGCCCACAGTGTGGTAGTAAATTTTTTTGGAGCCCACCACTGATGGCATCCAGTGGTCTATGGGGTTGCAAAGGGTCGGACTCAACTGTGTGACTGAACAACAATTAGAAAATGTGCATATGATGTGCCAAGAGGGAATAGTCTCCAAAAGGGGCTCTTCGCGAATTTATCATCTCCTGTTTTTCTTTTCAGGTTTTTCAATGAACTCAATGCCTCCAACCTTACCAACAACTCCTATGCAGATTTTAATTTCCCCGCCTCAATTTCTAGTGGCCAATGAGACCACACGGGGGGTTCTGCTGCTGTGGGAGCCCCCTTTCCAGTACTCCATGTCTCTGACGGGCTATGCGCTGGAACTACGGCAAGACCAAGGCGGCTGGGAGGTCCTGGATGGATCCATCCCCAGCTTTGAGACTCAGCTCCTGGTGCCTGGCCTAATCAAGGTGAGTTCGAAAGAGACCAAGCATTGGGGGAAAATACCTTATATATCTATTTCTGACGTCAGCTCACTGACTCACCCAGCCATGCCCAGCCACTGCTGGAACATGCATGCTACCAGGGGATGTGATTCAGCTGAGGCGGTTGCAGGCATAGTGGTAGTTGCAATTGTTAGAATCTTCCCATGTAAAAATACATTACCCAGACATGCTCAGCCACGGCTGGAACATGCATGCCGCCAGGGGACGTGATTCAGCTGAGGCGACTATGAGTCGTCCCTAATATAAGCCGAGGTACTTAATTTTGACCTGAGAAACCAGGAAAATAGATTGATCCGAGTATAAGTCGGGGTGGGAAATGCAGCAGCTGCTAGTGAGTTTTAATAATTAAAATACATGAACATACAGTAAAATTAATTAATTTAGAGATTTGTGTGGGTATGTTTTGGTCAACGACAAAGACAAGAAGGTAGTCTCATTCTGGCAGCTTTAAGTTTGATCTGAACATGAAATTCACCCAGTCACATGGTCATGCCCACAGTCTAGTAGGAAAATTTTTTTGATGCCTACCACTGGTTATATCTCCTCCCTCAGGGTCCACTTCCCAGCCATTCCCCTAAGGCAGCAGTGCCCAAACTACGGCCCGGGGGCAGAGTGCGGCCCCCGACACCAATTCATCTGGCCTGCAAAGCCTTATTCGCTCCTGGAAGCAGAAGTAAAACACACCTGTACAGGCGCATTTTACTTCCGCTTCCAGGAGCGATGAGGGCTTTGTGGGCCAGATGAATAGGTGTCGGGCCGCACCTGGCCCCCGGGTCTTAGTAACCGGCTCCTTGAACCACATGATCGGCCCACGGCCTAAAAAGTTTGGGCACCCCTGCCCTAAGGGGTTGCAACCAGTGATATTACAGGATGACATGTCCCTCACATATTAGGTTTCATTTCTCCCAGCACGTGAGGCCAGCATTGTTTACATTCCAATCCCAGTACGAAGGGATTCCTCCACATAAATCTCCATCTTGGATTAGGCTAAAGCACAGGTTGTATATATAATTCATTTCATTACAGTATCGTTAGAGGTTTGTCATAATGAACCTCTGCCTTTGCCTCTATCTCGTCCAGGATGCCTTCTACGAGTTCCGTCTGGTGGCCTTCGCGGGCAATTACATCAGTGACCCCAGTAACACAGTCAACGTTTCCACAACAGGTAAGGCCCAGTGATGGAGAGGGCAGTAGTAACCAATGTGATTATAAGGTTATTATTATTATTATTCGATTTATATGCCGCCCCAATTGCTTATAGCAACTCTGGGCGGCTCACAATGAACAATACGTTAATATTCAAATAACAAAATATCAAATAACAAAAACAAGAACATTTCAAAGTTGTCAAATAAGCAGGAGTCCCAACTTTAGTTCAGGGGTTCTCAACCTATGGCCTGTGGGCTGGATCCAGCCCACGGCATTGTTTCATGTGGCCTGCCGCCCTTGCTCCCACCCTCACCACTGGAAGAGGTGGAAACTGTCGCATCTGCATTTATGGCTGTCGTAAACGCATTTGCGGCAGCCGCAGACATGTTTTATGGCAGCGTTTACAGTGGGGGGAAACCTCCAGCCTGGCCCACTCAGCAGTATGAGGGAGCGTGACCCGGCCCGCGGCTGGAAAAGGTCGAGAACCCTACATTCGCTGAAGGATACCCAGAGAGTGTCATAGTACAGTAATACCTTGGATAACGTTTACCTCAGATAACGCTAAAATTGCATAACGTTAAGTAATCTGGGGAGGAGAATTGGATCGAATAACGTTAAGGTCCTATGGGATGGATCGGATAACAACCGCTAAAGCCTGTACGGTTACAATGTATCTCTATGGAGATTTAACGTTATCCGACCCATCCCATAGGATTTTAACATGGATCAGATAACACTAAAAATCGGATAACACCAAGACTTGTGGAACCAAGTCTTAGCGTTATCCGAGGTATTGTTGTACACCCCACTGCCTTCTTCCTATCCACCCAGTCTTTCTTTCCCCACCAGGCATGGAAGTGTATCCATCTCGCACCCAACTCCCCGAGCTTTTGCCACAGCCGGTGCTGGCTGGTGTGATTGGGGGCATCTGCTTCCTCAGCACGGCCGTCATCTTCAGCACCATAGCAGCATGCATCATGAACCACAGGCGGGCTGCCCGTCTTCGTAAGCGGAGGCAAGGTAAAGAGGGCAGTGGGGCCGTACGGAGCATTTCGATTTTGGAATCGCGGTGGGCATCTGTCATGCGGGAGTATAGGAAGTTGGGATTATTCAACAGGTAGGATGTTCCGGGAGAGCCCAGGTGCCAATGTCTCATATGGTCTCAAACATTGTGTGGTTCTGTTTTTGAGCATGTGCATTTGCAGGCAAGAACTTGCAGTAAGGAATATGCCTTTGGTAATACAACACTGGAGCCAGAGCTGCAAAAGAATAGAGAACAAGAGATTGAAACTGGCACAGGGGAAGTCTCCATGTCTGTCTGTCTGTCTGTCTAAGGCAGGGGTTCTCAACCTTTTAAAGCCATGGGCCGGACCATGCCCCCTCAGACAGCTGAGCAGGCCGGACTGTTGTTTCCCATCCCCCCGGCATGGTGCATTTACGGCTGTTGTAAACACACCACTTCCGGTGGCGACTCTGGCCACATGAAATGGTGCTGCGGGCCGTAGGTTGAGAACCTCTGGTCCTAAGGGCCACCATGAGGCAAACGCCTGCCCCCCTTTCATCGCTTTTTTCAGTTGCTCTCCATGTAATTTCCCCTTTGTGTTCTCATGACCTTCCAGATACATCAATCGTCTTCTCCCCCAACAAGAAGCTTCTGCCTTCACAGTAAGTCACACCATCGCATGACATGATTATTTTCTCCCTACTCGTGGCAACCCCCCACCCCCACCCCATTTGCTTCTGTCCCTGCTCTGTCTCCCCAGATGTTTTTTTAAACAGGCTGCAGTGGAGGGGAAGGGACAACGAAACATCTGTTGCAGCCTTCTCCAGTGTGTCCTTCATTCACAAATCCAGGTGTACAGCTCCTACCACGTTGACAAGCACTTTACTAGGTTGGGTCTAGTGGGGGTTGTAGCGACAAACATCTGGAGGCCCCCCTGGATACCGGATGTAACGATAGGGCGCTTTACTCTCGAGTAAGCCCTATCATTCTTCTGAGTTGCAGCTCCCTGGCTGGACAACCCAGGCCTCTAGATATGTGTAGGCAAGGTAGCGTCGATCCAAATAACCACTCCAAATTTTTTTTAAAAAAGTATATTGAAGTCAAAGCAAGGTACAGAATAAAGCATCAGAAAGCTTAGAAAGCATTTCATAATAAAGAAATAAAGCTGGTTATTCAAGGGATAGCCCATGGACCCCCCTCTTTCTTTCTCAACCCTCTATATCAAGGATGCCCAAACTTTTTGGGCGTTGGGCAAGTCACGTAGTTCATGAAACTGGTCGCTATGGCCCAGGGGCTGAATCTGGCCCCCGGGCCGTAGTTTGGGCACCCGCGCTCTATATTTTTGCAGTTCAAAAGTCTGAGAGAGTCTCTTTTGGCCCCCAACTTTTTCTGGGTTATATCTCCTCCCTCAGGGTCCAGTGATCCGTGAGGTAATTTTCAATTCACAGCTTTATTCCCCTCTGAATTGTCTCACGATTGCTAGACTGGTTTGTTCTTTCTTTTTCTTAATATTTTTTATTGAATTTTAA
Source organism: Furcifer pardalis (assembly GCA_030440675.1). Classification (NCBI taxonomy): domain Eukaryota; kingdom Metazoa; phylum Chordata; class Lepidosauria; order Squamata; family Chamaeleonidae; genus Furcifer; species Furcifer pardalis. Next base: position 3,021,396 of record CP126899.1, on the reverse strand, counting down.
AACAACATAAGTAAGGAAAGGAAAACTAGACAACAATAGAGAAATGAAAAAAGGAAAAATCATTAAAAAGGCAAACCAACACATTCAATTTCAACAGACTTCGCTTGTATATCATTATCTATAAAACTGTTAAAATGAAATTCAGTTTCCCCTTTTTAATCGCTTTTGTATTCTTATTCACATTCTATTGCCATGAATTTCAATTCTTCATTTTTTAAAAAACAATGATAACATTTTATAACATAGTCAGTATCTGATATCCATCACTTTATCTTATATTATTATCAAAAATAATCAAAGTAATCACCCCTGTGTTTTTAATTAGTAAGGTGTAGCATTTGGTGTTTTTAATTTTTTTAGATTTAAATTTTAACAGTTTTAGGGTTTTTAGGTAGTGTTTGTGTCTTATTGTCATGTTTGTTTGTTTTTTAATTACTTGTAAACCGCCCCGAGTCACTTCGGTGAGAAGGGCGGTGAAGAAATAGGAATAAATAAATAAATATAAATATACAATGTCCTGAATCCACCACTTATTTTCACGTCATCTTACTTTCCCCAAAAACTTAATATATCCAGTGCTGGTTTATTCCCTTTATTGTTCTTCAATGTTTGCACCAAGAAAGGTTTCCAAATATCCCAAAGTTTGTTTTCTTTTGTTCCTCTTTTTTAAAAAAATTCAATTCACAAGTAGTAAAGGTAAAGGTTTCCCTTGCTCGAAAGCCAATCGTATCTGACTCTAGGGGTCAGTGCTCATCTCTGTTTCTAAGCTGAAGAGCCAGCGCTGTCTGGGTCAGCAGACATTTCCATGGTCATGTGGCAGGCATGACTAGACACCGGAGCGCATGGAACGCTGTTATCTTCCCACCGAAGTGGTCCCTATTTATCTACTTGCAATTTCTTGCTTTCGAATTGCTAGGTTGGCAGGAGTAATTCACAAGTACATTTATCATTTATTATGTGTCCCAGATTTCCTTATATCAATTTTCTACTTCTAAATTGATGTTGCTTTTTCCATTTTTTTTTTTAGCAATCTCTTGCCTTGCTACCGTTAAAAAACAATTGATATCAGGTTTTTTCTGTTTACATCCAAATTCATATCTTCTAGTCTGGTTCTTTCTTGAGGGCACGACCAGGGTGGCCGGGTTAGAGCGGATCTTAAGTCCTGTCCTGGGGTTGGAGAACCTAAGGATGGAACTGAGTTGACCTCCCCCCCCCAAAAAAAGTGTATTGGGTTTGATTCCCCCCCCCTCCTTTCTCCCCACAGAAATTCTACAGGCACTGCTAGCCCAGACAGCGTTGTAAAGATGAAATTCCAAATTTCCCCCTATCAAAGCCTTCGGCGCACCTTGTTGTGGGAGACGACCGGTGCCGATCTGGACCTCAGCGCCTCCGGTGGCAACACGGGGAATAATTTCAAGTATACCTTCTACGAAAGCCATGTTGGGGAATTGCTACCCTTGGAGCGCATCTGCCGCGGCCCCGATGGGCGTTTCGTGGTCCAAAAGAAAGACGTCCCGCCTCAGGAGTGCTTGGCAGCTGCCGTAGACCAATATTCCCTCTCTCTGGCTTCTTCAGACAGTGGCGCAGGCCGGCCAGAGCCTTACCTGCAACTCTACCCTTCTGGAAGGTCTGAGGAGCCGGTTTGGCAGAAGAGCATCTGTCTGAGGCCTAAGAACGCAAGCCAGGCCCGCCGTGAAGCCAAGGCTTCTGGCTACTGCCAGGGTTACTACTTTGACCATAGCAGCAGCCCAACAGAGGAAGCGAAGCCCTTGTGCATTGGTCATCTCAGCCCAGTGGCAACCACGCCGTGTGAGTCTACTAAGCCGAAAGCATGGGCGCGTCAGGACTCTGGAGGGCTCCTGGACGTTGCTGCCGCTCCCTTCTTTCCTGGCCAGCCACAAAGCCCTTCCTCCTCGCCCACCCATCGTAGCCAAGTCCAAGCAAACACCTCAGTCCAAAGTGGGATCCTCCAGTACTTGAGCCTTCCCTTCTTCAAGGAGATGAATGTGGATGGGGAGGAAGACGAGGCGACCCGCAAGCCTGCCTCCCGCCAAGATCCAGCTGGTACCAAACTCACGGTCTTCGGAAACGAGGACAACGTCCATTGTCCGGCCTACATGGACATAGAAGTCGACCCGGACTCTGCTCAGGAACCGGCCGTGGCCAAATGTCTCCTCAGGCTCCCGCATCCTGACACAGGCCCGGCTAAAACAGCCTTGCCAGGGGCTTTGGTCTGCCCAAGCGCCCTTAGCTCTGTTTTGGAAGCCCTCCCGAGCACTGAGCAGGAACCGTGTTTGCAGACTCTGGTGCCCACCCAACCCTTCACAGGCAGCCACCGGACGGAGACGGGGCACATGGAACATGACTGGCTGCAAGTGGCAGAAATGCCCCCTGCGGGGTCTCTGTCCCCAGAGAGGTGCAAATTGCCCGTGACTGTCTTTGCCACCGAGAAGCTGTTGAGGGGAAGCCTGGCCAGCCAAAGTAGTGGCCGGGGCAGTGTGTCCTTTCTGAGACCTCCCTCGGTGGCGCCGTCCTTGGTGGGCAGCTACCTCAGTTCCCCTTTTGGAGAAATGATCGGCTGGCAAAGCAACTCCGTCGAAGAAGATCCCAAGGACCCTTCAGTCATTGCCATCAGTAATAAAAGGTGAGTCAGTTGGTGTGTATAGGTAAGGTCAAGGTCAAGGTCACCCTTGCTCTAAAGCCAGTGCTCATCTCTGTTTTATTAGCCGAAGAGCCAACACTGTCTTCTTCAGATGTTCCCATGGTCATGTGGCAGGCATGACTAGACACCAGAGCGCTGTTTCCCTTCCCACCAAAGTGGTCCCTATTTATCTCCTTGCAATTTCTTGCTTTCGAACTGCTAGGTTGGCAGGAGCTGGGACAGAGACGGGAACTCATTCTGTCCTGCAGTACTCGGGAATCGAACTGCTGACCTTCCGCCTCCCAGTCAGCATCTTAGCCACTTGACCTACTGCATTCCTATTATTATTATTATTATTATTATTATTATTATTATTATTATTATTATTATTATTATTATTATTATTATTATTATTAATTCGATTTGTATACCACCCTATATGCACACTGTGATGTACTATATATATATAATAAACCAGAGGTGTCCAAACTTTTGGGCCGTGGCCAGTCATGTGGTTCAGGGGGCTGGTCACTATGGCCTGGGGGACCATATCTGGCCCCTGGGCCATAATTTGGGCACCCCTGTAATAAAGCAAATGGAAAAAGTTTCTTGGGCTTAAGAGTGTTTAGGATCTCTGAATAAAGAGGGCCGACAAAGCCCTTGTTGTTCCCCGAAGCAGAAGTAACGAGGGCTTCGCGGGGTGGGTGGATTGTCGTAGGGGGGCAGATCTGGCCCATGGGCCATAGTGGTGACTGGCACATGGCCTGAAAAATTTGGGCACCCCTGATCTAGAGGTACCATTCGAGTGGGACTTGTTCTCAGCCCTGTTCACTCCCATGTTTTTCCTCATCTTGTGGCGTTATACTCCTTCCTCACTTCCAGAAGGAACACGTCGGTGGATGAGAACTATGAGTGGGACTCCGAGTTCACCCTGGAGTCTGACCTGCTGGACGCGCTGCATCTGTACCGCACTGAGAAACCGAAGAGACCCATCTCTACCATTGCTGTGCGCGAGTTGGAGAAGCAAAGTAAGCATATCCTGCCTGTGACAAAAGCATCTGAATGACTGTTTGCACTCTAGCTTCATTTTCCTCCCAGAATTATAAGGAGGAGGCTTTGTTTACAAGCTGGACTCTTGACACTTTAACTCATGGGTGCCCAAACATTTTGGGCCATGGGCCGCTCACGTGGTTCAGGAAGCCAGTCACTATGGCCTGGGGTCGCATCTGGCCCCCCATGCCAGTTCATCAGGCCCACAAAGTACTTGTTGCTCCTGGGAGCAGAAGTAAAATGTGCCCATATGGCTTTGTGGGCTGCATGAATTGGTGTCATGGGCCGGATGCGGCCCCCAGGTCATAGTTTGGGCACCCCTGCTTTAGCTAATGTGGTCAAAAGCTTTTAAAACATCTAGGGCAGAGGTTCTCACACTATGGCCTGGGGGCCAAATGGGGCCCATGACATCATCATCATCATCATCATCATCATCATCATCATCATCATCATCATCATCATTATTATTATTATTATTATTATTATTATTATTATTATTATTATTATTATTATTATTATTATTATTATTATTATTATTTCGTGTCAGAAATTATTCTGGGTTGAAAGGATTTCTGAGGAAGAAACACCACTCAGGGGACGCCCAAATGTGGTTCCTTTCATATCCCCAAGAGCTGGGACAGAGACAGGCACTCAATCCGTCTTGCAGTACCTGGGTCTCGAACTGTGGACTTGCCAGCCTTCCAGTTAACAAGGCGAGCTCCTTAACCCCTGAGCCACCAGAGTCCCTTTGTAATGGTACTACTAGTCCACGCATGCGCAAAGCACTGCCGTAAATTCACCCATAGTTGTCATAAACATGTTTATGAACAGCTGCAGGTGCATTTATGGCAGCGTTCTGTGCATGCAGAGGCACATTTTGCTTCCACTTCCGGGAGTGGCACGGAATGGATGAATTGGCGTTGGGGGCCGGATCCGGCCCACGGGCCATAATTTGGGCACCCTTGGTTTTACAGCAGTTCTGTGACGTTAGGCTGATGGAAACACAGTGAACTCTATAGCTGAGCGCTTCCAAATCCCCTCCAGCCTCCTTAAGTACTACGCAACAGAACTATTTCGTAACATCCGCTTTCCTTCGGCAGGTTCGAAGACCTCCAGCGAAAGCAGTGATTCACCCTTAAACTCCCAGTCTGTGGGTGCCTTGAATGGGTCCATCTCATCTTTGCCCGGTCCCGAGGAACGCTGTGCTGCCCTTCGGGAAGAATTTCTGGCCTACCGCCGGCGTCGAGAGGCCACCCAGCAGCGCCGCCAGAAGCTGGTATCCAGCCACAGCCAGGAGAATGAGGCGACGTTGCTATAAGGATTTCTCTGCCTCCCCCAAAGCTATCTGGCCAAGTTGCGTTTCGTGAAGCGGCGTCTCGGCAGCCGCAAATAGGACAATTGTCTGGCCCTTTTCCCTGTGCTTACATTGGGAAGTGGCGCCTTCTAGAGCGACAGACAAGAACTGCATCCTGAGTGGCGCATGGGATTAAGAAGTTAAGGGAAATGTTCTACGCTGAGAATGGATGAAGAACATCTGATCATGATGGGAGATTTTTTAAAAAAAAAGATTATTGGTAGAGTGGTTTATTTTTTAAGCCTCATATTGATTGGGTGTGGGAGAGGGGGATTGCTTTGTAAACCGAGTCTTTGAGGGAAAAGAAGTACTAATTTTGATGCTGTGTGAATTGAAGTAGCAAGAAATGAGAAAACAGGAACAATTTTAGCCTGCTGTACTGTTTCTTGAACTTGGCAAAGCCACCTTCCCCGATTTGGTACCCTGTATGACAGAGCCATGATGCCCTAGTGGAAGGGTTGGCACCCTTTTTAAATCGGGGGGGGGGGGGTCATGCTCCCTCAGACAGTTGAGCGGGCCAGACTGGTGGATTCCCCGGCTGTAAAGGTTGCCGTAAAATGCATCCGTGGCTTTTGTAAACAGCTTTACGACACCCACGGGTGCATTTACGGCTGTCATAAACAGGCACGTTTACAGGCCGGATGATTTGGTGCCGCGGGCTGTGTCTGGCCCACAGGCCGTAGGTTGCCCACCCCTGGCCTAGTGGTTAAGACAGGTCAAGACCCGAGTGCTGCGTGATGGAGTGAGTTCCTGTCATCTGTCCCAGCTCCTGCCAACCTAGCAGTTCGAAAGCAAGAAATTGCAAGGAGATAAATAGGGACCATTTCAGTAGGAAGGTAAACAGCGTTCCGTGCACTCTGGTGTCTAGTCATGTCTGCCACATGACCACGGAAACGTCCAAGGAAGCTGACAGCACTGGCTCTTCGGCTTTGAAACAGAGATGAGCACTGAACCCTAGAGTCAGATACGACTGGCTTTCGAGCAAGGGAAACCTTTACCTTTATTAGGAAAAATAAGCCTTGTCACCCATCCATAAAATCAAACAAACGCAGAATGGAGGTCATACCATTTTAATGTATATTATTTTTAAGTGACCCTATAAAAGGTATTGACTCCGTTCTGCATTCTTCTTCTATGTAGCTTTTGACCAGGAGGTCGCACGTAACAGTGGTTAGTAAAGGTAAAGGTCCCCCTTGCTCAAAAGCCAGTCATATCTGACTCTAGGGTGCAGTGCTCATCTCCATTTACATGCCTACAGAGTAGGCCACTCCCACAGTGTGGTAGTAAAAAAAATACTGAGCCCACCCCTGGTCTTTGCTTTTCCTATGTGACTCCATGGAACAACACAAGATCAAACAGTCCACATTTCTACAGAGACAGTGAACGCTGTGTTGGCATAAAACAAATTCTAGTCTTTATAACTACCCAAAAAGCACAAAGGCATGCAAAAACACAGACATTTTTGAGAACATTGTCGTCTTATTGAGTGTGATGTCAAAAGCAAACAGCTTGGAGGGGGAAGTGATTAGAAAGGGGGAGTCAGAAAACTTGGCTCTCCAGATGTTCCTAAGGTGGGCATAAGGAAAGCTGAGCATGGAAGAATAGGCGCCTTTAAAATGTGGTGTCGGAGGAGAGTTTTGAGAGTCCCCTGGACAGCGAGGAGAACAAACGGGGAGAAACCAAACCCCCGACCGCTCCTTAGAAGGTCAAATACTAAAGATTAAGGTGAAGTACTTTGGACATCAAATGAGAAGAGAGGTCTCACTTGAGAAAGCCTTGATGCTGGGAAAGGTGGAAGGCAAAATAAGAAGGGGGCGGCCAAAAATGAGATGGTATTGTAGACACAATGGGCACAGAGCTGGGCGGGTTGAGGAAGATGGTGGAGGATGGAGGTGCCTGGAGGACAATGGTCCATGGGGCCACAGAGGGCCGGAATCGACTGTGCGACTGAACGAGGTGTTCTTGAACTACAATTCCCAGAAGCCCAAGTCAGGACACCTGTGGGTCAGGGCTTCTGGGAATTGAAGTCCAAGAACATCTGGAGAGCCGTGTTTGCTGTGAGATGTAGTTGGGGTATGGCAAGCAGAAGAACAGATTTTTGTTAGGCAATACATGTGGTTTCCCACAAGGCAGGCGACAGACAGGAGGGGGGACGGGACGGGACAAAAGGTTTTGTTGTGTGCATAGTTTCTTGATGACATCTGTCTGAAAGGAATGCAGTGACGTGGGGAAAGCCTTCCAAAGCAGAGTAGCTGGGGGTGGTTGTTGCTGTGGGCAGATCATCTAGAGTTAAAAAGGAAGTGGTGAGCCATCGGCTGTGGGACGAGCTGGCTTCCTTTTCTCCCAAATTTGGCTTTTCTTTAGCAAGTCACATGATCCCCAGGGGGGCCCCCTCCAAGGCTGCAGGAGGAGAGTCGCAGAGTTAAGTACAAGAACAATGGGAACAGGAAGGAATTCCTTTGCAACAACATTATTCCATCCTAACACTGCTGGTTGATTAAAGCAGGGGTGCCCAAACTACGGCCCTGGTCCCCGGATCCAGCCCTGGCACCAATTCATCCGGCCCACGAAGCCTTTATCGCTCCTGGACGTGGAAGTAAAATGCACCCATTGGGCTCCTGGGCAGAGGGGCATGGCAAACTGCTGGGGGTGGGAGGAAGAACTCCCATTGGGCTGCTGGGCAGAGGGGCATGGCAAACTGCTGGGGGTGGGAGGAAACACTCCCATTGGGCTGCTGGGCAGAGGGGCGGGGCAAACTGCTGGGGGTGGGAGGAAGCACTCCCATTGGACTGCTGGGCAGAGGGGCGGGGCAAACACTGTGCTGGGTTGACTGCATAGGTGCCCACAGAGAGGGCTCTGAGTGCCACCGCTGGTACGCATGCCATAGGTTCGCCACCGCTACCATAGGGTTGTTGAGGCTGGCAGAATGTTGGAGGGAGACCCGAGTTCAAATTTCCACTTGGAAATGAAAACTCACTGGAAAGTAGCAATGAAATATCACTCCCTTCAGTAGCTGATGTACATCCAAAACCTGTGATTGGTCAGTGGTTAAGAAGTTCGCCTTGTTAGCTAGAAGACTGGCAAATTGGCAGTTCAAGACCCGGGTACTGCATGACGGATTGAGTGCCTATCTCTGTCTCTGCTCATGGGGACATGAAAGGAGTGCTCAGGAGACTCCTTTCATGTCCCCAAGATCTTTTCCCACCAAAGTGGCCCCTATTTATCTACTTGCAATTTCTTGCTTTCGAACTGCTGGGTTGGCAGGAGCTGGGACAGAGATGGGAGCTCATTCCGTCCTGCAGTACTCGGATCGTGAGCTGCCAACTTGTCAACCTTCCAGCTAACAAGGTGAGCTTCTTAACCACTGAGTCCCAACTTACAGATGCTGATTGAAGGATGATGGGAAGTGTAATTGAACAAGGGCCGCACTTCCTTGAAGCCTGACTGCTTTGGAAAGACGTATTCTAACACACATGCCCTTCCAGTTGAAACATGAAACCCAGACACGTTGGTGGATCAAGTCACACTTCATTCTATTTACTCGGGAGTTACGTGTGTGGGGAGATTTGCACATTGCGTGGCAAGATTGGACAACACCTATCCATGTTTACATGGGCGTACTCGCCACTGATGCCAGAGGGAATTGCTGCAGACTAAGCTGGCTTCAGGGACTGAGGAGACTCAAGTGGTTAAGACACTGCACTTGCTGACTGGAAGGTCAGAGTTCGATTCCTGTGTACTGCATGACGGAGTGAGCTCCCATCTCTGTCCCAGCTCCTGCCCAGCCTAGCAGTTCGAAAGCAAGAAATTGCATGGAGATAAATGGGACAACTTTGGTGGGAAGGTAAACAACATTCCGTGCGCTCCAGTGTCTAGTCATCCCTGCCACATTAATAAATAAACCATAAAATAAAATTTTATGTGTCGAAATTAAACAAAACATGCAGTAAGATGGAAAACAATTATTGATTTGTGTATAGATAAAGGTAAAGGTTTCCCTTGCTCAAAAGCCAGTCGTATCTGACTCTAGAGTTCAGTGCTCATCTGTTTCAAAGCCGAAGAGCCAGCGCTGTCTACTTCTGCAGACATTGCCGTGGTCATGTGGCAGGCACGCCTAGACACCAGAAGCACTGTTACCTTCCCACCGAAGTGGTCCCTATTTATCTCCTTGCAATTTCTTGCTTTTGAACTGCTAGGCTGGCAGGAGCTGGGACAGAGACGGGATCTCACTCCGTCCTGCAGTACTCGGGAATCAAACTGCTGACCTCCAGCGTCTCAGCCACTTGAGCCACTGTATTTAGATTTGAAAAGTGGTGGCCCCTTCCCCTGATGCCAGGACTTAGCATGAGCTTGTTTGGCTTAATGTTAGTCGAATTTTATGTAACTCGGGGTTTAATGCAAAATCCTTACAGGTGTAATAATTCATACCGGCCCACCCAACATATCCTCTGCTGGGCAGCCAGAGGAAAGATTTGAATTCGCCTTTTACTCCCGCTACCTTGAGCAGCAAGGATGGCGTGGGCCAGATGAGTTGGTGTCAGGCAGGGGCCGCATCTGGCCCCCGGGCCATAGTTTGGGCACCCCTGGGTATAAATCTCAGCCCTCCCTCCCTCTCTCTCTGCGTTAGGCCACACGGGCTGCCGGGAAGCCACGCCAGGTCTTGCCGGCCTCGCCCCAGAGAGCCGCTTCTTCTTCCCCTGCCTCGCCTTCCTCCCCCTGCCTCGAGGCCTCGCCTGCCTGCCTGCCTGCCTGCCCGCCCCGTCCTTGAGCGCTGACATCAGCCTTGAAAAGGCCCGGGCGGGCGTGGAAAGGGAGCGGCGCAGCACAGCACCAGGCTCCTCTCGCCGCCTTCTTCCCCCAGCTGCCCACCAGAGCTTGCCGGTGTGTGTGTGTCGCCTCCTGCGGTAAGTGCTGCGGGGTGTGGGTGAGAAAAGTTACTCGGAACAAGTCCCCCGGCCTTCCCCACCCCAGGGGATGGGTGGGGTAGGGTGGGGGGGCAACCCAATCTCCCCGACGGTTAGAAATAGTACTCTGTACATGTTTGGGGGGGCTGGATGGAGGGGGGGACCCAATCTTTCTGGCGCTTGGAAACAGCACTCTGTACATGGTTGGGGGGCTGGATGGATTGGGGGGGGGGACCCAATCTTTCTGGCGCTTGGAAACAGCACTCTGCACATGGTTGGGGGGCTGGATGGAGTGGGGGGGGGACCCAATCTTTCTGGCGCTTGGAAACACCACTCTGTACATGGTTGGGGGGCTGGATGGATTGGGGGGGGGGGACCCAATCTTTCTGGCGCTTGGAAACAGCACTCTGTACATGGTTGAGGTGAGGGGCTGGATGGAGTGGGGGGGGGACCTAATCTTTCTGGCACTTGGAAATAGCACTCTACACATGGTTGGGGGGCTGGATGGAGGGGGGGACCCAATCTTTCTGGAGCTTGGAAATAGCACTCTGTACATGGTTGGGGGGCTGGATGGAGGGGGGGGATCCAATCTTTCTGGCGCTTGCAAATAGCACTCTGTACATGGTTGGGGGGGAGGCTAGGATGGGGGGCAAAGAAAAGGGTCTGTAAGGAAGAACATTTGCATAGGAATCTGGAATGTTAAGACCTGTATTTCAAGGCGACCTGGAGATGGCCAAAAACGAGACGGAAAGACTGAGCATTGATATCTTGGGATCAGAGCCCTGGAGTAGGACAGGGAGGGGCAAAGTTAACTCAGGGGACCATTTGATCGACTGCTGTTGGGCAAGGATCCCTTAGTTAGAAGAAATGGCGTGGCCCTAGAGTCAATAAAAGAGTGAGGGAAGTCCGGATCCAAGGCAAACCATTCAACTTCACAGTAATCCAAGTCTGTGCCCCAACCATAGAGTCAACCAGCTCTATGGAGACCTAGAACCCCTTCTAGAACTGGCACCCAAAAAAAGTCCTTATCGTCATAGGAAATTGGAAAGCCAAAGTAGGAAGAAGCAGGAGTAAAAAGCCAATAGAGTTTTGCCAAGGTCAGAGCAAACACCCTCGTCCAACAACCTCAGTGGTTACTCTACACTTGGAGATCACCAGATGGCCAACACTGGAATCAGATTGATTATTACTCTACAGCCAAAAATGGAGTACCTCTGTATCAGGGGTCAGCAACCTGCGGCCTGTGGGCCAAACCTGGCCTGTGGCACCAAATCGTCCGGTTCCCTTGCTCCGATCGGTTAGTCCAACAGTTTTGTAGCACACATTCCTAGCAATAATAATAATAATAATAATAATAATAATAATAATAATAATAATAATAATAATAATAATAATAATAATAATAAAGTAGTAGATGGCTCTCATATGCAGGCTTTATACAAAGGATGGGTCAAGGCCAGAGGTTCTCAACCTTTTGAAGCCATGGGCCAGACCACACCCCTTCAGACAGCTGAGCGGGCTAGACTGGTGGTTCCCCCATTATACATGCTGTCGTACATTGTGTGCGCAGCTGTTGTAAATGCGTTTACGGCAGCCGCAGGCACATTTACGGCTGTAGCAAATGTGCTTATGGGTGCTGTAAATGCAGGATGAGGGCAGTGGGCCAGATGCAGCCCATTGGCTATAGGCGAAGCCCTGGTCAAGGCAGAGTGCAAGTCCTGATTCTCTGGAAATATTTTGTTGTTCAGTCGCACAGTCGAAATATAAGCAGAACAAAATCCCCTTTGCAAACTTTATTTTTCATCATGCACAAAATTTACTAGTTGTCCCTGAAATCTCACAGCAGAAAACTAGAAATTTTTGGAATAGTAGCCGTGTTAGTCTGTGGTTCAGGCATATCAGAAAACAAATTAAAAAACACTGTAGCACTTTAAAGATTAACTAATTTGCCATTAAGTTCTGGATTTAGTAAGAAACAGTTTCTATTTCATACACGAGTGTGGCCCAGCAAAAGTTTATTTGTGTATGCAAACTAATTGTAGTATTGTAGCAGGTAGGAATGAGAAAAAAATTAAATATTTGAAGTTTGTACGTTGCAATAAACATTTAAACTAGATTTCTTTTAATGAATGCTACAGGCTGACCTTGCAGTCATTCATGGAAAGAGGTCAAGTCCGTCAAGACAGATATTTGGCTGGTTGCTAGGACGACAGAAATAAAACTGGAAAGACCAAGAAAGGACCTCATTCAATTGCACTTGCATTATTTTCTAATTGTCAGGAAAATAACTTTCTTTTGAAAGCAGTACAGTATATTAAAAAAAACACCCAATTTCAAGTATATCTTACAATTTCCCTGACTGTTCCTGAATTCTGACCAATTTCTGTGATTTGCTGATTTTCCAGGAAGAGGCAACACCTGTAAACATTGCATTTCACTATTTTTGGTGTTTCTTTCTGAAAGCCAAAAAACAGCCATCAATTAAGAAGTTGAAAGAAGTTTTTTTTTGTTATATGGTGCATCGCCAGTAGCGCAAAAATGCTCCATTGTACGAATTTTTCATTATATGAAGCTTTAGTAATATAAATCTGAATAAATAAATAAATAAGTAATACGGGTTTCCACTGCACTACAATCTCATTTAAAATAGGGATAGATACTAAAACTGGTTTAATAAAGTCATACTGAGGAGAAGATTCCATGGCAGGATGAGGACCTTGCCGCTCCTACCCCTGTGCCCACCCCAACATATTGTAATGTAATGTATTGTCTGTAAGCCACCCTGAGTCGCCACAGCGAGTGGGCGGCAATATAAATTTGAACTAATAAATAAATAATAAAAATAAAATGGCCTAGCAGTGGCTGACAACATCGCCCCCTGCTCTGGGCCCACAACAACAGCCTGAGGAGAAGACTCCATGGCCTAGCAGGCGGCTGAGGACCTTGCCCCCTCCTCTGGGCCCACAACAATGGCCTGAGGGGAGTTAGTCTGTGTTCTGGTTTGGTTGTATTTTGTATTTTGTGAGGTTATATTTTATAATTTTTATTGTACTGTTGCTGTTTTGACTGTAAGCCGCCCTGAGTCACCTCGGCAAGTGGGCGGCAATATAAATCTGAATAAATAAATAAATAAATAATGGCCAAAATCCTTTTGCTTAGTGTAGTACATTGCATTAGAATAGATTCAATAGAACCATTGGATCAATGGGGATTTGGTTACCCAGTTCTGTAAGTTCCATTGATTATATTGTAGTTGTGACTAACTTTAGCCTAGTAAGGTCAAGTCAGAATTGATCCGTTTGAATAAATGAGACATAAGGAAGGGTTGATTCATTAAACCTGTTGATTAAAGGGGCCTAGTCTAGTGTGATTCACTACACTAAGCAACAGGATTTGGGCCAATAACTATTTTTACTTTGATAACCTTAGCTGACTTAGTTAGCCTGCTACCATCTCCAAATATGACTCCCCTCCTTCCTGTGAAGAATGTATAGTAGATCAAGCGATGAAAGACAGCGCAAGTGGCCTTAAAATTGTCTAAAGCAGAAGATCCCACCACCGGGTCCATGTCCCACCGGGGGGGGGGGGAGGCGGGGGGCGCTCAATACCCAGAAGCCTAAGTCAGTCCATTGGCCGATCAGTGCTTTGGGGAATTGACTTGGGTGTCTGGGAATTGAAGTCCCAAAACCAAAGGTTTGGAGCGATTTTACGACTACGAGGGGAGTTAAACCTGGATTTCCCAATGCCTAGTCCAGCATCTTAACTATGCGCTTGGGTGGTCCATTTTTCACAGAATGGACTCATGTCAAATATTTTGCCAGGAATGTGGTTGAGATCAGAAGTTGAAGAGGCAGGTTTTTTGACTTCATTTCCCAGAAGCCTAAGTCAATTCCCCAAAGCACGGATCGGCCGATGGACTGACTTAGGCTTCTGGGAATTGAAGAACTTCTGTGGGAACCACTGTTTTAGAGGGACCGGAATGATGTGGAAACAGAAGGATGGAATAGATCATGTTTTCTGGGGACGCCAAGGCCGGAGCCCTCCTCCGAGCTCTTTGCCATCGGCCAGAGTCAGAGGGCTTTAAAAGCCGCCGATGCTGTAGAGGACGTTGAGCCTTCATTGAAGCTATGTGCCTGTGTGTTATTTTAGAGTTAAATTGTATTTTATTATGTAAATTGTAGCTTATTGTATTTCATTATGTCGAGATATATTGTGTTGATTTGATGCTTTTCTATTGTGTTGGGGATATGTCTGTGAGCCACCCAGAGTCGCATTTCGTGAGGGGAACGGCATGTACATCATCATTATAATTTGAACTTGTGTTCATTTGATGTCCCTTGATGTTTGTTTTGTGCAATGTGCTTTCCTCACGCTCCCTCGGGAGACTGGTATCTTTTCAAACTCTGTTTTTCCATACATGGCCTCCTCCATCTTCTTCTCTGTCTTGGCCAGACGTGAAACTGGCAAAATGAAGGCACCTTTTGGTGAGTTCATTCTGCATTTCCTTCTCCCCCCTTCTCCGGCTTAGTGTGAGAAAGATTAGCTGGCAAGGTTGCCGTTACCAGGGTACGCCCAATTGTGGTTCAAAAATACCACAATCTTCGAGGAGGCTTTTTCTGTGTACGCCTCCATAAATGGTAATCTGTATTTTTGGAAGTCAGTGGTGTATGTGTCTTTGAACATGAACGTTCAGTCTTTCCTGTTTCCATCAGCAGTTATCAGCATTAAAGGTGTGGCTTCTTGCATCTGACTTGAGTGTTTACATGCCAGTTATAATTCAGTATAGCTGCCGAAAGTGAGAGCTGCTGTGACTTTACTCAAGGTGTTGCTTAGTGGAGTACATTTTCTGGCTCCCAGTTGTATCCTAATAAAATGCAAACTACAACTATTTCCATCTCCCAATCAAAACAGTATTCTCTTCCCATTTTTAAATTGCATGGGCTGGGAGGGTATTTTTTTAGTAGTTTTAACTGCCAACCTAGCAGTTCAAAAGCAAGACATTGCAATTAGATAAACAGGGACCACTTCAGTGGGAAGGTAGACAGTGTTCTGTGCGCTCTGGTGTCTAGTCATGCCTGCCACATGACCACAGCAATGTCTGCAGAAGCAGACAGTGCTGCACTTCGGCTTTGAAACAGAGATGAGCATTGAACCCCAGAGTCAGATACGACCAGGTTTCGAGCAAGGGAAACCTTTAACAGTTTTTAATGTTTTAAGGTCCTGTAATTTTTGATGTGTACGATGTTTTATATCTGTGAGCTGCCCTTTGCGAGTGGGCAGCGATACAAGTTCAAATGTTAAATTAAATTAAATCTGCCATAGTGAAGACAGCTCAAAAGGGTAACATGATAGGTTATTTAAGTGTACTAATCTTAACACCTTCGCCTCACACCACCGCGTGTGACCAGTGTGTTTCCTGGTACTGAGGACATTAAGATTTGTCTCCAGGTATGCACTGACTCCAATGCAGGAAATCACTTCTCAGAAGTACAACAGATCATCTTACAGTAAGAATTAACCTTGCAAATATATTCATTTATATCTTGATATAGTTAAGTTTTTTATAGCTGCCATTCTATTATGTTTTTTTAAAGGCAATTTTGTAGATAACCCGCCTATTTTTGTCAAGTATACTTCTGTCTCGGTTTTGTGGGAGAGAATTATGGCAACACTACACGGCCAGCTGGTGACTCTCCTATCAGTCATCGCTGGAACGCCGTTCAGACAGAAATGGGACTGTTTAAAAAAAAAAAAAAGGCCTATTCTGGCCAAATTCCTTCAGTTAGAGGACTGTGAAGAACAGATTGGGTTGCTACAACAACACCTTGTGTTTTTCAAACCAGGAAGCTCACCCGCCCCATTAGCAATGGCTTCTGACTCTGGCCCGCTTCCATACCTCTTCCTCCGCCCCTGCTCCTTTCTTTGAAATTAGTTCTGCTTCCTTTTCTGGCCAACAGCCACCGTGGTTGACAAAGAATTGTCCTGGTTTTTTGTGCGGCTTCATACTTTTAAAAACTCCGGTTCTTTCTGGTTTGGTTATGCTTAGAAGGAAAAGCAGCATTTGCCAAGAAAGATCTTTGTGTTGGGTTGGGACGTGTTGGCGAGCAGAACAGTTGATAAAAACTTCGTAACCAGATTCAAACGGCCTCCATGCCACAAAGCTGCTGTCAGGGCGGGCTTTCTCTCTGGGGCCTGCAGAAGTCTTGAGCAAACATTGACCAAGCAGTGTGTTTAAGAAGTGGGTGGGAGAGAAAACATTGAGTTCCAGTCCCCAAGGCGCTACTCCCGGCCCAGTCATTTTCCCTCTGCCAAAACTTTATCAGTTCTAAGGATAATGAGAGGCACATACACTGTCTTGAGCTATTTGGCTTTGTTTTGACGTTCAGTTGCACAGTCGATTCCGGCTCCCTGCGGCCCCATGGACCATTGCCCATCAGGCACTCCTATCTTCCAGCATCCTCCTCAACCCACCCAGCTCTGTGCGCACTGCATCAAAAACATATGGGTGCATTTTGCTTCCGCTTCTGGGAGCGACAAGGGCGGCATGGGCTGGATGAATGGGCATCAGGGGCCATATCCAGCCAACGGGTTGTAGTTTGGACACCCCTGCTTTAAAGGCATCTGACTTGGTAGTCTTCAGAAGAATATGTAAACTTAGATTTCCCCCCCCCCCTCCCCCAGCAGTTTGCTTCAGGGGCCCTGTTAGGAAGGTCAGTTTACTTATCAGCTTAAGTGAAAAATAGTAACCTTCATAGCGATTGCCAACAGGGAAGTCTTGTTTATTTACAAACAGTTGAAAATTCTTGTATTAGGCTATTTCAGATTGGTGTATAGCAGGGGTGTCTAAACTATGGCCCGTGGGCTGGATCCAGCCCCCAGTGCCAATTCATTTGGTCCACAAAGCCCTAATCGCTCCCGGAAGCAGAAGTAAAACACATCTGGATGGGCACATTTTACTTCTGGAAGCAAAGAGGGCTTTGCAGGCTGGATGAATTGGTGTCGGAGCCCAAATCCGGCCCATGAGCCATAGTGACCAGCCCCCTGAACCACACCCTTGGTGTACAGCAATAATAAAATTTAGAATACATACAGTACACAGATCAAAAGACAAATTTACACCTTAATAGGTGGCTGGGTGTAAATCTGGGGAATAGATTGTTGACTAGAACTGTAACAGGCAGCTTATATATAGCAGTGTATTTTCAAAACTACACATTTTTATACGAGGAAGGCAGTCCATATAACATGCAATAATTGTGCTCTGTGATCTTCTCTGTGGCACCATCAGGAGAGCATGTGGGGGTAATCTGAGGAACTAGAAAGAAGGTACAGTACTGTAGTTCTCTACATAACCAGGTTCCCAGTTGTGTAGGGCTCCATAAACTAACCACAAAAAATTAACCATGGCCTTAGAGCAAGGGTTCTCAGCTTACTGCCCGTGGCACCAGATTATCCGGCCCATGCCACCACCGGAAGCGGATGCATTTACGACAGCAGTAAATGCGCCTGCAGCTCTTGTAAACACGTTTATGACAGCCGTGGACGCATTTTACAGCAGTGTTTACAGTGGGGGGAACCACCAGTTTGGTCTACTCAACTGCCTAAGGGAGCGTTACCTGGCCCCCAGCTTAAAAAGTACTATCCAATAAGATGGTTTCACTCGAGGCAAGCTCTTGGTTCATCTCGCCTTATATACCTATTTCTGATGTCAGCTCACTAATTTGTCCAGACATGCTCTGCCACTGCTGGAACATGCATGCCACCAGAGGATGTGATTCAGCGGAGGCAGCAGCAGGCCTGGTGGTAGCTGCAACTGTTATAATGTTCCCATGCAAAAATACATTGCCCACAGTGGTAGGCATCAGCGGGTTCGTCCCAGCTTGCCAGAACCGGAAGCAGAAATTCTGGCTGGCCCCGCCCATCCAAGTTTTGAAGTAAAGTCCTAATTTAGGTGCAATACAGGGCTTTTCCCCTGGCCACGCCCACCATACCACGCCCACAGAGTAGGTAGTAATTTTTTAAAATCCCACCACTAATTACCCAATACTATTTGAACAGCTATAGTACACCTATAACTTAAGATCTGTACGCGATATGCAAATTCTGAGTTCGGATTTGGAATCGGCACACTTGATATCATGTAAATCACATGTGTTGTTCCCAGTAGCAAAATTGTTGTTGTGCAGATGGTTTCAGTGATGGGGAAGCTCCTGAAAATGACATGCAAGTGATATCGGATCTGTCACGCGCAACAGCAGTGGCATTCGAGGTAATCTTTGTTAGCATAGTGGAGAAGATGACAATGGTAGACCAAATCTGAATGCTTTATACAGTACCTCAAACGTTACTGGCGAGTCAGTCCCAAACAAAACAAGAGATAATAATGCTGACAGAAGAGATTCCACATTGAAAGCCACTCAATCCGCTACTGAAGAAGAGCATTAATTGTTCTGTTCCTAAATTTTGTGAAGTTGGCAATTTGTTTAAAGCAAATACTTCAGCCAACTGAACAGACAGTCGTATGTGGTTAATTCAGAAATCAAGTAAAACAAAAAATGGAAAACAGGAATAGCTGTTCTGTCTACAAAAGCAAGGACAGCTGTGGACTTTTACAGTGAATGAATTTTATTTCCCTATGTAGATAAAATGATGGACTTGAACCCTGGTGACCAGGGTTAAAAACCCCACTTAACTATGGAAACTTACCGAGGTGTATGAAACTGGTAAAAACATTCCTTAAATACATTGAAAGCCTTGTTAAGGCTGCTCCAATTCTGTTCCAATTTGACAATGTAAAACTAACTCAAACTATAAGCACAACACGGAAAGCTAGCTTAGAAGCCACGTATCAACTGTTTCTTCTTTGTGGTCCCTGTGATTCACACAAATTGATTATTTCTGCGCATGCGCGGACAACTCGGAACCTGCCAGAGATTTGAAAGGGCTTGAAGTCCTGCCTGTTCCCTCAGTATGTGTGATCCTGCTCAACCAGTGGTGGGTTGTCAAAAATTTTGCTACCACACTGTGACATCATCACAGTGTGGGTGGAGCCAATGTTATGATGTCATGGACGGAGCCAACAGCATGATGTCACGATGTTGTGGGTGGAGCCAAAGAAATAAAATGAAAATAAACACACACACCCCTCAACCCACCCACAACACAAACCCGTAAATAAAATAAATAAATAAAATAAAAATTGCATAAAAATACACCCAATCCCAATAACAATCCTGGGTGGTTATCCCCCCCCCCCCGGAGAACCACCCAGGATTGTTGCTACCGGTTCGGGCGAACCGGTGCAAACCGGCAACAACCCACCACTGCGCTCAACAGTTCTCTTTCTTCCACTGGAGCACTAACGGCTTACCTTTCGGAGTGCCTGCTTTAGCAATTGTCATTGGAGACTGGAAGGTCTGAGTTCGAGACCCGATTGCTGTACGACAGAGAGCTCAATAAACCAAATTCATTCATCCAAGGAAGTATTACTATAATGTTAACAGGAACATGTTCCCCAAATATAAGGCTGGTGGTTCATGATCGGGGTTACCTGTCCAGGTGCTGTAATAATGATTTCATGTCAGAAATTGTTCTGGGTTGAAAGGATTTTCGCGGAAGAATCTCCGCTCAGGGAATGCCCGTCATGTCCCCAAGAACTGGGACAGAGACAGGCGCTCAGTCCATCATGCAGTACCCGGTTCCTCAGCTGCCAACTTGCCAGCCTTCCAGCTAACAAGGTGAGTTTCTTAACCACTGAGCTACCGCCGCCTAATTAAATGGGAATCTGAAATTCCAGATCCGTTGGGTTCCTTATGGTTAAACCTGTGGTGGGCTCCAAAAATTTGCCTTCTTATGATAACCCTGGTCTTTCAGGAGTGTTGCTTAATTGACAGTCGTCTTCCATCTCTTTTAATATTCTTCTTTGCCTACTCCTCAGGAGAACACAGCTTGGACATCATGGCAAACAGGGGCCCTGCCTATGGACTCAGTCGGGAGGTTCAGCAGAAGATTGACAAACAGTATGACCCAGAGCTGGAACAGATTGTCATCCAGTGGATTGTCGCCCAGTGTGGGCCAGAGGTTGGACAGCCGGAACCTGGCAAGGAGAACTTCCAGAAATGGCTGAAAGATGGCACAGTAAGGCACTTCCTTTGATTTAAGAATGACCACATGAATGATAGCCTTTGGTTAGGGCTGAATTGCCTACATTTAAGGGTGGATTATCTCCGGACTCTATGTGGTTTCAATGGATCTGGGGACCTACAACAAAAATAATTCAAGTGCCACCAAGTGGCTATTATTATTATTATTAGTCAAATTTATTCATCGCCCTTCTCACAAAGTGACCCAGGGCGATTCACAATAAAAAACATCAACAACAGTTATAAAATCTAAAAAACTATTAATCAATTTTTTAAAAAAACTAGCTAAAAGCCTCATTTTGGGGGCTAAAAAACTTGGCTGATACTTCAGTATACAGTATTTCTGTTCATCTGTGAAAAAAAGATTTAAAATGTTTTTGTTAACGCTGGACGGACGATCTTTATTTCAAGCAGATATGCCAAACGAGAGAGATAATTTCTTCTTGGTTGCTATCTTTGCTTAGGTTCTGTGTAAGCTTATCAACAGTCTTTACCCACCGGGAAAAGGACCTGTGGGTAAGATCCAGTCTTCCAGTATGGCCTTCAAACAGATGGAGCAGATCTCACAATTTCTCCACGCAGCTGAAAACTACGGCATTCTTGCCACAGACATATTCCAGACAGTGGACCTCTGGGAAGGTACAAAGTGTTTGTCTAGTGGGGGTGAAGGATGAGAGGGTGAAACAGGTGGGCCGGAAAACCTTCTCAAATGTGGTGCTCTCCAGATAGATTTGTATGCTAACTCTCATCATACTCAGAAGCATCGCATGAACAGATGGTTGCTGTTTGGCAACCCATCTAGAGCAAGGGTGCCCAAACTTTTTGGGCTGGGTGCCGGTCACTTGGCTCAGGGGGCCGATCCCTAAAAATCCCGTCATTGTCCATTCTAGGAGCTGTAAAGGTCTCCCATGCTTGAAAGCCAGTCATATCTGCCTCTAGGGTGCAGTGCTCATTTCTGTTTACAGCGAAAGAGTCAGCACTGTCTGCACCTGCAGACATTTCCGTGGTCATATGGCAAGCATATCTAGACACCGAAGCGCATTGAACGCTGTTACCTTTTCTGCCAGAGCAGTGCCTATTTATCTACAGTAAAACCTCAGGTTACAACTGCCTCGGTTTAAATTTGCTGCAGTTTACAATGCCAAATCCTATGGAAATCCCAGTTTACAAATTTTAATGGTTTTTTTTTTTGTTTACAATGATCAATTCATGACTTTTTTTAATTTTTTCAATGCATCCCTATGGATGTTTCGGTTTACAATTTTTTTTTGGGTTACAATGGAGGGTGTTGGTACGGACCTCTGTCATAACCCAGGGTTTTACTGTACTTGTAATTTCTTTTTTACATACTGTTAGGTTGGCAGGAGCTGAGGCAGACAACAGGAACTCGCTCTATCATGCAGCTTTTGGGTCTCAAACTGCTGATCCTCCTGTTGTCAAGCTCACCGTCTTAACCACCAAGCCACCCTTCAGCCTGATAGACAGACATCTAAATGCGGCTTACCTGAGGAAAATACTTAAACTAGAATACTTTGAGGATTACTTAGCCCTCGCTCTGCCCAAGCTTCCTGTTCTTGCACTGGAATCCTTCTTTCATAGGAGGAAAGTAGGCAGAGCTAGGCCTAGATAATCTACATTTCAGTTTCTGCCACATCAAAATCCTAGAATGGAGATTTATAGTCCTGCCTGTGGGACTTTGGGTAAGCTGCAAGTCCCAGTATGATTTCAGAAGAAGGAAGTAATAAACTACTTCTGAGTACAGTACTCTGCACTTAGAAAACCAGGAGGGGGTGGCCATAAGTCAGAACTGATCTTACTGACATAATTATTACAATTTTGCTTCTAAATTTCTCTCATCGCATAGGTAAGAACATGGCGTGTGTTCAGAGGACCTTGATGAATCTGGGAGGTTTGGCTGTCTCTAGGGGAGATGGATTCTTCGCGGGGGACCCCAACTGGTTTCCAAAGTAAGTGCTATAGAATATATGCGTGTCTGGTTTATTAACACAGCTGTGGATACTATTCTTGAGCTTAAAACAAATTCACTATGGCCGAGCTGTACTATCCAATAAGTTGGTTTCGCACTTAGAGACAAGCCCTTGGTCCATCTCACCTTATATGCCTATTTCTAACGTCAGCTCACTGAATTGCCCAGCCGCTGTTGGAACATGCATACCACCAAGGGACGTGATTCAGCTGAGGTGGCAGCAGGCCGAGTGGCTGCAACTGTTATAATGTTTCCATGTAAGAAATACATCACCCAACACCATTTGAACAGCAATAGCACGCCTATAACTTAAAATCTGTACATGATAGGCCAATTCTGAGTTCAGTTTTGGAACCGGCACACTCGATGCCATGTAAACCACATATATTATTCCCAGTAAGCTATTTCGTTAAAATGAATTACGAGTATGTGATCTATCAGGCAAGACCGGCATCGTTTCTCACTGCCTGTTTATCCGCTTCTTTCCCCCCACCAGGAAGTCCCAGGAGAATCGCCGGGCCTTTTCAGACGACAAGCTGAAGGAGGGGCAAAACGTCATTGGGCTGCAAATGGGCACAAATCGGGGGGCCTCTCAAGCCGGCATGACAGGTTATGGCATGCCGCGTCAGATCCTCTGAGCCTGGCCACCCTTCGGATCCTGCCTTTGCTCCTAGTGCCTTGTTGAAGCGAATCTTTCCAAATCAAGCCACTACCGGAAGCCTTAAAAGTGGAAGGCAGGAGGGCAGAAATTAATACTGCTGTCTCATTTGCCACCCTCTTCCCTGTGACGTTCGTTGTCAGTATGTTTTCCTTTGGCTGTATTTTTTATTCCGAAATTTTGTAAATCCACCTTAAACACACTTTTTACTGCGCATAACTGAAGGCGACCTTTTCTCATCTCCAGAGCTCAGCTCTCAAAAGTCTATTAAAAATTCAAGAGATACTGGATAAAAAGCATCTAACAAATCTGGGACCAAGAAAATAATGTGATTTCTCCCTTTCGCGCTCCCGGTTTCCACCTCTATGTGATTCAAGTGGCCAAATTACTCCATAGTTTCTCAGGCACCTTAAAACCTCTTTACATTCCAATGTATAACCTCTTAATCCTGTCTTTTAATGGGAATGTCTTTCGACTTGAAACACCCGATTTCTCTTTACCATCTTTCAAAGCAACCTTCCATTGAAAGTGTGCGTGAATACCTTGAGACGACCGCTCTCTTCTTTGACTGTATAGTTGGCTACACTATTCTTGTGGCAATATGCCGCACCTGAAGCCCAAACAGAGGCAAAATCCTCTGAAAAGGTTTGGGTATGTGTCTCTTGACAAGGAAGACTCTCTCCACGGAGCAAAAGGCGACGGGGTTTAGTTTCAGATTCTACCATTTCCTGGCTTGTTGCTTTTGTGGAGAGGAAAATTTGCAAAATGTGGGACTTTGGTTATTCATTTGCTTCTAAGGTTGCTTGTCTTGTCATGCTTGTCTGTTACGAAATTATTATTACCTGTGGCTTTCTGGGAGATCCTTCGAATTAATCACCCGAAAGAATGCTGCTTTTTTTTTTTTTTTTTGGGGGGGGGGGGCTGTACTTTTGATCAGTCCTGTTTCCAAACGGCTTTCCCTTTTCGAGTTAAAAGGCGCAACTGTCAACCTGAATTCTTACAAGATGGCATGGCATTCTTTCACGTGGAATACATACTGCTCTGATATCACTGATAAGAAATAAATATTGCACAATTCTTTTGTTTATAATCCTGCCTCTGTCTCTGGATTTGGGGAATGGGGAGGCTGAGCACATGGGGAGTACTTTAAAGCAGGATATTGGGCAGTGGTGGGCAGCAACTGGTTCGCACACACCCCGGAAAGGGGGAGTAGCAAAATTGGGTGGCCTTCGGGCAGGGGGGTTAGCGAAATTGGGTGGCCCTGGCCACCTCTCTGCCCTGCCCAGATTAACACAGCTACCATTTAAAAAGTTTTATTCTGTGCAAGCCTATCAGAGACTAAACAAAACAAAAAGACAAAAAAATGTTGTGGCACCTTAAAGACTAACTGCTGGATTTTAATGTGAGCTTTTGTGGATAGAGTCCACTGGCTCTTTGGCTATAAACAGAGATGAGCACTGAACCCTAAAGTTTGGGCACCCCTGCATTAAGATGTCACATCCGTCCCACACCAACAGCCAGGGAAGAAGCAGCTAGGGCAGGTTGAGGACTTCCCCGCCCTCCCCCTGTGCCCACACCAACATATTGTAATATGTACAGTAAAACACTGGATAATGCTAAAACTTGGTTCCACAAGTCTTGGTGTTATCCGATTTTTAGTGTTATCCAATCCATGTTAAAATCCTATGGGATGGATCGGATAACGTTAAAGCTCCATAGAGATACACTGTAACCGCACAGGCTTTAGCGGTTATCTGATCCATCCCATAGGACCTTAACGTTATTTGATCCAATTCTCCCCAGATTACCTAACATGTGATTTTAGCGATATCCGAGGTAAACGTTATCTGAGGTATTACTGTACTTTATATCTCTTGCCCATCCCCAGCAATGAAACTTTTACTCTCAGTCATGAAGTGTCATGCAGTCAATTCATAGATCACCATAAGGACAACCCTTGAGACAGATGGTCTCTCATAACACTGACCTATTCATTGGTAATCTTGCGGATTGGCTACTGTAATGCTCTTTACGTAGGGCTGCCCATGTGTTCGATATGGAGATTACAGCGGGTCCAGAATGCAGCAGCCAGCAAAAATCCTTTTAACCCAGAATAATTTCTGACACAAAATTATGATAATAGGGGCTGATTTTTTTAAATCTGCTACACAGTTGCTACACTGCTAATGAGGGACTGCGGTGGCTCAAGTGGTTAAGATGCTGAAGTTGATGACTGGAAGGTTGGCAGGTCAGCAGTTTGAGACCCAGTTTGAGCTCCTGTCTCTGTCCTATCTTGTGCCAACCTAGCAGTTCAAAAGCAAGAAATGGCAAGGAGATAAATAGGTACCACTTCAGTGGGAATGTAAACAGCATTTCATGCACTTTCATGTTGAGGCATGGAAACATCTTCAGACACTGAGAGCCCTGGTTCTTTGGCTTTAAACAGAGATGAGCACTTAGGGTTGCCATAATTCTCTCCCACAAAACTGGGACAGAAGTATACTTGAGAAAAATGGGCGGGTTATCTACAAAATAGCCTTTTTAAAAATTTATTCCTCTCATCAGACCAGTGGCGTTCATCAATCAAAACACTCTTTCTATGTTGGCATTATACCCTGGAAGTGAAAAATAAAACTGCAATCTTGTGTTATAATACACAACCAGTAAATTTTAAAAGTCCGGGACTTTGACGTGATTTTTACTGAACTGGCTGGGACAATTTTTCTGTCCTTGAACCCGGGACAGGCCCGGTTTTCCGGGACGTATGGCAACCCTATGAGCACTGAACCCTAGAGTCAGATATGACTGGCTTTTGAGTGAGGGCAACCTACAACTACTAGTATCCCCTCAATCACCTTCTTTTGAGAAGTAACCCAATCCTAAGCTTTTATTGCTCCAGATGAAGCACAGGGGAGACCCCCAAGGACATTTTCCCATCCGGGGGGTAAATGATTCAAGCAAAATTAATATGAAGAGCCCCCGAAGCTTTTGAGGCAGCTCATCCTGCCCCTTTTTGTGTCCAAGTATCGTCTGTCCCATCTCTTCAAAATGATCCGCGCTGGTTGCTCCACATTCTGGGAATCCTTCCAAAATGCAACATCTGCCTTGCAGTGCAGGAGCTTTCAGAGGGGGCAGGAAAGTGACATCCATTCCTTAAATGGTGGTCTTTTGGTCTTCCAATTTGGGAGAATTGAGCAGGGTCTGCATTTGCTGCTGCTCTCTATCTTTCCAGCGTTGGGATCTGAACAAGAAAGGCATCGATGAAATACAGTCTGTCTTTACTACCCAACTTTCAAATGGAGCAGTTAAGGCCCCCTACGCCCACCTGTGCCTGTTTCATACAGAAAAGGCATCTCACTGTTTCCAGAAGGCTGGTATCCTTATGGACCATGTTGATTGATGGATGGTTGGTTGGTTGGTTGGTTGGTTGGTTGGTTGGAAGGATGGATGGATGGATGGATGGATGGATGGATGGATGGATGGATGGATGGATGGATGGATGGATGGATGGATGGATTTAAGTTGTAAAGCAATTCATTAAAATGTAATTTGCAAAGATTGCACAGAAAATCTTCTAAAAGTACCTTCAAAAATATATTTAAGTATGGGTTGTCTCAGAATATATATTTTAATACATAGGTTGAGCAAAAAGCTGTGTACAGTAAAACCCCAATTTACGCATGCCTTGAGTTACATAAAATCCGACTTACATAAGGATTTTTTTTTGCTAAAATGGTGTCCCGATTTACATAACATGATTTCCTATGAGTTTGCTGCAATTTATGTAAAAATTTCATTTTTTCCCTGTGGGTTTGCTTCGGTATACATAAATGTTCATTTTTCCTATGGGTTTGCTTTGATTTACGTAAATATTCATTTTTCCTATGGGTTTGCTTTGATTTACATAAAATTTTCATTTTGTCCTATGGGTTTGCTTCAGTTTAATAAAGATTCATTTTCATATGGGTTTGCTTCGATTTACGTAAATATTCATTTTCATATGGGTTTGCTTCGATTTACGTAAATATTCATTTTCCTATGGGTTTGCTTTGATTTACGTAAATATTCATTTTCCTATGGGTTTGCTTCAATTTATGTAAATAATCATTTTCCTATGGGTTTGCTTCGATTTATGTAAATATTCATTTTCCTATGGGTTTGCTTCGATTTGCATAAAAACAGATTTACGTAAAAGGCTACGGAACAGGCTTTTTAAAAAATGTAAGTAGGGGCTTTACTGTATTTACAAGTTTTTGCCACCCCCCCTGCCTGAAGGCCACCCAATTTTGCTACCCCCGCTCCTGCCGCCGACAAGTGTGTGCGAACCAGTTGCTGCCCACTCCTGGTTACATCCAACAGCAACCTCAAAGAAGCTTGTTGTGTTAGTCAAAACAGTTTTGGATCAGACTCTGCTAGTCTTTGTACTCACCTGCTCTCTACCTGTGCCGTGTTATCCGGCAGGGGAACATTGCGGGTTTCTGGCAGGAACAGAGCAGTTAAACCAGATATGACGGGGACAACCCCATAGATTATGTTGGGCAGGAAAGGAACGTATTCGCTGGACATCTTCGCCATCGGGGCTACCATGCCCCCCAAGCGGGCCAGAGTGTTGCATAGGCCCATCCCAGTCTGCCTGTGCATACAGGAGGCAAAAGCATGTGTTATGGATGCTGCTGTGACAGTGGTGAGCAGGTCAAAGTCACCCTTGCTCAAAAGCCAGTCGTATTTGACTCTAGGGTTCAGTGCTCATCTCTGTTTACAGCCAAAGAGCCAGCACTGTCTGTGTCTGCTGATACTTCCATGGACATGTGGCAGGCACGACTAGATACCAGAGCGTGTGGAACTGTTTACCTTCCTCAGCCGAAGAAGTACCTATTTATCTACTTGCAATTTATTGCTTTTTGAACTGCTATTTATCTACAGTGGGACCCCGTATAGCGAACGCTTCATATCGTGAAAAGTTCATATAGTGAAGGGGGAGGGTTTGGTGTGGTTGGAGAGAGACAGTTCCAGTCCTAGGCCCCTCTGATATGGGGTGCCTCAGGGCTCGGTGCTCTCACCTCTCCTTTTAAACATTTATATGAAACCGCTGGGTGAGATCATCGATTCCCACAGGGTGAGGTATCATCAATATGCGTCTAGTCCTACCTGCCAGATGACCATGGAACTGTCTGCAGAAGCAGATAGTGCTGGCTCTTCGGCTATGAAACAGAGATGAGCACTGAACCCTAGCATTGGATATGACTGGCTTTTGAGCAAGGGTGACCTTTTACCTTTACAAATGTGACATTCTTCTGCTCCAAGGAACACATTGGGGTAAGGCAAGTTATCCAAACCCCACCATTCTCTGTTGCCGCTGTCCACAAACTGCCAGATGCAAATTTAATTTTAATGCACTGGACCATTTTACATATGTACGTACCGGAGCACCGTTGGAAAGAGTTCTCCAGTGTATAAATAGATGCAGTTGAATGAGGCAGACAAGCAGCCCTTCCCGAAGACAGCAAAGGCAATCCGTGTGCCCGGCATGTCTGGGACGAGAGGAAATGTAGAGAATCAGGGATGTGTTTTCCTTCCCAGTAACACCAAGGGAGGGTCATGTACGAGTTTTACATTATATCACCATTTTTTTCCCTCTCTCTCTCTCTCTCTCTCTGTTGGGCAGAAGCACTTTGACGCTCTCAAGAAACCAGCACATCCTAGCCAAACTCCTGTTGCTTAGTATAAATTGACTGCTTCTTAGTGGTTAAGACACTTGAACTTTATGACTAGGAAAAGTGATGGCTAACCTTGGCACTCCAGATTTTCTTGAACTTTAATTCCCAGAAGTCCTGATTGGAAGGTTATTTATTTATTTTATTTATTTATTTAATTAAATTTATATTCTGCCCTACACGTACAGGTGACTCAGGGTGGATCACAACCGACATGCAATAAACAGTTAAAAACTCTAAAAAACAAATTAAAAGATTAAAAGACACAGTTGAACCTCGCTTAAAGAGCATAATGCGTCCCACGGGATTGCTCTTTAAGCGAGTTTGCTCTTTAGGCAAAACATCATTGTAAGTGACCAATTGTGACTTTTGCTGGGGGGATTGTGAACCCCAATTTAGTTGTTAAGCGAGTTTTAGGTTGGTTTTAGTTGTTAAGCGAGGTGACCATTCAGAGAAAATTCTCCTCTTTAAGCGAGTTATTCTCTAAGCAAGGCACTCTTTATGCCAGGTTTTACTTGGGGTTCTGGTAATTGAAGTTCATGAACACCTGGAGTGCAAAGGTTAGTCATCGCCGGACTAGAAAGTTGCCAGGTCAGGAGTTCGAGGCCCGTGACGAAGCGAGCTCCCATCTCTGTCCCAGTTCTTGCCAAACTAGCAGTTCGAAAGCAAGAAATTGCAAATAGATAAATAGGTACCACTTCAGCGGGAAGAGAAACAGCATTCCGTGTCTAGTCATGCCTGCAACGTGCCCGTGGAAATGTCTGCAGACACCGCTGGCTCTTTGGCTATAAACAGAGATGAACACCGACTTCTAGAGTCAGATACGACTTGCTTTTGAGCAAAGGGTGGCCTTTACCTGTACCTAGACCTATTGACTCTGTGGCGATAACAGAGGAGTTGAAATATGATGAAGTACCACAGGAGTCTGCAAACATTTGGAAAAGGGAAGCCCCTCTCCCTACTCGAAA
Organism: Furcifer pardalis; assembly: GCA_030440675.1. Classification (NCBI taxonomy): domain Eukaryota; kingdom Metazoa; phylum Chordata; class Lepidosauria; order Squamata; family Chamaeleonidae; genus Furcifer; species Furcifer pardalis. The sequence goes on along the minus strand of CP126899.1, from coordinate 2,991,978 downwards.
AGTACGTGGACCTTTTTAGGTATCCTTTGTTCCCTCAAAATTACAACCAAATCCTACTTAAACACTTAAGATGTCATTTTAGCTTCCTATTATAATTATGAATTGATTTCTCTTACTAGACCTTCAGTTTGAGCTGTCCGTGGTACTGAAGATGGCTAAGAGTTGAAGTCAGTGTCACAGGAGGCTATTGCTTCATCCTCACGTTTCTTATCCTCTTCCTACTACAGAGGTGCCCAAACTTTTTGGGCCATGGGCCGATCATGTGGTTCAGGAAGCTGGTCACTAAGGCCCGGGGCCCGAGTGCGGCCCCCAACACCAATTCATCCGGCCCACGATGCCCTCATCACTACTGAAAGCGGAAGTAAAACGTGCCCGTATGGGCGCGTTTTGCTTCCGCTTTCAGGAGCGATGAGGACTTCGCAGGCCAGATGAATTGGTGTCAGGGGCCACACCTGGCCCACAGGTCTTAGTTTGGGCACCACTGTCCTACTAGATATGACTTGTGTATTTAGAGATCTGTCAGCCCTGTCATAGAATCATACAATAATGAAGTTTGGAAGGGGCCCCTTGAGATCATCAAGTCCTCCCACTGCTCAATGCAGGGATCCAAATCAAAGCAGATGTCCTGCACCTTTAGACAGAACAAATAATAATAGTTTCATGTCAGAAATTATTCTGGGTTGAAAGGATTTTTCCTGGAAAAACTCCACTCAGGGGAGTCCTAAACAAAGCTCCTTTCCTGTCCCCATTATCTTTTTTCCCCACCGAAGTGGTCCCTCTTGATCTTCCTGCAATTTCTTGCTTTCGAACTGCTAAGTTGGCAGGAGCTGGGACAGAGATGGATGCACAAACTGTCGTGCGCTACCCAGATCTCGAACTGCTGGCATTCCAGCTAACAAGGTGCGCTTCTTAACCACTGAGCCACCGCGGCCGCTATTAACAGAACAAACGAGACCATCTCACCGTCAGGAACGAAAATATTTGCTATGATGCTTAAGCCAGCCAGCATAAGCGTGATGGCTTGGGTAAATCGCCGACCAATGTAGGTGAGTGATAAAGTTGACATTAACTTGGACGGGATGTCCACTGCTCCAAAAACTAACTGCATCAAGTAGATGTTGATGGCAAAATTCTGGAGATCCATGACCAGTCCATAATAAGCAAAGTTGGTGGAGAACCTTAGAACAGAAGATAGTATCATGGTAGGTTACATTAGACCATGGGGCAAATTGGGTTTCTATCGCTTCAGAGTTGGGGTACCCAAACTTTTTGTGCCTCAGTCCCATCACATGGTTGGGTGGGAAACTTGCAAGACAGTAGATTTCCCTCCCTGTCTGCAAAAAAACTCATGTTTCCACGTAATTCTCATAGCCATGAAAGCAGGACTTTTTGCTGCAATTCAGAATGTGGATGATGCTTGGCTTATCAGGGAACAGGCTCCCACTGGCTCCTAGTTAGACAGGCTTATTGTTTTCTGCACTACTGCTTTGAATATGTGCCTTTTTGCGGAAGAACCCTTTTCATTTTTGTAACCTGCCATGTAACCAAGTTACTACAATAGGCTTGGAAAAGAGATAAAGTGACTGGAGCGTGTTTATTTTGTTCGCCAATTACTGCCAGCTCTGCAAGACTAACTGAGATCAGAAGGGGTGGGGAGGTCAGAAGGGCCGTCACGGCGGGATGTGTCCCTGCTGCCTTTGAACTTCGGCCCGGCTGGGCAAGGAGGACTTCGACCTGGTGCGCCTGGACTGCTCCACCTGCCGGTGCTCCAGAGCCACGCTGCCATGCCGGACTACAAAGGGCCATCGCGGCCCACAGGCTGCAGGTTGAGAATCCCTGTCTCATATGGTCTCTGTAGATATCCATCAGCATTTCTGCACTCACCATGCAAAGCACAGGCAGCCGGAGATGCGGCGTAAGGTGGGCGTCCTCACTAAGTCCAGACAGGAATAGCTGGATTTTTTAGTTGCCATTTCTTTCTGCATCTTGGATTTTAAGAACTAGGAAAGAAGTAGGGAAACTCAGGAAACATTTTAAAGGGAAAACGTTTTCTAAATTAAGGCATTCAGGAAGGTGGCCAACACACAAAGATAGAGGCGGGTAGATAAAGTCGCCTCGGCGAGTGGGCGGCAATATAAATACGAACAAACGAACCAACCAACCAACCAACCAACCAACCAACCAATGTCGTCATGAGATCTAGAATCTTAGTCTCCACCATCTCACATACTAAGAGAAAGGGAAAGGGAAAGGTCACCCTTGCTCAAAAGCCAGTCGCATCTGACTCTAGCATTCAGTGCTCTTCCCTCCTTGTATCCAAAGCGCCAGCTCTGTCGGTGTCTGATTCTATGGTTCTCTGAAATCTGGTGAAAACCTTCAAGATGTCCTGAAGAGGTTTAGACATTCTTGAATCTTGCAATTAACATCCAGGTTCCTCAGAAACGATGGTTTCTGATCTTAATAAATAATGCTCTCCCCCCACCCTCTCCGTGGCTGTCTCTATGGGCGAACAGCTCACTGTATGGAGAGGGTTGGGGACAGGTCGGTTCAATTAGGTACATATGTCAATCAGGTGCCATTTTGAGAGTCCATGAAGGGCTCAACTAAATTGTTTTGCTGTATTTTATCCTGTTCTCAGTGTATCTGCACAGGTGCATGCTGGTATATCGGGCAGCCAAGCTTTGCCCGCCCCCGCCCTTGCCACTGTCGGCCTGGGGCACCAATAATAATAATATTTTATCTGCCCAGTGCACTGCACTTCACATTCCCAAAAGGCTGCCCCCACGCCTCTCTCTTTCACACACACGCTCACACACGTGCACACACTCATACGCATCTGTGCCTGCCTCCTCTGCCTTCCCAGGGGATGCTGCCCCCTGTAAAGTGCCACCCGGGGCAGGCCGCCCCCTGCTCCCCCCCATGCTACACTACCGACCTCACCTCCATTTGGAACATCGCCGTTCACTAATGAATGAAATAAAAGAAATAAATGAACTAATGGGCATAATTCAACACATCGAATTCACGAACTAAATCCCTGATGGTAGTGTCCTTAGACTCTACCTGCTGGGTTTTTTTAAACTGTAATTTATTTTCTTCCTTTCTGCTAAAGCTGTGCCTGAGCATTTGGTGTTTTAGGAACTAGGGAGAAAGAAAAGGGGAATTTGGGAGGGCTTGCATTTCAAAAACATTCTTAATCCTTTGGAACACATTAGTTACACCACTCTGCAGATTTTCCAGCAGGATGAACATAAGCTATAAATAAGAATTCTATCTCTCGTTTTTTCATTTTCACCTCGATGGTCAGCTGGTCTTCAGCTTCAGGCTTCTGGTTCACCCTGGCAACCTTCCTGAGCTCCTTCAGAGCCTCTTCTAGATTTCCAGCCATCACCAGCCAGCGAGCAGATTCAGCAAACCACCTGGAAGAGCAAAAGATGGCCAAGTCTGAGAGAGAGAGAGAGAAACTGGCCAGCTCAGCTGCCGAGTCTCCGAGTGTCGGCAGAACTGGGTGAGACAACACAGCAAAAGATGCTACGGGAAAATGTTTAATTTTTGCTGTGAGGTGACCCTAAAAGCACCCACCTCAGACTATTTTCAAGGCTGTTTGCTGTAGTAATCAGGATTTTGTTGTTGTTTCTAGTGGGGAATTCCTAATATTTCAACAAACTACAACTCCCATGACTCCGTAGAAGGGCGTGTGATCGCCGGTTTGGTTGGGCAGAGAATGGGCGCACGCGCCCTGCTCCGCAACCAAGCTGGCGGTCCAAGGGTGCACGGCTGTTCCTTCGGAAAGGAAATGGGTTTGTTTTTCCACATTGTGCAATCAATGCATTGCACAATGTTAAAAGCCAGCTAGCGTAATGACTTGTGGAACCAAGTTTTAGCCTTATCCGGGGTATTAGTGTATTTGTAAAATTCAGGAGTTATTGAGACTTAAAACCTGGAATCCCAAAATTACATTGAGCAGGGGGCTGGACTCAATAGACTTACAGGTCCAACTCAGCTATTTTATTATTATTATTATTATTATTATTATTATTATTATTATTATTATTATTATTATTATTATTATTATTATTATTATTATTATTATTATTATTATTATTATTATTATTATTATTATTAGTCAGATTTATATTCCGCCCTACTCGCACAAGCGACTCAGGGCGGAGCACAACAGACATAAAATAAACCTCTAAAAACACAAAAAGAACAAAGTAAAATTAAAACCCATTTAAAAACAACTTCTCATTCCCTACACTAACCCACTGAATATAGGAATGAAAGTAGGAATAGGGGGGGAAGATACAGGATGTTAAATAAGCCAGTGGGGGGTGGTGGTGTCAGTAAACCCTCATTACCCCACACCATTCCTGCCAGCCAGGTTCTTCCAGCAGGACCCCCTACATTCTAGTATAGCCATTAAATGCAGAGACTAACACCGGACCCATGCGACAGTACCCTGTTGAGCGAAATAATTTCCACCCATCCAATTATGCAAAGTTTTTTTTACCAAGAATAGGCAAAGAAGAAGAAATAAGGCACGGACACCACGAGCTGCAGTTGGCGCCATTCTGGAATGAGGTAGGCTAGACCTGCCAGGGAGAGCTGTCCGATAGTGAATGCGTAGCCGATGCAGGTCCCCAAGATGGGCCGCGTTCGGGTGGGTGTCCATTCTACAGCTATAGGAACATGGGCAGAAAGAACTGGTTGAGAACTGACACGGTTGAATACAGGGGAATTCAAAGGGAGTCTTTTAAAAACTAAGAACAAAAGCAGGGCTTTTCAAGCTGGGGCCGGGTCACGCTCTCTCAGTCAGCTTCAGGGACTGGATGGCTATTTTGCCCTGCCTGCATGATGGGGGCAGCCATTTTGTCCCAACAGCTTTAACAGGGGTGGGTGTTTTGTTTCTTGAATGCCCTTGGAGGGGGGGGGCACATAAAGGCACTATGGGCTGGATCCCATGGTCCTTAATTTGGGAACCCCTGAATGAAAGGCACTCAGCCTGGATCCATGCATCTCTTAGTTTTGATTTGTCACAGATTTTATTTTTTATTTTCAAAAGCCAAGCCAAGCAATCACGTTTATATAATGGACCATAGCGCTTAAGTGCACTTTCTGGCTGGTTTACAAGTTAGGTATCATTTCGCCCCCAAATTGCTGGGGACTCTTTTGACCAACTGTGGAAGGAGGGAAGGCTGAGTCAACCTTAAGCTTTGGTCAGGATCAAACGGACAACCTTATGGTTGCAGGACAGCAGTTTAACCTCTGCGCCCCCGGGGTTCCTTTCAAAATAGATCAAATCATTTTTAGCCGGAGTATTTGGAGAAAATCAAATTGCGCTAAATTATGATCCAGAAATACGCTTAGTCCACCCACTAATATAACCTGGGGGGAACAATGCTTTCCAGTGGGATGGTAAACAGCATTGCGTGTGCACCCAGTTCCTTGTACTTCTACCACTGGCTCGTCGGCTTTGAAACAGAGATGAGCACTGAATCGTAGAATTGGATACAACTGGCTTTTGAGCAAGGGAAACCTTTGCCTTTACATATTTGTATACATTGTCTGTCTGTCAGCCCGAGATGATTTCAGGACCCATGAGCCGCCAAGAGCTGGATTGGATCTCTTGGGGTCCATATCACACTGAGAAAGAAGGGCAAATCAAACCAGACACCCTGCTTTTGATGCCAGGTCAATGTGGAGCCTTTGGGTGCCTTTGGCCGACCCCTTCCAGCTGTGGAGTGGAGCCAGGGGTGCCACACAAGACATAGGGAGTTCCCCCAAACCCTTGCCTTGAGTTAAAGCTGCTGTTAAGGCAGCCCTGTTGTGATGCTGAAATAATGCCCGGCACTCACAGAGGGAAAAACAGTTGAAGACAATTCCTGTGTAGGCCATCCCGGTCAGAAAGCGGAAGACACAGTACACTGTGAGGTTGGGGGAGAAGGCCGTAATAGTCCCTGATGTGGCCAGCTGCAGGTAAGACCAGATGAGAATCGCCCGGCGTCCAAACCTGGAAGGAGGCCGCAGCAAAAGAGAAGCGTCGTTAGGAAAGAAGGTGCATATTTTAAAGAAATAATTCCATGCCAGGTCCACTAGTTTAGTATTGCCTGGCTGGAAAGGTGGAGACATCTGAACACATACTTCTAGAATGCCAGTTTTATGATAACCTTAGACATGAAATTCCCTCAAACTGAGCTGAATAATCATATGTTTAGAACCATGTTTTCAGATAGAATTCACTGACCTGACACTGCTGTTGCCAGATTGGCCTGGAGGGCTACCAGGGTTGGAAGCATTAGAGAGAACCAGCTACAGCGGGGACAGGGTAAAAACCAACTACGTACAGTAAAACCCTGGGTTATGACGGAGGTCCGTTCCAACACCCTCTGTCATAACCCAAGAAAATTGTAAACCAAAACATCCATAGGGGTGCATTGAAAAATTAAAAAAACAAAACCTGAATTTATCGTTGTAAACCGAACAAAATACATTGCATTAAAAATTTGTAAACCTGGACAGCATTTCCATAGGATTTGCCATTGTAATCCGCAGCAAACTTAAACCGGGTGGTTGTAAACTGGGGTTTTACTGTATAATGATTTTTTATTTTGCATTTGTAATCCTATTTTATATCTTACTGATGTATACTGTATCCATTGTGTGCATTTGTATAGACATTTTTATCCTTATTTTATAACTTTTAAACTTTTAAATTGTTTTACATGGTGTTTTATTCTTTTTTAAACCAGATACCTGTCCCAGGGGGTAGCAAAATTGGGTGGCTTCTGGGTGGGGGTGGCGGCGGGTAGCGAAATTGGGTGGCCACGCCCACCTCCCTGCCCTGCCCCATCAGGTTTTGTCCCTGCAAGTGGTTCGAGGTCTCCCTTGCTCAAAAGCCAGTCATATCCGACTCTAGGGTGCAGTGCTCATCTCCATTTACAGCCAAAGAGCCAATACTCCCTGTGTTTGCAGATGTGCACATGGCCATATGGCAGGCATGACTAGATTGTCCATGATGCAGGCTTCTCCCATGACATAGACTCATCCCATGATGCAGACTCCGCGCACAGCAAAGGCTCCACCCACGGTGTGGTAACATTTTTTTTTTTGCTGCCCGCCACTGGAAAGATAGATAGATATACAGTAATACCTCGGATAACATTAGTATCGAATAACACTAAAATCGCATAACATTAAGCAATCTGGGGGGGAGAATTGCATCGGATAACATTAAGATCCTATGGGATGCATCGGATAACAACCGCTAAAGCCTGTGTGGTTACAATGTATCTCTATGGATCCCATAGGATTTTAACATGCATCGGATAACACTAAAAATCAGATAACACCAAGACTTGTGGAACCAGGTTTTAACGTTATCCGAGGTTTTACTGTACTATATTGTAGATAGATAGATAGATATACTGTACTATATTGTAGATAGATAGATAGATTTCCCCTTTTTCTATCTTAATTTCTATCCTGAATGAACCCTATTCTGTATAGTCCAACTGCCCATGCATATATGATGCCTATATAATGCCTAACTATTGTAATGCACAACTAATGGTGTGGAAGATTTGAAATGAACTGTGGACTTTGACAGTGTCAGCATCTAGAAACAGCAGATGTAGAGCAGAGTGCTTTCCACATTCAGATATTACATAGTTAATCATTAATATCGAGCAGAGGCTTAGCCCTGGGTAAGACTAAAGATTAAATTGTGAGTTATTGGGGATGGAGATCTTTGCAGCCTAAAATAAAACTTAATCCACTCAGAAAAAGGGTGCAGAAGATAAGCAAAAACAGGACAGCAATTGTATTTTAGGAAGCAAAAATTTAGGGAGCAATCAGAGACGTGTGTAGGCAGTCAATATTTAGGCTACTCTATGCACCCAATACATTTCACAAGAGAAACCAGCCCCATACATGGATGATAATACTTAAAAGGGGCTGACAACCTATAGTCCATGGGCCACATCTGGCCCATGGTACCAATTCACCTGGCCTACCACCCTCATTCCTGCCGCCACCACTGCCAGAAGCAGCATAAACAGCCACAAATGCATCCATGGCTGTCGTAAATGTGTTTATAACATTAAGGGATGGATTTTATGGCAGCATTTACTGGGGGGGGGGACCACCAGTCTGGCCCCCTCAACTATCTGCAGGAGTGTGACTCAGCCCTGGAGTTGCCATAATTATCTCCCACAAAACCGGGACAGAAGTATACTTGACAAAAATGAGTGGGTTATCTACAAGATAGCCTTTTAAAAAGCAAACATAATAACCGCTATAAAACACTTTCACATAAAATATATCAATGCAGTACATAAGTTTTAAAAATCCGGGACGTTAACATGATTTTTATTGAACTGGCCAGGACAATTTTTCCGACCTCGAATCCAGGACAATCCTGGTTTTCCAGGACATGTGGCAACCCTACTCGGCCCCCAACTTTAAAAGGTTACCAACCCCTGACCTAAACGACCTATTCAAACCGACAACAACAAAAAAATAACCAACCCTCAAAGGGAACTGGAGTGCCTTAGTGGTTAAGGCACAGAACTTGACGACTGGAAGGTCAGCAGAGTGAGTTCCCATCTCTGTCTCAGCTCCTCGGAAGCAAGAAATTTCAAGTAGATAAACAGACACAGTGGTGGGCATCAGCAGGTTCGCACCGGTTCGTTAGAACAGGTATCAGAAATTCCGGCTGGCTCTGCCCATCCAAGTTTTGAAATAAAGTAGTCCTAATTCGGGTGCGACGCAGGGCTTTCCCCCTGGCCACACCCACAGAGTAGGTAGTAAAAAAATAATAATTGAACCCAACCACTGAATAGGCACCACGTCGGTGGGAAGGCAAACAGCGTTCCATCCATTCCGGTGTCCAGTCATGTCTGCCATATGTCCACAGAAACGTCTGCAGATATGGACCGCAGTGGCTCTTTGACTGTAAACAGTGATGAGCACCAAACCCTAGAGTTGGATACAACTTTTACCTTTACTAAAAAGGCCAGGGAGAACACCGGCGGTGTAGATATGCCCTTCGATTCTGCCCTGCCACCTGGAGAGTTCCCTACCTGTCTGAAAGGCTCCCAAAGATAAGTCCTCCTAGTAGAACTCCGGCCATGTACAGAGACTGGGCCATTGGCTTCAGGTTTCTTGAGGAGCAAACCAGGTCCCACTGCAGGCAGGATGGGAAAGGGAGGAATGAAGGAGGGGAAAAGCAGCTGAACATGGGGAATTTAGAAAAGAAGCCCGGCCCTAACGTTATCCTTTCCTTGCCTAGCCCATTAAAACTACAGATTATATGGATAACAAAGCCCATTATCTCACTTCCATAGAACTCATTACACCTGACAGAGACCTGGACCTATTTTGCTGCTTCAGATTATGCAAGGTTCTGCTCCAGGCAAATTGATGATAGGTTTCAATCGTTATGTGTTTATGCTTACAAACCAGCCAGATTAGGTGGGCATTAGCAATGGAAATCAGGTAGCCAATTGGAGCAATGCTAATAAAGGAACTGGAGTTCTCCAACTAGCCTATGCTCTATACCAGGGATGCCCAAGCTACAGCCCAGGGGCCGGATCCAGACCCTGGTGCCAATTCATCCGGCCCACAAAGGTCTCCTCACTCCTGGAAACAGAAGTAAAACACGCCCGTATGGGTGTGTTTTATTTCCATTTCCAGGAGCGACGAGGGCTTGGCGGGCTGGACAAATTGGCACCTGGGGGCTGGATCCGGGCCCCGGGCCATAGTAACCAGCTCCCTGAACCACATGACTGGCCTGTGGCTTGAAAAGTTTGGGCACCCCTGCTCTATACAGTAAAACCCCGGGTTACAACGGAGGTCCGTTCCAGCAGCCTCTGTTGTAACCCCAAAAAAATTGTACACCGAAACACCCATAGGGATGCATTGAAAAATAAAAATGGCCCTGAATTGAGCATTGTAAACCAGGGAGAAAACATTAAATATTTGTAAACAGGGACGACGTTTCCATCTGATTTGCTGTTGTAAACCGCAGCAAACTTAAACCGAGGTGGTTGTAATCCGGGGTTTTACTGTATAAAAACCCCACATGTGTTCTTTAAAAAGACAGCTTTATTACATGGAGAAGAAGAAAAATAGATTAAAAAATTAAAAATAGATTAAAAAATCAGGATAAAAAAGTTATAAAAATAAAAAGGGAACATTTTGTTCTTTTCTACTTTCTCTGAACAAAGCATAGCTAACATAGTTAAGAGGGACTGCAGTGGCTCAAGTGGCTAAGATGCTGACTGGAAGGTGAGAGTTCGATTCCCGAGTACTTGGGGGACAGAATGAGCTCCTGTCTCTGTCCCAGCTCCTGCCAACCTAGCAGTTTGAAAGCAAGAAATTGCAGGAAGATAAATCTGACCCTTAAGTTTTCTTTTTGTATGAAAATGTGCACCAATAATCCTATGAATAAATAATAATAATAATAATAATAATAATAATAATAATAATAATAATAATAATAATAATAATAATAATAATAATAATAATAATAATAATAATAATAATAATAATAATAATAATAATAATAAAATGAATCCAAAAAAGAAGAAATAAGAGAGACAAGATTTGAGAGATTGACCACCGAAATCCCTTCCGCTCCCTGGCTGTTGACCTCACCTCTGTGACGATGGTGTTGAGAAAGAGGCTCTTGTCATACTCCCACCCATCATGGCACGGCTCCGTTTCCGTTATGGTCTCATTTATCACGGCGATTTCCACGTCACTTCTGTTTACACCAGTGGCATTCAAGAGCCGCCACTGGTAGTGGACAAAGCGGTGACACTGGTCCGGCTTTCCCTTCTTGTCCACGGGGATGGAAACCTTCAGGAGATCTTCTTCCGTCAGGGTTTGGTTCTCAGGGAAGGCCTTGTGGTGGACCATGCAGTGGTGGTCCGGCGTGGCCGCCGTGAAATTCTGCAGCATCGTGTGGCATGACATGAAGAAAAGGGGGAAGGTCAGGAGGACCACATAGATGATTTGGAAGCGGCCCAGGCTGCCGACATGTTCTAGCAGCTCAGCAAAACTCATGATGCCAAGCTGGGCAAAGCAATGGACTTCAGAGGACCAAGGGGAGCCGGAGAATTACTTCTTTGGCTACTGTCTGGATCGTTGCCGGGAAATTTTACTGAATATCTCAACGTTGAGCACTGAAAAACTTTCAAAAGAGCGCCATAAAACCAGAGCTTGCAATTAGTAAACGAAGGTTCCCAAGAATCTCTGGAGTTTTCTTTGCCTTATTATATCAAGGAATAATACTCATTTTCTTTCGTCTCCTCGCCTGGCTATGAAATCTCACAGAGTGGCAGTGATGGCGGCCAGATTGTCAATTGCGGTCCCTAGCAAGGAAGAGGTCAACGGTCAACACAGAGTTTGGTTTTCACTTAGAGTCTCATTCCGCTTACTAGCTCTCTTGGGCTGAAACATCATCTAGGGATGGTATATATAATAGCCGCTGCCATCTCTTGGTTAAAGTGTTACCCTAGTTTGGAGAGAGGATGTCCCAAAAAAGGTGCGTGAAAGTGGACCCCGGTTGCCTCTTTCGACACCAAAGGCAGCCCCGGCAGACGTGAGGCTCGTGTCATTGGCTTTGACTTACCATCCGGTGTATGATTCACACAGCAGTGTTAGGAATTAACTTCAATGGGGATTGATTCAGGTCAACTTGCCAGCTGCCGTCGCCCTCCCCAGATGTGAGGAGGAAAGTTGGGGTTCAGATTATTGGATCCCAGCTCTGGGCTCAGGGTATTTATTTATTTAAATTTATAAATATACTTATATTTATAAATTTATTTATATTTATATTTATAAATTTATTTATATTTATATTTATAAATTTATTTATATTTATATTTATATTTATATTCATTTGTTGTTGTTCAGTCTCACAGTCGACTCCGACCCTTTGCGATGACCCCATGGACCACTGTCCGCCAGGCACTTCTGTCCTCCACCCTCCTCCTCAACTCGCTCAGCTTTGTGCCCATTGTCTCTACAATACCATCTAGCCATCTCATTTTTGGCCGCCCCCTTCTTCTTTTGCCCTACACCTTTCCAAGCATCAAGGCTTTCTCAAGTGAATCTTCTCTTCTCATTTGATGTCCAAAGTACTTTAGCTTCATTTTTACAATTTGACCTTCTAAGGAGCAATCAGGGGTGATTTCTTCTAAGAGTGACCTATTTGTTCTCCTCCCTGTCCAGGGGACTCTCAAAACTCTCCTCCAACACCACATCTCAAAGGCATCTATTCTTCTGCACTCAACTTTCCTAATGGTCCAGCTCTCACAACCCTACATTGCCACCAGGAATACCATTGCTTTGACTATACGAATCTTTGTTTGCAAAGTGATGTCTCTACTTTTCACTATGTTCCCCCGGTTTCTCATCGCTTGCCTCCCAAGAATCAGTCGCCTTCTTATATCATGGCTACAATCCCCTTTGGCAGTGATATTTGATCCTAAGAAAGTAAAATCTGTCACTGCTTCTACTTCTTCCCCATCTATTTTCCAGAGACTGATAGGGCCTGTTGCCAAGTTACTGTAGTCTGGATTGGATTGTTCTCTTCCATGCCAGTTGGAAGCTATTTATTCAATTTATAGACCACTCATCTTGTGGCACCTGAATTTAAATGTGAGCTTTCATGGGTCAAATCCAGGGGTGTTCTGGGCACCATGGGAGTGCGCTGGACAGGGCCGAGGGGTGGTGACCAAGGGACGGGTGAGAAGACTACCCCTGGGAACAGCTTGGTCTCCCTCTCTTGCTCTGCCTGGTGTGCAGCACTTTAGAATAAACCATTGCTCCAAGCTGAAGAAGGGAGCTTGGAGCAATGGCTTAATCTAAAGTGCAGCTTGCCAGGCGGATAAAATAATAATAAAATTATTATTTGCACCCCAGGGCGCCAGAGGCGAGGGCCCACCAGGATGAATCCCCCTCAGTCCCTGTGGCCAGCTGATCAAACCCACTTCGTCGGACATTTGAGTGAGGCCTCGTGGCGTCAGCGTATACAATACTTAGATCCACTTCCTTGAAATCTCATTCAAAGGGACTGCCATTCCTGGCTGTCACTATAAACCGTCTGAGCCCTTTCCCAAACTGCCTGGTGTTTATTATGTCAGTTCCCAATGACAGGTTTTGGCCCTGAAATCTCTGGGAATGCTATGTTCCTTACAGGTCATGTGCTGATCTACATGCCTGGCGGTCCTTGAGGGTGAGTCAGGCAAAGGGACAGCCAGAGAATAGACAGAGGAACAGATCAGCATTTTGTCTGGTCAGAACTGCAGAATTGTACAGCTGGAAGAAACCCAAACGATCATCAACCGTTTACCACCCTCCGGGCGGCAGGAGGCGTTTCACAATTTTGTTTGTTGGACTTCAATTCCCAGAAGCCTGTCAGGTCCCCAAAGCGCTGGTTGTTTCAACACAAAAGTCCCTGCTACAAATGGGAATGTGCTTGCCTGAAATAGGTAAGGAATTCTCTCAAAGCGGCTTGTCATTGTATGTTGTTCACTATCCATCTTGCTACAAATACTGATTTGCTTTAAATAGCTTTTTTAAAAATAATAATATCAGAAGCACACCAAGATGCTTCTGGGTGGAAAGGATTTTTGCTGGAGGATCTCCGCTCAGGGGATGCCCAAATGAGGCTCCTTTCATGTCCCCAAGATCTTTTCCCACCGAAGTGGTCATGATTGATCTACTTGCAATTTCTTGCTTTCGAACTGTTAAGCCAATCGTATCTGACTCTAGAGTTCAGTGCTCGTATCTGTTTCAAAGCCAAAGAGCCAGTGCTGTCTGCTTCTGCAGACATTTCTGTGGTCATGTGGCAGGCATGACTAGGTGCACGGAGCACTGTTTGAACTGTTAGATTGGCAAAAACAACCCTTTAAATAGCCAAATTACTTTGCTCTGGAAGTTACTGCCTTGGGCGATACTCATAGGTTCCATTCTGGGGTTAGGGCACTAAGAACTTATAGAAATCACAAGAAGCATCCTTGCTCGGAGGTTCAAATGATCTCAACCATGGCTGTGACAACAGGCTCAAATGAGATGCTATCCTGTATTTAGTTTCTCCTTCAGAGAAACCGTGGCAAGGCAATGAAGATGGAAGCCGAATTAGTGTTCTGATGACTGGTCAGTGCATTAAATTCCAAGCTACAAGTATGTACTCCGAATCATTGAGGGTTAAAACCAGACCTTGAAAAATAACTTCTTCTTCTTTTTTTTTTTTTTTGCAAGGAATCAATTTGTGTTACTCATTACATTTTTTAAAGAAAGTAACCAACGAAGATCATCCTGTGAGCAATAGAATGCAGTGGCCTTACATTTGCCTTGGGCCAGTGGCGTAGTGTAAGGGGGGGCCAGGGGGCAACCCGCCCCGGGCGGCACTTTTTGGGCTATGGGTGTTCTTGGACTACAATTCCCAGAAGCCTTAGCGGGAGAGGGCACCGGCATCCACCAGGGGGCAGCAAATTTGGCTTAAGCCTCTGTGGCTGAAATCCACATGACGCATCACAAGCGTGACACCCATATGAGTTACCTTCCAAACTGTAATTACGTTTTTCATCCTAGTTTGGGCACCCCCTGGATTACACCCCACTCAACTTTGATTGTCAGGTGGTGGTTAACTAACTTCAAACGCTAGCCAATTAATTTTTCCCCCAGAGCAAATCCACAAGCTACAACTTGCTTTACAATATGTGCGAGGGAAACCTATCCATGTTCAGAAGCACTTTCAACTTTATTGTCACAGCACTGGATGCTCCAAGTGGCTGAAAGCAAGATTTAGAGAGAGGGTCCTCCTGGAGCACATGGGGGGGGGGGGGATCAAAGCAAAGCAGACACTTCTATACTGCCCCACAGCGCTTAGTGCACTCTCTGGGCGGTTCACGAGTTAATTCGGATTTTGCCCACCCAACGCTGCAGAATAACGTTGGAGAAAATGAAAATAACGCAAATGTGGAGGAGACGGACAGGGCGTTGATGTAAACGGCGAGCAGAGTGGTATGGAGTGGCCAGCAAGAGGTTCACAATGTCCAACCTTTGGGTTGCAGGACGGCGGTTTACCCACAAGGTGTCTGTTTCCCCTGCACCAAAGACCTCAGAGGGATGAAAAGCGAAGAATAAAGTCGAGGAGGTTTCCGTCTTCTCAAGCCTTCAGAGTTCCTTCCCCTCCGTAAAGTCATTCCCACCAGTCCTTTAAAGAGTCTCTCTTCCCAGCATCGGAGGGCGGTTGGGGCTGAGGAAATCCAGGGCCCCTCAGTCTGTGGATCAGCAAGCTTCTTTGAAGAGGACCCTGTCTGGTTTCTCCAGCAGAATCTTCTCCTGGGCCAGCTCTTCCGTGGTCTTCTTCCTGGCTCTTTTTTGGGGGCCGGGAGAGAATATAAAAGTCGTTGAACTGGAGTGGGAGTCTCACCCTCCAAACCCGCTTCCATCCCACTTCTTACAACAGTAATGGCAAACCTTTTAAAGGGTACTGCGTCACCTCCCTCTCGCATCCTTTGCATTTTGTAAATTACTTTTTATTTATTCATTTATTCAGATTTATATTGCCGCCCACTCGCCGAGGCCTTTCCCCCCATTAGGGATTGTCGTGGCTCAACCGGTTAATACGCTGGCTGGGAGGCAGAAGGTCAGCAGTTCAAAACCCCAGCACTGCGTGATGGAGTGAGTTCCCGTCTCTGTCCCAGCTCCTGTCAATGGAGCCGTTCGGAAGCAAGAAATTGCAAGGAGATAAATAGGGACGCCTTCGGTGGGAGGGTAAACAGCGTTCGGTGTGCTTCGGTATCTACCCATGCCTGCCACGTGTCCGTGGGAATGTCTGCAAACGCAGACAGTGCTGGCTCTTTGGGTATAAAACAGAGATGAGCACTGAACCCTAGGGTCAGATAGGACTGGCTTTCGAGGCAAGGGTGACCTTTGCCTAAAGTTGCTTTTAAAGCAGAATCAGGGCGGATGGAAATTTATTTTATTTATTCATTTACCTAAATTTGTATACCACCCTCCTTGCCAGGGCAACTCGGGGTGGCTAACATCTCATATAAGACATTGTCATCAATATGAATCAAAATTCTAAAAGATTTAAACTAAACTAGTTAAAAATTTAAATTTAAAACTAACTCTTAAAATTACTTTAAAAGGGCATTGAGGGAGAGAGGGGACTCACACTAGCCAGCAGGCTGGGGGCGTGGAGCAACCCCGTGCCCAAGTAGCATGACAGTTTAATGCTACTTGAATGGGAGTAAGTAGGCCCATCCAGTGGTGGATTGTTAAAATTCACGCTACCCCACTGTGACGTCATGGACGTCGTGGGCGTAGGCGACATCATGACATCACGATGTCGTGGGCGGAGTAAAACTAAAATATAAAAAAATATTTAAAATGTCTGTGCATGCGTCAAACCTCCATTTGACGCATGCACAGTTTTTTTAGTACGCATGCGTCAAACTTCTATTTGATGCATGTGCACTAAAAAATAGAATTGTGCATGCGCCAAACGGAGGTTTGATGCATGCGCAGTTCCAGGCAGCCCGGAAATACATTTTTGGAGGGGGCCAGAGAGGTGACCGAACCGGTCGCCCGGGGTTTTACCACCTCTCCGGCGACCCCTCCTGATGGGGTGCTACCGGTTCAGGCGAACCAGTCCAAACCAGTAACATCTCATCACTGGGCCCAATCCTTCTCAGTGCTTACTTCATCCCATGGCGAACGTCTGTTCCCCGTTGCCTCACCTGTTCTCCACGTCCTCAATGGTATCTGGCAGTGGGATGTTGAGCGTCTCTGGCAGAAAGCAGGCAGTAAGGCCAGAAATGATGGGGGCCAATCCGTACACAATTGGTGGCAGGAAGGAGTAATAGTCTTCCATCATCTTGGCCAGAGGTGCAACGATGCCGCCCACGCGGGCCATGGTGCTGCCGAACCCTAACCCAGTCTGCCTAGTGAGGGAAGAATGGGTAGAAAAGGATACAATTGGTCAAATCCTACGAAGACTAAGGTTGTTTTTTCCCCATGTCTCTGATCGCTATAATAACTCACAAGTCAGAGAGAACAATGAAAGGATTCTGGCACATTAAAGATGCCCCCCCCCCCCCGGCTACAGCCCTGCTCTCTGCATCGTGCCACCACGTGGCAGCGCAGTTATGATTGCTAACTGCAACTATAATTTCTTCTGCAAAAGGGAGGGCAGGATGGGAGTTTGTTCCCAGAGCATGGGTTGGGGGGATTCCCAGTCATGGCATGATGCCACTTAAACTCTCAAAAAGATGAGCAGCTTTTAGGTAAACAAATCAACCAGAGAGGTTTTGAAATGGAAAAAGAGAATTTTATCTAAGTTTTTCAACCATAGCATAACGTTACACAAGAACACATGATCATGGTATATCGTAATGCGTGCATGCATGGTCTTGGATCCATATTTAGATCCAAGGACCTCCATAAATGATCCAGCCAGCCTTTTATACTCTTCACGAAGCTTCGCACACATGTCTTTAGTTCAGATGGTGCAGCTGGGGTAGGCGTTTCACACTTTATCTTGATGTTACATACGTTCTAACATGTTCAGTGGTAAACATGCCTGCTTAATTCAGGTAAGACCCTCTTGGTTGTGTTCCTCAGCAAGTTAGTTGTACACAACTCTTTAACTAGAGAGGGTTCCATAATTCCAAGATGGCTCTGCTCATGTTATAACCTTACTTTATTTGCATACATTGCTTTTTAAAGGGAATATGTCAACATACTAAAAATATGCTAATTAATTCACGTAAAATGTCAGCATGATGTCACCAAATTCGTGTCTTGTCTCTCAAAAGGGGAATCTTGGAAACAAGTGTTGTGTGCGTGTGGGGTGTGTGTGTGTAGAGTGAAGACGCACCCCAGATTTGTTCCTCACCTGACTGGTGTGGGGTAGAGTTCTGTTGTGAAGAGGAAAACACAGTTGAAGGCAGCTGAGAGGCACCCCTTGCCAATGACAGCCAGTGACGTGCGAACCATCTGCAGTTCTATGGGGAGAAGAGGGGAGAAGGCAGCAAGGCAGCACGATTCAGACCAAGCATCATCATCGTACAGTAGGGTTGCCATACCTTCATAGCTGAATATAGGGTTGCCAAACGTCCGAGTAAACCGGGATTGTTCTAGTTCAATAAAAATCACATGAAAGTCCCAGGTTTTTAAAACTTACTGATTGTGTATTATAACACACCATTAAAATAAATTCGAACTCTCACCATCAAACGAGAAATTTCCTGTCATACTGGAGTTGGAGTATACCTGGAGACAAATCTTAACATCCTCGCCTCACTCCACCGTCTAATAAGTTTGACCAGTGTGTTTCCTAGAACTGAGGACTTTAAGAATTGACCACGACACAAACTTCTCAGAAGTACAACAGATCGTCTTACAATAAGAAGTAACTGTTGTACATAAATTCATTTATATATTGATATATTTAATGTGAAAGTGTTTTATAGTTGTCATCATATTATGTTTGTTTTAAAGAAGGCTATTTTTGCATTTGTGTCAAGTACATTGTCCCGGTTTTGTGGGAGAGAATTATGGCAATGGCTCAGTCAAAAATGTCCAAATTGTCATAAGGAGGCCTGATTAGGGCGGGATAATAAATCCAAATAAATAAAAATAAATAAAATAAATAATGCCTGGTAGATTTTAATGCAGTGGTTCTCAAGCTTTTCAAGACATGGGCCGGGTCACCCACCCTCAGTGGGCCGGACTGGGGTCTCCCCTGTCCTTAATGCTGCCATAAAACACATCCATGGCTGTCATGAACACACTTATGACAGCCATAAATGTGGACACGGCTGTTTCCACTGCTTCCACCATTCCTAGTGACGGGAGCAAGGGCGGTGGGTCACATGAAATGGCTCCGTGGGCTGCATTTGGCCCACGGGCTGTAGATTGAGGATCCTTGGACTAGGGAGTTGAATCTGTGTCCTTGTACAGCAGGATTTCCTCAAAATCTCTCCCTGCAACCTCAACCCTGTACCAGAGAATGGATACTGTGGACAAGAAAGGGATACACCTCACCTGTGGGAACAAATATGTTTGTGATGATAATGATCCCGGCGAGGATGAGGAAAGATGAGACACTGATTCTCCGCCCCAGGTAGCTCATAGTAATGGTCACGACCACCTTGGCTGGGATATCAACAGCCCCAAAAATCACCTGGATGAGGTAGATGCTGACGCCAAAATTCTGGAGGTCCATGGCCAGCCCGTAGTAGGAGAAACTCACTGAGAACCTGTCACAAAGATGGGAGGCAGAGACGGTGAATAGCAGAAAATATTGGAAATGCAGCTATGGAAATTCCTATTATCCATGTCTAAAAGTCACACTGTCCAAGGATCTCATAGAATTATTGTGAGGAAAGAGCTGGTGGCAGCATTTTCCTCACAGCTCCTCCAGCCACCAACAAGGAAGGAAGGCAGCTGTTGTTGACCTCGGGTTGGGAGTCTTAACTTATGCGCTGCATCTTCCAGAATCTTCCAGCCTACAAATGGGAATTTCAGTCCAGAAAAGCAACTGTCCCAAGTTCCACACTGGGCCGGCAGTTTTCTATCCAAAGTTCACTACAATATTGTTGAGCGCTCTACATGGAGCTGCCCTTGGTGACCATTCGGAGGCTTCAGCTGGTCCAGAATGCGGCTGTACGAGTAGTGGTGGGATGCGGGCGTTATGCCCGAGCTTCACCGCTGCTGAAGGAGCTGCACTGGCTCCCAGTTTGCCTCCGGGTGCAATTCAAGGTGCTGGTTATTACCTTTAAAGCCCTACATTGTAGTGGACCAGGATACTTAAGAGACCGCATCGTCCCAAGGACATCTGCCCATCCCACCAGAGCGGACCGGAGAGGCTCTCTGGTTGTGCCATCAGCCAGAGAGGCGCACCTCACTGGCACGAGAAGGAGGGCCTTCTCAGTGTCTACTCCGGCCCTTTGGAACCTCCTGCCAATAGAATTATGCATGCAGACGGAGTTGCTGCCCTTTAGAAAAGGAGTGAAAACCTGGCTGGCAGGTTTGGTCTGGGGAGTGGATGGTGCAATTTCCCCAGCCAATTGGTTGGTTTGACCCCAGTATGCCTGTATTGTAATTTTTAGCTTTTAATACCAAGTTTTTTAAAGTTTTTAGAGTTTTTAATTTTTTAAAATGATTTTATAATTGTTGTAAATGGCCCTGGGTCCCTTTTGGGAGGAGGGCGATAAACAAATTCAAATAAATAAATAAATAAAATAATAGCGGGTAGTACATTGGATATAAACCAGAAATTCTCAACTGGTGGCTCAGCTCTAGGTTTCAGTGCTCATCTCTGTTTCAATTTGGGCTGAGACTCTTACCACACCACAGAGAGGCAAAGGAAAATGCGGCGAATGGCCGGGGTGCGCACTAAGTCAGAGATGGTGTAGGAAGACTTCGTTGTGGACAGCTCCTTCTCCATGTTAGAAAGGAGAACCTGTCAAAAGACAAAAAAAGAAGTGTGTTCAAGAAGGAGGAGAATTTTGGGGAACTACATTTAAGGAGTAATTAGTTAACATTGTTACTCCGAGGTTCGAAGAAAAATAGTTTGTGTCAAACAATATGTAAAATTACACCACATTTCAAAAGTCACAAAATAGTTATTTTAAAGCTACTGTACTTAAAAAAAATTTGGAGGAAGGCAGGACATTGAGTACAAGCACAGATTCTCCTGAATTTTCTTCTTGGAATCCTTTCAAGAAGCATTAGACATGGAAGCTGCAGGTTGGAATCCCTGGTTCAGATTTTTGAGTTTTATTTTTGCAATCGGCCACTCAGAGTAGTGTTAATTAAAGTTGGGGCACGTATGAAATGAAACATGCAAGATTTAACACCGGGACTGCAAAGGACTGCCGCAGCCTTGAGGATATGGACAAGGCATGCCTTCACAGCCAGCCTATCTCTTCTGTCTCTATGACCGTTGGGAATCAGAGTTCCTCCTCTGCTCATTTTTCCATTGGGCCCAATAGGATGGTTTCCAGTGGCATTTCCTCCACTGAGGGGGACCCTCACCCCACTTAAAGGGGCTCATCTGCCCTTAACTGTTGGCCCCTTTAGGGAGTCAGGTTAGTTAACCGCTGCCCAACACTCAACGTTGAGTTGCTGGTTGTATGTTCTACTCCATTACCGTAGTGAGATATCCAGCCAGACACTAGATATAAAGGTTAAAAGTAAAATAAATGACAACCTCCTCTTCTGCTCACCTCGGTAGTGATCCTCATTCCAGCTTCATGTTTGTTGTTGATATCCGCAACCCTCCGGAGGACACCGACAGCTTTATGGGATTTTCCAGAAAGGATCAGCCAACGGGCTGACTCAGCAAACCACCTGTGAAAAGGAACCCAAATTCAGTGGAATAGCAATCACAATTACAGTTCTATACCGCAGTGGTTAAGATGCTCTCTGGAATGCGGGACATCAGCAGTTAGAAACCCAAATACTTCAGGAAACACTGGCTAAATTTGCTTTTAAAGCAACTTTTTGATGTGAATTCGATGACCGACTTACGTTACGTTGGGTGGTCTGGCAGCTTTTGCGATGTAATGAAAATCATGTACTTTTGACAAGCTGCCACCACAAAACTAAAGCACCCACAAAAATAATGGTTACATCGACTGAAAGCTCGTCTCGGCGACTTTCAGAAATGTAAAGAGCCATTGGCCAAAAATACAAAGCGATGATGTCATTAATTCCGAACTTTGCCTTGAAAAGATGCAATCTTTGGGGGGTGGGGGGTGGTTTGGTTTTCGACAGCCCAGAGACCAAACCACACAACCGATTCAGGTGCCCTAAAGTGCGTTTGAAAAAGGAAAGAATAGGCTTTGTGGTGACACTATTACATTTGAAATTGGACTTTGGGGGAAAACTATGAACCATTTTACAAAAAAACACTCAAACAAGGTCACAAAAATGCAAAAATAAAAGGGAAAAACATGTTAGAAACTAAATATGACAACTTCCTGAGGTGGATACAGTTCTAATACAACATGTGGAGAAGAATGACCCCAAAGCAGGAATCAACAACAAAGATATTAAGGAAAAGCATGACTCATAAAAATGACATTTTCAAGGATGGGGTCGATTGGCAGTGAGCCAGCGACCAAGCCGATCAACCAATCGAAGTGATCCAAAGTGGGATTGATAGAGGACATAATAACATTTCTTGTGACACTTATACAATTTGGTTCATAGTCCATTTATTTTTCATCTGAATGAAATAAAAGAAATAAATGAACTAGTGAGCATAGTTCAACACATAGAATTCACAAACTAAATCCCTGACGGTAGTGTCCTTAGACTCTACCTGCCACTTTTTAAAAAATATGACTAGCTTTTGAACAAGGTTGACCTTGACCTTACCGTCCCATAGCACTGATTGCTTTAGATAACCTGCCCATTTTTGTCAAGTATACTTTTGTCCAGGTTTTGTGGGAGATAATTATGGCAACTCTAAACCAGACCCAACAAAATGTTCTCAGACCCTACTCATCTTCTTTGGATTGCTGACCCTCAGCCTCCAAACCCTTGAAGAGGCTAGGAAGAAATGAAGGAAGAACTTGGTTAACTTCACATACCAGGAGTAAAGTAGGAATAGGAAGAAGGGTGCAGAAACTGCAAACTGTAGCCAACGCCAATCAGGGATGGCATAGGCCACCACTGCTAACAGGATCTGTCCAAGTGTGTACACGAAGCCAGTGGTGGCGATGGTGATGGTGCGGAATTGGGTGGGGATCCATTCTACAACTGGAAAGACAAAAGAATCGCATGAAGTCTCTATTGTGCAAACCTATCCTTTTCTTTGTCATACACACAATGCTGGCTTAGCCCAAGACGGGAAACCACTTTATCTGACCCGTAGGGAAGGAGTTGTTAGGCCTGTGGTGAAATACAGGCCTTCCATGACCTAGGAAGAAACTGAAATTAGATTTGATCCATGGGTTGAAAAACCGTCAAACTCACCCACCCCCAATTTAGACCGTTATTATTTTTGCTCTAATATGTTTGACATGAGCCCAGCCAACTGGTTGTATTATAATAATAATTTCATGTCAGAAATTAGTGTTATTATTATTCGTGAAATTAGCTCCTTTCATGTCCCCAAGATCATTTTCCACCCAAGTGATCCCTATTGATCTACTTGCCATTTCTTGCTTTCAAAATGCTAGGTTGGCAGGAGCTGGGACAGAGATGGAAGCACACTCCATCATGCAGTACCCAGGTATTGAACTTGTCAACCTTCACGTGAGCTTCTTAACCACTGAGCATTGAAAACACACACACCCATCTATATTGATCAAGCTGCTGTCCTCAATTGAGATGGCTCAATGTGGGATTTACTCCCCTTGGGGACCATCACCCTTCCCTGTTGACTTCGCCACCCAAGGCCATTTGTCCTCCGGGTAGTCGGGTTAGTTAACCTGATGATTGATCAGTCGTTGAAAGGATTTGCAGAAAGTTTGTCTGAAGGTCCAAACGCTTGCTCCAAACTCCCCAGGAAGGTTTCTTAGGGGTGGGTCTTGACTTTCAAAAGAACTGGTTTCCAGCTAACTGTTTAAAGGGGTTAGTTAAAGTCACATTGTGTTTATGTTGGTTTGGGCATCCTTTGTGAAACCTTGCCTTAGGGTTGTCATATGTCCTGGAAAACCGGGATTGTTCCGGATTCAAGATTGGAAAAATTGTCCCTGCCAGTTCAATAAAAATCATGTTAAAATCCTAGATATTTAAAACTTACTGATTGTGTATTATAACACACCATTAAAATAAGTTTGAACTCTCACCATCAAACAAGTGATGTCCTGCCACATTAGAGCTGGAGTATACCTGGAGATAAATCTTAACATCCTTGCCTCCTACCACCAGCCAATAAGCGTGACCAGTGTGTTTCCTAGAACTGAGGACGTTAAGAGTTGACCGCGACACGACTTCTCAGAAATACAACAGATGGCATTTATGTATTGATATATTTAATGTGAAAGTGTTTTATAGCTGTCATTATATTATGTTTGTTTTAAAAAAGGCTATTTTGTAGATAACCCGCCCATTTTTGCCAAGTATGCTTCTGTCCCGGTTTTGTGGGAGAGAATTATGGCAACCCTAACCTTGCCTGAATGCCTTTCTGTTTCCAAACCAAGTAGTCGCCAATTTTACCTCTTCCCTTCCCATCCATCAAAATATTTTTTAAAGATCTCCACCATCCACTGGTGAGATGTGGTGTGTGTGTGTGTGTGTGTGTGTGTGTGTGTGTGAGAGAGAGAGAGAGAGAGAGAGAGAGAGAGAGAAATGTGAAGCCATTCATGTCTAAGGTGCAGCCCCCATCACTGCTGCTCTGTGCCTGACATGAAAAAAAGGGGGACATGAAAGGAAGCTCATATTATTGTTGTTGTTGTTGCTGCTGTTATTGTTATTTGTTTTTAACTGGGATAGCATTGCAATGATTTTTTGACATGGCAGTAAACAAACCACTTCTGTTGTTGTTCAACAACTGTAAAGATTTGGGGGAAAACTATTTTTGGCCTGTTGGGTAATTCTGCAAATTTTATACAGCAAACCAGGAGAAACTATATAGGCCAATCATAGTGGAAATTGGAAGGTGGTGGTAAGAGACCGTGTTAGTCTGTGTTTCAAGCATATTGGAGAGTAAATGAAACAAAAATTTTTGGCTGCAGTGGCTCAGTGGTTAAGAAGCTTGCCTTGTTAGCTGGAAAGCCAACATGGAAGGCTGACAAGTCGGCAGTTCGAGACCTGGATGTTGCATGATGGTTTGAGCACACGACTCTATCCCAACTCCTGCCAACTTAGCAGTTCAAAAGTGGTCTCTGAACCGATTTCGAACCTGGCAAAACCGACGCAAGTGTGGTACTTTTTGCTAGCCAAGACGGTCCCCTTACTCAAGCAAGCGATGCTCAGGCCGAATCCCGAGAGTGCCATTCCGCTCAGGAACCGGAAGATGCAATAGGAGAGGAAATTGGGTGAAAAGGCCGCGCATGTTCCCATCACAGCTATTTGTAAGAAGGACCAGATGGTCAGCGCCCGGCGGCCAAACCTACAATGAAAGCAAGTGTCAAACAGGTGAAATCAGCCTGGGTGGGCTTAAACATGGATTTGCATTGGGTGTGTGTGAAGCCTTACTGTAGAGTACAACAGAGTACAAATCTGCTTAGGAAATTGTCCCTGTGAGCTTTGGGGACATTTGTGTACCCCAGATACTCTTCTGCAACTGGACCAGGCCTGGAAATGATCAAAAAATGACCTTAAACAAATTCAAATAAGAAGCAGATAGTTTTCATTCAGGTGATCTTAAGGATTGGAGGGTCTTCTGGAGTGACAAGCAAATAAACAACTTCCTGGGAGCCTCTAGGTCAGCCCCCCTTTTTTGGGCCGTGGGCAGGTCACATGGTTCAGCGGGCCGGTCACTATGGCCCACGGTCCAGATCCTGGTCCCAGTGCCAATTCATCTGGCCCACAAAGCCCTTGTTCTTCCCGGGAGTGGAAGTAAAACGTGCCTGTATGGGCACATTTTGCTTCTGCTTACGGGAGCAACAAAGGTTTCAGTGGGTGGATGGATTGGTGTTGGGGGCCAGATCTGACCCATGGGCCGTAATTTGAGCATTTGTGCTTTGGATCCTAGGAGCAAAAATAAATCTCTTCATTTTTGGATTACTGGTGGGTGGGTGTGGCCGGTCATCCCGGTATGGTCATGGTCAATGCTGAGTGACAAGCACTGGTTAACTAACATGACTCCCTAAAGGGGCCAATGGCTACAGGCAGATGATCCCCTTTAGGTAGGGTGATGGTAAACCTCAGAGGAGGAAATGCCACTGGAAACCAGCCTATTGGGAACATGAGCCGAGGAGGAACTCTGATTCCCAACGGTCATGGAGGCAGATGAGGCCATGCCAGATGGACTGGCTGTGAAGGCGTTCAGTGTGCATGTCTGTTTCAAAGCCGAAGAGCCAGCGTTGCCTGCTTCTGCAGACATTTCCATTGACATGTGGCAGGCATGACTAGACACCGGAGTGCATGGAACGCTGTTTACCTTCCTTCCCACCGAAGTGGTCCCTATTTATCTACTTGCAATTTCTTGCTTTCGAACTGCTAGGTTGGCAGGAGCTGGGACAAAGACGGGAGCCCATTCCATCCTGCAGTCCTCGGGAATCGAACTTCTGACCTCCCACCTTTCAGTCAGCATCTTAGCCACTTGAGCCACTGCAGCCCATCTCGGTCTCTAGTTATCTACTTGCAATTTCTTGCTTTCGAACTGCTAGGTTGGCAGGAGCATTTGAAAGTACAAATTTATTATTATTCCTGCAATGGGAATTTGACGTACAAGAATGCCAAGCAAACACAAAACAATCTCAGTGCACACGAACATACATTCACACTAGGGTTGCCATATGTCCCGGAAAATCAGGATTGTCCCAGATTCAAGGTGGGGAAAATTGTCCCAGCCAGTTCAATAAAAATCATGCTAAAGTCCCGGATTTTAAAAACTTACTGACTATGTATTATAACACACCATTAAAATGAATTCAAACTCTCACCAACCAACGAGTGAATTCCTGCCACATTGGAGTTGGAGACAAATCCAACTTCTCAGAAATACAACAGATCATCTTATGGTAAGAATTAACTGTTGTAAATAAATTTATTTATGTATTGACATATTCAATGTGAAAGTTTTTTATAGCTGTCATTATATTATGTTTATTTTTTAAAAAGGCTATTTTGTAGATCATTTTTGTCAATCATACTTCTGTCCTGGTTTCATAGGAGAGAATTATGGCAACCCTAATTCACACACACCATCAAGAAAAGTCTGCAGCAGGTGATCCATGAGCAAAATGTGTTTCAGATGGCACAAAGGTCAAGTGTGTCTCTGTGTCAGGAGGGGGCACGGGGTCAAGAGAACACAGTCTTCCCAATTTACCCAGCTTACTTGTCAGCCAGCCCACCGAGGAGCAAGGCCCCAACCAGCACGCCAGCCATGTAGACGGACTGGGCCATCTCACGCAGCTTCCGCCGTTCGCACACCAGATCCCACTGTCATGGAAGAAGGAAATCTGAGTCAGCGTTTGAAGGCTCAACAGAAAACTAAATGCAAAGCATGTCCCTGGTTTGGAAGAAGCTCTGGGGCAGAAGGGTCATTAGAGTAGGCCAGTTTGCCCATCCTTGACATCCTTGCACAAATTAATAGCTGAGTAAAGGCTGGGAAGTTTGAACTACCAAGTGGTAACCTTGGGAAATCTCCTAGCAGTCTTGCTCCAACCAGTCCAGTTCATAGGACTTCCAAGTTGAGGAACAAGTTGCCTTCTCCTAGTTGAGTGATGGCCAACCTTGGCACTCCAGGTGTTCTGGAACTTCAATTCCCAGAAGCCCTGATCAGCCGGAGTGCTGACTTGGGCTTCTGGGAATCGTAGTCCAAGAACACCTGGAGAGCCAAGTTTGCTGACTCCTGGGCTCGACCAGGAGTATGCTACTCATGGTTCTCCAGACGTTTTTGGAGGCCCCATCAACCATAAGCAGCACAGGCCTATTGCATATCAACAATAGGCACTATCAGCCATAAGCAGCTCACTCTATCATGCAGCACTCTGGTCTCACACTGCTGACCTGTCAACCTTTTGTCTCAAGTTCAGCATCTTAAACAGCAAGTCCACAGTCCCTTCTAGAAACCCAAGGCAGCTGTCCCTAACGTTTGCAACTATTATGCTGTTTCTGAAAAGTTACACCCAAGAAACTGCACATTTTAGTTATTTTTTAGTTATTTTTCAAAACTCTGCTCTGTTTATGCTATAATAATAATTTAATGTCAGAAATTATCCTGGGTTGAAAGATTTTTGTTGGAGAAACTCCACCCGATGGACGCCCAAATGACGTTCCTTTCATGTTCCTGAGGTTGTTTCCAACCAAAATTGTCCCTATTTATCTACTTGCAATTTCTTGCCTTTCAACTACTAGGTTGGCTCTTTGGCTTCGAAACAGAGATGAGCACTGAACCCTAGAGTCGGATATGAGTGGCTTTCGACCAAGGGTTCCCCTGATTGGGCGGGGTAGAAATTGAAAAACTAAACTAAACTAAACTAAGGACAACCTTTTATTTGTTTGTTTGTTTGTTTGTTTCAGGAGTTCTCAACCTTTTTTAAGCTGGTGGCCATTGGGTCACACTCTCTCAGACAGCTTCAGGGGCCGGACAGCCATTTTGCCCATCCTCCACCACATGGCACTTACTGGTGTGGTGGAGGCGGGGGGGGGGGGATGACATGAAATGGTGCTGTAGGCCACATTCAGCCTGCAGGCTGCAGGTGGAGAATCCCTGGTTTATTTGCTTGCCACGTTTCTCCCCATAGGAGCCCCAAGACTGTTCAGAATTAAAACTATACAACCGTGAAGTGTGATTGCCTGGACACCAGAGTGCACGGAACACTGGTCACCTTCCCACCGAAGTGGTCTCTATTTATCTACTTGCAATTTCTTGCTTTCGAACCTCTAGGTTGGTTGGCTGGTATAATGCACACATTTCTGGCATCTAGAAGATTCGTCTACAGAAACATACCTTCCCTCCCTCCCCATGCAAGTCATATATTAAAAGTGGGGCAGGAAAATGCAACATATTTTTTGCAGATATTGTAGCTGCTCCTTCCACTGGTTTTTTTAAAAATAATTTTTATTGTTATAACCAAATTAAACAATAAACATGCAATAAAAAGTGCACAGGATTTTTGCCAGCAAGATTTCCCACTGGTTTTGGATTCCTCTCCTCTCAGCATGGCCTTTTGTACTGGAGCGCTTGGAGATGGAGGGGGGAGGGGTATGGTAAATTACTGCCTGTTTACCCACCAGCAGCAAAATGCTCCATGGGGCTCAAGTAAACTTAACCCCTCAGTTTGCTGGAAAGTTTTGGTGGCTGGCAGTCACTCTCCTCTCCCCCCCCCCCATCCCTGTAGCCCCTAGCATTGCAAAGCAGTTGATTTGCAAAGCTTCCACCAACTCCTGGTTACTTGATGAATATGAAGGCACTCTGCATACGCTCAGAGATACCCTCTGCAGTCTTATAGCTTGAAATGTCCCAAGGGATAAATTTTATTTTATTTATTTGTTCAATTTGTATAGCCGCCCCAGTCCACATGCGACTCAGGGGAATGGGGGGGGGGGCTACATAAAATCCCCAGCAAGAAATTGCAAGTAGATAAATAGGGACCACTTCAGTGGGAAGGTAACAGTGTTCCATGCACTCCGGTGTCTAGTCATGCCTGCCACATGACCATGGAAATGTCTGCAGAAGCAGACAGCGCTGGCTCTTTGGCTTAGAAACAGAGATGAGCACTGACCCCTAGAGTCGGATACGACTGGCTTTTGAGCAAGGGAAACCTTTACCTTTACTACCTTGGTCATAGATAGAAATCTGCTCAAATTAGAACCTGAAATAATGCTTCTCCTTCGCTTCAAAAACTATCACCTGCACTCCAGGATGATGAAGAGATGTTATTTCCCAAAATATAGTTCTCTCACGTACTAATCTCTCCCTCCATCTCCCTTTCAATTATTTTAGTTCTTGGGTGGGCTGGGGATCGACATTTTGGATCCTGATGCAAAAGATTCATGATTAAGGGTCCAAATCAGGGGTGCCCAAACGACGGCCTGGGGGCTGGATCTGGCCCCCGACCCCAATTCATCCGGCCCATGAAGCCCTCGTCGCTCCTGGAAGTGGAAGTAAAACTCGCCTGTACGGGTGCGATTTAATTCCACTTCCAGGAGCAACAAAAGCTTTGTGGGCCACATGAATTGGCATCAGGGGCCGGATTCAGCCCCCCGGGCCACAGTGGCTGGCTCCCTGAACCTCATGACTGGCCCATGGCCCGGAAAGGTTTGACACCCCTGGTCCAAATGATTAACATCTTGGGGGTTTGTTTTAAGAAATGAGTGAAGATCTGTTTTTCTAATTAATATTCCACATTTTCTCCTTCCTAACCACCCTACAACAATATACACGGGGGTGGGTGGAACGTGGGGGACATAATAGAATGCTTAAAGAAGGCCACATCCTAAATCAACTTCTTGTGCCGTATCGGATTCCAAACATTGACTATCCTCATGGGAATAATATAACGATCTTTCATCTGCCTTCCGCCAGGATGGATGAAGCTGCTGCCATCCATCAACTTAAATCAAAAGGTAACAAAATCATTAACCTTTTTGGTGAGTTCATTCTGCACTTCCTTTTACCTGACCTAGTGTGAGAAAAATTAGCCGGCCACGCAAGGCTGCCATTACCAGGGCACATCCAGCTGTCGATGGAAAATACCACAATCTTTGAGGAGGCTTTTTCTGGTTCAACCGTTGTGATCATACTGGTCGTTGTGGTATAAAATAGGCAAGGCATGTCGTAAGGATAAAGGACAACTACATCAACCAACTTGATGTAGCTTCAAGAAAGATTCCTCTTCGATTCCTTGATTGACCCTTGACGATCAAGGGATGGGTTCTAAGGTAAAGGCACCTTGTTCGAAAGCTAGTAGTATCTGATTCTCTCTTGCTGAGCTGCCTCAGTGCTCATCTGTGTTTAGATCCCATCTGCAGTATTCGGGTATCAAACTGCTGACCTGCTGCCTTCAAGTCTGCATTTTAACTACTTAAGCCACTGCTGTCTCTGTGAGTTCCAAAGGCAGGATTAAAATAACAACCAAAGTCTAATGCTATACAGTATTCCAGATCTAACTTCTCTCCGCCTCTGATTGAACCATTTATATTCCTCAATCTAGGCACAAGCTGAATAAATTTGTCGTTTGAGGGCTTAGATTATAAGGAGACTTAAGAACAATCTTTTCCCACCACGATTCTGTCAAAACAATGCACACTTTTTAATAAAGTGACGGGGCCTCTTAAATGCAACCCAGCTCCGTCTGGCATGATAATTGTGCCTCATTTCCATCCATTGTCTCTCACCTCCATGATGATGGTGGAAGTGTATTCAGACCTATCATAGACCCATCCGTTGGCACACAATTCCGTGTCTGCCTTGGTCCAGTTGGCTGCCGAGATGTTGGGGTTGAGGAGGTACCACTGCGGGTCCACGAAGCGACGGCATTTCTCTGGCTGCTCTTGGCTGTTGATGGGGATGGCGATTCTGAGGAGCTCTGAGGGTCCTAGGGGACCGGTGCGGTTGGGGAAGCCGGTGCTGTTGGCCAGGACGTGGATCCGGCAGTGATGCTCCGGAATGGCGGCGGTGAAGTTCTGGAGAAGGTTGTGGCTAGCCATCAGCACAATGGGGATGGTGAGCAGGAATGTGTGGATAAGCTGAAAGCGTCCCATGCCGCCAATTTGCTCCAGGAACTCGGCGAAACTCATGGTGACCCCAGAAGATACCCAAGCAAGGGGCGGCGGCGTGTGCGGTTCAAGAAATAGGCAGATAGGTCTTTAAACGTACAGACTGCGAAACAGAGGTGAGGGGGTAGAATGAAGGATGGTTAGCTACACCCGCCTGTTGCGCCTGGCAAGATTTCAACAACACTGGCGGGCCTCTGATGCAGAAGGGAAACGGCAGGGATGCAACAGACCTCTTGCATTCGTTTGGGTCCTCGGAGGAAATAAACACATCAGTCAAAGGGAGTGTTCTTGGTTTACCTAACAGGCCCCTTTCTCCAGCAAAGTGGTTGCCTGTTACCTGCTCCGCGGGGGTTAGCTTGAGTGTCGTTGCCAGGACCTCTCTTGCTGAGCTGCCTCTTGGCCCAAAGCTTTTCTGGGTCTTTGGGTGGATTATTGACGGGAAGGACTAAGCAGAGCAATCCGTTAAAGTTTTACCCTGGTGTGAAGGGGTTGGGAGAAGGAGGAGGGGAGGCTGTCCTGGCAGGACTTGGATGTCCACAGGTGCTGGGCATGTTCCAGGCATGTTTCCCACTCCATGATAATTATAATTTCGTGTCAGAAATTATTCTGGTTTGAAAGGATTTCTGCGGAAGCAACTCCGCCCAGAGAATGGTTCCAAATGAGGCTCCTTTCATGGCCCCAAGAGCTGGGACTGAGACGGGCGCTCAGTCATGAAGCACCCGGGTAGGGTTGCCATACGTCCCGGAAAACCAGGATTGTCCCAGATTCAAGGTCGGAAAAATGATCTTGGCCAGTTCAATAAAAATCATGTTAAAAGTTCTGGATTTTAAAAAACTTATTGTGTACTATCGTTGTCGACTGCAACTCGTATCCGAGAATGCATTTCCTGAAGCAGGGAAAACATCTCAGGCGTGGATTTGTTTAAGGTGGATCCCAGCTTGCCATGAAGTGACTTTCACACTATGATTTCAGAGCCATCTCCTGTGGCACATATGAAATGAGACGTGCAGTATTTAACACCGAGACTGCAATGGGCCGACACAGCATTGCATTGCCAGAGCTGTCCACTAGAGGTCACTGCCTGTAACATCAAATATAGGGTTTGCAGTTATCCATGATTTCAGGTATCTGTGTGCATGTGTGCAGTCCATGGTGCGCGCGTGTGTGTGTAAGCCAATGTGTTCCTTCTGCAGGAGCTGAGTACAGAACAGAACTTTTTGAAGATCACTCATAGAGTCGGGGACTTCCTGATAGCACTTAACAACAATGGCCGCCCTCAGGGCCCATGCACAATTCTTCTCCTCTGCACTTCATCTGCACAACATCCCTACAAGGTAAGTCTAGCTGAGAAAGTAATTAGCCAAAGTTGCTGAGTGAGTTTCCTGGCAAAGGAAAAAGCTGAGCTCAGCTCTCGTGGGTCTCCTTGGGTCTCAGGTGGCTTAGTAGCAAGTTGGCAGTTGAAGACCTGAGTACTGCAGGATGGATTGGGCACCCGTCTCTGTCGCAGCTCCTGTCAACCTAGCAGACTGAAAGCCAGAAATTGCAAGTAGATCAATAGGGACCACTTTGGTGGGGAAAATATCTTCGGGACCTGAAAGGAGCCTCATTTGGGTGTCCCCTGAGCAGAGTTTCTTAAGCAAAAATCCTTTCAACCCAGAATAATTTCTGACAGAACATTACTACAGTGCACCGTTGTGAGGATACTGTGGGCCAGAAAGCCTTTGGATCACTCCAGAAAAGACAGGACATCAATATAATTAACAAATGAATCACCTACCTGCATATTTTATCCACATGGGGGGGGTTGTTCTCCAGCTCATTTCTGAGCAGACCTATCAAGAGACAATGCGTAGCATGAAAACCAATGGAAGGATGTATTTTAAGGTAGAATTCAGAGGAGCTGGCAGTCTGAAGTTTTGCTGATTTTGCACATCCTTGGCTGAGGTCAGTTTTTTAACCTTCTCACAGGGGACGGGATGTTTATTACCTTTGTTCTTGGCGTCCCACCGTTCCTCAGGCCTGCCAATTCACAGTTGAAAGCACAGCTAAAATACCAAGTTACAAATATCTAAAACTAGACATGGAAAATAACACAAACTGTTAATTTTGCAGATATCTTGAGTCGGCAAACCACAAAAGGTGTAAAAGGTAAATTCCCTTGTTTGAAAGCCAGTCGTATCCGACTCTAGGGTTCAGTGCTCATCTCTGTTTCAAAGCTGAAGAGCCAGCGCTCTCTGCTTCGGCAGACCTTTCCGTGGTCGTGTGGCAGGCAGGACTAGACACCAGAACGCACGGAATGGTGTTTACTTTCCCACCGAAGCGGTCCCTGTTTGTCTACTTGCAATTTCTTGTGTTCGAACTGCTAGGTTGGCAGGAGCTGGGACGGAGGACGGGAGCTCACTCTGTCGTGCATTACTCGGGTATTGAACTGCTGACCTTCAGAGCTTCGAATTCCGTATCTTAACTACAGTCCCTTCTTCCTGGATAGGTAAATGTTGCTGGGAACTGAAATCCACGAACATCTGGAGGGCCACATTTGAGGACCCCTGCTCTAGGGTGGATCATCATCCAAAAGTCCCGTTGTATTGATCTGCATGCTTATCTGTCATTCTGCTTGATTACTCTTTATCTTGTAACATCTTTACTTCTGTATCTGGTGTATATAGGGTTGCCATACGTCCCAGAAAACCGGGATCATCCTGGATTCAAGTTTGGAAATATTGTCCCTAGTTCAAAAAAATCATGTTAAAGTCCCTGATTTTTTAAACTTACTGATTGTGAAAGTGTTTTATAACTGTCATTATATTATGTTTGTTAAAAAAAAAAGGCTATTTTGTAGATAACCCACACATTTTTGTCAAGTACATTTCTGTCCCGGTTTGTGGTAGAGAATTATGGCAACCCTAGGTGTATATAGACCATGCCTGGTTTAAACCTTTACAAGCAAGCAAGTTTGTTGCTTTGGCTACAAACCTACTTGTCAGCACCTCGGATTGCTCAACCGAAGCTGCCTCATTATGGAAATGTAAACGTTATGTAACTATGGCCTCATTACTTGCAGAGATGACCCCATTACAAACGACAAGTGGGTGGTTAAGGACTCTGATCCCTCCTCAGTGGAAGACTTGGAGCAAAGGACAGAAAGGCAAGCATCCAGTTAAGCGGAGAGAAGCAGAAACAGAATG
This sequence comes from Furcifer pardalis, assembly GCA_030440675.1. Lineage (NCBI taxonomy): Eukaryota > Metazoa > Chordata > Lepidosauria > Squamata > Chamaeleonidae > Furcifer > Furcifer pardalis. Next base: position 2,957,413 of record CP126899.1, on the reverse strand, counting down.
GATCAAATCCTATTTGTATTGTAAATTACACATGATCATACCAATTTGAATCAGTGGAACATATGTAGCAGTTGATCCACCACGGACGTCCCCCATTGATTCAATGGGCTTAATCTACTGGAATTTACTTCAGTAAACTACAGGAATTATTTTTGTAATAGTAGCCATGTTCGTTTGCGGTACAGGCATATCAGAAAACAATAAAAGAAAATAAAAATATTGCAGCACTTTAAAGACTAACTGATATATTTTTAGCGAGCTTTCGTGGATCAAGTCCACTTCTTCAGACAAAGAAGTGAAATCTCCAGGCGTGGTCTAGTCCTGCCTGCCACATGACCAAGGGTGACCATTACCTTTACTAGCTTTCCCACCATTTCATCTGCCCCTTTTCCTCATGACCAAATTACAATAATTGTGTTTTGCTAAGGAAGAACAGGGACTTTAATTGATCCAGTGAGCGCTTATTCCAGAAAGAGCCAGGTTGACCTTGAAGGTTTCCCCCAGTGGATGGGCTGTCTAAGGCTGAAGGTTAACTCTCAATTCCACCCTGGACTCTGGTCTAGCTGAGTCATATGCTGACCAGGCAGCAACAGTTCACCCCTGACCAGTGACCGATCCTGCCCAAATGCTCCTTTTTGACAGGGTCAGTCAGTCTTCAATGGACGCATGCCATCAAATATTCCACTGCAAGACAAAATGGATCACTGTCACTCGTCCGTATCTCTCTCCCCGGCACCCTTTCCATCTAAACCTTTCAAATAAAGTGGCACTTTTCTTTTCTTTTCTTTGCATGATGAAAAGTGCAAACAAGTTTAAAGTGCAGAACTTCAGATTTCTGGTTAAATTCTCTTTAGCCGAGTAGTACCAAATTCCGCAGAGAAGAGGAGCTACAAGTCTTCTAGAGTCACCCCTTTCTCATTAATTGGTACTTAAGAGTCTTAGAGGACTGCAGTGGCTCAAGTGGCTAAGACGGTGGCTTAGTGGCCAAGACGCTGACGGCTGGAGGTCAGCAGTTTGATTCCCGAGTACTACAGGAAGAATGAGCACACCTCTTTGTCTCGGCTCCTGGCAACCGAGCAGTTCGAAAGCAAAAAAAAAAAAATTGCAAGGAGATAAATAGGAACCAATTTGATGGGAAGGTAACAGCATTCCATGCCTGCCACATGACCACAGAAACATCTGCAGAAACAGACAGCACTGTCAGGTCAGGTCACACACCAAGTGGGAGCCCACAATTGTGTGTTTTGCCGTGCACATTAATCCCCTCGTCTTGCGACAACTAGATGCCACTCTGGTTCCCTTCCATCGCCTGAATTGCTTTTTCTTCCTTTATCTCAGATTCATTCAGCACCTTTTGCCATAGTTGTTCTTTGCGTCCTCCTTGTTCTGAACAGCTGCCCCAACATCCTGTTCCACATGCGTGCTGTTTGTGACAGGGATGGCGACCCATGACGCTCCAGATATTCACACACACACCCATCATTCTCCATTAGTTCTGGTGGCAAAGGTTTGTGGGAATTGCAATGCTATTGGCTAGTTATGTGATGCCAAATCAGAACTGACTTTAGAGGCCCTAAATAGCAAGCAAGCGAAATATTTAAGGAGTGGTTTTACCAAGTTCAAAGGGGACTGTGGTGAAAAGGTCGCACTTGAGGACTAGAAGCTTGGCAGATCAGCCATCCCAAACCCAAATGCTGCATGACAAAATGAGTTCCCATCATCCGTCCCCAGCTCCTGCCACCTAGCCGTTTGAAAGCAAGAAATTGCAAATAGATAAATAGGTACCACTTTGGCGGCAAAGGTTACAGCGTTCCAAGTCTAATCATGCTTGCCACAGGACACACAGAAACATCTGCACACAGAGACAAAACGGCTCTTTGGCTATGAGAAGAATGAGCACTGTACCCTAGAGCAGGAGCTCTCAACCTTTTTAAGCCAATCGCTGCCTTGGAAGGGAAATTTGCAGCTTGAAGTCATGTGCGCTGCTCACAAGCTGTCTGTGAGTTCTTGGCACCATCTAAAGGCTGAGTTGATTATGGCTCTACCAACTTCAACAGGCAAAGGAAAGGTCCATAAGCCAAGTGGCATCATCCTTATGGTCCCTTTGCCACAGTTGTCAATGTATGTGTTGGTCTTTTAGGTTTTATTGCACTGTTACCTTTTATTGTATTGTTATATTTTATTGCATTGTTATTTTTATTGCTTTATTCCATGTTATTGTATTGTTATATTTTAATGTACCGTAATGTTTGACTGCAGTGTCTCAAGAGGCTAAAACACTGGCTGGGAGGCAGAAGGTCAGCAGTTTGATTCCTGGGTACTGCAGGACGGAATGAGCTCCCCGTCTCTGTCCCAGCTCCTGCCAACCTAGCAGTTTGAAAGCAAGAAATTGCAAGGAGATAAATAGGTACCACTTCGGTGTGGAGGTAAACAGCGTTCCGTGCATTCCAGTCATGTCTGCCACATGACCATGGAAATGTCTGCAGAAGCAGACAGCGCTGGCACTTTGTCTTTGAAACAGAGATGAGCACTGAACCCTAGAGTCCGATATGACTGGCTTTCGAGCAAGGAAAACCTTTACCTTTTAAATAGGTACCGATTTGGAGGAAAAGGTAACAGGATTCCAGGCAATCAGGTGTCTAGTCATGCCTGCCATATGACCTTTAGATTTTCATCTCCCTTTACGACAGCTGTGGGCGCATTTATGGCTGTCGTAAACACCATCCACTTCCGGCAGCAATGCAGGCCGAATGATTTGGGCCGGGTCTGGCCTGCGGCCTATAAGTTGCCCACCCCTGATCTACACACATTCACACACCTCCGATGTTTTCAGATCCTTTATTTTAATTAACATAGGTTACTCATCATCATCATCATCATCATCATCATCACAGGCCTGGCTTATTCCCCGGAAGTCAGAGAAAAGAGACCAACATGTAAACAAGATTCACACCCTCATAAAACTGACTTGTGCCCACGTTTTGTGGAATGCTCAACGTGGCTTTTTGCAAGGCACCGTCTAGCCCAGTTTTTCTGCATCCAGTATTTCATGCGCTCTGGAGACATCGCAGGTGGGCGAAAAGTTTGTTCTTCCCGTTGCCTTACTAGAAGTCAAGTAACTTTGGAAGACGGCAGCATAGATCTAGATATATATTATAAACAATCAAAAAGGAAGAGGGGAAGCTGGTCTTCTAGCCAGAAAGACAATCTATACCCTCTCCTTTTTCAACCTACATTTGAATACCACGGCAGAATCCTGTCCTCTTTCTTAGGATCCCTCACATTAGTCTCTTCCGAGACCAGACATTTTGCTGCCTGGGCAAAGCCGCAAATGTCCATATTCAAGTACTACAGCACCCGGAGCCAGTTACGCCCCCCTCTCCCCAGCCACCTCTTCCTCCCTCCCTTGACAGTAAAATTATAATCATAATTTAAACATAACTTGTCAAAGCCGGTGCTACCCCAAATCAGCTGCCCAGTACAGTAATACCTCGGATAACGCTAAGACTTGGTTCCACAAGTCTTAGCGTTATCCGATTTTTAGTGTTATCCGATGCATGTTAAAATCCTATGGGATGGATCGGATAACGTTAAAGCTCCATAGAGATACATTGTAACCGCACTGGCTTTACTGGTTGTTATCTGATCCATCCCATAGGACCTTAATGTTATTCGATCCAAATTCTCCTCCCCAGATTACTTAACGTTATGCGATTATATTTAGGACGTCAGGATCTTAAGTTAACAAGTCTTACCCTCTCGGATAGGTTCTTGCATTGATCGTGCTGGGTATATTTGCCACAAATGGAGCAAAACTTGTCTGGTTTATTAAGACAGCTGCGCTTACTCACCTACAGCTGAAAACAGACTCACTCTGGCCCAGCTGTGCTATCCAATAAGATCGTTTCGCACTAGAGACAAGCCCTTGGTCTGTCTCGCCTTATAGACCAATTTCTGACGTCAGCTCACTGACTTGCCTAGACATGCCCGGCCGCTGCTGGAACATGCACACCACCAGGGGACGTGATTCAGCTGAGGCGGCAGCAGGCCTAGCAGTCGCTGCAACTGTTTATTTATTTATTATTCATATTTATCAACCGCCCTCCTTACCGAAGTGACCCAGGGCAGCTCACAATTCATAAAAAATCACAATAAAACACGCTTAAAAGCATTCCTTTAAAAAACTGTTATAATGTTACTATGTAAAAAACACACTACCCAATTCCTGACCACTTGAGCAGCTATAGCACACCTTAAAATCTGTACGTGATAGGCAAATTCTGAGCTCAGATTTGGAAGCAGCACACTCGATATCATGTAAGGCACATGTATTATTCCCAGTAGCAAAATCGTTGTTGTGCAATGCTAGTTTTTGCCTAAAAGTAAATTGTTGGTATTACTTGATGAGTTTTTTTTTTTTTTGAAGTGGGGAATGATTTCAGTAACCTAGCTTGTTAATTTAAAGCGGAGGTGCCCAAACTTTTTGGGCCGTGGGCCAATCATGTGGTTCAGTGAGCCAGTCACTAAGGCTCAGGGGCCAGGTGCGGCCCCCGATGCCAATTCATCCGGCCCACGAAGCCCTCATCACTCCTGGAAGTGGAAGTAAAACACGCCTGTACGGAGTGACGAAGGCTTCACGGGCCGGATGAATTGGTGTTAGGGGCCACATCTGGCTCCCAGGCCTTAGTTTGGGCACCACCGTTTTAAAGTAACATTAACTTACTAACATTACTTGTTCATCATTACAGTACAAACAAGCCTCTTATCTATAGATGTTTTGTCCTGAGACCTAACATGGATACCTGAAACTGACCTCTAGTGGCCAGTTCTGTTATTGCACTATAAAAATAGATACAGTGGTACCTCATACAATGATTTTAATTCGTTCCACGGGGCTCGTTGTTATAAGAAACATTGCTATACGATGCATGCATCGTATAGCAATTTCCCCTATGGGATGCATCGTACAACAATTCTTTTTGCTAAGTGGTTTTTCCCATTGAAAAATTGTTGTATTTTTCCCCCCATAGGGAAAATTGTTATGTGAGATGCCATTTCCCCCAAAAAACCTACTTGTTATGCAATTTTGTTGCTATGTGGGGCGATTGTTGTATGAGATTCCACTGTACATGCTTTGTATTCCAGGGATTTTAAAATTATATTTAGACCTGTGGATAACTGAAACTGTGGATACTGAACGCACAGACATGGGATGGCTATCCATTTGGAGAGGAACGTATTAATAAATCATGACTAACATGCCTTATATTTTTTAACTAATTGGGTTTTTAAAAAATTAAACATATAATTTAAAAAGTAATCCATTCCCTTCCAAAAAAAAGGAATATTTTTGGAGTGATAAATATTACACGCTACAATAAAAATGTACAATACTCACCTGTCATTATGCCATTTTTGACAATACATAGCTGACCTTGTTTTCCTAAAAACAAATAAATTACAGGCCACGTAGTTACATAGAGCAAGTTCATTCCAACATCTGGAGGGAAGTTGCCTTGGCCAGTGCAGTTGAGGTATTGGGGGCCCTTGGAGTGTGGCAAGAGATTTTGACCCTCTGGATCTGACCAGAACAAGTTTAGGGCTGGCGGAAGGTGGGACAAAAGAAGGTCGGCAGGTAATTCAAGGCTGCCCAGTAGGTAGATAGTATAGTGCAGTGATGGCGAACCTTTTAGACACCCAGTGCCCAAACAGAGGGGCGGGGTGAACTCTGTGCTGGGGGAAGGAAGAAGCACTCCCATTGGGCTGCTGGGCAGAGGGGCGGGGAGAACTCTGTGCTGAGGAGAGGGAAGAAACAACGCCGATTGGGCTGCTGGGCAGAGGGGTGGGGCGAACACTATGCTGAGGTGATGGTGCATGTGCCCACAGAGAGAACTTTGAATGCCCCCTCTGGCATGCGTGCCATAGGTTCACCACCGCTGGTATAGCAGCTCCTGAATCAAGTCAGGGAATCCAATCCAAAAGCTATAAAATGTCACAATATATGTCAAGCCCTAACAGGATATTACAAGAGGGAAACCGAATGCCATTGTAAACAAGGTAAACAATCGCAGCGACCAAACGTGACGGAGACAGATAGCTGTGTTGGCACTTTACACTCGTGTGCCAACTGTGCAAAATAATACATCTTCGTAGGCAGGGTGGGCCAGAATGGGATGGCTTCTGAGGTGCCACCCAAAGCTACGGTTCTCTGGCCACTGTGTCAAAATACGGGCCCTTTTCTTCCCCCAGGGCCACAGGTCGATTTCTTCACATCCAAACCACCCCTGTTGAACGGGACGATTTGCTTCTTTGAAAGGCACTCCTAGCATCTCCCCCAAAAACAGACGTCTCTTCTTTTAGCTGAGTAAACCATTTTTCGCCCGCTGTTACAGACCTACACTTCCTCTCCTCTGGAATCAAATGAGTGGAAGGTGGACTCTTGAACTAAAACACAGAAGATGAAAATATTGTCTTTTTTTTTTTAAAAAAAAATCTTCCTTTCAACCCCATCCAGGGACAGGTTTAATTTTTGCACTGGGTCTTAAACCCTCGTCGCTGGGGCTGCCAGAGGTTTGGTTCCAGGTGGGGTCAAGACAGTTTGTTCATTTTTGGCCCACTTGGTGGAGAGAAAATAGGAAACTCCCCAGTCCTTGCCTCACTCAGAGGGTGGCCATGTTGAGTTTGAACAGTCCCTGAGAGAAAGGGAGGGATTTCCTTCTCTCAAGGTGGATTGTCACATCCCCTTCCTTCCATAGCAGGGATTCTCAACCTGAGGGCCCATGGGCCGGATGCGGCCTGAGGTGCCATTTCATGTGGGGGGCCCACCGCCTCCACCACACCCGGATGTGCCGTGTGGTGGAGGAAAGGCAAAATGGCCGTCTGGCCTCCCGAAGCTGTCTGAGGGAGGGTGACCGGGCCCCTGGCTTTAAAAGGTTGACAACTCCTGCTCCATAGGGTCACGTTCCTCCTCCTCCTCCTCAAAGGCAGACCCCCTTCTGCAGCAGAGGGGGCACAGAGGGGTCCACAACCGTGGCGTGGAAACCGGGGGCAATCTTCCGTGTGGCCTTGCGCAGCAGTGGGCTGTCCGGGTGGCGCTCGTGGAGGTGCTGCAGGTGCCCCTCCTGGCTGTCGGCGGTGGACCCACATTCTTCGCAGACGTACAGCTTGGCCCGGCGCTCCTTGTAGGCGTAGCTCTGCTGAACCCCATGGATCTTCTTCAGGTGAGACTCAAGGGAGCAGCGCTGGGTGAAGGCCTTGTCGCAGAGGTCGCACTTGTACGGGCGCACGCCTGGGGAGTGAGTAAGGGGAAGAGGAGATGGCTGTCAGTTTGCTCCCGAAGACAATAAGGGTGTGCAAAAGGTGCAGGCAAAGAAGTGTCATTGCTCTTGCTAGTAAAGGTAAAGGTTTCCCTTGCTTGAAAGCCAGTCGTATCCAACTCTAGGGTTCAGTGCTCATCTCTGTTTCAAAGTCGAAGAGCCAGCGCTGTCTGCTTCTGCAGACGTTTCCATGGCCATGTGGCAGGCATGACTAGACACTAGAGTACACGGAACGCTGGTTCCCTTCCCACCAAAGTGGTCCCTATTTATCTACTTGCAATTTCCTGCTTTCAAACGGCTAGGAGGTTGGCAGGAGCTGGGAGAGAGACAGGAGCTCATTCTGTCCTGCAGTACTCGGGATTTGAACTGCTGACTGCCCGCCTCCCAGTCAGTGTCTTAGCCACTTGAGTCACTGCTATATCCTTGTTAAATATAACAATTTTTCAATATAAAAATCCTTGTTCAAGAAAACAATGTTCTAATTACAGTTTATCTACAATGTCTATTTTCTGCCCCTATGCTCTATCAAGTTCTTCTTCTTCGTGGTCTCTGTGAATCCACATGAATGGGCACATTTTGCTTCTGCTCCCAGGAGCAACGAGGGCTTCGTGGGCCAGATGAATTGCCGTCGGGGGCAGATCCGGCCCATGGGCCGTAGTGACCCCCCCAGACCATGTGACCGGCCCGTGGGCCGAAAAGTTTGGACACCCCTGCTCTACAATGACAGGTGGCTTACCTGTAACTTTTGGTCTTCTTTGTGGTCACCTGTGAATCCACCACAAATGGCATGTGCCATAAACCCATTTCTGTGGATTCAGAGACCATGAAGAACTTGGTAGCGCATAGGGGCAGAAATAAACATTGTAGATAGCCTATAATTAGAACATGGTTATATTTAGCAAGGCTATAGCAATCAAACTCAGAACCTTTTGGATGCAGTACAGCAATTTAACCCTTCCACCACCAAGACATACCCACTCCCCTCCAACACCACTGACCATGCCAAAACTCACCTGTGTGCGTCCGGACGTGGCGCTTGAGATCAAAGGTATCATTGAAGCCTTTATTGCAATAGGGGCACAGGTGGCGCTTCACCTGGCTGTGGCATTTTAAGTGGCGGTTCAACATGCGCTGGTAAGAGAAGGTCTTCTGGCAGAAGGGGCATGAAAACTGCTCCCCACGGGCTTCTCCCTGAGTCACCTGGAAAGAAAGACAAGAGGGAACACCACTGCCATCAGTCACGGCTACCACTGTTGACAGGCCCATGCTGGACTGCCAGGATACCGGGATGGGCGCCCGTGCACCTCTACATAGAACCCATAACTTAAAGGGCCATGCCACCTTGGCAGTTTCCACTTCGGAGATTATTATTATCTCCTGGCCGCTGCTGAAGTGCTTCGGGCTTTCTCCCACAGTGGGATTCTGAGATATGCAGTCCATAAAACATAGGTCGCACTTGCCAGTCTTATCCAACTCTCTAGGGTTGGGTGCTCATCCTCGTTTACAGCCAAAGAGCCAATGCTATCTTCATCTGCAGATGGCCTCATGGTCATGCGACATGCATGACTAGATGCTGGAGTGCATAGAACACTGTTACCTTTTTTTTTTTTTTACCAATACAGTACCTATTTATCTACTTGCAATTTCTTGCTTTCAAACTGCTAGGTTGGCAGGAGCTGGGACAGAAGACAGCTCACTTTTGGGTCTCAAACTGGAGTGGGAAAATAGCCCAGATGGGAAGGATGTAAACGTAATAAATAAGCTGCTGACCTTCCAAGTCGATAAAGCCAACATCTTAATTTAATTTAATTGTTCGATTTTTTAAATCTTAACCATTAAGCCACCCCAGTCCCTCCATAAAACCACACACCTCTAATTTGAAGCTTTAGAGCTGGAAAACATTTCGTACCAATGTACCAAGTCCTACCTTGATCTTGGGTCGCAGGAACCCGGCTTCCATATCCTCCTCCGTCCCATTTGGGACCTGGGCTGCGCAAGGGGGCTGGGCAGCTGTGTAGGTTGAGCGCCTCATTGTCATGTCCAGGGGCATCGGATGGGAAGGAGGCTCAGCCACCGAGGGCTCTGGGTCTTTCCACAAGGCATAGCCACCCAGGGAGACTACAGGACAGAAAAAGAGAAGGTTTCTGTAGAGCTGCAACGGCGGTCTTCGGCCAGCTGCAAGGAAAGCTCTTTTATCCCTTCCCGACCAGGGAAGGGTGGGGCCTCGGGCAGCTGCAGCAATTCTTGGACTTCAATTCCCAGAAGCCCAATTCAGCACTCCTGCTGATCAGGGCTTCTGGGAACTGAAGTTCAAGAACAGCTGGAGTGCCAAGGTTCACCATCACTGCCCTAGGAGGAAAGATGAAGGAACGTCACATGTTATCCTTGAGAAAAGGCACTGAGAGTGGATACTATCGCACTCTTCAAATACCTGAAAGAAGAGGACGGGCAGGACCTGTTCTCCATCCTCCCAGAGTGAAAGACACGTAATAATGGACTGAAACTACAGGAAGCCAGATATAGGCTGAATATTAGGAAAAACTTCTTAATGGTTAGAGGAGTACAACAATGGAACCAACAGTTTCAAGTGTGGGTGAACGCTCCAATACTGGAAGCCTTCAAGAGAGAATTGGAGAGCAACCATATCAGATCTGCTTTGATTTGGATTCCTGGCTTTAGCAGGGGGAGTTTGACTGGCCCCTTCTAACTCAGTTATTCTATGGTTCTATAATCTTCTGTACATCACCCTCTCAAAGCAAAAGAGAAAGCATCTTCCACACAATTCTCTCAGCCTGGCACCACTTTAACCTCTCACCTGACATTATCAGAGTGTGGGTACAGGAATACAGCCTGCTTGATTTTCAGGAATTACTTCCATCATAGGTTAATTAATCAAACGAACAAAACATAGACATGAAACACTGATAGGAAACTGGAACACCAGAGCCAAAATGGGCAAATCTGAGCTAGGCTCTGGTCAATACAAAACAATTTCTGTATGAAATGGGGTGGGGTGGGCATAGACTGGGGGAGGGAAAGGGGTGTTCCCATAATCCTTTGAGCTGTAAGCTTCTCTTTGCTTACACAATGGCCTACAGGTGACCATGGCATAATTCCGCCCACCTTTGCAGGCTCATCAGCCACTGCAAAACTGGGTTTATGGCCAGTTACACAACCACTTGCACAAACATGACCTAACAGAAAGGCAAGAGCTGCCGCACAATAGCAATTACATGCGCCGTTTTTCTCTCCAAGTAGATTTTGGCCACTCTGTTCGTTCGTTCTTCTTCCTGTGCCATATCAAATTCCAAATATTGGCTGTCGTCATCGTGGCAATCAGCTAGGAGCAACACAACGCAGTGTCCTTTCATTTGCCTTTCATGTCGCAGCGTGACACCCACAGTACCACCGATCTGGTTCCGCGAGTCACTTTCTGGTCCTGAGCCCTTTTGGCAAGCAAAGTCCTCATCATCAGCTCCAGGGCCAAGATGGATGAAGCTGCTGCCCTCCATCAAGAGGGATTCAAGTCCCCACTTGGGGACCCTCATCCTTCCTTCCCTGCGGACTTTGCCACCTGAGGCCATTAGTTCTCAGGGTTGCCAGATTAGTTGAGCGCTGCCTGACGATCAGCGCTGAGTCGCTGGATGGCAGTGTGGTCTACTCCCGCCTTGGCTAACCTTGGCACTCCAGCTGTTCTTGGACATCACTTCCCAGAAGCCCTGATCAGCAGGTAGGGGTGTACTGGCTACGCTAAAAGGACGCTGGACAGGGAGCGAGGGGGTGATGCCTATGGGAGATACTGCATGATGTCATGGATTGTACCACCAGGTGACATACTTCTGCCCACCTCTGGAGGCGCCAGTCACTGGGGCGCACCAGGACTTGTCTGTGTATCTCAAATAGCCAGCACAGGCCTATCAGCTGGTGTACTGACTTGGGCTTCTGGTAACCAATGTCCAAGAACATCTGGAGTGCCAAGGTTTACCACCACTGGTCTACTCTATTACCACAGCAGGATAGCCTGGCCAGACTTATTACTGTTTCCTAATTTTGTTTAACTATTACCTATTATATGTGCAATGTCACCTTGCTACTAAAAGACACGCAAGCACGCAACAGTTAACTAAAAATAAATCCAGCTGTAAGGTGATTGAAATCCTCATGATGAGCAATAGGCATCAACAAGGTGCTAGTCCACATGATTGGAGCTCAGCTGCAACATCTCATAAGCGTCTCTCCTCCTACCCTCCGAAATGAACACACACCCATCCAACACCTAACGCCAGCTATAATGGTAAGTAAACAGCTCAGAACCGGTTAACCGGGATGTTATTGGAAAGTGCAACCCAGCCCAAGGAGTTAATTAAGTGTTTCCGGGGGCTGGCGCCACAATTCCAGCTTCTGTGACATGCCTCGGGGAAGATGGAGTGGGAGGGTGCTATGTTGCAACCATCCTTAAACCCATCCCAAGCAGCATCTGCATCCTGGCTTCCCGTTCCTCGCAGGCTCCGTTGCAAAGAGAAAGAAGAGCGAAGTGTTAATGGGACACAACCAGTTATGGGATGTTACCAGTTCGGACTGGTTTGCCTGAACCAGTAGCACCCCATCAGGAGGGGTCACCGGGGTGGTGGTAAAACCCCTGGCGACCGATTCGGTCGCCTCTCCGGCCCCCGCCAAAAATGCTTTTCTGGGCAGCTAAAATGGCTGCCCGAAACTGCGCATGTGTCAAACCTCCATTTGATGCATGCACAGTTCTATTTTTTAGTGCACATGCATCAAATAGAGGTTTGACGCATGCACACTAAAAAAAAAGAACTGCACATGTGTCAAACCTCCGTTTGACGCATGTGCAGACATTTTTTATTTTTTTATTTTTTTTATTTTGCTCTGCCCACCACATCATGACGTCGGCTACGCCCATAATGTCAATGACGTCACGGTGGGGTAGCGAAGATTTTGACAACCCACCACTGGACAGAATCCTCCTTTCAAGAACAACAGCACCTCGGCCAGCATGGCAAGAGGGAGACTCTGGGAAGCAAAAAAAAAAAGTAACTTTTCTAAACTGTGCACTAGACAGTGTTCAAGTGGGAATCTCACATGTCAAAAAGACAACGTGGATGGGAAGGATGTCCTGGGTCAAGGGTGCCCAAACTTTGATCTGTGGGCCGGATATGGCCCCTGGTGCCAATTCATCCAGCCCATAAAGCCCTCGTCGCTCCCGGAAGCCATATGGGTGACGAGGACTTCATGGGCCAGACGATTTGGCACCGAATCATGCGAATCAAAAAACGAATAGCCGCCTCCTGGCAAAGGGCTGATCAGCCACCAGGAAGAGGCTGATAAAGTGCTGATCCGTTGAAAGATTTTGCTGATGTAATATTCTACAAAGGAAGAAGGCTTTTAGAAAACACACCTCTTGCACAGCCCAAAAGCCACCTTTGACTGGCATTCAGGAGCCTGGAATAAACTGGCAAGTCTGTCCTTTGTCCCAGTTGATGTTTTGTTTTCTCTGAGCAGGGAAACACCCCATGCCAAGGCAGTTAGACTTTGAAAGGTGAAGTGCTGTTACCCAAACTTCCCATAAAGCTACATCCTTGTCCCACTTCCCCCTGAATGTTAACTGAAGTCTTGCCAGTTCTAGTTGCCATGAGTTACCAGCCACCTGCATATGCTCAGAGGCACTGTCTTTTGTTGTGGAGAACCCAGGGGGGTATTTTCTAATTACTGTATATACTCGAGTATATGCTGAGTTTTTTAGCCCCAAAAATACACCCCAAAAGCGGGGCTCAGCTTATACTAGGATCAATGGCCAAGAGGTTCCCAAGACCACACCAGATTGAGATGGGCCAACAATTTAATTAACTGTACCATATTTTTACATATTTTGATTATTGAAACTCACTAGCAGCTGCTGCATTTCCCACCCTCGGCTTATACTCGGGTCAATCTATTTTCCTGGGTTTCCGGGTCAAAATTAGGTGCCTCGGCTTATATTCAGGTCGGCTTGTACTCAAGTGTATATGGGTATTAATACAGAGATTGGAAGGTGTGGGCTTTGTTGTCAGCGGTTTGTCTGTCACAACTCCTTTGTGTGTCAGTCTTCTGCTTTCTGAATCAGGGGAAGGCTTAACCTGTTGAATTTCAGTTCCAACCCTCTCACATAATAAAGATACAGCCGGTAGTCAAACTAAAGTTTGTGCTGAAGTTGAGGCTTATGCTGCTGAAGGCACATGAAAGGAAGCGGGGTGGTGGTGGTAATAAACTCTGGCACAAATCAGTTGTAAAGGCTTCCCGAGAAATTGTCTGTGTGCGCGCTTTCGACACACAGGCTCCAGGGGTTTTACACAACGGGGTTGAGGAAGATGTGGATTCTGCATAGTTAAAGGGACCAGGAGTGTGCAGGGGACAACGGGAAGGTGTTGGGCAGGGAGGGGGGCGCCTATTGGACAGGTTGGCTCCGTTGCAAAGAGAAAGAAGAGTGAAGCATTAATGGGACACAACCAGTGATGGGATGTTACCGGTTCGGACCGGTTTGCCTGAACTGGTAGCGCCCCATCAGGAGGGGTCACCGGGGGGCGGGGGGATCCCATACATTGCTATTGGGGCCCCAAGGCACCAGAAGCAAGGGGGAGATGGGAGAAAGCCCGACTGCCCAATATACCGCCACGCGCCTGCAAGAGTCTGGACTCAAGTCCTCACTGAGCTGTGAAATTTGGGCCACCTTGAGTCTGGAAAAGTTCCTTCTTAAAATGACAGCTTCCCACAATCTCCTTATGGCAAGTCACGGTCCACAAAGTAACTTTTCCAAGCGGTGGGGGCCACCCAAAGCCAGTTCTCTTTCGACTCCCTTGGGCCCACCACAAAGGAATCCCATTTTCACACCCTCCATAAAAGCAAACGTCCAAACCAGGGATTCTCAACTTGCGGCCCACGGGCCAGATGAAGCCCGTGGTACCATTTTATGTGGCACACCACCACCTCCACCATGCCAGGAAGTGCCATGTGGAGTAAGGGCAAAATGGCCACCCGGCCTCCGAAGTGTCAGAGGGAGCGTGATCTGGCCCCCGCCTTAGAAAGGTTGAGAACTCCTGGTCCAAACTAATTTATACCGAGTTGCCTTTGGTGTCCAGCTGCTAGTTGGGGAGGGGGCAATGTTTCTTCATCCACCATCACCCCCAAATTCCTGTTAAAACTCTCTCCCAATTCACTAGGTGGAAACACACAGGGGGAACCTGCACCAGCCTTCCAGGGTGACTAACTGCAGACTCTTAGATCAGATCCTTTGAGTCTTGTCTTGTCAAAGAAGGCAGAGAACATGAAAAGTCAATATGTGAAACATCGTCTTCTCTGTGGCTCTAGTGAGCCCCTACATCAGTTGGACCTGCTCACTGCCCTGCCATCTTCCAAGACCCACCTGTGGGCTTTGGGGGATGAAGAGAAACAGATCCTTGTTCCAGCCTCCAAATTTAGAAGCTGAATCGCTTGTTTGGGCTGGAAGGTAAACAAGTAGAGAAGTTTGAACTAATTTGAACTAATAAATAAATAAAAATAAATAAGGCCCCGAAGCACCCATCAGCGATAGGATGCTAGTCTTAAGATGATCATTTGCTAGGTAAAGGTTTCCCTTGCTTGAAAGCCAGTCATATCCAACTCTAGGGTTCAGTGCTCATCTCTGTTTCATAGCCGAAGAGCCAGCGCTTTTCTGCTTCAGCAGACGTTTCCGTGGTCATGTGGCAGGCAATGCTAGACACCGCAAGCGCACGGAACGCTGTTTGCCTTCCCACCGAAGTGGTCCCTATTTATCTACTTGCAGTTTCTTGCTTTCGAACTGCTAGGTTGGCAGGAGCTGGAACAGAGACGGCAGCTCACTCCGTCCTGCAGTATTTGGGAATTGAACTGCTGACCTGCCGCCTTCCAGTCAGCATCTTAGCCACTTGAGCCACTCCAGTCCCTTTGCTATGACCCACCAAACTGTGACTCTTCCAGGTGTTCTGGGACTATAGTTCCCACAGGTCTGGCGGCTAGGAGATGAGAAATGATGTGACCCATCAGCTTTGGGAAGAGACGCTCCCTGCTCTGAAGGCTTAGGTTGGCTTTCCCCATCTTGTCCGGGACGTTTGTGAGTCCAGATGTGAGACATGGAAGCCCCCATCAACTGGTGACACTGACTAACAAGAGGGCACTAGTTGTAAGTAGCCTACCATCTTTGGGAGGAAACCATGTTAGAGAAGGTAGAATTTATGGGGAATACATCCTCCATTTAGAGCAGGGGTTCACAACCTACAGCCCATGGGCCGGCCCCCGCCGGTGTCCCATCTGGCCCACAGTGACGACCTCAGAAGTGCCTGTGCCCACACAAACGTGCCCACCGCCATTGCGTCCAGCCTGCTCAGCTGCCCGAGGACGAGTAGTCCAGCCCAGGGCCCCATGGTGCAGAAAACACACATACAATATGTGATGGTGAATCTTGTCACTCCAGGTGTTCTTGAACTTCAATTCCCAGAAGCCCTGATCAGCAGGAGGGCCTGACTTGGGCTTCTGGGAATTGAAGAACACCTGGAGTCCCAAGGTTCGCCATCGCAGAAGGAGCCACCCCGAAGAAGGGAAAGTATCGCAAGCAGATGCGGCCGATCCTTCTGATTCAGAAGCATTGCATCCTTCTGGTCCAGAGGCATGACATTGTACTGGGCCACACATGCAAAATGGAGCCTCGTGTTTAAGAGCAGTCTACCTGCAAATGAGGGCTTGAGAAAAAGGGCTCTTTTAAGATGACAGCTCCCACTATCCTTGGTGCCAGTGGCGGCATCCCAATGGGGAACGTTGAATAATAAATAGGAGCCATAAACTGAGCTCATTTCTTTCCTTAAGGGTTTTGTTCTCGAGAGGAATAGCTGGGAGTCAGCAGTGCTTTCCATAAGTGGGACCTTTTGCCTAATCCTAAAAGGAATAAGGACAGAGGGAGAAGTCCCTGGTCCCCATCTCTGTTCCTACCCCATTCCCATGTAAGCAGAAAGGCCACCTTCCTGTCCCTTGTTTCGGTCCCTACTTTAAGAAAGTACGTGGCACCAAACAGCCTTTGATGAGTCGGAAGGTTGGGATCTAGGCCTGTGCTGGTCATTTGGGATACAGGGACAAGTCCCGGTGCGCCCCAGTGACTGGCGCCAGAGGTGGGCCCAAGGGCAAAGTGAGCAAAGGAGGAACTCTGATTCCCAACAGTCATGGAGGCAGAAGGGGCCATGTCCGATGGACTGGCTGTGAAGGCGCACCTTGTCCATATCCTCAAGGCTGTGGCAGTCCTTTGCAGTCCCGGTGTTGAATCCTGCATGTTTCATTTCCTATGCGACACAGAAGATGGCTCCAAGATCATAGTGTGTGGGTCACTTCGTGGCAAGCTGGGGTCCACCTTAAACAAATTCAGGGCAATAACATTTTTCCTGCTTCGGGGGGAAAATGTATTCTCAGATATGAGTTGCAGACGACGATGAGTTTGATGGAAGATGCTCTGAACCAAATCTCCAGACAGGTTTTGGACATGTCACTGAACAGATTGAAGCGCGTGTGCCTCCTCCAATAAGGAGATGAATAAATAAAACATGAAAGCAAAGCGATCGCACGTCTAGAGAGCTTCGTAGCATTTCGTGCACTTTCTGTGCGGTTTACAAGTTAATTAGCATTTTGCCCTCAATTTGCAGGGGACTCAGCCTTGGAAGGATGGATAAACCTTAGCGTTGCATCTGCCACAAACTCCCCTTTTCTGCACCTTTCAAGGCCGTAGAGCGGGGGGGGGGGGTTTCCAATAGGTCAAGTTCTTTTGCTCATGGAGAATCCTGCCTTGATGCATTTCTGCACAGCTGAGCACTAAAAACAAGGGTTTGTTGATCACAAGCCTCACGTCTCTCCCCCCCCCCCCATAATGTCCCATGGCTGTAGTTACCGTTCCCAAACATGGGTGGATTAAATGTTAAATTAACAGCAGATCTCCTCATTTTACAAGATCTGCTTTACTTTGATCGGAGGCTTTCCCCTGTTATTGGTAAACAAAGCCCTGATAACGCAGTGATTAAATTGCTGCGTTGCAATCAAAAGGTTGTGAGCACAATTCTGATCAGGACTTGAGGTTGACTCAGCCTTCCAAGGTCAGTTAAATGAGGACCCAGAATGTTGGGGGCAAAAACGCTAATTAACTTGTGAGCCACCCAGAGACAGTTTCCGTCCCCATCCCCAGTCATTTGGCCCTTCCTCCCCCACATGGAACTTCCTGATGTAGTGGAAGCAATGTGTGTGTGGGGCACATGAAATGGTGCTGTGGGCCGCATCCGGCCCATGGGTTGAGAATCCCTGCCTTACTTTATCTTAACATGCTGCATGCCACAGTAGTAACATTTGAGGGGAAACAAGCCCCCCCTCCCCCCCTCCATTTGTGCCTCGGGCTGCCCAATCAGCCATCCCTCCCAGCTAATGGCTGGCCAGTTTAAACATTACAATGGGAAGGGTGGAGGGGTGGGTTGCGCATAACTGCACTTCCTGGCATCCTGGGGGAGGGGCTCAACCCACAGGTGTGATGGCTATCCTCTACCATCAGGACCCCCTACCGCCCCGCCCCTGCTATAACGTAAGTTAAAATTTAAAAATCCCAAACCCGACTGATGAAGGAGTTTTCTATATAAGGGAAGCCATGGCTAACGGGATTGGCTCCTCTCTCCCCCCCCCCTCCAGTCAGCCATGATCCAGGGGAGGGGAAGGAGCCCAGCACACCCTTGACCAGGGGCTGCGATGTTTAGCTGAAAGGTCGGCAAGTCAGCAGTTCGAGACCCCAGGTACTGTCTGACGTCTCTCTCCCAGCTCCTGTTACCCTAGCAGTTCCAAAGCAAGAAATTGCAAGTAGATCAATAGGGATCACTTCGGTGGGAAAAGATCTTTTTAAAAAATAATAATAATGATGATTTTTATTAAATGTAAATCATAAACATACAAATAAAGCAATATAACAATTTTTAAAAAACCTACAAGAAAACGTTAGGTTTTACACATACAAAAAGAAAACAGCTTTAGTTACAATGGGTGTCAATCTTATTTTTTAAGCTTCTTCTGACTATAATAAATTTTCTTCAGCTCTTTAACATCTACATATACACTCTTCAAACCTCTCTATATAAAATCCTATCATTCAATTACCCAATCCTTGTTTCTCAGCATCATATAACAATTCAAAACAATAAACATCACCCTGGTGCTATTTACAATGTCCTGGAATTTACCACATGATATCATATCAATATTTTACTATTTCTAAGAACTCATTTCATCTGGTACCTGTCTACCACCTTTACTCTTGGAGAAGGGAAAAGATATTGGGGACATGAAAGGAACCTCATTCCGGTGTCCCCTGAGCAGAGTTTCTCAAGCAAAAAACCTTTCAACCCAGAATCATTTCTGACACGATATTATTATTATTATTATTATTATTATTATTATTATTATTATTATTATTATTATTATTATTATTATTATTATTATTATTATAACCACCACCACCACCACCACCTGGACCCAGTCTCTGGCATCTTCTCCATCTCGGAGACCTTTCTTAAACCAACTTAATTTTTTTTAATTAAAAAAAATCCACATCGAAACCTCTTTTCTGAGTCAAACTGTTCTTGGACGGGATGGGTTTCACCTATGAGCAGCCGGAGTGACTCCGGTTTAAACTTTTCTTTTCTTTTTTTGCCTGGAGCGGGAGATCGCTTAGTTTCAGCCAAGAAATCCCAAAGCCGACATGGCCGGGGTTTAAACCCCGATCCTTTTTCCTTGGACGCCCCCCGGGACTCACCTGGGACGTAGATTTCCCCCCTCTCCTCATCGGGAAGTTCGCTCCAGTTCCTTTTGCCCGTGGAAACGCAAGCTTTCTTCACCAGGAAAGCGCGGGGCATCGTGAAGCTTCCCGTCGGTCTGCCTCAAAAAAAAAAAAGGGGGGGCTCACCGTTCCGTTCCCCCCTCCCAAAATTCGCTTCCAAGGGATCCGCCTGGCCCGCTTTCCCCTCCTCTCCAGGGCGAGCTGGTTTGGAGCGCAAATCGCGGCGGTCCTTCCCTGTTTTCGACGGCAAAGGGGGGAATCTAACTCTCAACGTTCTGAGGCTGGAACGTTGGGACAGCAAGAGCGACTACATCAAAGCCGGCCTTTCGAACGCGCGGCGCAGGGTCCGCGCGCCCGACCGGGGGGTGCGGCGGCACGGTTTAGGATCGCCGGACTTCGGCGGCGGCGACGCGATCCCGAAGAGGCGCAAGCCGTCGCGGTTGCTCCTGAGCGGAGAGGCTTCGCTGTGTGTATTGTGTAGTGGGGAGGGCGCATGCGTTGGGAAATAACGGTGTCTTTACCTTTTCGGTGTTGCAGGGGCGGGAGTTACCTGGCTGCCAAACCGGTTTGCGAGGGGGAGAGGCGTGTTCCCAAGAGGATCTCTGAGACGCCGGTTGCGGCACACGCACTTTCTGGGGTGGGGGCGGGTTGCATTAAACATTAAAGCAAAATGTGCACGTGCTTAGGGCATCAAGGGATTGGGGGGGGGGGCACCACCACCGAAAGTGGAAAGACAACATACAAAAAATAAACATTCTTTTTCCATCTTGCTGTAAGTTTGGCTTAATTTCGAAAAATAAAATTTTATTTTATGGTTTATTATTGTTTCTATTTTGAAGTAAGGGTAAAGGTTTCCCTTGCTCGAAAGCCAGTCGTATCCGACTCTAGGGTTCAGTGCTCATCTGTTTCAAAGCCGAAGAGCCAGCGCTGCCTGCTTCTGCAGACGTTTCCGTGGTCATGTGACAGACATGACTAGACACCGGAACGCACGGAACGCTGTTTCCCTTCCCACCGAAGTGGTCCCTATTTATCTACTTGCAATTTCTCGCTTCCGAACTGCTAGGTTGGCGGGAGCTCATTCCGTCCTGCAGTACTCGGGAATCGAACGCCGTCATCCAGTCAGCGTCTTGGCCACTTGAGCCACTGCAGTCCCTAAAGACCACGAGCCACAGACCCAAAGGAAGGTGGAAAGAGAACATCAAAGAAATATTAAAATAACACCAAATAACTTCGGTGGAAGCCCCTAGACGTGCGAGAAGAAGAACTTTGCATCTCCCTCCACACTCGATGGGGTATTTATTTATTTATTTACTCCAATTTATAGACCGCCCTCCCTACCAGGGCAACTCAGGGCAGTTAACATCTCATATAGAAACTTATGTAACAAATTTAAATCATTTTATTTAAATCATTTTAAATCATTTAATTTTATTTTATTTTGTTTATTTTGTTTTGTTTTCTGAAATTTAAATCAAAAACTTTAAAAAGTTTAAAATGGACAGATTAAAATTGAAACATTTTAAACTGACTCTTAAAAGAGGAAGCAAAGAAGAAGGAGAATGGGGCGGGCAGGCCTTATTAATTCTTTCCCCATCCCAAAAAGAGGAACTTGAAGGGATTTGTGGGGCAGAGGGAGGGAAACCTAGCATCGTTGGGTGGGGCTTGCTTTGATTGTATCTTTCTCCCCCCCTCCCCTCCCCTCCCCCTTTTTCCTCTCTACCTGGAATGGGAGACTTGGTAAACAGCCAGAACAAAGCAGAAGCAACTACTGAGTTCAGAGAGGCAGGTTTGACCCCCAGGCAAACCAGGGGCCAATTTAAACCCCGTAAAGCCCCTTCCAAAGGGGAAGAGTCAAATATGTTCCCATTTTGTTTTAAATCAAAGATTGACCCCATGTGATGGTTTCCTAGTCCCATGGAATTCAGCATCGCTATCAGCACGGGTTTATCTTCATCGTCCGTGAAGACAGCACACAATAGAAAAACAAGATAGTGAAATAGAAGTACACCAGAGAGTAAACAAAACAAAATGACAAAAGAAAGATCCTTCTTCTGGCACCTTAAAGGCTAATGTTGAGCCTGGCCTCAGTTGGGGACACTGTGGCTGTTTGGGCTTAATGTGTACTGATAGTTATGCGATGGTTTGATCTATTGTGTATGGACTTACCACGTATTGATCTATTATGTGTATTGACCTATTATTATATGGTAACTATTGTACTTGTTGCTCAGTTGTATTGGATCCTACTGTATTTTTTGCATTGTAACTTTGATATTGATTTTTTTTAATAGTAGCCGTGTTAGTCTGTGGTTCAGGCATCTCAGAAAAAAAAAACAAAATAAAATAAAAAACACTGCAGCACTTTAAAGACTAATTGCTATATTTTTATTGTTAGCTTTCGTGGATCAAGTCCACTTCATCAGATATTGATGGATTCTGTAAGCCGCCCGAGTTGGTTTATAATACCGAGTAGGGCGGCATAGAAGTCTAACAACAATAACAACAGCAACAAAATCCGCGCCATCACCTTTACCAGACTTTCATCCAACGTCCCCCAGATAGTTATGTTGTGCATTGATAGTCATGAGGCACTTTTAGTCATTGTGTATTGATTTATTGTGTATCCATCTATTATGATATTGATATTTTAATGTAATGTGATATTGATATTGATTTATTGACATGTTGTGTTTATGAACTTGTATTTTTACATGTGTTGTGAACCGCCCTGAGCTGGTGGGGCGGTACAGAAATTGAATAATAATAATAATAATAATAACAACAGCAGCAACAGCTGCTGCTGCTGCTCCTGCTGCTCCTGCTGCTGCTGCTGCTCCTGCTGCTCCTGCTGCTCCTGCTACTGCTGAAATTTGATGTGAGCTTTTGTGGATTCAAGTCCACTTTGGAAAGCTTAGGTAAATGTAAAGGTCACCCTTGCTTGAAAGAAAGTCGCATCTGACTCTAGGGTTCAGTGCTTATCTCTGTTTCATAGCTGAAGAGCCAGTGCGGCCTGCATTTGAAGAGGTTTCCGTGGTCCCAATTTATCTACTTGCAATTTCTTGCTTTAGAACTGTGAGCTTGGCAGGGTCAAAATAAAGCAGTTAGTTTTTAAGGTGTCACATCAGTTTTTTTGGTCTTTTGGTTTTCTCTCTGAGATGTTTGCACAGATTAACACAGCTGCCCTTTAAAAAATGAATAAAATTAAAAAGTGGAATAATCTGTAGCAAAAGCAACAGTTTGTGCTCCTGAAAAACTTCGGCAGGAGGTTTTGGGGGAATCTCAGGAAAACTGCAAAGAGAATCTTGTAGCTCCTTCAAAGTTAGCGAGCTTTGTTCAGCACAAAGTTTTGCAGCTGATCCGAAATGCGGATGCCCGCGTGGTGATGGGGTGTGGGCATTATGCCCATGCCTCATCCCTGCTGCATGAGCTGCATTGCCTGCCGGTGTGCCTCTGGGTGCAATTCAAAGTGCTCGTTATGATCTTTAAAACCTTACTGGTAGCGGGCCAGGATACTGAAGAGACCGAATTACCCCAAGGACATCTGCCCGTCCCACTAGGACAGAGTAAAGGGGCTCCTTAAAGGTGCCATCAGCTACAGAGTCTCATCTCTCTAGCACAAGGAAGAGGGCCTTTTTGGTATCTGCCCTGCAGTAGTGTAGCATGGGGGGACCAGGGGGCAGGCCGCCCCGGGTGGCACTTTTTGGGCATATGGGTGTTCTTGGACTACAATTGCCAGAAGCCCTAGTGGGAGTGGGCACCAGCGTCCTAGGACCCTGCCAGGGGGCAGCAAATTTGGCTTATGCCCCGGGCGGCAGAATCCCACGCTACGCTACTGTTGCCCCGGCTCTTTGGAATCTCCTGCCAACAGAGCGACGTCTCTGAACAGAGCTAGTGCCCTTCGGAAAAGATCTGAACACCTGGCTGGCGAAGCAGGTGTGGGGCACCGGCAATGTGATACCACCCTCCTCACTGGTTGATATAATGTAGGCTACTCTTAATTTATATTTTAATTAGTAGAGATGGGTGGTTATTTTTAAATGGTTTTTAATGGTTTTAAAGTTTTAAGGGTCGTAATTTTATGTGAACAAGGTCTGTTATCTGTAAGCCACCCAGAGCCGTTCGCGGATGGACGGTAATATAAATTAATTAATAAATAATAAATAAATTTGCTACCTGTTAAGGAGCTGCACTATTCTTTGTGCTTTTGGCTGCGCCCGAGTAACACATACACAGAGAAAGCGCAATTAAGAGTTAGTCGTGACATCTCCTATGCGTCTTGCTATGGCTACATAGCCAACTCCCTGAATTTGGTCAGGTGCCGCATGAGTTTGTTGTTTGAAGTTAAATGGGAACTATGGGTAGATGACAACTATCTCCAGACACAAGACCGCGTTCGCCATTTTTATTTCAGCGTGGCTTGAACAGGCGGCACGCCCAACGATGACACAGGAAAATTGGGTTGAGGTCCCCATTTATCCACGGAAACTCACTGCAGGGATAAATCATTCCTTGAACTTCTCGCGTACCATGAAAACTCTATTAGGACTGCCATGCATCAGAAGTCACATGGCAGCACATATGGACATAAAATGGGAAATTAATGAAAATGGGGCTGATTCAGAAGGAACTGTCAGTCTACAGCTCAGGAAGACGTTCTTTCCTTTCTCCTCACACCGATGACCGTGGGAAGGGGGCAGCCAGGCATGGGCTGGACCACCAGGACAGCGGGATTCATCCCGGTGGGCCCTCGCCTCTGGCACCCTGGGGCGCAAATAATAATTTTATTATTATTTTATCTGCCTGGCGTGCTGCAGTTTAGATTAAGCCACTGCTCCAAGCTCCTTCCTTCAGCACCGAGCAATGGCTTATTCTAAAGTGCCACCCACCGGGCAGACCAAGCCCCGGGGGGGGGGGGGAAACCAAGCAGTTCTTGGGGGCAGCCTTCTCCCCTGTCCAGGACCTACAGAGGCATAAAACATGTCCGAGGAGTTGGGGCCAGGTTTTCGGTCTTTCGACTTAGTCTACACAGTAACGTTGGGAAGATAAAGTAACAAGCATTTATAGATGGGAAAATGTAGTACAGTGGTACCTTGCTTAAAGAACATAATGTGTTCCACAGGATTGCTCTTTAAGTGAGTTTGCTCTTTAAGCGAAAACACCATTATAAGTGACCAATTGTGACTTGTGGTGGTGGTGGGGATTGCGAACCTTGTTTTTTTTGTTAAGCGAGTTTTTGGTTGGTTTTATTTGTTAAACAAAGTGAACATTCAGAGAAAACTCTGCTCTTTAAGCGAGTTACTCTTTAAGCGAGGCTCTCTTTATGTGAGGTATGACTGTACGATAGATAGATAGATAGATAGATAGATAGATAGATAGATAGATAGATAGATAGACAGACAGACAGACAGACAGACATTAAGTAGGCAGATAATTGAATAGAGATAGAGATAGAGATAGAGATAGAGATAGAGACAGAGATAGAGATAGAGATAGAGATAGAGAGAATAACATTAAGTAGGCAGATAATTAGATAGATAGATAGATAGATAGATAGATAGATAGATAGATAGATAGATAGATAGATAGATAGATAGATAGATAGAATAACATTAAGTAGGCAGATACAGGTAATTGAATAGATAGATAGATAGATAGATAGATAGAATAACATTAAGTAGGCAGATAATTGAATAGAGAGATAGAGATAATATAGAGCAGGGATTACCAACCTGTGGCCCACAGGCCATATGCGGCCCACAACATCATTTCATGTGGCCCACCTCGCCCACACCAGGAAGTGCCATGTGGTGGAGGAAGGGCAAAACGGCCACCCGGCCCCTGAAGCTCTCTAAGGGAGCGTGACCCGGCCACCAGCTTAAAAAGGTTGAAATCTACTGATATAGAATGTCAGTGCCTTGCTTGTGAGCTTCCTATAAACTTCTGGCTGGTGGCTGCCGGAGATGGAATAGGCTGGATGATTCTGGATTTTCTGCTCTGATCCAGTTGTTGGTGTATTAGTTCCAGCTGTTACATATGATGCTATGGGATCAGATGTCTATTCCTTTAATTTGATCTGTGTATGTGTTTGCCTGTCTCGATTTTTTTAAGGGTTTCAAGGGCAAGATTTTTTCCTTTCTTATTTGTTTTATTTTCTTCCGCCCCTTCCTTTCCTTTCTTCAGTTTCTCATCCTCCCCACCTGCTCTGGAGGGGAGCGCCAGGATTTTTTGAGGTGAGCTTTTACAGCAAGGTCAGGACCAAGGGTGGATGGCTGGCCTCCCAGGTCCCCTTGCTTGAAAGCCAGTCGTCTCTGACTCTAGGGTTCAGTACTCATCTCTGCTTATAGCCGAAGCGCCAGCGCTGTCTGCGTCTGTAGACGTTTCCGTAGACATGTGCCAGGCATGACTAGAAGCTGTTTCCATTTCCACCAAAGTGGTCCCTATTTATCTACTGTACATACTAGAGTTTAAGCCAGACCAAATATAAGCCGAGGTACCTAATTTTGACCTGAAACCCCAGGAAAATAAATTGACCCAAGTATAAACCAAGGGTGGGAAATGCAGCAGCTGCTAGTGAGTTTCAATAATCAAAATACAGTTGTATCTCGCTTAAAGAGCATAATGCATTCCACAGGATTGCCCTTTAAGCGAGTTTGCTCTTTAAGTGAAACACCATTGTAAATGACCAATTGTGACTTCTGGTGGTGGTGGGGATTGCGAACCCCGATGTATTTGTTAAATCCCATCCCAGGAGTCTTGCAATCTGAAAATAGGAAGCCAAATGATGACACTCCACTTTCTTAGCATGTCGGCATTTGTGGCTTCTATCCCTCGATTCAGAGCGAGCACTGCTGGAACGTTTGCCACAGCAAACTATGTGCTCCGTTTCTCCCGTGTGCCACAGCCCGCTTTGTGGCATCCGGCTGCAACAGGTATGAAGGCCACGCCGTGCCCAGAAGCTTCCCTGGAGTCGTGTGTTTGCCCCTTGGGGAGGGGGGGAGAGAGAGAGCCGAAGACTTAACAGGAGCGGCTGGCTGGCTTCCCTTGCGGTGCGGAGCTGGAGCACCGGCCGCCCTCGCGTCGTGGAGTGTGGTGCTTCAGGTTCCTCCACTCGGGCGAGGCTCGGACGGACGTGTTTCACGTGCCACACAGGCGAGCGAGCCTGCTGAGTCGCGTCCCTCAGCTGCCTGGTGTGGAGGCCGCGTCGGGGATGAGGACCCAGAAGCAAAGCCACGGGCATTTCGGGGTGTGAGCCAGGCTTTGTCATGGAAGCTGGTTCATCTGGCAACGGCCCAGCGTATCCCTCTTCCTGCTACTCTAATGGCATACTCGGTGCCAAGGCCTCCCGTGAATACATACTTTAGCCTGAGGTGGTCAACTGACCCAGAACTAGGGACAGTCTGCTCTGCTGGCCAAGTGGCCATTGTGACAGCTTTAGTGTCATTCTTGACCGCCGCCTCCTCCTCCTTCCCTTTCGGGTGCCGAGGGATATGAAAGGTTCTTGTTCTAGTCAGTGGCCTCCAATGGCGTTATTCGGTGTTCTTGTAATATTTCTTTGATGTTATCTCTCCACTTTCCCCTGTGTCTGCCTTGTCTTTCTCCTCTTTTCCACATATGCCTTGTAAGGTATGGAATTCCATGACATTCTCTCCAAATGTTGCCTCTGTGTATAGTTTGAGATTATTCCCCTGATAATCTTATTCTTGATTTCATCCCGTCTAGTCATTCCAGCAGCCTTTCTCAAACATCTCGTTTCCATGCTGACCAACTTTGGTTTATGTTTTAAAGTGCCCATGTTTTGGCACAGGTCACGTAAAGACCTGTTCTGTGCGCTCCGGTGTCTAGTCATGCCTGCCACATGACCACAGAATCGTCTGCAGAAGCAAACAACACTGGCTCTTCGGCTTTGAAACAGAGATGAGCACTGAACCCTAGAGTCAGATACAACTGGCTTTCGAGCAAGGGAAAACTTTACTTTTATGTTCCGTGCGCTCCGGTGTCTAGTCATGCCTGCCACATGACCACGGAAATGTCTGCAGAAGCAGACAGTGCTGGCTCTTCAGCTTTGAAACAGAGGTGCGCACTGAACCCTAGAGTCAGATACGACTGGCTGGTGGACTTCAAATTCCCAGAAGCCCAAGTCAGTACATTGTCTGATGTGTGCTTTGGGGGGGGGGGGGGGAATGACTTAGGCTCCCAGGAATTGAAGCCCTAAAACCAAAGATTGGGAAACAGTGAAAAGGATGGGAATTGGGGTCCTGGCCCAGCTGATGGATGGACTCACCTGTGCCTTCTGGAGGAGGAGAGTGGAGTTGGCAGGGGAAGGACCGGGCGATGACATTCCTAGGGGTGCTGAACTTGCTAGGTTTGTGGGCGGTGGCTCCACATAGCTGGCGCAGTGGGTATGGGCGCCTCCAGGGACGCTTGGATTCCAGTTTGCCCGTCCACCCCCAAGCGCTCTCACTTTCCCGCCCCCAACACGGCCTGTCAGCAAGAAATCCAGAACGGAGTGGAGAGAGACGCTGAGCACGCCCAAAGGGACTGGCCGTGGCGCCAGTGTAACAGGTTCCTCTGAATACCATCAGGAAGGACAGGAGGGCGAGGGAAAAACTAACAGGCACAACGGTGAGGAAGACAGTGAGGATGAGGCAGGCTGTGTTACCTAGTGGGCCCCTGAAGAGGAAGCCTTTCTCTTAACCAGGTTTCCCAAACCTTCGTCTCATAGTGAGCTTAAGTTGTACAGTATTTTATTTTATTTTTGCTTAGCTGTTTGATTGCAGTGGCTCAAGTGGCTAAGATGCTGACTGGGAGGCGGAAGGTCAGCAGTTTGATTCCCGAGCACAGCAGGATGGAATGAGCTCCCGTCTCTGTCCCAGCTCCGGCCAGCCTAGCTGTTCGAAAGCAAGAAATTGCAAGTGGATAAATAGGGACCACTTTGGTGGGAAGGTAAACAGCGTTCCGTGCGCTCCTGTGTCTAGTCATGCCTGCCACATGACCACAGAAATGTCTGCTGAAGCAGGCAGAGCTGGCTCTTCGGCTTTGAAACAGAGATGAGCACTGAACCCTAGAGTCGGATGCGACTGGCTTTCGAGCAAGGGAAACCTTTACCTTTAATTCAAAATATAAACAATAATAAATCATGGGGATGGGGGAGGATTCTGAGAGTAGGCTTCTGTGTTCCCCAAGGTTACCTTGTCGGTAAGAAAGCAGGAGAATTTGATACCTTTTATCGGATCATTAATTTTTTTCAATTAGCTTTTGACCCTCAGTGGTTTTAGAAAAAATAGTATTAGCTGAAAGCCGGCAGTTTGAGATCCAGGTACCGCATGACAGTATGAACACTTGTCTCTGTCCCAGCTCCTGCTAACCTAGCAGTTCAAAAGCAAGTAGTAGATAAACAGGGGCTGCTTCAAATCAAAATGAGGGTCCAAGACCAGCATAGAACAGCAAAAGGAACAGAAGTTAAAATAGGGACCACTTTGGTAGAAAGAGATCTTGGGGACATGAAAGAAGCCTCATTCGGGTGTCCCCGGAGTGGAGTTTTCTCCAGCAAAAATCCTTTCGGCCCAGAATAATTTCTGACACGAAATTATTATAGCTGAAAGCTAGCAGATTTATTGATGTATTTGCATATTTACTTCAGTGCTGTCACCTCCCTTGCTTTTGACGCAGAGAGGACTGCACAATTTCCTTTGGTTTTCCAGCAGTGAATATGACACTTTTGTTTTCAGTGAGATGCTAGGTTTCTATATCCTGTTTTCCCTCCCGTGATTTCAAGGCAAGATTTCAAGGCTGGTCTCCTGCTCACTTCGTTATCATGATGACACTTCTATGGAAGAGTCCAAGCTAGGAGTGTGGAGAGCCCAAAGCCCCCCCCCCCAATGGATTTTGGTGGCTCATGGGAGAGACAAAAGATGGATCTCTGCAGGGTTCCTCAAAGGTTGCTCTCCAGATGTTCTTGGACTTCAGTTCCCAGAAGCCCTGATCAGAAGGAGTGCGAACTTGGACTTCTGGTAAGTGAAGTCCAAGAACACCTGGAGAGCCACTTTCTGGAGCTTGTCTTAGTCCAAAAGTCAACCACCAGGATGGAGAGGATGTCATCAACCAGGCTTTTGCAACTTCAAGGAGACAATGGCTGAAAGTTGGGAGGGAGATTAGCAGGAACAAAGGGTGCCTTATCTCCTGTAATCCCAGCTAGCACAGCAAAAAGACTTCAGTGCCACTTGTTTTAAAGAAGGCGGGCGGTGGAGGAGGGGGGATCAGTTCTTTGAATATCTCCAGCCTAAGGAAGGCCATCTCAGAAAGTCCTTGAGAAACACCATGAGGTGCATCTACTTTGAAAGACTGTCCTTAAGGTGTGGCAATGCTCTTCGCTGCTTTGCCAGACGATTTGTGCCAGGTACAGCTACCTCCAACCCTAACTAAGGCCTTTCTGTACGCATTTCTAACACAGCCTCCCTCCCTCTTATTCTCCAGGTAATGTTTGGCCACAGCAAAGATAAGGGTTTCCCTTGCTCGAAAGCCAGTTGTATCCGACTCTAGGGTTAAGTGCTCATCTCTATTTCAAAGCCGAAGAGCCAGACGTTTCCATGGCCATGTGGCAGACCGGAACACACAGAACGCTGTTTACCTCCCCACCGAAGTGGTCCCTATTTATCTACAGTACTTTCAATTTCTTGCTTTCAAACTGCTAGGTTGGCAGGAGCTGGGACAGAGACGGGGAGATCGTTCCATCCTGCAGTACTCGGGAATCGAACTGCCGACCTCCCACCTTCCAGTCAGCGTCTTAGCCACTTGAGCCACTGCAGGCCTTTGGCCACAGCTAGAACCCAGAAATGTTACTTTATAGTTTGCAACCAAAAGGATAACTTCACCAAGACCTGCATAATACAGAACTGTCCCTTTCAAACAGTTCCCCAACAAATCCAATCATTATCATCATCTTCTTCTCCTCCTCCTCCTCTTTCTGTGCCATATCCAGTTTCAAATATTGGCTACTCTTGCGGCGATCCGCCATGAAGACAGTCCTGAGAATTTACAGAATGAATTTTTGTAAGTTCTGACCTATCATCCTTGACTCATTTTAGCTGGGGATGCTGGAAATCATAGTTTGAAATGTAGGGAGAATGTTTCTTTGGCTGCAGCAGGCTCCTCTAAGGACCGCTTTGTGTATTAAGAGAAGGTGGTGGGGATGTGGTTTCTCTGAGGCCAGGCCACTCAGGAGCAGACAGGTGGCAGTTTGGGATCTACTGGTAGATCTCTGACTGGATTCATTGTAGAGCGTTAAGGGTTCCCAATGGCCATTTGTTTAACAATTGTAAGAGCATTTAGCGCACTGACACTGGACAATGAGCTGGTAGGCTGTGTGTGTGGGGACTGGGTCTAGTTATTGTGTGAAAGGACAATAGGCTTAGCCCGTGTTCTGGGATTGGAGAATTTGTGCAACCTCAGGTACACCTGACTCCTTAATCTTTAAAGCATTTCTTACACAACAGGTTTCATCAGGTGAGTTGCTGTGTTCTTATAAAACACAAAGTGAATCATGGTCAGGGGAAGCTTCACCCTTCCAGAGGTTTTCAACGGGCATCCTTTTTAGTCCCTCATCTCAGATGGGGCTGATGGAGCCCAAAACATCTGGGAGAACAGATACCTGATTGCGATCTCGGGCACTCAATGTCGTCCTTAAATTAGCAAGCTCAGTTCTCCAAGAGCCATCCCTTGCCTAACCGCCGTTGCATCAGGCAATTGCACAAAAAGGGTGGCATTTGGAAATCCACAGAACTGGAAATCTCAAAAGGCACAAGCGGCCTAAAAAGACTCCTGCAAAACTACTTCGAGGAAGGATGACTACAGGCCACACTCTGTGGACACAGATGATAGACTTAGTGTTGGAAGAAACTCTCGATGGGTGGGTGGGATTGGAGGAATGTGCAGGACAACAGATTTAGCCACATGTCTGGTTTGAAGGGGCAGTGCCAGGGCCCCATCAGTGGCCAAAGAAGATTCACAAGATGCCCCTCAAATGACCCATTTGATTTTCTCAGCAAAACATAATGGAGACTGATGTACCGTATATACTCAAGTGCAGTATAAGCTGAGGTTTTTTAGCCCCAAAAAGGGGACACAGCTTATACTCGGGTCAACCGGTCGCAAGACAACACCAGACTGAGATATGCCAACAATGTCATTAATTTTACCATATTTTCATGTATTGTGATGATTGACACTCACTAGCAGCTGCTGCATTTCCCTCAGCTTATACTCAAGTCAATCTATGTTCCTGGGTTTTCAGAACAAAATTAGGTACCTTAGTTTATATTTGGGTCAGTTTATACTCGAGTATATAAGGGCACATTAAAGTGCTGGTGCCTATTTACAGTTGAGAAGTGGGTCTTTTGTCACTCTAATGGCTTTTGATTGTCCATTCAACCTACTCATCCTTTTCTTCAAGTGCCATATCGGTTCAGAATATTGGCTATCCTCGTGGCGATAAGTCTTTTTTATTTATTTATATAAATATAAATATATATAAATATAAATATATTTATATATTAAGTCTTCCCCTTCTTAACTCCTCAGAACAGTTCGTCCCTGGACAGTCCACACCAGTCTCTCAGGTTCTTCAGCCATGGCGTCTGTTGACTTCCAGGGCTTCCTCTCTTCTCAAAATTCTTCCCTTGCGTGACAAGTTGGAGTATTCTATACTTCACGTCGTTCATCATGACCGGCCCAGGCGACAGACTGAGTGTTGGAAGAAACTCTCGATGGGCGGGTGGGATTGGAGGAATCTGCAGGACAACAGATTTAGCCACATGCCGTTCCTCTTGGACGTGCCTCTGTTTAATGGACTCAGACAGTTCAACCTCAAAAGTAGCTTCAAATCCTTTGCATTATAACGGGGACAGTTTGCAATGGTTCTGAAAATCCATGTCTCTTGCCTCCTTCAAGGGCGGCAGATAAACTGAGAGGGGGGTTTATGAGTTGGAAAAAGGTGTCACACATAATCCCTGCTATAGAGAAAAATCTGAGGGCACCAGCCCCATCCTCACTACGCCACCAGCCAGACTTTGGAGCAGTGCCATGGTGTAGGAGAGGCTTGAGGCCAAAACTCCTGGGTTTCCACTTTCCCCACTGATTTCCGTTCCAGAGTCACTGGGCGAAGTCTCGATGCAGATGTGAGGCCGCCCTGCCTACCCACTCCTTAGCTAAGCAGGAACGTCTCCTTTGAAGCGTCTCCGGTTGCTGGCCTCAAATCGCTCTGGGGCTGGAAGCCGCAGAGGCCGGGCAGCTGACGGTTATTACTTCCCTGTTCATATGAATGTAATAACAGCCCGTCCTGCTTTGGCTCGTTCTTCTGGTTGCTTTTATCACCGCCAAGCGGTGTGGCCTAGTGAAACTGCCTCGCCCCCCCTCCTGGGGCAACGAGCTGCCTTCTGGAGTAGGGAAACTGAGGCAGGAAGGGCCGGCAGGTTGCGATTCAGGTCAAGGGAAGACCATTTTAGCTTTCTCTGTGTGTGTTTGTGTGAGCGCATGTGTCTGTGTGAGAGGGAATAGTCAGAGGTGGGTACACTACGGTATTCCAACGGTTGGAATGCATCTTCCAGCATAGACAAAAGTGAAGAATTTTGGGAGCTGCAGCCCATTTCCATCTGAAAGGCTCCATCATCATCATCATCATCATCATCATCATCATCATCATCATCATCTTCTTCTTCTTCTTCTTCTTCTTCTTCTTCTTCTTCTTCTTCTTCTTCTTGTGCCATATCTGAGTCTGAATTTGGGCTG
Organism: Furcifer pardalis; assembly: GCA_030440675.1. Taxonomy (NCBI): domain Eukaryota; kingdom Metazoa; phylum Chordata; class Lepidosauria; order Squamata; family Chamaeleonidae; genus Furcifer; species Furcifer pardalis. Next base: position 2,924,458 of record CP126899.1, on the reverse strand, counting down.
TACTCGTGGGGATCAGCCATGAAGACTGTCCTGAGAATATAACACAGCGTCCTTCCATCTGGCTTCCGCATCGCAGCATGACACCCACAGTACCACCGATCCAGTTCCGTGAGTCCCTTCCTGGTCCTGAGCCCTTTTGGCAAGCAAAGTCCTCATCATCATCCCCCAGGCCAGGATGGATGATGAAGCTGCTGCCCTCCATTAATATGGACCCAAGTGGGACCATTTCATCCACTTGGGGACCATCACCCTTCCCTGTGGACTTTGCTGCCCAAGGCCGTTAGTCCTCAGGGTGGTCAGGTTAGTTAACTGCCGCCTGATGATCAGCGTTGAGCCCCTAGTAGTAAGGTCTACTCTATGTCCATAGCAATATCACCTGGGCAGCATCACGGTAACTAAAAATTGTCATTTAATAGAAAGACAGTCCAGCTTCTGTAACCCCCTGAAGTGAGATCTCCCTCTCTAAATCAAAACAGCAAATTAGATTCTTCTGCAGTCCCCATGAATTTTATCCACTCTTTCGATTTCTTCGGTTCCTGCCACTAGTCTTCTTGGTCTTGAGACACAAACCACTTTCTTTTTATTGGTTTCTAAAATGTGATTGGGTTTTATTTGCTGCGAGCCGCTCAGAGGCTACGGAGTTGGGTGGCAATATAAATCAGAAAAATAAAAATAAACACATATTTTGCATTTGGGAAGCCCATGGTTGGTTAGCATTTCCATTGTGGGTATTCTCCTTCTGCCCAGTATTTTAGGTGAGACCCTAAGCTAAGGATTCTCAGCCTGTGGGCCAGATGCGGCCCATGGCACCATTTCATGTGGGGGGACCCACCGCCTCCACTAGCTAAGCCAAATTCTGCCCTAACAGTACCAAGGCCCTGGTCCTTCTTTGGGGAGGTTCCCCTCTGGGGATCCGTCCCGCCTCCTACGGCCATCGCACAACCTCCTTTCCCATTTCGTCCAGGATGGATCCGTGCCAGGACGGTTCTGTTTTGAAAGCGCCCGGCATGATGAGCGCACGCATTCTTGGCACTGTCGGTCTTGCCTTCGCCTCGGGCAGGCGCTCCCGGAGGCAGGATGGGCGGCGACCGCTTAGGGAACAGGTCTTGGGACAAGTTGCAAAGGTGTGTAGCTAAGAGAAGAATGTGGAAGCCAAAAGAGGAGGAGAGGGGGTTGATGGAAGCTGGGGGTGGGAAGGGATGAAAGGGAGACTCTGATCTCCATCTAGCTGCAGCCTCGTGTGACCTTCTCCGGGATGCAGCAGCCTCGGCGCTAACTTGCCCATTCGGGAATCGCACCAGTGTCGAGCTGCAAAAGACATCTGACCCAAGAGCCTTTGATTTCACTGCCCAACGTCCCAGATTCTGTACTCAGCGGTTTTTTCTCCTAAGAGGCACAATCCTCTGAGCATGTGCAAAGTGGCATTTCTTCCTTCTGACACTCGCACCCTGGACTAAAAAGACGGGCAGTGCCTAATCTTGATTTCCTCCAACCCAGGCACCTTCTAGCTTACACAGTCAGGTAGAGAGCACATTGGGGCTGGGGAGCATGGGGTCACAGCGAATCCCTCTCTGGAGGAGTTCCCAAATGGGGCAAGGCTAATATCATCTCTGGGTGGCTCGAGTGGCAAAGACGCTGAGTGGAAGGCGGCAGGTCAGCAGTTCGAGGCCTGGGTAGTGTATGATGGATTGAGCACACATCTCTGTCCCAGCTCCTGCCACCCTACCATATTGAAAGCAAGAAATTGCAAGTAGATAAATAGGGACCACTTATGTGGGAAAGGTAACAGTGTTCCGTGCATCTAGGCATGTCTGCTACATGACCAGGGAAACATCTGCAGACACAGACTTTGGCTGTAAAAAGAGATGAGCACCGAACCCCAACGTCGGATGTGACTGGCTTTTGAGCAAGGGTGACCTTTACCTTTAAAAGTTTCCCTTACTCGAAAGCCAGTCGTATCCGACTCTAGGGTTCAGTGCTCATCTCTGACACCGGAGCACATGGAACGCTATTTATCTTCCCACCGAAGTGGGAAGACGGGAGCTCATTCCATCCTGCAGTACTCGGGAATCGAACTGCTGACCTCCTGCCTTCCAGCCAGCCTCTTAGCCACTTGAGCCACTGTAGTCTCTAAGCATGTGCTTATTTTGTTTAAGGATTAATCCATCATTGGGTAGAGCGATCTAGTGGCAATGGGATGGCATATTTTAACCTGTAACGGCTTCGTGGTTAGGAATGACAACTGGTAGGTCAGCAGTTCAAGACCTGAGTACTGCATGACAGAATGAGCTCCTGCCGTCTGTCCCAGCTCCGGCCAACCTAGCAGTTCGAAAGCAAGAAATTTCAAGTAGATAAGGCAAGGACCATCTTGGTGGGAAAAGATCTTGGGGACAAGAAAGGAGCTTCATTTGGGCGTTCCCTGAGCAAAAATCCTTTCGATCGGAATAATTTCTGACATGACATTTCCCCCCCCCCTTTTCTCTTTGCACCCCAAGGATTTGATTTAGCAAGTATGACCGAAACAGCCTGGTTTGAACTGGAAGCTCGCACTGTGCAGAGGGAGGCCCCGTTTCCCCAGATTCCGCCCGAAGAAGTGATCTGGACCAGATAGACATCTCCTGAAAAGCTAACGGAGGGGTTGGATCACAGTTACACCTGGGCACGGGCGCGCAAGGACAACATGAGCAGACTTGCCGGAGTTTCGTTAGGTAAAGCCTGAGTAACAGTTCACGAAACCACTCACCTCACCCCCACCCAAAGCAAACGGAGCAGGTGCCAACGAAACAGTTCCTTCCTTGGACGCTTGCCATCTGGAGGCCGCATCTGGCCCAAAATGGAGCATTCTGCACATGCTCAGAGACAAAAATCTCTGCATTCCTTGAATCCTTTTTTTATAACGGCCATTTGTTGTTTCTTCTGGACGAACAAAAGTCCTGACCGAGGTCCCAAGAGTCCTCCTTAAATTAGCAAGCTCAGTTTTCCGAAAGCCACACATCTGCACGAAAGCAAGGGTTGTTAACCTATGGCTGGATGCAACCCACGGCGGCATTTCATGTGCCCCCACTGCCTCCGCCACATCCGGAAGTGCCTTGTGTGGTTCCTATTCAATGTACAGGCCATCCTTAAATAATTTAATTTAATTTAATTTAATTTAATTTAATTTAATTTAATTTAATTTAATTTAATTTAATTTAATTTAATTTTTAGATTTGTGTGCCGTCCTACTCGCAGAGCGACTCTGGGCAGGTAACAATAGAGCATAACAACACTACACAGTAAAAACCAACAATAATGTGGTAATACAATCAATGTAGCACTGGCTCAAGTGGCTAAGAAGACACTGACTGAGAGGTGGAAGGTCAGCAGTTCGATTCCTGAGTACTGCTTGACAGAGTGAGCTCCCGTCTCTGTCCCAGCTCCTGCCAACCTAGCAGTTCAAAAGCAAGAAATTGCAAGTAGATAAATAGGGACCACTTCAGTGGGAAGGAAAACAGCATTCCATGTGCTACGGTGTCTAGTCATGCCTGCAACATGACCATGGAAACGTCTGCAGAAGCAGACAGCGCTGGCTCTTTGGCTTTGAAACAGAGATGAGCACTGACCCCTAGAGTCGGATATGACTGGCTTTAGAGCAAGGGAAACCTTTACCTTTTACTTACAATCAAACAAGACAATATAGCAATACAATCAGCAAAACAATGTAGAAATACAATCCAGCAATACAATACAAATAGACAATTTTATCCACTCCTTCGATTTTCTGCCATTAGTCTTCTTGGTCTTGCGATGCAAACCATATTCTGCGTTTTGCGATGCCCATGGTTAGCATTTCCATTGTGGGAATTCTCCTTTTGCTCAGTCTTCTAGGTGAGACGCGAAAGCCAGGGATGCTCAACCAGCGGCCCACGGGTTGGATGTGACCCATGGCATTATTTCATCTGGCCCGCCACCTCCTCCTTCACCACACCAGGAAGTGCCCTATGGTGGAAGAAGGGCAAAATAGCTGTCCGCCCCCCAAAGCCGTCTGAGGGAGCATGACGCGGCCCTCGGCTTGAAAACGTTGAGAACCCATGCACAAAAGGGTGGCATGTGGAAATCCACAGAACTATAAATCAACCTCTCGAAAGGTCAAAGAAGACCCGTCCAAAATTCCCCAAGAAGGTCTGTCTACGGGCCAGACAATATGGACGCTGATGGCCTTTTGAAAGAACCTCTAGATGGGTGGCTGTCCGGAGCCGGGACTGGAGGGATCTGCAGGACCACAGATGTAGTAGCCACATGCCTGTTTTTGAAGGGTCAGAGTCAAGGCACCGTCATTGGCCAAAGAAGATTCACAAGATGCCCTTCGCGGTGGCAAATGACCCAGTTGACACTCTCAGCCAAACAACAGCGATCGATCAGGGACGCTGACTTGCATTAAGGGGCTGATTTAAATATAGAGGGGGTAGAAGGGACGAAAAATAAGTGTATATGCGGACGACACTGTGATTATAACAAAAGATCCTATAAGAAATATGGAAAGGATCCAATAGCCTTTGCAACAGTTTGGAGAGGTAACAGATTTGAAGATAAATTGGGGGGAATCGGAAGCCATTTTTTGTAATTTTAACAAGGATGATTTAAGGAAAATCAAGGAAATTAGGCAAAATATATGTAAATATGTTTGCAATATATATACTGTACAGTCAAACTTCGCATAAAGAGCGCTACACTTAAAGAGTAACTCGCTTAAAGAGCCGAATTTTCTCTGAATGTTCGCTTAACAAATAAAACCAACCAAAAACTCGCTTAACAAATAAATCGGGGTTTGCAATTCCCCCCCCCCCCCAATTGGTCACTTTCAATGGTGTTTCGCTTAAAGAGCAAACTCCCTTAAAGAGCAATCCTGTGGAATGCATTATGCTCTTTAAGCGAGGTACAACTGCAAAAAAATGTATACAATACATTGAAATCCAACGCTTAACTCCGGGATGAGATTTATAGAACTGATTCATAAAAGAATAGGTAAATGAGAAGAATGGATGATACCTGATTAATTGTATTGCTACATTGTATTGTTCGATTTATTGCTACATTGCATTGCTCGAGTGTATCATTGTACTGTTTGATTGTATTGCTATATTGTATGTATTGCTTAATTGTTATGGTATTTTGTTATGCTTGATTGTATTGCTACATTGTATTGCTCACCCCATTGCATTGTTTCTGTTCGTTATATTTTACTGTATCATATTGTATTATATTGTTGATTGTCTTGTTGTTGTGAGTTCCCCTGGGTGGCATGCAAATAAAAATAAAAAAATTAAAAATTAAAAAAGATAAAATACTTGGGTGTAAATACTGTAGATAATATAGAGGATTTTTAAAAAATTGGTAAAGTGAAGGAGGAAATTTTAAAAATTCAATATCAGAAGTTGAAGACCTCTTGGTTTGGGCAGATTGCCATTTGTAAAATGAGTTACCGTATATAAATGCACATATAGAGGATATAATTACATTTAATTTAATTTAATTTTTGTACTTGTATGCCGCCCACTCAGGAAACCCGACTCAGGGCGGCTCACACGACAATCGAGCAACATACAGAAGTACAAAAATAATGACATATAAAAACTACAGCATCATAGTAAAGGTTTCCCTTGCTCGAAAGCCAGTTGTATCTGACTCTAGGGGTCAGTGCTCATCTCTGCTTCATAGCCGAAGAGCCAGCACTGTCTGCTTCTGCAGATGTTTCCATGGCCATGTGGCAGGCATGACTAGACATGGAATGCTGTTTATCTTTCCCACTGAAGTGGTCCCTATTGATCTCCTTGCAATTTCTTGCTTTCGAACTGCTAGGTTGGTAGGAGCTGGGACAGAGACAGGCGCTCATTTCATCCAACAGTAGTCGGGAATCGAACTGCTGACCTTCCACCTCCAAGTCAGCGTCTTAGTGACTTGAGCCAGGAGTACCCTGTATAACGAAAAAGCTCTGTTCCATGGAGCTCTTCATTATACGAATTTTTTCATTATGTGAATCATATTGGCGATACCCCGTATAACAGGAGGAAATGTTCATAATTTGGAATATACCCCGTATAACCGGGGGGGGGGGGGGGAGAGATTTCGTTATGTGGGGTATTGCCCCCTCCCCAGGTCTTTTCCACCACCCCCTTTCCTTGGAAGACCCAGCTAACATTGCGTTTCCAGCATCGATAGGCCAGATGTGGCCTGCTGAGGAGCACTGGACTCCTGTTCCCATCAGCCCTAGAGAGGGGGAGGATGGGTGTTGAAGTTCATTGTCCTTCCCGCCCTTTGTTCTGAAGAACACCGGGGTGATTTCTGACCCTGTTTTGGACCCCCTGCTTGGCGCCTTAGGTGCAGGGACTACAATGTCCCAGAATCCCCTGCCCAGCATAGGTAGCAGTGAGGGACGATGGGACCTGGGACTCAAGAGCTCCTTGAAGACCAGGATCTCCATTTCCTCTTCAACCCCAAGGGCTTCATTTTTCAGGGCCCCCAAATTTAGCCCTCTGGACTTCTGGGGTGGAAACAGGGGCTGTGGGAGGGGGGGCAGGAGAGGAAAGGAAAGGAAAGGGGCCCCTGCTCTTTATTTTAAATATAAATGTCCATTAATTTATTGTCATATTGCGTGTGTTGAGTGCCAAGTGTAGTTGGTCCTCAGAAGGGAATTCTGTACTTGTTCTTTCCTTTTTCTTTCTTTCTTTTTTCCTTCCTTGTTTCCTTTCCTTTCTCTCTTTCCTTCTTTGCTTTCTTTCCCTCTCTCCTTCCTTCATTTTCCTTTCTTTCTTTCCTTCCTTCCTTTCTCTCTCTCTTTCTGTCTCTCATTCTTTCCCTCTCTTTCTTTCATTCTCTCTCTTTCTCTCTCTCTTTTCTTACTTTATCTCTATTCTTTCATTCTCTCTCATTCTTTCTCTCCTTCTATCTCTCTGTTCTTTCTTTTTCTTTCTCTCTCTCTTTCTTTCTCTCTCTCTATCTTTCTCTTTTCTCTCCCTTTCTAGCTCTCTCTTCTTTACTCTCTCATTCCTTCTCTCTTTCTCTTTTTTTATTCTTTCTCTCTCTTTCTATCTGTCTCTTTTTTCTCTTTCTCTTTCCCTATCTCTCTTTCTTCCTCTCTCTTTTTCTCATTCTTTATTTTCTCAATCTCTTTCTTTCTCTTTCTCTCTCTTTTTTCTCTCTCTTTCTCGCTTGCTCTCTCTCTCTCTTTCCTTCTCTCTTTCTTTCTTTCTCTCTTTTCTTTCTTTCTCTCTCACTTTCTCTCTTGTTCTCTCTTTCTCTCTTACTTTCTTTCTTTCTCTCTTTATCACTTTATCACTCTTTCTTTCTCACTCTTTCTTTCTTTCTTACTTTCTCTCTTTTTATTTTTCTCTTTCTCTTTCTCTCTAGTTCTTTCTTTCTCTATTTCTCTCTCTCTTTCCTTCTCTCTCTCTCTCTCTTTCTCTTTTATCTCCCTTTCTAGCTCTCTCTTTCTCTCTCACTCTTCTTTACTCTCTCATTCCTTCTCTCTTTCTCTCTCTCTCTTTCTCTCTGTCTCTTTTTTCTCTTTCCCTATCTCTCTTTCTTCCTCTCTCTTTCTCTCTCTCATTCTTTATTTTCTCTTTCTTTCTCTCTTTTTTTTTTCTCTCTCTCTCTCTCATTCTTTCTCTTTCTCTCTCTTTTCTTCTCTCTCTTTCTCTCTTGCTCTTTCTTAAACTTTCTTACTCTTTTCTTTTGGTCTCTCTCACTTTCTCTTTATCTTTTTTCTCTCTTTCTTTCTCTCTCTCTTACTTTCCCTCTTTCCCTCTTTCTTTCCTCTTTCTTTTACTCTCTCTCTCTTTCTTTCTTTTCTCTTTCTCTATAACTTTCTTTCTCACTCTCTTTCTCTCTCTCTCTCTCTCTCTCTCTCACTTTCTATCTCTTTTTCTCTTTCTCTTTCTCACTCTCTTTTTCTTTCTCTCTAGTGCTTTCTTTCTCTATTTCTCTCTCTTTCCTTCTATCTCTTCCTCCTTCTTTCTTTCTCTCTCTTTCTTTTTCTATCACTCTCTTTCTTTCTCTTTCTCTTTCTTTCTATCTTTTTTTCTCTCTCTCTTTCTCTCTCTTTCTCTTTTTTCTCTTTCTCTCTCTGTATTTCACTCTCTCTTTCTTGCTCTCATTCTCTCTCTTTCCTTCTCTCTCTCTTTTCTTTCTTTCTCTCTTCCATTCTCTCTCACACTCATTATCTCTCTATCTTTTCTCTCTTCCTCTTTCTCTCTAGTACTTTCTTTCTCTATTTCTCTCTCTCTTTCCTTCTCTCTCTTCCTCCTTTCTTTCTCTCTCTTTTTCTATCACTCTCTTTCTTTCTCTTTCTTTCTATCTCTTTTCTCTCTCTCTCTTTCTTTTTTCTCTTTCTCTGCATTTCACTCTTTCTTGCTCTCGTTCTCTCTCTTTCCTTCTTTCTCCCTTTTCTCTTTCTCTCTTCCTCTTTCTCTCTAGTACTTTCTTTCTCTATTTATCTGTCTTTTTCCTTCTCTCCTTCCCTCTTTCTCTCTCTCTTTCTTTATCACTTTCTTTCTCACTCTCTTTCTTTCTCTCTCTCTTTTTTATCTCTTTCTTTCTTTCTCTATCTATTACTTTCTATCTGTCTCTCACTCACTCACTCTCACTCTCTCTTTCTCTCTCGTTCTTTCTTTCTCTGTTTCTCTCTCTCTCCTTCCTTTGTCTCCCTCTTCCTTCCTTCCTTCCTCTCACTTTCTCTCTTTTTTCTCTCTCTATTTGTATTTCACTCTCTTTCTAGCTCTTTCTCTTTCTTTCCTTCTCACTCTCTTTTCCTCTCTTTATCTCCTTCATTTCTCTCTTTCCTTCTCTCTCACACACTCTCTCTTCCTCTTTCTCTCTATTTCTTTATTTCTCTATTTCTCTCCTTCCTTCTCCTTCTCCCTCTTTCTTCCTTTCTTTCTCTCACTTTCTCTCTCTTTCTCTCTTTGTATTTCACTCTCTCTTTCTATCTCTTTCTCTCTTTCCTTCTTTCTCTTTTCTCTCTCTCTCTTTATCCTTCATTTCTCTCTCTTTCCTTCTCTCTCTTCTCTCTCTTTCTTTCTTTCCTTCTCTCTCTCTTTCCTTCTCTCTCTTTCTTTCCTTCTCTCTCTTTTCTCACTCTTTCTGTCTCTGTTCTCTTTTTCTTTCTCTCTCTTCCTTTCCTTCTCTCTTTTCTCTCTCTTTCTTTCCTTCTCTCTTTCTCTCATTCTCTCTCTTTTCTCTCTCTTTCCTTCTCTCTCTCTTCTCACTTTCTGTCTCTCTGTTCTTTCTTGTTCTTTCTCTCTTCCTTTCCTTCTCTCTCTTCTCTCTTTCTTTTCTCTCTCTTTGTCTCTTTGTCTCTCTTTCATTCTCTCTTTTCTCTGTCTCTCTCTTTCATTCTCTCTCTCTTCTCTCTCTCTTTCATTCTCTGTTTTGTCTGTCTCTTTCTCTCTCTCTTTCATTCTTTCTTTCTCTCTTTCTTTCCATCTCTCTCTCTCTTTCACTCTCTTTTCTCTCTCTTTCATTCTTTCTTTCTCTCTTTTCTCTCTCCCTCTCTTTTCTCTCTTTTTCTCTCTCTTTTTCTTTCTTTGTCTCTCTTTCTTTCCATCTCTCTCTTCTATCTCTCTCTCTTTCTCTCTTTCCCTCTTTCTTTCATTCACCCTCTCTCTTTCCCTCTCTGTCTTTCCTTCTCTCTCTTTCTTTCTCCCTTTCTTTTCGTCCCTTCCTTTCCCGCTTTTCTTTCTTTCATTCCCTTCTTTCTTTCTCTCCTTCTCTGCCCCTAAAATGTCAGTCCCTACCCTTGGCTGCCCTCCAGTGGCGGCATGCGGGCATTGCAGCCTGTTGCCGCCTGCTCAGAAGCGCCGCTATGGCTGCCTCTGTGTAGGCTGTAATTGGAGAGAGAGCGTCTTTATTTCTGGTGTCGGGGCGCCCTCTTGTGGCGACGCGGCAGCATTGCAAGCGGCTTCTCTCGGAAGCCCCAGCCCCTTCGGCCGCCCTGCGCCGCTCCAAGAGGAGAAGAAGAAGCTCTATTATTTGGAAGCCAACGTTAGGGGGCGCTTTCATGGGCACAAGAAGGCGCCGGACGCAACCGCCGGAGGAGACTCTCGAGCCAGAGGAAGGGGGCAGAAGGTGGCTTGGAGGAGAAGAACACAGCAGACTTTAAAGACGCAACACGAGGACAACAAGACGGGCCGTTGGTGGAAAGCGCCGCAGATGAGGAGGAGGAAGAGAGCAACGACCTGCAATGCTGCGGCAGCGCCACAAGAGGGCGCTCCGACACAAGGAATAAATCAGCTCTCCAATATTGTATTGTACTGTATACAAACAGCCATAGCGGCGTTTCTGAGCCGGGGGCCACAGGCTGCAATGCCCCAAGGCCGCCACTGGAGGGCAGCAAAGGATAAGGAGTGATATTGAAGGAACCAAAACCCCCGTTTATTTTGCCGCGCCGCCTGGGAGTCTTTATGGGCAAAACAAGGCTTTAGTGGTTGAAGACGCTGGGCTTGGAGACTACTAGAAGGTGTGGGTTCGATCCCCGAGGGCTGCGCTTGGGGGCACGAAAGGAGCCTGGTCCGGGCGCCCCCTGAGCGGAGTTTCTTCCCCAGCAGAAGTCCTTCTAACTTAGAGTAATGTTTGACATGGAGTTTATTATTATTTACAGGAGGCTGAGCTGCAGTTTCCCTGCGTGGCCACCAGGCGGCGCTGCAAGAGAGGCTCTACGTGGGGCGCTTTTAGGGACACGCGGCGTTAGGCTGCAATGCCGAAGCGCGGCCACCGGAGGGCACTCGAGCCATAGGAACTGGACACGCGGCTTGGAAAACACAGCAGTTCATTAATGGGCCGTTTGCGAGCAATTACTGAGGCGCTAATTGTTGGGGCCGGGGCCGGGGGGGATTCCGAAAGTAAAGACTCAACAAAATCAATATTGTATTTTATTTGTTAATAAAGATTGCTGGATAATGAATTTTTTATTTTTTTCGTCTGACGTCTATAAGTCCGAAACACCAAAGTCCATCGCCGGAGCCCCGAGCCAGCGGTGGCGCAGGTGGTAAAGGCGGCCTTGCAGGTCTTCGAGTTCGAGTCCTGGCTTCGCTAAAAGAAATAAAGAGATTATTATTAATTAATTATTTTCGTCGCGCCCGCCATTTTGTGCAAAATGTTCTCCGCTTCCTGTTCCCGGGGGGCCCCACTACCTCCCTGTCCTACCTTGCAGCACATCTTTACACAGCCCTCCCTATCTGGCGGTCCTGCCAAGGTGGGGCCAGTTAGTACTGTGTGTGTAACTTGCCCAAGGTTACACAGCAGGTGGCAGGACCCAAGAGAAGCCCAGGAGTCGGAGAACGGCGGCTGACTGCTCCTTAGAAGGTCAAATAGTAAAGATGAAGCTAAAGTACTTTGGACATCCAATGAGAAGAGAGGATTCACTTGAGAAAGCCTTGATGCTGGGAAGGGTGGAGGGCAAAAGAAGAAGGGGACAGCCCAAGATGAGATGGCTAGATGGGATTGTAGAGACAATGGGCACAGAGGTGGGCAAGTTGAGGAGGAGGGTGGAGGGCAGGAGTGCCTGGCGGAGAGTGGTCCATGGGGTCACAGAGGGTCGGGATCGACTGTGCGACTAAACAACAACAAGTTGTGGATCATAAAACCCCACCACAAGACCCTCTAATGCGACATGATCACTTGTGGGTCTCTGAGAACTTCCTACTGAGACTTAAATAGGATGGGAAGGAAAAAACCCATCCAGTTTCTCCCAAGAGGGCAGGAAGAACCTCTCCTTTGAATAGGCATTTGCTTTCTGGAGAAATTGACAAAAACACAATGGACCAGAAGGGATCATCATCCCCTCCTCTTCTACCCCAACACGAATGCCACGTCACCAACAAACCCACCCTTGCCAAAAGCCAAAATCAAAATTACACACAACACAAAAGACATGTTAAATCAACTTCACAGCAGAGGAAAGTTTGATTCCAGCTGTGGGTGAGAAACACAGACAGACAGAAGGAAGAAGATGGGACAGTCAGAACACAAGCGTGTCACAGCCAGACACGTAGTGGTAAACAGACACGTGTAGACCCCTAAACCCTTCTGCCCTGGGGTGCTCAGATTATTGCCCTCTGGTCTGGGTGGGCCAGAAAGGCAGGATCAGATATGGGAGGTATTTAGAAGGTTTCAAAAGGGCCTCTCTCGTCTCGTGTTCCTCCTCCACCCCGAGTGACAGGGAAGGAAGGGGAGAAATCAGAAGGCTTCTCAACGAAGGAGCACATCTTGTAGTTCCCTGCCAGGAGCCAGAGAGAAAGAGGCTTGAGAGGAGCCCCTGCCCTTCCCTGCTTCTGGGGTGGAAACAGGGGCTGTGGGAGGGGGGGCAGGAGAGGAAAGGAAAGGAAAGGGGGGCCCTGCTCTTTATTTTAAATATAAATGTCCGTTAATTTATTGTCATATTGCATGTGTTGAGTGCCAGTGTATTATTGGTCCTCAGAAGGGAATTCTGTACTTGTTCTTTCCTTTCTTTTTTCCTTCCTCATTTCCGTTCCTTTCTCTCTTTCCTTTCTTTCTTTCTTTCCTTCCTTCCTTCCTTTTTAACTTCTCTTCTCTCCCATTCTTTCCCTCTCTTGCTTTCACTCCCCCTGGCGGACAGGCCGCGGGTACTGCAGCGCCGCCCTTGCCCCGCGCTAGGCGAAGGCGGGGAGCCCGCTCTGATTGGACGCGAGCGGCAGCCGGAGCCTCCAATGGCAGCGCCGCTTCCGTTTTGCCCGCTGCCCAATCAGGCCTCTCCCCGGCTCAACGGGGCGCCCAATCGGAAGCGCCCCTGCTTGTTCCAATTGCAAGGGGGCGGGGGAGGTACATGTTGCCCTTGCTCGAAAGCCGGTCGTATCTGACTCTAGGATCAAGTGCTCATCTCTGTTTACAGCCAGAAACAGCGCTGTCTGCATCTGCAGACGTTTATGTGGTCATGTGGCAGGCATGACTATTCACTGGCATGCAAGGGAAATGCTGTTACCTTCCCCACCGAAGTGGTACCTGTTTATCTACTTGCAATGTCTTGCTTTCAAACTGCTAGGTCGGCAGGAGCCAGGACAGGAGACAGGAGCTGACTCAGTCGCGCAGCTCTTGGGTCTCGAACGGCTGACTTGCTGACCTTCCGGCTGTCAATGTCACCCTCTTAACCATTAAGCCACCTTCGGAGAAGAATTAACTTTACAGTTTGTGCCTAGAGTAAATTAAGCAAGGATCTGCCAAGGGGTGGGTGGGTTTGAAAAGGATGGTCACTGAAGAACAAGTCTTCCAAACGGTGGACTTTTAACCTGTCTTTGTGTATATAGTCAAACCTCTACATAGGAATTTAATTTGTTCCTCAAGGTTGGTTGTTTCTCGGAGAATTCTTATCTTGCATTTCCCATAGGAATGCATTGAATTTTTCATCTCGAAAAAATTGTATTAAAAATTTGTATCTTGCACCTGATTTTTCTCCCCTGAGTTTTCCAGATGTATCCTTGAGTTTTTCTTAAATTGAGCAGCTCCTATCTCTAGGTTTGCCTGCATATATTGCAGGCAAATCTAGCGATATCCCTCCCACGAGCCCCAGCCATTTTTTAAAGCACGGAGACACCAAATAATGACTGCAAATATTTTAATACTATTCCAAAAGACTACAGAAAGTTAAAAACCAGACCAGGAGGCCCCAGTGACACTGTCAGGCTGTGATTCAGAAAGGTAAGATGATGATGATGATCATCTTCAACATCAACAACCACATTTGGTTCACAGTCAAAGACTGGAATAAAATTAACAGCTCAAGCCCTAAGCAAGGATTTAAAAGCTGAAGTCCAAATGTAGCATAAATTTAAAAACTGTTTTAATCCAAATGAGTGTGTTCATAGGGGTGCTTTTTGATGGTACTGTATGCACCTAAACCCATTTTACTGTACTGATCATCAACCGCAATAAAGTTTGATTGATTGACTTAAAATCTGTTAAGGTTGTTGTCGTTTCATGGTGTTGTTGTTTCGTTATTCTGGGTTGAAAGGATTTTTGCTGGAGAAACTCCACTCAGGGGACGCCCAAATGAGGTTCCTTTCATGTCCCCAAGATCTTTTTCCCCACCCAAGTGGTCCCTATTGATCTACTGCAATGTCTTGCTTTTGATCTGCTAGGTTGGCAGAAGCTAGGACAGAGACAGGCGTTCAAACTGTCCAAATCGACCTTCCTAGATTGCCTGAGAAGTTTAAAAAATAAATTTAAAAAAGACATAAGACACTAACAAGAAGCTTGCAAAAACACACACACCCAGAAAGATAACCCACAGAAACCTAGGTCTGTGATGGCAAACCTTGGCACTCCAGATGTTCTTGGGACTTCAATTCCCAGAAGCCCTTTCCTGCTGAAGTGGTTCCTATTTATATCCTTGCAATTTCTTGCTTTTGAGTGGCTAGGTTGGCAGGAGCTGGGACAGACGAGCTCGTGCAGCACTCAGGAATCGAACCGCTGACCTGCCGATCTTCCAGTCTTTAAGCTCAATGTCTTGACCACTAAGCCACCAGGGTTGACAGCCCCCACCCAGCTCCTTCCTACTGTAACCCTAATTTTGACATTAACATTTCTATTATTATATATACTTTTATGTTCAATAAAACATGCGTCTCTCATTATTTTAATTTGCCATCCACTTCAAGGTTAGTTTTACATGCTCACAAACGCCACACTATACCATGATTACTTGCAGGTAAAATAACTGTAAGGCTTGATTTTAAAGAAATTTATAAAGACCTCAAACTGCTGTCATACCTAGGATGCTTGAATGCACAGTACGGTACAGGTATTATCATTTTTTCCAGAGAATTCTGCCTTCTCCTGATGTGACCAAAGTAGAAAGAGCACAAATTTCACCATTTTTGCCTCCAGAGAGAGTTCAGGCTCGATTTGTTCAAGGATCTACCAGTTTGTCTTTTTCTGTCAAATCAAGAGTATTGTGTGTAATTGATGCACGAGCCATTTAAACATGCAACGCCATGCACTGAATACCAGTGAGTTTTCCACACAGTTCACAAAGCCAGGCTAGGACTAAAATAAAAATCCAACCAAATCCCAGTCTTAGTCTCTAATGAAACAGAAAGGGGGGAAGAACCAAGATTTGGACGCTGCACAAATGTACAGTAAAACCCCTTAGTAAAGGTTTCCCTTGCTCGAAAGCCAGTCGTATCCGACTTTAGGGGTCAGTGCTCATCTCTGTTTCAAAGCCGAAGAGCCAGCGCCGTCTGCTTCTGAAGATGTTTCCATGGTCATGTGGCAGGCATGACTAGACACCGGAGCGCACGGAATGCTGTTACCTTCCCACCAAAGTGGTCCCTATTTATCTATTTGCAATTTCTTGCTTTCAAACTGCTAGGTTGGCAGGAGCTGGACAGATGGGAGTTCATTCCGTCCTGCAGTACTCGGGAATCGAACTGCTGACCTTCCACCTCCCAGTCAGCGTCTTCTTAGCCACTGCAGTCCCTTTAATTCGTTCCGCGGGGCTAGTTGTTGTACCATTGTAAGTGACCAATTGTGACTTCTGGTGTGTGTGTGTGTAGCGAGGCGACCATTCAGAGAAAATTTTACTCTTTAAGCGAGTTAGTCTCTAAGCAAGGCACTCTTTATGCGAGGCTTTACTGTGTGCATATATATATATATAAATAATTGTCCAGTCTTAGTTTCTAATGAAACAGAAAGGGGGGGAAGAACCAAGATTTGGACACGGCACAAATGTATATGAACAGAAACCGGCAGGAATGAGTGGCAAAGCCCATCCATCCGACCCCACCCCAGCTGGTGATCCTTTTCTTCTCTTGGACATCTCTCAAGACGAATTCAGATTTTACATACAGTAAAACAAAATCCTGTATTATAAGGATCAGTCATGGTACATCTTTAGGAGGCAAGCTTTGAGGGTCCCCATATATCTCTCCCACAGAGACTGGTGTCTACATGACAAAAAGAGGAAGAAGAAGAAATTGCACATTTTAAAATCCTTTGGAACTGGAAAACTGGGACCAGAGTGTGAACTAGTTACGAACCGGACATATTTTCCAGTCCCCGACATGCGACAGCGCTGGGCAACGACGCCCATCATTCTGTGTGAGTTTGGCTAGAGAGCAAGAAGCATGGGAACTGTAGCCCCAAGTAGCAACTGAGTTTCAGAACGGTCTCCCGTGCTCGAAAGACAGTCATATCTGACTCTAGGGTTTGGTGCTCATCTCCGTTTACAGCCAAAGAGCCAGTGCTGTCTGTATCTGCAGATGTTTCCATGATCATGTGGCAGGCATGACGACTAGACACTGGCGTGCATGGAACGCTGTCACGTGGTCCAGCGGGCCGGTCACGTGGTACCTCCCGCCGGAAGTAAGACGCTCCTTGCAATCTGTTTTGCAACAGGATGAGATAGATTTTAAGCTGCCGTTGTCTTTGCTTAAACCAGGGACGCCCAAACTATGGTCCGTGGGCCGTAGTAGGGGCACTCCTGCCTTAAAGGCTCCTCTTCCAACTCAAGTTATTCTTTGATTCTATGATTTTTATTTCATGATACAGGTTTTGAAAATTTTGCTCTGGAGAGCAAGTCTACGGCTGGTTTGGTAGGACGAGTAAACCCAGGGGCCGGCAAGTCTGGAGGTGGGTGAAAGCACAGTAGGACACCAGAGATGAAAATGTACAATACACACACACCCCTGCCCCATTCCCCCACACACCTGAATGCATCCAGTGAATGAGCACAAGACGTATATTGGGTCAAAAACAGACGCACGTCATTTGCGGTCCACTTGTCTGCACGGAAGGGTTCCACAAACTGCAAGAGGAAAAGGAAAGCATTAGCGTGGAGGTGGGGAACAGAATAGCCTGCGCCATAAAAGGATGATAAACACAATCTCCGTGACCCCCTAATCCGAAAGGTATCCCCCCCCCCCAATCCCTGCCCCATTCACTGGGGAACAAAAAAAATTTTTTTTCTTGGTGTCTAAAATTTTTCAACTGATTTCGGGCATTTCGGGGTGGCTGATTCCAAAAATGCCATCCATTTTGTTCTAGCACCTCTAGTTCATGAGATATCGATGTTGTCATTATACATTGCTCTTATGAATGTCCAAGATCAATGCATCAGAGGAAATCACAGAAACGAGGATTCAGTGACCTAGTGGAAAAACTTTAATGAGCCTAATGTGACTTATGTAAAATAACTTGTGTATTTTATTGTATGTGAGTGATGTACAGTAGTTATATACAGGGGCGTAGGAAGGGGGCAGGGGGGGCAAATGCCCCGGGCGGCGTGCTCCAGGGGGGCGGCATTTTGAAGGGCCCCCCCCAAAAAAATTACCGCCAATTTTTTTTCAAACAAAAAAAAAATTTGCCTCCAGGCGCGCATTGAAGGCTCCCGGAGGCGGGAGGGGTGGTGGAAATTTTTTTGGGGGGTGGGAAAATATTTGGGTGGCCAAAAAAAAAAAAGGTTTGGGTGGGCGGAACATTTTTTGGGGCGGCGGCAAAATTTCACTCCGCCCCGGGTGGCTTACACCCTTGCTACGCCTCTGGTTATATATGCAACCAGTATGGTTAGATTGGCCTAATGTGAATAAGCCATATCTAAAAAACTAGACCTGAAGGGGCATAACTGAAAGCATTTTTGGAATCAGTGACCCAAATATAGCCAGAAATAGGTGAAAATTGTGAGGCACCAAAATCACTGTTCCCCGTTAGGTGGTCACTTCTGGCTTCTGAAAAACAGTTTTGATGGCCTGAAAGACGCCAGGGGTCTAAAGGCAAGGTCTCCCTTGCTCAAAAGCCAGCCGTATCTGAGTCTAGGGTTCGGTGCTCATCTCTGTTTACAGCCAAAGAGCCAGTGCTGTCTGCATCTGCAGACGTTTCCATGACTGGACCCCCGGAGCGCACAGAATCCAATTACCTTCCCACCGAAGTGGTCCCTGTTTATCTACTTGCAATTTCTTGCTTTTGAAGGAGCTAGGATGGAGACTCTTGTGACACAGCACTCGGGTCTCGGACTGCTGACCGGCCAATCTTACCGTTGCCAAGTTCGACATCTTAACCACTAAGCCACTGCAGCCCCCAGTGGGTTTAAAGTAGCCTTTCAAAAGGAAACTCAACAAAGGCTTTAGTGCAGGGGTTCCCAGACTACAACCTGCAGGCCAGATCTGGCCCATGCTGCCTAATAATCTGGCCCACACTTCTCATCCCACTCCCAGAAGTTAAATGTGCTCGGGAGTGGAAATTAAATGTGTCCAGATTTTATGACAGACGTGGGTGCATTTACAGCATATGCAGGTACGTTTAACTTCCACTTCCGTTCGAGACCCGGGTACTGCATGACGGTTGGAGCTCCCATCTCTGTCACAGCTCCTGCCAATTTAGCAGTTCAAAAGCAAGAAATTGCAAGTAGATAAACAGGGACCTCTTTGGTGGGAGAAAAGATCTTGGGGACACGAAAGGAGCCTCATTCGGGCGCCCCCTGAGTGGAGTTTCCCCAGCAAAAATCCTTTCAACCTAGAATAATTTCTGATACGAAATTATTATCAAGATAAATCATCATTGCCACCATTATCGTAATCTCTGCTCTACTGGAAGCCCAATCCCCATCCGTAGAGACGGCCAGGTGAGTCTCACCTTTTCCACCAGGTCAACGAAGAAGTCCCGGACGTCTTTGCTGTGCGTGAGTTTTGAGGCGATGTTGATCAAAGCCCTGGAGAGGTTCTGCAGAAAGGGAGGAAGAAGGAGGTCACTTCAAAGGGACTGGCCAGGGGTTCTACAAGAGGGTGCCAGAGATCCTCTCCTCCGTCCATCTATCTACCCGCAACAGACACCCAAGCCAAACTTGGGACCGGATGTGAAAATCAGTTCAGGGATGGCAAACTTTGACACTCTTGGTGCTCTTGGACGTCAATTCCCAGAATCCCAAGTCTGCACTCCAGCTGATCAGGGCTTCTGGGAACTGAAGTTCAAGGACAACTGGAGTGCCAAAGTTCACCATCACTGCACTAGTTTCCCAACCTTTTGGTTTTTGGACTTCAGTTCCCAGAAGCCTCAGTCAATTCCCCAAAGCACTGATCAGACCAATTGGGACTGAATGAGGCTTCTGGGAATCGAAGTCCTCCCGTCGGGCCAGGCCCCCACTTTGGGAGCTATTGTCCAACCAAGATTGTAGAAACAGGGGTTCCCAAACTTTTCACACCGTGGGCCGGTCACGCGGTCCAGCAGGCCAGTCATGTGGCTCCTCCCACTGAAAACAGAAGACATGTCCATGTAAGCGCAAAATGTTGCCATAAATGCACCCACAACTGCCAGCCAAAAGCTGCAGCAGGTGCATTTACAGCAGTGTTTTGCGCATGCACGTTTTCCGCTTTCAGGAGCGGCGGGGGCTGATTTGGTGGTGTGGGCCGGATCCGATCCACCGGGCCGTAGTTTGGCCATCCATACTGTGGAAGGATAGAGATTATCGGAAGAACAATCGCCCCCTCTGGTGGCCAGTGCAGGACTCGCATGCACAGTGGTTCAGAGATGCTTTCAGCAGGGAACAGTAAGGCCACCCGCTGCCAGCAGACGCCTGAAGTCCCAAGGGAGGCGGGGAGCTGTGAGAGAGGATGTGGGAGGGAGGCCCAGTCTTAACAGATTTAATCTTAAGAGAGCCCTTGTGGCACATTGTTTAAGTTGCAGTACTGCAGGCAAATCTGCTGACGTTAGTTCGATACTGACCGGACTCAAGGTTGACTCAGGCTTCCATCCTTTCGAGCCCAGTAAAATGAGTCCCCAGCATGATTGGGGGCAACAAAAATATGCTAATTGACTTGTGAACTGCCCCGAAGGTGCATTAAGCACTATGCGGCAGGGTATATAAGTGTAATTGCGATTACTGGACATCCTAGAAACAGTTATTAGGGATTTCCTGGTTTCCACGGCGCACCTTAAAATTGGTTTCCATCTCGTTGTACACGGAGAGCTTCCCTCGCAAGGACGTACACACCAAGCTGCAAAGGGGGGGGGGGGGGAGAGAGAGAGAGAGAATTCATTCGCCGAGTCCTGAAACCATCTCTGAGTCGCTTCGGCGAATAGAGCGGCATACAAATTTAAAATAATAATAATAATAATAATAATAATAATAATAATAATAATAATAATAATAATAATAATAATAATAATAATTTCCAACCTAGAGAAGGAGGCCAAGGGACCAGGCCCGAGAACGTAAAGCAGAATGTAAAGCAGGGATTCTCAACCTGGGGCATGTGGGCCGGATGCGGCCCATGGCACCATTTCATGTGAGACCCCACCTCTTCCACCACACAAGGATGCCCCACGTGATGATGGAAGGGCAAAATGGCCATCCTGACCCCAAAGTGTCTGAGGAAGCATGAACCAGCCCCGGACTTAAAAAGGTTGAGAAATCCGGACGTAAAGCCACCCCTCTGCTATTCTTACCACCGAACTGCTGACCTGCCGACCTTCCAGGCGTCACGTTCAGCATCTTAACCCCTAAGCCAGGGGTTCCCAACCTACGGCCTGCAGGATGGACCCAGCCTGCCGCCACCGGAAGTGGAAGCAGACACATTTACGTCATCCGTAAATGCGTCTGGTTTGGCATTCTGGGGGTGTGGTCCGGCCCGCTGAGCTGTCCGGGGGCATGGTCTGGCCATGGCTTGAAGCTTTCCAGGTGACCCGGAGCCTTTCAGAGGTACCTCTTGTGCAGGTCGAGGAGGTCTTTGTCCGTCACCAGGATTTTTAACTCTTTCAGGCCCTGCAAGAACTCTTTGTCGAGGTCGACATCCATGTCGTCAACATTGGCATCTGTCAAGGCAAGAGAGACGGGAGAGTTGAGGCAGAGGAAGACCTTCTTCTTAAAAGAGCCCTGGTGGCCCGGGCGGGTTAAACTGCTGCCCCTGCAGCCCAAAGGCTGTGAGTTTGATCCTGACCAGGACTCAAGGTTGATGACTGAGCCTTCCGCCCTTCCGAGGTTCGTAAAAGGAGTCGCCAGCATGTTGGGGGCAAAATGCTAATTAACGTGTGGAACTCTGGACCGAACTTACCCACTGCCCCCAACGTCCAGTTCTGGATCATCTGCTCAGCGCAGAAGGCGAAATCCTCAAATGTCAGGAACTGCAGCTTCTTTTTGCCCGTCTCAAAGCGGCTGTTTGCAAAAAAAACGATGGCCGCGTAGTCCCTGGAAAGAAGAGAGGAGAGACTTAATAACACGCGGCGAGATCTTTATTTGAAAAAAGGAGCGGCACTTCCAGAAAGCACAGCCTTCGGAAGTGACGCCACAGGGACGGACGACAGCCACACGAAGACACTGGCAGTCTGGACTGGCTGCTGAGTTTCCTGCTTGACTCCCAAGCCACATTAGCAACCAGCCAAACCCTTCGTTGCTGGTTTGTTTCTCTTCCTCACTTGCTGTCACCATAAATCAGAATATAAAAGGTAAAGGTTTCCCTTGCTTGAAAGCCAGTTGTATCCGACTCTAGGCGTCAGTGCTCATCTCTGTTTCTAAGCCGAAGAGCCAGCGCTGTCTGCTTCTGCAGACGTTTCCATGGTCATGTGGCAGGCATGACTAGACACCGGAGCACATGGAACGCTGTTACCTTCCCACCGAAGTGGTCCCTATTTATCTACTTGCAATTTCTTGCTTTCGAACTGCTATCATCATCATCATCATCATCATCATCATCATCATCATCATCATCATCAATAATAATCCCACCTCTCTCCTCAGTGTTTTTAACGTGAATTTTAATTTTTATGTATGTGTTTTAATTGTTTTTAGTTGTGAAGCCGCCCTGAGTCTTCGGAGGAGGGCGGGGTACAAATGAAAAAAAAAATGATAATGATAATAATGATGATAATAATTGTTTGTAAGCCACCCTCAGTCGCTACAGCGAGTGGGTGGCAATATAAATCTGAACTAATAAATAAATAAATAAATAAATGATGACAATGACGATAACGATGACGATAACGATGACGATAATAATAATAATAATAATAATAATAATAATAATAATAATAATAATAATAATAATAATAATAATAATAATAATAATAATAATAATAATAATAATAATAATAATAATAATAATAATAATAATAATACAGTGGAACCTTGCTTTCCATGGGATTGTGCATAATGCGTTCCATGGGATTGTGACTTCCGGCGGGGTGGATTGCAAACTCCGATTTAGTTGTTAAGCAAATTTTTGGTTGGTTTTAGTTGTTAAGTGAGGCGACCATTCAGAGAAAATTCTGCTCTTTAACCGAGTTACTCTCTAAGCGAGGCACTCTTTACGCGAGGTTTTACCGTAGTAACAACAACACAGAATTATTAATTGTACATGGTTATCTAAAATTGTGTGGTTATTTTTGGCAGGGGTGGGTTCTAACACAGGCCAGAACTCCGTAAAGCGGCATCTGGACCATCATGAAGTGCAAACCCAGATAGTCATGGGGCAAGGCCATGGTAGCCTCCGTTCCCACCCTCTTCCTGGGTTCATACCTGGCTAGCCGGTCCGAGAGCAGGAAGTGCTGTTGGATGTTTTCCACGAGGGACCCACGGAGCTCTTCGACGGCCTTGAAGACCCGCTTGAAATTGTCGAACTGGAATGGAACAGAAATGAGACCTGGATTGGTAAAGGTCACCCTTTCTCGAAAGCCAGTCGTATCCAACTCTAGGGTCCAGTGCTCATCTCTGCTTATATCCCAAGAGCCAGTGCTGTCTGTGTTTGCAGACCTTTCCATGGACATGTGGCAGGCATGACTAGACACTGGAATGCATGGAATGCTATTTACCTTCCCACCAAAGTGCTACCTAATTATTGACTTGCAATTTCTTGCTTTTGAACTGCTAGGTTGGCAAAGAGTTGGGGACAGCCCAGAGGCGAGTGGGAAACGGGACTGATTACCTGTCGACGGCAACTTTTGAGGGTCACCCCAGTCTTGACGCTGATGTCATCCAGATCCTTCTTGGTGCCCTTTGAGAGTTTTTTACCCAGCACCTCCCGCACAAAAGCTTCATCAAAGGCGTAATACCTGGGGAAAGCAAGAATACACAGGTTTGAGAAACAGGGTGGTGTCATGCTGCGGGTAGCGGACAGGGACTTGGGAGATCAAGGTGCTAGACCTCAGTGAGGTGTGAAATTCATGGGGGGCCTTGAGCAAATCACGTTCTCCCTTTCCAACTGAACTTCATCAAGTTGTTCTAAAGATAAAGTAAGGAGAAAAGCCACATGTGCTTCTTTCCTCAAGAGAAAGAGTTCCCGACCTTTTCAATCCGTGGGCTGGGTCACACTCTCTCAGTCAGCTTTGAGGGCTGGATGGCCATTTTGCCCTGCCTGCACGATGGGGGTGGCCATTTTGCACCAACAGCTTCAAACAGATGGCCATTTTGTTTCTCGAATGCCCTTGGAGGGGTGGGGCCCCAAATGAAGTGGTCCCACAGGCCGGATCTGGCCCACAGGGCCTTAGGTTGGGAAACCCTGCCACCTTAAAACATAACTAACAAACATATGGAATTAATAAGCAGTGCATAAGCTGGCTTGGTATTTATTTATTTACTCAGATGAGCAAAACAAGGTTTCAGGCAAGGCTTATGTTTCCCAAACTCTGGTTTTCGGACTTCAATTCCCAGAAGCTTCAGTCACTTCCCTGATCAGCCAATGTACTGGCTTAGCCTTCTGGGAATTGGGACCCCTGTGTGGGGCATGAGCCCCACGATGGGACCCACTGCTTTAGACCCAAGACATTTGAAAGACAAACACGCTTTAGGGGAAAGCAAGGCTTTTGTTTTTGTTTTTTTGCAACAGATTTATAATGACTATCTTTTTGGCCATTTTTGAAATGCAGTGATCATTTATTTGCTTGCTTGTTTATCAAAAGGTCAGAGTTTGATTCCCGAGTACTGCAGGACAGAGTGAGCTCCTGTCTCTGTCCCAGCTCCTGCCAACCTAGCAGTTCAAAAGCAAGACATTGCAAAGAGATAAATAGGGACCACATCGGTGGGAAAGGTAACACCGTTCTGTCCACTCCATGCCTGCCACATGTCCACGGAAACGTCTGCAAATGCAGACAGCGCTGGCTCTTCGGCTATGAAAGAGATGAGCACTGAACCCTACAGTCGGATACGACTGGCTTTTGAGCAAGGGCGACCTTTACCTTATTAAATAATTTGCTTTTTTGGCCAATGATACCAGAGGAGGAGAGGAAAGCCAAAGTAGAGCAACCTACCGCTCAATCAGCATGGTCTGGCGGTATGGCGGGATTTGGAAAAGCAACTGGTTGAGTAGCTTAGGAGGCGAGTGAAGGAGTCGTTCTAGCATGTAGAAGGTCCGGTAGTGGTCCATGGTGTCGCTCTGGAGGACATCCACCGTGGCCCCCGTCTGCTCCAAGATCCCACTGCGCAGGCGAAGGGACACTGCGTCGTTCACTAGAAGACAGAAAACAGCAGAAGAGGTCAGCCTCTCTCACTGTCCCAAAGGGCTTGTCCCAAGAGATGGAATCCATTCTTACCCGAGTACCCATCTAGCCAGAGCTGATAGACTTCTTCATCAATCAGGGTTGTGTTCCCCACAAAGATATCCAAGTTGGTG
Organism: Furcifer pardalis; assembly: GCA_030440675.1. Classification (NCBI taxonomy): domain Eukaryota; kingdom Metazoa; phylum Chordata; class Lepidosauria; order Squamata; family Chamaeleonidae; genus Furcifer; species Furcifer pardalis. Next base: position 2,899,880 of record CP126899.1, on the reverse strand, counting down.
GTCATGGCTCCTCCGAGCCAGATTCTTCCTGCTCAGAATCTGTCACCCGGTTCGAGCTTCACGGAAAAACTCCAGGGGGCTTCAAAGGCAAGAAACAGAGGCTGTTTCCCCAAAGTCTCATTTTAAACCAATCCCTCCAACAGCTTTCCGGAGGCTGCCGGACTTCATCTTCCATCAGTTACACCAAAAAGGAAGCGTGATGGGAGCTGAAGTCCAAGAACAACTGGAAGGCTGCTGTTCCATACACTCTTATTTCAAACAGAGGCAGTGTAATAATTAAACATTTAGGAGAGAGACAATACCATTTTTAGGTCACTTTAAAAATTCCAAACTTTGCAAGCTTTCGTAACTCATGGTTACTTCTTCAGGCTTCATCACGGCATGGAGTCCCAGCAAGGTTTATTCTTAGATGTTATATGGGAAATTCTGTCTGGCTGGATGTCCCACTACAGTAATGGAGTAGACCATACAGCCAGCAACTCAATGTGGAGTGAACAGAATGCTGTTACCATCCCAACAAAGCAGTACCTATTTATCTACTTGCAATTTCTTGCTTTCGAGCTGCTAGGTAGGCAGGACAAAGACGGGAGCTCATTCCGTCCTGCAGTTTTCGGGTGTCAAACTGCTGACCTGCCGCCTTCCAGTCAGCGCCTTAACCACTCGAGCCGCTGCAGTCCCTTAAATGGGAGGTATAGAAATGTAATAAATAAAATAAATATATTCCCACAACTCTGAACCAGGAAAGCCTGTAGATGATCTTCCCCTCACCACCAAGGAGGGTGCTCGAAGCAACTGGCACTCTGTACATGCTCAGAGGCCCACGAACCAAGATCATCTAGGAAAGGACAAATAGCAGAGCCCTAACCAAAGGAGTCTTGGTTTTCCTGTATCCCCAACCTTTCGCACACGGGAACCACTAGTCCGGCCATAACGCCCTTACCTGACCCGCATCCCCTCGTCTCGTCTGTCGGCAAAGACCCGCCTCTTGCCAATAGCTTGTCAAGGCTTTCAATACAGCCTTTTCACATGGGGAGGGCCACTTCCGGGTTACACCTGAGCTAGGCCGGAAGTCCTTGTGTCTAGTTCGCTCCTGTGAACGTAAGGGCTGACGCTTTGGGCGCCATCTTTAGGACGGGCACAGAAGCCGCTGGGGCTGTTCATTTGCCGGTTGCTAGAACGTGGTCACCATGGAAACGGAGGGGGATCTCTGCTATTGCTGATCTCACACAGCAGATCTTCTTGTTCATTTTTATTTATTTATTTTCTGTTATTGGTTTCTTTAATTTCCTTTCTCCCAATCTCTGGCTCCGCAGGCACACAGAATTATAACTTGAAAGAGGAATAAAAACAGAAAATGGGACTAAAAAGTGCAGTTTTGGCTGAAACAAAAAAAGTTGGGATCAAAATTGCTGGGAGAAACGTCAACAACTTGAGATACGCAGATGATACAACCCTAAAGAAAGTGAGGAAGACCTAAAGAAGCTTCTGCTTAGGTCAGGGGTGCCCAAACTACGGCCCGGGGGCTGGATCCGGCCCCTGATGCCAATTCATCTGGTCCATGAAGCTCTCGTCGCTCCTAGAAGCGGAAGTAAAACATGCCTGTACAGGAGCGACGAGGGCTCTGTGGGCCAGATGAATTGGCATTGGGGACTGGATCTGGTCCCGGGGCCATAGTGACTGGCTCCCTAAACCATGTGACCGGCCCGCAGCCCGAAAAGTTTGGGCACTCCTGGACTAGATGACCTTTGACAGTCCATGTAAGGGACAAACACACACACACACACCATTATCCCACTATCATAGGACTCATCCCACCATCCAGAGTCCTGTACCCATTCAGGAAGCCACACAAACCTTTGTGCTGCTTCAGAATATCTGTGGTCCTGCTCCACACTAGAGAAATCTGTGATAGGTTTCAAGTCTCTGGAGGGGGAAAAATTAGTGAAGCTTCTTCCTCTTTCATGTCCAGATCAAAGTTTGGACTTAGGCTTCTTGGAATTGAAGTCCAAAAACCAAAGGTTGGGAAACACTGGGCTACAGGAACGGTGGAATGAAGGTGGCTTCATTTCGGTTTCATGTCTGGCCTAGACATGGAAGAAGAAAAAGAAGTTCTCTGCCATAGGTTCGCCACCACTGTTTTAGAGACTAGGTGCCCAAACTGCAACCCAAAAACACTTACAGTCAAACCTCGCCTAAAGAGTGTTTTGCTTAAAGAATAACTTGCTTAAAGAGCAGAATTTTCTCCGAATGTTCGCTTCGCTTATCAAATAAAACCAACCAAAAACTAGCTTAACAGATAAATCAGGGTTTGCAGTACCCCCCACAATGGGTCACTTGCAATGGTGTTTCGCTTAAAGAGCAAACTTGCTTAAAGAGCAATCCTGTGGAACGCATTATGCTCTTTAAGCGAGGTGCCACTGTATTTATTGGAAACGCTCCCATTGGGCTGCTAGGGCAGAGGGGCGGTGAAAACTCTGTGCTGGGGGGAGGGAGGAATCACTCCCATTGGGCTGCTGGGCAGAGGAGTGGAGTGAACTCTGTGCTGGGGTGACTGGATGGGTGCCCACAGAGAGAAGGCTCCCTCTGGCACGCGTGCCATAGGTTCGCCACCACTGTTCTACTCCATTACCGTAGTGGGATGTCCGGCCGGAGTAAAAGCACTCGTTGTTGCTGTTGGCCCCCCAGGGCCCTTCAGACGGGGCGCAGCGCGCGCAAACTCTGGAGGGAGGTTGGCGCGGGTGCGAGTCGAACTCGCGGCTCGGAGGGGGGGTGAGTGGGAGGCGGGGGAGGGTTAGACCCCTCCCCATCTCTCTCTCTCCCCCCCCCCCCCGTCCCCGCTTCTTCAGCGCAGGCGCGCCGGGCGCTCGCCAAGCACCTGCCGGAGCGCACTTGGCGAGGGGGCGCATTTGGCGAGGGCGCGCGGCGCGCTCCGGAGGCTGCGCTCCCGCTCCGTTCCGCCGGGGCAGGGGGGGGAAAGCAAGGCCAGGCCGGGCGCCTGGGCCGGCCCGGCATGTCCGGCGGGGGCAGGGGCGGCCTCCATTGAGGGCGGGCGGGCGCAGGAGGGCTTGCTTGCTTGGAGAGCCCCGTTGGCGGGTGGCGCGCGCGGCGCTCGGCCATGTTCCCTGCTGCCCGTGAGGCGCCCCCCTTGGAGAGGCCGGCGGCGGGGGCGGCGGCGGGGGACCCCCCTGCGCCCCCGTCCCCGCCGGGGCCCGAGCTGAGCGAGTCGGAGGTGTCGGGCTGGAGCAAGGAGGAGCTGGTGCGGCGCCTGCGGCGGGAGGAGGCCGAGAAGCTGGCGGCGCTGGTGCAGCGCGGGCGGCTGATGCAGGGCGTGAACCGGCAGCTGCAGGAGCACCTGCGCGAGGTGCGCGAGCTCAAGGCGGCCAACGGGCGGCTGCAGGCCGAGAACCGGGAGCTGCGCGACCTCTGCTGCTTCCTGGACGAGGACCGGCTGAAGGCCAAGCGCCTGGGCCGCCACTGGCAGCTCTTCGGGCAGCACGCGGCGCAGGTGCTCCGCGACCAGGTGGCCGCCTGCCTCCGCAAGCTGGCCGGCCTGGAGGACCTGCAGGAGCGCCTGGCCCTCGACAACCTGGCCCTCAAGGAGCTCTGCCTGGCCCTCGAGGAGGAGGCGGCGGCGGCGGCGGCGGCCGGGATCGGGAGCCCCGGGCCCGCCAGCAACAACAACAACAGCAGCAGCAGCAGCAGCAGCAGCATCCCCGGCGGCCCTCCCGTGGGCGGTGGCATCGTCGTGGCGGCCCCCGGCTCGGAGCTCAGCCTGCCCTGCGGGCCCCGCGACCTGGGCGACGGCAGCTCCAGCACCGGGAGCCTCGGGAGCCCCGACCAGATCCACCCGGCCTGCTCGCCCGACGACGACGACTAACACGGCCAAAGGGCATTGGATGGCACCGAGCACCAGGCTTCTTCCTTCCCCGCTCCTACGGCCCAGGGGCCGGATCCGGCGCCTTTTACTTCTGCTTCCGAGGGCTATTTGGGCTGGATGAATTGGCATCAGATCTGGCCCTCGGGCCACAGCGACCGCCCCCCTGAACTTCGTGACTGGCCCATGGCTTGAAAAGTTTGGGCACCCCGGTGGTACAGGATGGATCTCTCCCCGACACCCTGTAGGGTCTCCACCCCCTGGAAAAGGCTTCTCCCCTAAAAGATGCCAGGAATGGGGCATATGCAGAAGTACAAGGTGATACCTTTTCTGGATACTTCTGCATATGTTTTATACATGGATCAGAGGGCTCACTTTGTGTAAAGAATGGGGCAGGATCCTTCTGCACCATCCCCACTAGGCTAGGAAACATCCATCATGGTTTTAAAATGTTGTTAAATTCTTCTGCCATTTCCGATCCCCAATATTGGCTATCGTTAGCCATGAAGATTGTCCTGAGAATATAATGCAGTGGTCTTCCATTTGCCTTTGCGAGACACTTTCTGGTCCTGAGCCCCAGGCCAGGATGGATGAAGCTGTTGCCCTCCATCAAGTGGGATTTAAACCCCTTGGGGACCATCATCCTTCCCTGTGGACTTTGCCACCCAAGGCTGTTAGTCCTTAGGGTGGTCAGGTTAGATAACCGCTGCCTGACACTTAGCTTTGAGTCGTCAGCAGTAGGGTCTACTCTGTGACCATAGCAGGATAACCTGGCCCAGACTGGTTTTGTTAAATTAAAACAAGCAAATCAGTCTTACTAATTACAGAATACAGTACAAGTAATACCTCATATAACATTAGTATCGAATAACACTAAAATCGCATAACATTAAGGAATCTGGGGGGAAGAATTGCATCAGATAACATTAAGATCCTATGGGATGCTTCAGATAACAACCGCTAAAGCCTGTGTGGTTACAATGTATCTCTATGGATCCCATAGGATTTTAACATGCATCAGATAACACTAAAAATCATATAACACCAAGACTTGTGGAACCAGGTTTTAGTGTTATATGAGGTTTTACCTGTATAATAATAATTTTGTGTCAGAAATTACAGAAGATACACCTAAACCGTCCTTAAACGGGGCCTTTGAAGTTAGAATTTTCCTCCCTACATTTCCATCCTGGTGGTAATCTAGAGTAATCTGAGCAAGGCATCTGTATGCTACACATCTTTCCTCCTCTTCAAATCCTTGTTTCCTTACGAAGGTAGCAAGGTTTTGGGTGGTACAGCATTCTTCCACAGTACTTGTAGTGCTTTTGAGACTGTAATATTGAGAGACAAAGGGAATGGCAGACCTGTGAGGAAGGTCCTTCCAGAATTGGAGGAACTGCTCGGAAGAGACAAAAATCCAAACCTGTACTTTTTGAGTTTCGGGAGTTTGGCAGGTTTTGTACCAAAAAAGTACAGAGTTCCGGGAATTGTGTTACAGAAATGGCTCTCCACGCCCGTATCCTGTGCTGTCTAAACGGTTTGCAAGTCATATATTGGACCCAGATGTCTTGGAAGAAGCAACCTCTTATGTGGAGACACGGATTCTAGAAAGGATGTTTGCCTGCTCCCTTTTCTTTCCTAGCGAATAAGCAGAATGGGGGAGTTAATGTCCCTATTTGTTCGTTCTTCTGATTAGCAATAGTTCTGGGGATTTGGTTTGAACCAGGAACCTAGATTGTTACAAGACCAGCAGTCCGTGGGACTCCCTGTCACTTGAACAAAGAGGCAACTACCTGCATATATGCTGGAACTGCCTTTTGCCTCTCTAGTGAACCCACCGTAACGTCCTTGAGGAAGGCGACTTGGTTCATTCAGGGGGGGAGTTGCTATCGTGCCTTTTGACGCAGAGAGTACTGTCAGCAAAAGTAGCAAGCTTCTGGCATCCACAAGACGTTTCGTTTGCCGTAGGAGAGACACATAGTGAGCATAGTCCATCTGCCGCTCTGCTTTTGCGGTTTTAAGCATACTGTCCTTGAACGGCAGGACGTTGCGGTCTGGGAAACATTCCGACCCTCACCGAAAGAACCCGAGTCAAGGCTGTTCGGCTTCGTGTCCTTTGCTGGATGGATATAAATTGTGCGACGGAAAGGGCATCGTTTGCCAGGAAAGCAATATGGGGTGGGCTGTGCGGGTATAGCCAGTAAAAGACAAAAATTGGGAAGCAGATGTTTCCCCAAAGCTGTGAAACTGTGAGCAGTATTCCCCCTCCCCCCATCTCCACGTTTTCCTTTCTGTTCCTCTTCCTTCTCAGGATGTTAATAAATGTTTTAAAAGGGTTGCATTTAGAATGGGCTTCCCTTCTTGGTTGTCTGAATACACCGAATATTCTGGGCCAACGGGGATTGGAGAGGGGCTGCTTTGGTCAGACTATGGTAAAAAAAAATTCAAAATGCATGTGTCTCGTCATATGTGGTAGAGAGAAATGTAAGATTATAAAACTGGAATTCAAGAGAAAAGCAAACCCTCTCTTGAAGCAGAAGGTTCGGTGTGTGTGATTGTTCAGATGTCTTGTTTGGATGCCTGGATGCCTCATATCAGGGCTGTGTTAGAGTTGCCAACTCTTTTGCCCCCCCCCCCCCAAGGCTTCTCATCTTTAATGTTAGCCCTTTGAGACCCGAGTGCGGCGTGACAGAATGAGCTCCTGTCTCTGTCCCAGCTCCTGCAAACCTAGCAGCTCGAAGGCAAGGAATAATAATAATTTCAGGTCAGAAATTATTCCGGGTTGAAAGGATTTCTGCTGGAGAAACTCCGCTCAAGGGGTGCCCAAATGAGGCTCCTTTCAGGTCCCCAAGATCTTTTCCCACCGAAGGGGTTCCTGTTTATCTACTTGCAATTTCTTGCTTTCAAACTGCTAGGTTGGCAGGAGCTGGGACAGAGACGGGAGCTCAAACTGTCCTGCAGTACTTCTAAGAAATTGTAAGTAGATAAATAGGTACCACTTTGGTGGGAAAGGTAACAGCATTCCATTCACTCTGGTGTCTAGTCATGCTTGGCACAGGACCACGGAAATGTCCGCAGGGACAGACGATGCTGGCTCTTTGTATGAAAACAGAGATGAGCACCGAACCCTAGAGTTGAATATGACTGGCTTTCAAGCAAGGGAGACCTTGACCTTTATAAGAGGCAAGTATTGTCTGTACGGGGGAACAGCTGTACAGGTGGGATTCTCTCCCTGTGGATGGTTATAAATACTGTATATACTCGAGTATAAGGCGAGGCCAGGCTGACATCTCAGGTTGAAATTGCCAGTGCTTTTAGCTGCTGTGGAAAACATTGCCTTTGGAGAGCTGTGCGGTATGGCTCAGAAAATACTCTGTGCATGCTCAGGGGCAGCGCATGATTCATTCTGAAGCTTTTACCGAGGACTGGGCCGTGCTTCCTGTTGATCCAGGCTTCCAGATGTTGTGTGATAGAAGTTTAGCAACGTCTGGATGGCCAAATCCAACACACACACCAGGGAGTTTGTGGGGAAAACAGTTGTGTAGTTGAAAGAAGGGGGAAACGAACACTTGCTGTGCGTTAGAAGCAGGGAATCCTTACGAAGAGGGACTGTGGCGGCTTTGGTACAGGAGTTCTCAACCTTTTTATGCCAGGGGCCGGATCATGCTCCCTCGGATAGCTTCGGGGGCCGGACGGCCATTTTGCCCTTCCTCCACCACATGGCACTTCCTGGTGCAGTGGAGGTGGTGGTGGGCCACATAAAACGGTGCTGTGGGCCACATCTGTCCCACAGGCCTCAAGTTGAGAATCCCCAGCTTAATGGTGAAGATGCTGAACTGAGTACTGCATGACGGAGAGAGCTCCTGTCTCTGTCCCAGCTCCTGCCAAGCTAACAGTTCAAAAGCAAGAAATTGCAAGTTGATAGAGACCACTTCGGCAGGGAAGGTAAGCAGCATTCCATGCACTCCGGTGTCTAGTCGCCCTGGGTCACCTCGGTGAGGAGAGCGGTGGATAAATACGAATTATAAATAAATAGTCATGCCTGCCACATGTCCATGGAAATGTCTGCAAATGCAGACAGCACTGACTTTGGCTGTAAACAGTGACGAGCACTGAACCCTAGCGTTGGATACGACTGGCTTTCCAACCAACGCTGACCTTCACCTTTACAATATCCTTATGAATATGTGTGAAACTTGTCTTGCTGGGTGATGTTTCTAGCCGTGCTCTCTACCTAGAGACCACCGGGGAGAGGGTCACCATAAGTCAGAATTAACTTGACAACTCAAGAAAAAGAACTGTAGAAACTCACATTCGGGAATTTAGGCAGCAAAGATTTGATGAGGCAGCAGAAGGAGATCACTTTGTTTCTTAACTCAAGGCAGATGCACAAAGGAATCGCCTCTCTGGGGTAGATAAGAAAAATCTGGGAGGGGAAGCAAAAATTCCCTTTTTTGCCCAAGATAACAAAGAGCTTCCTGTTATCTTTTAAACAAGCATTTCTTTGAGCACCAACTTTTGCTGATTCTGGTCTGCTTGCAAAAACTGGTGGCAAGATAAATTTGACGGCCTAAAAGATGGCAGTGGCTAAGAGGCTGACTGGAAGCCGGGCAGGTCAGCAGTTTGATTCCCGAGTACTGCAGGATGGAATGAGCTCCCGTCTCTGCCCCAGCTCCTGCCAACCTAGCAGTTCGAAAGCAAGAAATTGCAAGTAGATAAATAGGGACCACTTCGGTAGGAAGGTAAAACAGCGCTCCGGTGTCAGTTCACGCCTGCCACACGACCACGGAAACGCCTGCAAATGCAGACATGACTAGAATAGGAAAAGGCGTACAACAAGGCTGTATATTGTCACCCTGCTTATTTAACTTATATGCAGAGGACATCATGCGTAATGCAGGGTCTTCCCAGTAGTCATGTATGGCTGTGAGAGCTGGACCCTATGGAAGGATGAGCGCAGAAGAATAGACGCCTTTAAACTGTGGTGCTGGAGGAGACTCTTGAGAGTCCCCTGGACTGGAAGATCAAATCAGTCCATCCTGAACGAAATCAACCCTGACTGCTTCTTGGAAGGAGAAATACTGAAGCTGAAGCTTAAGTCCTTTGGCCACCAAATGAGAAGAGAGGACTTGCTGGAGAAGGCCTTGATGCTGGGAATGATGGAAGGCAAAAGGAGAAGGGGGTGCCAGAAGATGAGATGGCATCCTTGATGCGGTGGGCATAGATCTGGGCAGACGACGGAGAATAGCAGACAGCCAAGGAGCCTGGCATGTGGTGGTCTGTTGGGTCGCAAAGGGTCGGACTCGGTTGTGCGACTGAACAACAAAAAGATTAACACAACTGGCTTTTTAGCATTGCAGTCCAGGGTGTCCGATGGGGTATTTGCAGCTGGGGAATTTTTTTTTTTAAGGCAGGTGGTTTTTTTAAAAATCAGCTACTTTCACAGACTTCAATCTAGAGGAGAAAATACCGTATATACTGTACTTGAGTATAAGCCGACCTTGAATATAAGCCGATGTGCCTAATTTTGACGTGAAAACCCAGGAAAATAGATTGACCAGAGTATAAGCCGAGGGTGGGAAATGCTGCCGCTGCTAGTGAGTTTCTATAATCAAAATACAGGAAAATATGGCAAAATTAATTACATTGCTGGTGGATCTCAGTCCAGTGCAGTCTTGGGACCCTCGTTGACCAGAGTATAAGCCGAGTCCCCTTTTGGGGGCTTAAAAACCCGGCTTATACTCAAGTATATACGGTATGTTTTTTTTAAGTGTGGAGAGGTCGGGGAGAGAAGTCGAAATGCAAAACCGGTCTCCACTGACTGAGGTCAAAAGGCGGCCAGCCAGAGGGAGGGAAGGTCTAGGGAGATCTTCTCCTGAACATGGGGTTCCCGTGGGATGCATTCCTGGCGGGTACCTGGCCGCAAAACCCTTTGAGCGGATCAGCCTCGTAAAGCCGCTTACAAAGGCAAAGCCTGACACTGAATCTGCTTCCAGCAACATCCAGCGAAGCCTGGGTAGGGCTTAGGACACTGGCCAGGGGCGTTGAAATCCCCACTGACCCCACAAAGTATTTAAGGAATGGACTCCTGTCTTATGCTTTGAGCATAAAATGGTGTAGTCAACCTTGTTTACCAGCTTATCGCTAACTTCAGTGTCTTAACCACTAAGTCACTGCAGCCCTTCTCTATATAAAACCCACCCCTAAACCTTCTTAGAAGGGAGTCTGTCTGTCCCAGGTCCGGTTGGGTTTTCTGTCTCATGAATCAAGTACACCTTGACCGAGGGCAGGGATGGCGGAGCTTCGCAGTTCAGCTGTTCTTGGACTTCAGTTCCCAGAAGCCCAAGTCCCTGTGAATCCACCTGAATGGGTTTACTAGCACGCAAGCTGTTCTTGGACTTCCAAAGCCCAAGTCCTTGTGAATCCACACAAATGGGTTTACTGGCACACCAGCTGTTTTTGGACTTCAATTCCCAGAATTCCAGGTCCCTGTAAATCCACTGTGCGTACATGCAGTAAACCTATTCGTGTGGATTCACAGGGACTTGGGTTTCTGGGAATTGAAGACCAAGAACAGCTGGAGTGCCAAGGTCCACCATCACTGACCTAGGGGCCCTGGTGGTTAAACTGCTGTACTGCAACCCAAAGGCTGTGAGTTCTATCCTTGCCTGGGATCGAGGTTGACTCAGCCTCTTCCATCTTTCCAAGGTTGGTCAAATAAGTACCATATTGGGGGCAAAATGCTAATTAACTTGTGGACTACCTAAAGCAGTGGCGGCGAACCTATGGCACATGTGCCAGATGGGGCACTCCCAGCTCTCTCTGTCGGCACACGTGCTGTCACCCCAGCACACAGTTCACTGCCCAGCAGCCCAATGGGAATGCTTCCTCCTTCCCCCCAGCACAGAGTTTGCCCTGCCCCTCTGTTTGGGCACTCGGTCTCTAAATGCTCCACCAGTACTGACCTAGAGAGTGCACTAAGCTCTATGGGTGGTATATAAGTGTGATTGCCTTGTGATTGCTTTGCTTTATGTGGGGGAGAGGGCCTCTATGGCTGCTTAGCCTCAGGCAGTGAAATACCTGGGGCTGCCCTCTCCTAGTGCCCTGTTTCTCCATTCTGGAGCTGCTTAATACAGAATGGGGTGTGCCCCATAGACCTGGCATGTGCCTGGGTTCCCATGCCTGCTCCTTCCCTGTCTGCTCCCAGGGTAAAGTGGGAACACAACTTCGGGGAGCCAGGAGGCCTCCGGGGCTCTTCCTGCCGGGCCTATTTGGAGACAAAAGGTCTGCAGGGCAGGAAGCAGGTGTCCCCGATCCCAGATCTGTGATAACGGCCCGCCAACATCAACAATCACCGGATGAGCTCCAAGCCTAGTCTTGCTGGAAAGTCCTCTCTCTCCCGGGGCTCAGGGGGAAGGGACCAACAGTCGGCCTTTGGAGTGGCTGGCTTGGATGGGGGGGCGAGAGATGGAGGAGGGGAAACTAGGATGGAGAACATAATGGGCTTGCGTGTTAGTTTGGGGGCTCTTCAACCATCACTGGGAAGGGTAACCGTGTTCTTGGGGGACTTGGAACAAGGGAAGGCTCCAGTGCGGTGAACCAGGAGCCACAGTAGATTGAAGCGTTGTTGTTGAGTCGCACAGTTGTTTCTGACCCCCTGCAGCCCCATGGACCACTGTCCTACAGGCACCCCTGTCTTCCACCATCCTCCTCAACCCACCCAGCTCTGTGCCCATTGTCTCTACAATGCCATCTAGCCATCTCATTTTTGGCCACCCCCTTTTTCTTTTGCTCTCCACCTTTCCCAGCATCAAGGCTTTCTCAAGTGAATCCTCTCTTCTCATTTGGTGTCCAAAGTACTTTAGCTTCATCTTGACTATTTGACCTTCTAAGGAGCAGCCAGGGTTGATTTCTTCTACAATCAACCTGTTTATTCTCCTTGCCGTCCAGGGTACCCTCAAAACTCTCCTCCAACACCACATCTCAAAGGCATCTATTCTTCTGCGCTCAGCTTTCCTCATGGTCCAGCTCTCACAACCCTACATTACCACCAGGAATACCATTGCTTTGACTATACAAATTTTTGTTTGCAATGTGATGTCTCTACTTTTCACTATGTTCCCCAGGTTTCTCATCGCTTGCCTCCCAAGAATCAGTCGCCTTTTTGTTTCTTGGCTGCAATCTCCATCTGCAGTGAGCTTAGATCCTAAGAAAGTAAAATCTGTCACTGCTTCTACTTCTTCCCCATCTATTTTCCAGGTGCTGATAGGGCCTGTGGCCATTATCTTGGTTTTCTTGATGCTGAGTCTCAAGCCAACGTTTACACTTTCTTCTTTCAATCTGATCAGGAGCTTCTGTAGGTCTTCCTCACTTTCTGCCATTAGGATGGCATCATCTGCGCATCTCAAATTGTTGATGTTTCTCCCAGCAATCTTAATTCCAACTGGTGATTCATCCAGCCCTGCATTGCGCATGATACTCTGTATACTGTATAAGTTACTTATCATACCAAAAGGAAACCATAGAATAACTGAGTTGGAAGTGACCTTTAAGGGCATCCAGTCCAACCCCTTTCTCAATGCAGGGATCCAAATCAAAGCAGACCTGACGGATGGTTGCTTTCCCATTCATGGACTTGCCCTTGTTTAGTTCAATGTTTTGGGACATCTTAAATTTCTAGAGGAAAAGCCAACCTCGCCGCGAGACCTCCCTTCCTGTCTCTTTGTGTCGACAATCCTGAGCTGAATCACTATACAGAAACATAAAATTGAGCACGTGGCGTTCCTTAGTCACAGGTACAAATGTTATAAAAGATGTTGTCAGAGTCTGGAGTTGTAAATTATTTCTTTCTGGCAAGCAGACTGCCAGCATTGGGGAGGGAGTAATCAATTCTTTATAATCCCATTTATTTCCAAAGGCAATTAAACGAGTGGTTTTAAAAAATTATTTGGAGAGTTTGTCTTCTGTTGGAGCCAGATTGGTGGCAAGGAAGGAAAGAGAGAGCTGAAGGAAGGAGGAGAGATGGAGAAGGAAGGAAGGAGAGATGAAGAAAGAAAGAAAAACGGAAGAAGGAAGGAAGGAGAGATAAAGGAAGGGAGGGAACCTTCATCACATACTTCTTTCAAGGCCTAAATATTATAAACAGGATTCAAAGCAGTAGATCACCACTACAGTACTGTACTAGGAAAATGATTCATTTTTTTATTATATATATATATATAATATATATTATCCCATGTTCAAATACTGTTTCCCAAATAGCACAGATCATTAAAAAAATAACAATAAGAGGGATGAAAAGACATTGGGGAACTGGGGCTAAAGGAGAAGAAGGAAGGAAAGAGAAATATCAGGACAGACTATGACCAGGGACGTGGAGGGAGGAAGCGCTCCCATTGGGCTGCTGGGCAGAGGGGCAGTGCAGACTCTGTGCTGGGAGAGGAAGCGCTCCCATTGGGCTACTGGGCAGAAGGGCGGTGCAGACTCTGTACTGGGGGGAGAGAGGAAGCGCTCCCATTGGGCTGCTGGGCAGAGGGGCAGTGCAGACTCTGTGCTGGGAGAGGAAGCGCTCCCATTGGGCTACTGGGCAGAAGGGCGGTGCAGACTCTGTACTGGGGGGAGAGAGGAAGCGCTCCCATTGGGCTGCTGGGCAGAGGGGCAGTGCAGACTCTGTGTTGAGGTGACAGCACAGGTGTCCATAGAGAGAGCTCTGAGTGCCCCCTCTGGCACGCGTGCCATAGGTTCGCCACCACTGCCTGATGGTCTGTACACCTTCCTCTGCATTTCTGGGACACACAAAAAGAGCTTCCTTGAAGATTGTGGTATTTTTGAACCACAATCCAGGTGCATCCTGGTAATGGGCAACCTTGTGTTGCCAGCTAATCTTTCTCACACTAGGTCAAAGCAGAAGGAACTGCAGAATAAACTCATCTGAAGGTGGCTTCGTTTGACACGTTCACATCTGGCCTAGACACGGAGGAAGAAGACTCTGCCTTTCTTGAGGACTAGAAGCTTTGTTTCTTGGGAACAAACTAGGAAAAAAAAACATATATGTAGAAACAGATTTGGCTTTTCATAATTTGGACAGACCAGTTGAGCCTTATAGTTTTCCATCAGGAAGATTTATCCTACAGGATAAAGTCACATAGTTTGCGTTTAATAACTTAAGACAGGTGCCCTTCAACCAAATTCAACCCAGCCTAGTTCAGACATGATCTGTTCCTTGGCATGCAAACCTCTGTCCAGCTGTTTCATGTCTGGTTCCATTACTGCCTATAGGTAAAGGTGGCCCTTCCTCAAAAGCCAGACGAATCCGACTCTAGAGTTCAGTGCTCATCTCTGTTTACAGCCAAAGAACCAGCGCTGTCTTCATCTGCAGACATTTCCGTGGTCATGCGGCAGGCATGATGACTAGACACTAGAGTGCATGGAACGCTGTTACCTTCCCGACGCAGTACCTATTTATCTCCTTGCAACTTCTTGCTTTCGAACTGCTAGGTTGGCAGGAGCCGGGACAGATGACGGGAGCTCACTCTGTCGTGAAGCACTCAGGTCTCGAACTGCTGACCTGCCGACTTTCCAGTCGTCATGCTCAGCGTCTTAACCACCAAGCCACCGCAGTCTCGTTGTATAGTGATCTACTCAAAAATAAGCTCCATTGAATTCAATGGGACCTAACAGGTGCCGGCATAAATGTCTAACAGCATCAAACGTTCTCCTTCCGGGATGAGTTTAATTACATATCTGTTTTTGCAGGGGAGAAAAAGACCAGCTTTTTAAAAAGGCATATGATTTCTAGTCAATTTAGACGTGGAAGGAAGGGGGGAGGGGGTTAAATACATTCAGAATAAATCTTTCTCTACATTCAACCAGCTTCTCTTCCAGGAGAAATAAAATAAAATAAAAGATAGTTCCCTCTTCCAAGAAGCTTTGGGTCATTCTAAATGTAGTTACTAGTCCCAGAATATGTTATTGGTGGTTTGCAGTAGTATAGCAGCAAATTATGAATTTTAGGCAGTGATCCTGGTGGTTCCTCTATTCTCCAAGGAGAGTACCCAAAAAAATGCAGTTTCTCCCTACAAACAAGCGGCTTTGGCAGTTTTCTTCTCCATCAAGGGCAGGTGTTTTGTAAAGCTAACGGGTTTTAGTTGCCCGTTGCATCCCAAGCAGCTGCAAAATACTTGGCACTTTACAACAGAAGTAATTCACAACTAAGTTTTGTTAGCGGGGGGGGGGGGATCTATCTAGTCCTCGGCGATGCAGAAGATAGACTGCATCTGCTAATTGAAAAGTCCTGGGGCTTTGGTAGATTTTCGGTGGGGGAAGAATATGAAATGAAGAACTGCATTAAAACAATGAAAAAGATGTGGTAAAGGTCACCCTTGCTTGAAAGCCAGTCATATCCGACTCTAGGGTTCAGTGCTCATCTCTGTTTCATTGCCGAAAAGCCAGTGCCGTCTGAGTCTACAGACATTTCCGTGGACATGTGGCAGACATGAATAGACACTGGAGTGCATGGAATGCTGTTACCTTCCCCACCAAAGCGGTCCCTAAATATCGACTTGCAATTTCTTGCTTTCAAACTGCTAGGTTGGCAGGAGCTGGGACAGAGGCGGGAGCTCATTCCGTCGTGCAGTACCCAGCTCTCGAACTGCTGACCTGCCACCTTCCACTCAGCATCTTAACCGCTTGAGCCACTGGATTCCCGAAAAAGATGAGGCACAACTTATGGGAAAAAAAGACATGCCAAGGAACGAATGGTCAGGATTTCGCTGCTCTTTGTCAAAACACGAGGGGAAAACATTGGCTGGTCGCTCTTAAGGACTAGCAACTTGACTCGAGGGAGAGAGGCCAGCCCATTCTACAACCACCAAACAGATCCACCACGGATGGGAAGGACTCCCTGCTCCAAAGCAAAGAGCAATGCGGCCCAACGGAGCAGCAAAAGCAATCCAGGGATGGAGGGGAAGGAGGCTGCCGACCAGAGCCTGGCGTCCCCAAGAAGACCATTTGCAGGCCAGGGACCCACCAGTCTTGCTCTTGGGGCTCAGAGCGCCAGCAAGGTAGGCGAGTTGAGCGAATCGGAGGAGTGGTCACCACTGCTGCTGCGTCGGTGGGCAGAGGCGCAGGGCTCAGGGAGGAAGCCCGAGGGCCCGTCGGGGTCTCCGGGGGCCGGGTAAGTGAAGACCAGGCTGGGAGTAAAGGGGGTGAGAGAAGGGGTTGCCATCAAGGTGGGCGTGTGCAAAGCCTCTGGCTCTAGGATGCTGTTGGGGGTCAAAGTGATATTGGCAGGCACCGGTACGGCACGGCGAGAGGCCCTGGGTCTTGGAGGGGATTGCTCTGTGCCCGGAGGCTTGGTGGGGGCGGCCTGCTTGTCGTGGCCTTCCTCTTTCGCCCCCGAAGCCAGCGCCTCCTCCGGGATCTTGCAGGCCAAGCGATGGGTTTCCAGGACAAGCTCCAGGCGGTCTTTCTGCTTCTGCAACTCGGCAATTTCTTTCCGAAGCCCGGACTGCTCGGCTTCCAGCTGGTCTGTTTCCTGGCAGAGAGATGGGTGAGAAATCCAGGTTGGAAAAAAGAAGGAAAGGGGAACAGAAAGTGGAAATCAAATGCTGCCGTCATCATTTTGCAGTCCTCCCCCCCCCCCAACAAGCAGAGCAGGCAGGTTTTCTCCATCAAGTGTGAGTCTTTTGTAAGGCTAATGGGTTTTAATTGCCCCTTGCATTCCAACTAAAGGTCGCCCTTGCTCAAAAGCCAGTCCTATCTGACTCTAGGGTTCAGTGCTCATTTCTGTTTATAGCCAAAGTGCCAGCGCTGTCTGCGCCTGCAGACGTTTCTGTGGACATGAGCCAGGCGTGCCTTGACACCAGAGTGCACGGAATGCTGTTTACCTTCCCACCAAAGTGGTCCCTATTTATTTACTTGCAATGTCTTGCTTTTGAACTGCTAGATTGGCAGGAGCTGGGACAGGTTATTGTATATGTAAGGGGCTGCGGTGACTCAGTGGTTAAGAAGTTCACCTTGTTAGCTGGAAGGCTGGGAAGTTAGCAATTCAAGACCCGGGTACTGCATGACCGATTGGGTGCCTGTCTCTGTCCCGGCTCTTGGGGACATGAAAGGAGCCTCACTTGGGGGTTCCCTGAGCAGAGTTTCTTCCACACAAAAATCCTTTCAACCCAGAATAATTTCTGACATGAAGTTGTTGTTGTTGTTGTTGTTGTTGTTGTTGTTGTTGTTGTTGTTGTCACAACAAGTTGTAGCCTGAGGAACTGAACTAGTTTTGACAGGCATTGAATGCTACACTATAATTCAGGGATTCTCAACCTGAGACCCATGGGCCGGATGTGGCCTGCAGCAACATTTCAAGGGGGGCCACCGCCTCCAACACATCAGGAAGTGCCATGTGGTGGAGGAAGGGCAAAATGTCCCCTTGCTTTAAAAGGTTGAGAACTCCTGCTGCAATTGGTAGAATCCCTTCAGAAGGAGGGAATGAGTAGCAAGAATGTATTTTGGAGATGGGAAGAAGTGGTTGTGACTATTATTATAATATTGAATTTTTTATATTGTATTATTCTGTATTTACTGTATTTGATTGTCATGTGAGCCGCACCGAGTTGGGTTTCCTGACTGGGTGGCATACAAGTGCGAAAATTAAAATTGTAAATTGTAAGCCGCCCTCAGTCCTTGGATAAAGGCGGGGTATAAATGCGATGCGATGCGATGCAATGCGATGCGATGCAATAAAATAAAATAAAATAAAATAAAATAAAATAAAATAAAATAAAATAAAATAAAATAAAATTGCCAAACTTTGTATAGCTTGCATCGGACGGAGAGGCTTGTGACATCTATCATAGTTTCTCTAGCCTGAAGCAGGTCCATAGGTACCCAGAAGTGACGGTGCGGGCTTCACCAAGGAGTACATACAGGTCAACTGAAGGTGCCTGAGACCATCATCATCACCATTACACCTTCCTCTGGCTAATAGTCAGGCCGGCCCTCGTCCTGCTAAACTTTGACGTCCCACGTAAGGTCTGCTTTCCAGCAGAGGAGAGGAAGCTGTGCCTTCTCCCTCATCCAAGCTTCTGCCAACAGATGCATTCCCTTTGTTTTGTCTAACGGCAGGGCCGGTCCTGATGGTGGCTAGTGACTCAGGCAGGTGGCAGGCATTTAATGTGCCTCCGTGGATGTCGAAGTTGCCCCCGGCTTGTCTCCCAAGCAGAATGTCTGTTCAGAGGAGGCTGGGAAAGAAGAATTCACTCTTTCCCCCTTGATCCTGAACTGCTGAATCGGAATGGTGGCTCCAAAACAATATGGGAAGGATAGAGTTCTCCTGGCAAAGATCTACATCAGCCTGCAGTGGCAAAACTAATTAATTTTTCTGGCACCATCAAAGATTTCACTGCAGTGCACAAAAGTGTATGCCAAGTAAACGTTTGCTTATCTTCCCTGGCATAGGAAACGTATTGGCACCTTCGAAAATGTTGCTTTCTAAAATAAATTAAATGTCATGCCAGAAATTTCTCTGGGTTGAAAGGATCTTTGCTGGAGAAACTCCACTCAGGGGACGCCCGAATGAGGCTCTTTTCATGAACCCAAGATCCATCATGGAGCACTCAGGTATCGAACCCCCGGCCTTCCAGGCTTCAAGCTCAGCGTCTTAACCACTAAGCCGCCGCAGTGCTGCTAATTTTGCTGTCTAAAGTCCATTCAGCGGAAGGAGATTTCTTCCAAAATGACACAGCAGTTTCATGAGCGTTTAGTGCGCTCTCTGGGCGGTTCACAATTTAATTAGCATTCCCACCCACCCCTTCCCCAACATGCTGGGGACGAATTTTACCGACCTTGGAAGGATGAAAGACTGAGTCGACCTTTGGTTCTGGTCAGGGTTGAACTCACAACGTTCTGGCTGCAGTACACCAGTTTAACCACTGAGCCACCAGAGTGCCGAAATGCACGTAAAAGACATGTACACACGCATTGTGTGCCTCTGTGCCTGATGTGTTTAAACTGATGCCATGAAGTCTTGCTCTTACATCTGATGAAGTGGACTTAAATACAGCAGTTAGTCTGTCCTTTTGTTTACTCCCTGATATATGAAAGACTAGATGTTTGGCCGGACATTCTGCTACGGTAATGGAGTAGACCTGTACAGCCGGCAATTCAATGCAGAGTGCTAGACAGTGGTAAATAACTTGACTCCCCAAAGGGGCCAATGGCTATGGGGGAATGAGACACTTTAAGTGGGGTGAGGGTCCCCCTCAGTGGAGGAAATGCCACTGGAAACCATCCTATTGGGCCCAATGGCAAAATGAGCGGAGGAGGAATTCTGATTCCCAATGGTAATGGAGGCGGAAGAGGCCACGCCACTGGCTGTGAAGGAACGCCTTGTCCATATTCTCAAGGCTGCAGCAGTCCATTGCAGCCCCGGGTGTCAAATCCTGCATGTCTCATTTCATACGTGCCACAGGAGATGGCTCCGTGATCGTAGTGTGGGGGTCACTTCATAGCAAGCTGGAATCCACCTTAAACAAATTCACGCCAACGTCATTTCCCCTGTTTGCTGTGAAAATGATTTCCAGGGGAAATGTACGCTGAAATACGAGTAGCAGCTGATGACAATATAAAAGACTGCACATGTAAATTAGCCTTGGGACTGACTATGGGCTCTAGGCTTGACAGGGAATTAAATTGATTTAATCTTGACCCAACGTGAGATTGGAATCCATTGGAATCCTCGATGGAAAATGGCAACTCTTGAATTTAGAGCATTTTTTTTTTCACATCCAGGAGGATGAAGGTTGAAAAAACAGAACCTGGAAATAACTCACAGCATTAATGTGCTAATGGAGCCACTACTTCTGTGCTATCCAAGATGACAAGCAAAGCATCTGATCTTCCAAAAATAACATTTGGAGAACAATGTTTTGCCTAAGCTTAGCCCCCACTCTGTTACCAAAAATACAGGAATAAAAATGGAGCAAAATGATCAAAGAGTCACACGTGTGTGGGTGCGTGGGTGTTCAAAAGCAAGAAATTGCAAGTAGATAAATAGTGCTTTGGTAGGATAGATAACAGCATTCCATGCTCTCCAGTGTCTAATCGTGCCTGCTACGTGACCATGGATGAGGACTGAACCCTGGAGACGGATATGACTGGCTTTTGAGTAAGGGCAAACTTTACCTTTACCGTTTATTTTATTATATTTAATTTTTCAGAGGGCACTAAAGGTCCGGTACAGATCTAGTACAGGGCCGTCCTGTTACACAAGCAGGCAACTTTTAGACAGCCAGATGACACTGGACCACAAGTCCCATCCATCTCCTGCCCATGGGGAAGGGATGATGGGACATTTAATCCAACACGATCTCCGAGGCCGTAGATTGCCCAGCCGTTTCATCTCAGATTCTGCCTTCCTGCCTTCTCCAGAACCAGCCTAGCCGGAAGAGTAATTTCTGGAAACCAACTCACCGCCTGCAAAGTGTCAGTCAGTTCTTTTCGGCGATTCCGGCATTTGGCAGCTGCCAATTTATTCCTCTCCCGACGTAGCCGTCGTCGCTCTTCTTCTTCAGCTGTCAGCTGTAGATGGAAGCCCATAAGCAAGAAATGAGTGTCGCGGCAGCCTCCTACAGGAGCTGGTATAGAGAGGTAGACTGCTTCCAAATCTGGAGGTTCCATCCCTAATTATTCAGACTAATTAGAACAGGGGTTCCCAAGCTTAAGGCCGGTGGGCTGGATCCAGCCCATGGCGTCATTTCAGGTGTCCCCCTCACTCCTCCAGTAGCATTCAAGAAACAAAATGGCTGCCCTTTGAAGCTGTTGGGACAAAATGACCACCCTCATCGTGCAGGCAGGGCAAAATGGCCGTCCACAGGGAAGGGAGAGGGTGCCCAAGTGGATTAAATCCCACTTGAATCCCTCTTGATGGAGGGCAGCAGCTCCATCCATCCTGGCCTCCTGGGGCTAATGAGGAGGACTTTGCATGCCAAAAGGGCGCAGGGCCAGAAAGTGATGCGTGGAACTGGATCCGTGGTACTATGGGTGTCACGCTGCAATGCGGAAGGCCAGTGGAAAAGCCACAGCATTATATTCTCAGGACAGTCTTCATGGCTGATCACCATGAGGATCGCCAATATTCAGATTCAGGTATGGCAGAAGAAGGCTTGCGCTGAGCTTGGAGATTGGAAGGCCAGGGTTCGATACCCGCGTGCCGCACAACAGATCTTGGGGACATGAAAGGAGCCTCATTCGGGCGTCCCCTGAGTGGAGTTTCTCCAGCACAAATCCTTTTTTCAACCCAGAATAATTTCTGACACGAAACCTATTTATTTAGCAGCAAAGTCCCAGTTGTCCAGAACTGGACGCTGCCTGTGTTCCCTGGGGCCACCAGAGGGGGCAAGTGCCACGGAAATCCAGTAGCCTACGGTGGGAGTTCTCAACCTCTTTAAGCCAGGGGCCGGGTCACGCTCCCCCAGACAACTCCAGGGGCCGGACGGCCATTTTGCCCTTCCTTCACCACATGGCACCTCTGGGTGTGGTGACAGTGGTGCACATGAAATGGCCCCATGGGCCTCATCCAGCCCACAGGCCACAGATTGAGAATCCCTAGCCTAAGGGGACTGTGGAAGTGCAACCAATGGTGGGCAGCAAAAAAATTTGCTACCACACCATGGGCAGAGCCTATGTTGTGGGTGGGGAGCTTATGTCATGGGTGGAGCCTACATCATGGGCAGAGCCTACGTCGTGGGCGACCTAGTCATGCCTGCCATATGGCCATGTATACATCTGCAAACCGGCAGCACTGGCTCTTTGGCTGTAAATGGAGATGAGCACTGCACCCTAGAGTCGGACAGGACTGGCTTTTGAGCAAGGGAAACCTTGAACCACCTGCAGGGACAAAACCTGATGGGGCAGGGCAGGGAGGTGGGCGTGGCCACCCAATTTCGCTCTCCCCCCCCCTTGTCTGAAGGCCACCCAATTTTGCCAAGTCTGTCGCCCTCATCTCGCTGCCCCGGCAATTACACTCACATGCTCCGAATGGCGCCTCCTTGGGACTAAGGTGGGGCCAGCCGTACGGATGACGCGGGGCCGCACCCCAGGACTGTAGTGTGGGCAGTGATAGGGACGGGGGTAGCGGGGGAGTCCTGGAGAGGCACCCATAATGGTTGGCTGGACCATCCACTGAAGGTTGTTGCTTGTGGTGATCGTGTTGAGGTTGGGGATGAAGCCGCTGGTACTGAGGAGGCCGCTGCTCCCGGCCCCGGGATCAGGCTGGTATTTCTGGAAGGAAGGAAGGAAGAAAAGGCTTTATAACCAGGAAACTGAACCCGTGCATTGTTCACCTGGGGAACTCACTGCCACAGTAGTCATTACAGCTGTCAATATGCACAGAGTTACCGTATATATTTGAATATAAGCCACCCAAATATAAGCCGAGGTACCTAATTTTGACCTGAAAACCCAGGAAAATAGATTGACCAGAGTATAAGCTGAGGGTGGGAAATGCAGCAGCTGCTACTGAGTTTCAATCATCAAAATACTGTACATGAAAATATGGTAAAACTAATTAAATTGTTGGCGCGTCTCAATCCGGCACACTCTTGGGCCCCTCATGGTCATTGACCTGAGTATAAGCCATCTCACCTTTTGGGATTCATACCGAGATGCCCCGTGGATACCTGAAGCAGCAGATAACGGCGAACCATACATCTTACGTTGCCAGACAGTGGCCTCTAATGGCCAACTTTGGTAATGCACCACTGAATTACATATGCATTTCATATCAGAGAGTAAACAAAACAAGAAAGACAAAAATGTTGTGACACCTTAAAGACTAACTCCTGTATTTAAATGTAAGCTTTCATGGATGAAGTCCACTTTGTCAGGCATAAAGAGTAAAACCTCACGGCATCAATTTATACACAGGCACAGACGCACACAATGGCCAAATAGACAAATAACATTTTTACTGAATAATTTTCAGATCCACAGATAACAACCCCATGGATACGGAACCCATAGATATAGGAGGCGACCAGTACTCTACACCTAGAAAACTCTGGAAAAG
The DNA here is from genome assembly GCA_030440675.1 of Furcifer pardalis. Classification (NCBI taxonomy): domain Eukaryota; kingdom Metazoa; phylum Chordata; class Lepidosauria; order Squamata; family Chamaeleonidae; genus Furcifer; species Furcifer pardalis. The sequence continues at coordinate 2,876,943 of CP126899.1, read as the reverse complement.
GCCTGCCATAAATCGGGATTGGTTGATGATGTGCAATAATTATTATTATCAGTTGACAGATACAGTACAAGGAAGAGGGTACAGTCTCTGTCCCAGTTCCTGCCAACAAAGCAGGTTGACTGTAAGAAATTGCAAGTAGATAAATAGGTACCACTATGACAGGCAAGGTTGAACGGATCTCCCTTGACCCTTTTTACAATCTATAACATTTTCCTTTTGGAGGCAAAGGCCAGGATAGCCTCTCCTTCCTATTCCATCTACAAAGCTGACCAGACTATCAACTATTTTCTTCAATGAGGACACTGAATCACTAAACAAACAAACAAACAAACAAACAAACAAACAAACAAACAAATAAATAAATAAATAAATAAATAAGGTCTGCTACTTGGTCTAATCCATGCGTCCTATACTAAATCAAGTGTGATAAATCTAAATCTGAAGTCCGATTCTACCTAGGACGTCAGAATCTAAAATTAGCAACTTTCACCCTCTTGGTTAGATCCTTGCATTGATGTTGTGGGGGTATATTTGCCACAAAGGTAGCAAAAATTGTCCAATTTATTAAAACAGCTGCACCTACTCATCTTTAGCTAAGAACAGACTCACTATGGCCAAGCTGTACTATCCAATAAGATGGTTTCACATTAGAGACAAGCCCTTGGTCCATCTCGCCTTATAGACCTATTTCTGACGTCAACTCACTGATTTGCCCAGACATGCTCGGCCGCTGCTGGAACATGCATGCCACCAAGGGACGTGATTCAGCTGAGGTGGCGGCAGGCATAGTGGTAGCTGCAACTGTTATAATGTTCCCATGTAAAAATACATTACTCAATTACAGTACTGACGATTTGAACAGCTATAGCATGGCTCAAAATCTGTACGGTGAGATAGGCAAATTCAGAGTTCGGATTTGGAACCGGCACACTCGATATTATGTAAACACCACACGTGTTTTTCTCAGTTGCAAAAGCGTTGTTGTGCAGTGGGAGCGACACAGGGTTCAAGCTGGCAGGCTCTTCCAGGCCCCTTCCAGGTCATCGGATCAGAAGTCACCACCTTCGCCCTGGATGCCACGCACTCGGTGCCCCTTTCCACACCATCTGGCCTACTTTTGGCCTACTTTGCCCACGGTCTCTGCCCTGCCCCCGGGCACCCTGGCACACCCTGTTGGAGTCACACCCGGGCCATTTACGCAGGGTGTTGCCGTCACTGTACCCGACTTGCTGGGGCGAGGCCATCCCAGCAGCCTGGAGACGTCGCCCCTCCCAGCTTGCTGACACATCGTACCTGCAGCCCAGGTGAGGGAGGGGCCTGGGAGATGCCCACGGGGGGGGGGGAGGAGCGGGGCTCTCTGGTTCACCACTAGGGTCGAGGGGAGGCATAAAAGGGTCGACCAGAAGCAATGTTCGGACTTGCCAGACACTGACTGACAAATGGGTTCGTTCGTAATCAACAGAATTACATCTCATATTTTAAAATTATACTTACACTCCACCACTAAGAAATCCAGAGAAGTATTTGAGACCACCCCCCATTTTACCTACACAATAACCCTTTGAGGTAGGCTAGCCTCTTTCCCTTTAGGTAAAGGTCGCCCTTGCTCGGAAGCCAGTCGTATCCGACTCTAGGGTGCGGTGCTCATCTCCGCTTACTACCAAAGAGCCAGTGCTGTCTGAGTCTGCGGCCGTTTCCCTGGTCATGTGGCAGGCATGACCCGACACCGCACAGAATGCTGTTACCTTGGCCGTCGTAGTGGTGCCTATTTATCTACTTGCAATTTCTTACGTTCAACCTGCTTGGTTGGCAGGAGCTGGGACAGAGACAGGAGCTCACCCCCTTCACGCAGTACTCGGGTCTTGAACTGCTGGCCCTGTTGACCTTTCCAGTTGTTAAGTTCAGCGTCTTATCCACTAAGCCACTGCAATGTCTACATTTCTTCCCTTTATCTTCAGATTTAAAAAAAATGTTGAAAGTCAGCTTAGGTCACGTAGCCAAGACCCTCCCTCTGTTTCATCCTCACAAGCAATCTGAAACTTAGGTTTAGGGATCTGGTGACGGGTGGGTGGGACGTACTGAGAGCTTTCTGTTTTATTCTCATACTGACCATCACACTGTTTACAGTAAACCAAAAGTAGAAAAAGAAAAAGAAAGAAAACACAATGTCATCCTCATACCAGGGGTGCCCAAACTACGGCACATGGGCCGGATCCAACCCCTGACACCTTTTCATTTGACCCACGTCACCCTCATCACTCCCGGAAGCGGAAGTAAAACGTGCTTCTGGGAGCGATAAGGGTGGTGTGGGCCAGATGAATTGGTGTCAGGAGCCAGATCCGGCCCATGGACTGTAGTTTGGGCACCCTTGGATTAAGCAGAGAAAATGGCAGCCTAAAATCATTCTGTTGCAAAATAGAAGGCAAGGCATGTTTTACTCCCACTTCCGGTGGGAGGAATCACTGAACCACAAAAACTGGCCCACTGAACCATGTGACTGGCCCATGGCCTGAAAAGTTTGGGCGCCCCTGGTGTATGGGTTGTCTTGCATATCCATTTGCAATTCACAACAGGAGGAAGCGCCACTATTAATCTCAATGATGAGGGCCGTTAGGAGACCGGAGGAGCAGAGGTCAAACCCCAGAGGTCTGCAAATGTCCCATCGTCCTCGGATATTCAAAGTGCTTCTTTTCATGCCCCTCTGCCAGGCAGGCCTGCACAACCCCCTTGAAAGGGAGGCCAGGGACGGAGTTTCTTCGCCTCCAGCTGTTGGGGCCCCGTCTTTTCCCAGGGTAGATTTCACAAGAAGCCAGAATGGGAAGTGGGTGAGAAAGCCGGGCCTCTGTGAAAGTGGATCAGAGGAAGTGCAGGGAGGGGATGGAGAAGAAGAAGAAGGGTGACTTGATCTGACAGACTGTTCTCGGTGACTCATTTCGAGATGACACAGCAAAGGATGACGCAGCATTGAAAAAGCCCAGCCTCTCCCATCCTGCCCAGGGCAAAATGGATCGGGGGGGGGGGGGTAGGGATGCACACACACACACCTCTGGCATACCCATCCTAAAGCACCCTTGCTCAGTTAGGATACCTGGAAAACCTCAGTGTGGCTTGCTTTCTAAAGCATTTCCACCCAATCCTTCTCTTCACCCTACCAAACCCAATAGAATATTTGGAACAGTTATTGCCTGTGATCATGACTCAGCCGGCTTGGGGAACCTGGGATATGTAGTCTGAGAGCCTAAACTTTCCTGCCTCTGAGTCTTTGTGGTTTCAATTGACACCCCTGCAGGTCTTTCCCACGAGGTTGAGGAAAAGCAACAGATTCCGATGTGAAGCCCATTCGCTTTGCGTTAAGGTAAAGGCCGCCCTTGCTCGAAAGCCAGTCGTATCCGACTCTAGGGCTCAGTGCTCATCTCTGTGTATAGCCAAAGAGCCTGCAGACGTTTCCATGGCCACCTGGCAGGCATGCCTAGACACCGAAACGCACGGAATGCTGTTTCCCTTCCCACCGAAGTGGTCCCTATTTATCTACTTGCAATTTCTTGCTTCCGAACTGCTAGCTTGGTAGGAGCTGGGACAGAGACAGGAGCTCACTCCATCATGCAGTACTCGGGTCTCAAACTGCTGACCTTCCAGTCAAGTTCAGTGTCTAAAGTACTTGAGCCACCGCAGTCTCTATGATTGTGTATCAGATAGTAAATTTTGTTTTCTCTCTGTTATTATTTATTTATTTTTATTTATTTTATTCTTCCAATTTGCACTGTATTAGTTATGCTCGAAACACAGACTAACACGGCTAGCATCCCAAAAATTCCATTCACTTTGTGGCATCCTGTTATGGCCCTGTTTCAAATGCTAGAAAGCCCCTAAAGATCCTGAAGGATACAAGGTGGATATTGCTGGTTGAGTCTTCAGAGCTCCCGACTCATTTCGCCGTGACTCACAGCAGGAACCCAGTTTGTTCTTGACTCCCATCCAAAACCAACATATGGAATTCATTGCCACAAGAAGATCTAGTCTCCGCGAGATTAGTCAGCTTGAACCAGGGAACAAGGACAAATTCATAGGCAGAACAATCCTACCATTATCTGTGGGAATTAAACTGAACCTCCATTTTTAGGGGCAGTGTATCTGTAATCAGTGATGGTCAACCATGGTGCTCTAGATGTTCTTGGACTTCAATTCCCAGACGCCCTGATCATCAGGAGTGCTGACTTGGGCTTCTGGGAATTGAAGTCCAAGAACACCTGAAGTGCCAAGGTTCGCCATAACTGATTCTAGATCCTTCATGGCGAACCTTGGCACTCCAGGTGTTCTTGGACTTCAATTCCCAGAAGCCCAAGTCAGCATTCCTGATGATCAGGGCATCTGGGAATTGAAGCCCAAGAACAGCTGGAGTGTCAAGGTTTGCCATCACTGAGTCTAGATCTCCTCAGAGATAGCCTCTCTTAGCCCAGTCCCAGGCTGCTCAAAGGCCACACGGTCCAGGAGAGAACCCAGTTGTAGCTATTCAGATCTGGACGATGCCAGGATACATCCTGGGTTTCGTTTCCAGATCACCCACACTTAGGCTTTCACACCAGTCCCTTTCTCTGCACTGAAGAACCCTGTGGGATATATAGGTTTCCCTTGCTCGAAAGCCAGTCGTAGCTGACTCTAGGGCTCAGTGCTCATCTCTGTTTCAAAGCCAAAGAGCCAGCTGTCTGTGTTTGCAGATGTACATGGTCATGTAGCAGGCATGACTAGACACTGGAGTACACCGAACGCTGTTTACCTTCCCACCGAAGTGGTCCCTATTTATCTACTTGCAATTTCTTGCTAGGTTGGCTGGAGCTGGGACAGAGACGGGTGCTCAAACCGTCGTGCCGTCTCCGGGTCTTGAACTGCTGACTTGCCAGCCGTCCAGCTAACAAGGCGAGCTTCTTAAGCCCTGAGCCACTGCAAACCCCGCCCCCCCCCCCCCCCATGTTGTCTAATGTGCTGGCCTCGTTCTCTGGACCAAAGACCCCAATCAGATGGGCGCAGCTTTGTGATTTTGGACTACAACTCCCAGCAGGCAGGGAATGCTGGGAACTGTAGTCCAAAAATACACAACAGTTGTGAAGGCCACAATTTCTCCAAACTGTCCTGCTTTTCTGGCTTTTTTGACCAACATAGAAAAATCGCTCAGAAACTCCTTACTCAACCTACCAAGAGATATTTTTGTTTTGAGATACATATTCCAAGTTCTAGGTGGTTGGCATCTCCAAATGTCTCAACTGGACCTCACATATGGAAGATGGAAGGAGTGAACCCTACAAAACAGGATTCATGGCTGTATAGCTCAACAGCTGTTAGATGACCACATCTGCCAGGTTTTCTGTTGTGGTTGTTTGGTGGGTCGCTTATAATGGCCAATTGCAGTTGAAGGGAAGGGACTATAGTGCTGTATTGCAACCAAAAGGTTGTGAGTTCAGTCCCGACCAGGAGTCAAGGTTGACTCGGCCTTCCATCCTTCTGGGATTGGGAAAATGAGTACTGAGCATGTTGGGGGCAAAATGCTAATTAACTTGTGAACCATCCAGAGAGTGCACTAAACTCTATATAAGTGTGATGGCTTTACTATAGCTCTCAATAACTGAAGGATACGAGTGGCACCCCAAACTGTAACCCCAAAAATCCTATAGGGCAGAACCCTGGCAGTTGAAGGGAGGCCAAACTGCCATCCCTGCAGATGTTTCTGTGGTCATGTGGCAGGCATGACTAGACACCAAACAGCACAGAACGCTGTTACCTCTCCCCTTCTTTCTGCAGATTTACAACCCTACATCCTGTACCAGAAACTAGGCTTTTAAAGGTCTGAACACACCCTGCAAATGGGCCAAATCCTGTTTCTCCTTTCCACAGAAGTCAAAGCAGTATAACCTTTTCTCCTCCCTTTGCTATAAGGGCAACTTGTGACCCGATATTTTGTAGGGGGTCAAGGTCTCCCTTGCTAGAAAGCCTGTCATGTTTGAATCTAGGTGTTGGTGCTCAATCTCCGTTTACTGCCAAAAAGCCAGCGCTTGTCTGCATCTGCAGACGTTTCTGTGGTCATGTGACTGGCATGGAACGCTGTTACCTTCCCACTGGATTTTTTTGCTGGAGAAACTCTGCTCAGGGGATGCCTGAATGAGGCTCCTTTCATGTCCCCAAGATCTTTCCAATTCCCCCCACTGTCCAGCATCCTCTCATGGTGCCCAACATACCCCTGGTGGTCCCTATTTATCTATTTGCAATTTCTTGCTTTCCAAACTGCTAGGTTGGCAGGAGCTGGGACAGTGGAGCGTCTCAGCCACTAAGCTGCTCTCTGTCATTTGAATCAGGACCTCCTAGGAACCAGAGACATCAGTTAAGCTGCTTTCACCTCAGAAAGCCAAAACTGACGCCAGAGTCTGCATTTTTCCTCATCCTTTCGCATCCACTCTTCCTTTTGTGACCTTCCACTCTAGCTTCCAGGTCAAATTTCATTTTTAAATACCTGTTTTAAACTGCCTTAGAATCTTTTCTGGGAGTGGGGGTGGGTGAAGAGAAAACAAATGAACCACACCAGGGGGGAAACCCCGAACTTTTAATTGAATTCTTACATTACAGTATAACCAAAACAGGCCCGATTAATTACACCCTCCTGATCAACCTCTAATCTAATCTAATCTAATGTCACCTAATTATCATAGTCACCTCTCTATCCGAGACCAGAGCAAAGGCTCCCTGTATCTGAAGGGAGGCAGGTTTCAAACCCAGACCCAGTACAAGAAGATTGACTTTGGTTCTAACTGTTTCTGCCTATGGGGCTGTGGTGGCTCAGTAGTTAAGGAGCTCGCCTTGTTAGTTGGAAGGCTGGAAAGTTGGCAGTTTGAGACCAGGGTACTGCATGACAGTTTGAGTGCCTGTCTCTTTCCCAGCTCCTGTCAACCTCGCAGTTTGAAAGCAAGAAATTGTAAGTAGATAAATAGGGACCACTTTGGTGGGAAAAGATCTTGGGGACATGAAAGGAGCCTCATTCAGGTGTCCCCTGAGTGGAGTTTCTCCAGCAAAAATCCTTTCAACCTAGAAGAATTTCTGACATTAAATAATTCTTCTTCTTCATTATTATTATTATTATTATTATTATTATTATTATTATTATTATTATTATTATTATTATTATTATTATTATTATTATTATTATTATTCCTTCCCAATACTTGCCTGATGATTTTTGTACTTGTTCTTAAACGTTTTCCTTGCTCGAAAGCCAGTCATATCCGACTCTAGGACTCAGAGCTAATCTCTGTTTCAAAGCCAAAGAGCCAGCGCTGTCTGCATCTGAAGACGTTTCCGTGGTCATGTGGCAGGCAGGACCAGACACCGGAGTGCACGGAACGCTGTTTACCTTCCCACCGAAGTGGTCCCTCTTTATCTACTTGCAATTTCTTGTTCTTATACAGTTTCTAATAGAACATCTGAGTACAGTATCTTAACAGTTCTTAGGTCCTTGGTTAGGGCTTGAACTGTATTATTATTATTATTATTATTATTATTATTATTATTATTATTATTATTATTATTATTATTATTATTATTATTATTATTATTATTATTATTATTATTATTGACTTATTTGCTTTTGATTGCCAACGCTCCCACCCTGAAGGAGACCAAATCTTGGGAAACAACCAAAGCAACCCAGGTTTGTCCTTCTCGCTTTAGAGATTAGTCCAACTTTCCTTTCTTCTGCCCCGGAACCTCTCTCGGCTCCCTAGCTATGGAAGCCACGCGAGGGAAGCGCCAGGAAGAGGCGTCGGTGAGCTGTCGCTGGTTTCGACCAGGCGGAGAGAGAGAGAGCCCTGTCCGAGGCCAAAGAGTCGGTAACTAGAGCATGTACAGAGTGCGGGAGAAATCCGGAGCCTTACCTGCTGCTGCTGCTGCTGCGACCCGGGGCGGAGGGGGTTGGCCAGGGGCCGAGGAGCTCCGGGAGCGGCTGCTGCTCTTCCCCCGCCGAAGTCCTCCTTGAACATCGCGACCCGGGCTCAGCCCCGTGAATGACTCGCCCGCGAGAGGAATGAATGGACCCTTTCTACCGGCCTCGGGTTTTGGTTTTAATTATGAATGGGAACTCCCGGGCCACGTTATTTGGAGGACTGTGATTCTCAAGGGAGGGGGGGAGGAGGATCTGAGAACCTTTCAGGGTGAGAAGCTGCAGCCCCTTCCCATAAACCACAAGCCCTGGAGTGGAGGGGGTCAGATTACAATACACGGGATGAAGCCGCTCTCGTCGACAAGCGAAGAGCTCCGAAGGTTGCGTGTAAAGACCCAAGGAGGCGCCGCCTCCCCCCTCGACAGAACCCCCACTTGGTATCTTCCAAGGCGTGAGTCACAGGGCTGTGACGTAGATGCCCTTACATGGACTGATTTCCTCCTGCTCACCCCGGTTCAGAAAGGATTCCCTTTGCCTGCTATTTTTCCTATTTAAAATAATTTCTAGCCCTAAAGAGGATCGTTTGTCCGGGGACAGACAGACAGACAGACAGACAGACAATCTTTCTTTCTTTCCTCTAGGACGGTTTTGATTGACAGGCAGGCAGGCAGGCAGGCAGACAGACTTTCTTTCTTTCTTTCTTTCTTTCTTTCTTTCTCTCTCTCATCTAGGACGGTTTTGATTAACTTTTCCCATCCCCAATATGTGCTCTTTGTGGCTGGGTTGTTGTTGTCTTATAATTGGAGGGTTTCTTAAAAATAATATTTGTTCCTGTGGGTACTACTAATAATAATAATAATTTCGTGTCAGAAATTATTCTGGGTCGAAAGGATTTTTGTGGAAGAATCTCCGCTCAGGGGACGCCCAAACGAGGCTCCTTTCACTTCCCCAAGAGCTGGGACAGAGACAGGTACTCAATCCGTCATGCAGTACCCGGGTCTGAAACTACTGACTTGCCAGCCTTCCAGGTAGCAAGGCGAGCTTCTTAACCACTTATTCAATTTGTTTGATTTTATTGGAAATATTTCACACACACACCGTCCGCCCCCAATATGTTCTAAACCTCCCAGAGTGGGAAAACATCCCAAATGGACGGGGATATCAATGTAATAAATCCCTTGATTAACCAGACTGTCAGGGGGTGAGTTTCCACTGGTCACAATTCGCTTTCAGTTCCTTGTCTAAACCTGGGGTGCCCAAACTTTTTGGGCCGTGGGCCGGTCACGTGGTTCCACGGGCCAGTCTTGTGGTTCAGTGGGCCAGTCAAATGGTTCCTCCCACTGGAAGTGGAAGTAAAACGCGCCTTGCAGTCTGTTTGGCAACTGCTTGAGACAGATTTTAAGCTGCCATTTTCTCTGCTTAAACCAGGGGTCCCTAAACTACAGCCTGTGAGCCAGATCCACCCGCTGATCCCAATGTATCTGGCCTCATTTCTCCCAGAAGTGGAAGTAAAACACGCCTGTATGGGCGCATTTTACTTCTGCTTCCTGGAGAGAGGGCAGCGTGGGCCAGATGAATTGGTGTTGGGGGGCCAGATCTGGCTCAGGGGCCATAGTTTGGGCACTCCTGCTCTAAACCAACCAACCATCTGCCTCGTAAAGCTTCTGTCTCTCAGGTGTTAATCCCCTTCGATGCCCTCTGCACATGCTCAAAGGCACGACTACTTGCTTAGAGAGTCTACGCGTTGTTGGGCTAAATCTGGACGGGAGGGGGGGGGTAGGATTCGGTTCCCGAGATGTCACCCGAGGAGGGCCGTTGCAGGGAGGAGGGGACCCTGGCAGAGGGGAAAACAGGAGCCAAGCGCAAGAGAAGGGGAACCGCGTGGCTCCTTCGCTTCGCACGTGCTTCTTGTCTTGCTGGTCTGGTTCTGACGGCGTTGGTGGCGGGGGTGATTCACCCTCCCGTGGGCAGAGAGCGCCGGGAAAGCCCCGGATTTCCCCCCACTGGGAAAGCAGCCAGGCTGTAAACCTAGATAGAGAGCGCATCTTTCTTACAGCAGGGAGGGAGGGAGGGAGGAGAACTCGCGCCCCACTTTCTCCCCAGAACTGGAAATGTGGGACGCGCACGCAAGCGCGCAGGTTACACAACGGGCGAGGCGTTTGAGAACCAGGATCCTGGTTCACTCCGTCCCGATCTGGCCCACAACGGCTCTGGTCCACGCGAAACCCGGAGAGGCCCCAGTCTGAGCATTTGCTGACCTAGTAAAGCGGTGATTCTCAACCTGCAACACTTCTTCTGGACCAGCACATTCATGCGGAAACCTCTGAGCATGCACAGAATGCACAGCTCTGAGAACTGGCCTTGCTTTAAAGCAGGGGATGCTCAATCTGCGGCCCATGGGCCAGATGCGGCCCAGTGGCACCATTTCACTTGGCTCCCCACCACCTTCACCACACCAGGAAGTGTCATGGGGTGGAGGAAGGGCAAAATGGCCGTCCTGCTCACTAGCTGTCTGAGGGAGCATGACCCGGCCCCCGGCTTAAAAAGGTTGCGAACTCCTGTAGTAAGGGTTTGCCAATCTGTACTCCTCTGCTGGGTTCTGAGATTACAGTGCCCATCCTCTCGAACCATCACAACGCTGGCTGGAGATGAGCACTGAACCCTAGCGTTGGATACACTGGCTTTTGATCAAGGGTGACCTTACTGAATTGTTGCTGTTGCTATCTGCCATCAAGCCCCCTCCGACTCATGGTATAATAATAATTTCATGTCAAAAATTATTCTGGGTTGAAAGGATTTTTTGCTGGAGAAACTCCGCTCAGGGGACACCCGAATGGCGCTCCTTTCAGGTCCCCAAGATCTTTTCCCACCCAAGTGCGACCTGTTTATCTACTTGCAATTTCTTGCTTTCGAATCGTTTTGGAAATTCATGGGGAAAATGTAGACAATTATTTTCTTCTTAAAAATATGTATAAAAATGTGGTGATTTATATTCTGATGTGTCTTATACACCAGCAAATACGGTATATATATGAAAGCAAGGCTGCACATTAGATGGAGAGGTACACTGGTAGTAATAGCAAGGTCTATTGGCGGCGGCGACTGTCATCATGGAGCCATCTCCTGTGGCACGTATGAAATATAGGATTCAACACCATGACTGCAATGGACTGGCGCAGCCTTGGGGATATTATCAAGGTGCGTCTTCACAGCCAGTCAATCTGGCATGGCCTCCTCCGCCTCCGTGACCGTTGGGAATCGGAGTTCCTCCTCTGCTCGTTTTGCCGTTGGGCCTAAGGATGATAAAATAAAGCCTTCTCTTGCACAAAATTTCATCATATGTTATCTGGTGAGCCCAGGACTATTGTTCTCGTACTGCCAAAATCAGGGGTGCACAAACTATGGCCTACAGGCCGGATCTGGCCTGCACCACCAAATCATCTGGCCCATACTGCTCCTGGAAGCGGAAGCAAAACACGCCTGCGTATGGGCAAAATACTGCTGTAAATGCACCCCCAACACATTTATGGCAGATGTGGATTCATTTATGGCAGCGGGTGCGTTTTACTTCCGTTTCCGGTGAGAGGAACCACGTGACCGGCCGACTGAACCATGTGACTGGCCCGTGGCCTGAAAAGTTTAGGCACCGGTCTAAATAAATGAAGTTTCTAAACATTTTCAAGGATTCCGGTGGCTTAGTGGTTAAAACGATGAATTTGATGACTGTCCCAGCCTCGCAGTTTGAAAGCAAGACATTGCAAGTAGATAAATAGGTACCCCTTTGGTGGGAAAGGTAACAGTATTCTGTGCACTGAGATGAGCACTAAACCCTAGAGTTGGATACGACTGGATTTCGAGCAAGGGTGACCCAAATGTTCCAGAGACAAATGAAAACCTAGCTTTTGGCTCTCCAAAGAGTTAACGTTAGTAACTGGAACGGAGGGGGGGGGGAAGCGCTCTTCCTTTCAAATCCGGACAGGATGTGAGACACCCTTCAAGATCCTTCGTGACTCACCTTGGAGGAAAAGGGAAGGGGAGTCTACATTCCTACCCTTCTGGGCTCAACCCCAAATGCTGACATTGAACCAAAGGCAGGCAAGGCAGGCTGTGGGTTCAAGGATGACCTCGAGCGGTGCAGGCACAGCCCAGCAGGTGTGGTGGAAGAGGCGCCAAAGAGCTACAGGCAGGAGGAAGAAGAACGGGCCATTCGTCGACCATCGTATAGCGTGACAAATATTAATATTTATTAATCTATTAATTAGGAGCCCTGGTGGACCGCTGTACTGCAACCCAAAGGCGGTGAGTTCGATCCTGACCAGGGCACAAGGTTGACTCAGCCTTCCATTCTCCCAAGGTCTGTAAAATGAGTACCCGGCATGTTGGGGGCAAAATGCTAATTAGCGCTTGTGGACTGCGCAGAAGGTGCACTAAGCACTACGGAAGCGGTATAGAAGTGTGATTGCTTTGCTAATATTTAAATTTCCACCAGCTTGCTCACCTATAGCAGGGGTTCCTGACCTTTTCAAGCCGGGGGCCGGGTCGTGCTCTCTCAGTCAGCTTCGAGGGTCGGGTGGCCATTTTGCCCTGCCTGCATGATGAGGGTGGTCATTTTGTTCCAACAGCTTCAAAGGGAAGGGCAAAATGGCCATCTGGCCCCCGAAGCTGTCTGGGGGAGCGTGACCCGACCCCCGGATTTAAAAGGTTGAGAACGCCTGGCTTAAAGGCCTGAGACATTTCCCTTACAAGAGTTTAAATAAGTTACTTTTTTAGGACTACAAGCCCTTGACTCTCCTAACTAGTACGGGATACTTTAGGAGTCATCGTCCAAAAATGAAACTTCCCATATCCTGTCAGAAAAGGAGATAGGATTGGTTTGTTGGAGGGCTTTAATCTGTGACTTTTTCTTGCTATTTTCGCTTAGTTTAGGATACTGTTCCTTCCAAAGAAGAGACCTTATTCAGGGCATAAATCTGTTTTGATTCCCACCTTCCCATGTAATATGAAAGGCAGCAATAAGCTGGTATTGGACCTAAATCTAAAAGTATATGTAACCACCTTATAGACCTGATCAACCTGAGCATTGGTGTGTCTAGTGGCAGTGAGTTCCGCAGTTTAACCATGCCCTGTGCGGCTAAGATGCTGACTGGAAGGCAGGAGGTCAGCAGTTCGATTCCTGAGGACTGTATGAGGGAGTGAGCTCCTGTCTTTGTCTCAGCTCCTGCCAAGCTAGCAGTTTGGGAGCAAGACATTGCAAGTAGATAAATAGGGACTACTTCAGTGGGAAGGTAAACAGTGTTCCGTGCACTTTGGTGTCTAGGCATGCCTGCCAGATGTCCACAGAAATGTCTGTCGAGGCAGACAGCGCTGGCTCTGTGGCTATAAACAGAGATGAGCACTGAACCCTAGAGTCGGATATGGCTGGCTTTTGAGCAAGGGCTACCTTTACCTAGCCTTGTGGATCCCATCCTGTTGGGATCCTGCACCCATTCATGTGGATTCACAGGGGACCATGAAGAAGAGTTACAGGTAAGCAAACTGTCATTATAAAGCCCTGGTGGCACAGTCATTATAACTGCTGCACTGCGGTCAAAACGTTGTGAGTTTGATCCTGACGGAATCAAGGTTTACTCAGCCTCTTCCATCCTCAGAAAAATGAGTCCCTAGCCTGCAGACGGAGGGCAAAGGTGGAAGGGCTGGCTGGCATGTGGAGTCCAGATGGGGGAAGGCAGCAGAGGGGAGCCAAGCCATGCGCAGGGCTGGCACGCCGTGGAGCGACGTTCCTCTTATACTTTTCAGGTGAGTCACGCTTCCTCTTCCGACTCACTCACGTTTCAAGGATGTCCCTTGGATCATGGCCCAGCCCTCCCCGGCTGCAAAAAGGGATCTCTTTCTCATGCTCCATTCAGAGGAAGCCCAGAGAAACAGGATTTGGGGCGAGGAGTCAGAGAAAGGGCATCGGAAAGAGGGAAGGGCAGCTTCAGAAGTCTCGGAACAGAGAAACCTGTTTTCTTTCATGTCCCGATCAAACCCTGGACGGCCAAAAATGAAGCCACTTTCTTGGCTTTGTCGTTGGCCAAACTTAAGCCCTCATCGGTTCTGGCAGTCATCGGCAGACAAGTCAATGAGCCAATGGATTCTGCACCCTAATGGCAGAAAGTGAGGAGGACTTAAAGAAGCTCCTGATTCGGTTGAAAGAAGAAAGTGCAAAAGCTGGCTTGAGACTCAATATAAAGAAAACCAAGATCATGGCCACAGGCCCCTCTCAGTCCCTGGAAAATAGATGGGGAAGAAGTAGAAGCCGTGACAGATTTTACTTTCCTAGGACCCAAGATCACTGCAGATGGAGATGGCAGCCATGAAATAAAAAGGCGACTGATGCTTGGGAGGCAAGCAATGAGAAACCTGGGGAACATAGTGAAAAGTAGAGACATCACATTGCAAACAAAAATTTGTCTAGTCAAAGCAATGGTATTTCCGGTGGCAATGTATGGTTGTGAGAGCTGGACCATTAGGAAAGCTGAGCGCAGAAGAATAGATGCCTTTGAGATGTGGTGCTGGAGGAGAGTTTTGAGAGTCCCCTGGACAGCGAGGAGAACAAATACAGTAGGTCACTCTTAGAAGAAATCAACCCTGACTGCTCCTTAGAAGGTCAAATAGTGAAGATGAAGCTAAAGTACTTTGGACATCAAATGAGAAGAGAGGATTCACTTGAGAAAGCCTTGATGCTGGGAAAGGGGAAGGGCAAAAGAAAAAAGGGGCAGCCAAAAATGAGATGGCTAGATGGTATTGTAGACACAATGGGCACAGAGCTGAGCAAGTTGAGGAGGAGGGTGGAGGACAGGAGTGCCTGGTGGACAGTGGTCCATGGGGTCATCGCAAAGGGTCGGAATCGACTGTGCGACTGAACAACAAAAAGTCCTCCTTTAAAGATGTTCCTTGTCCAGTGAGCTCCTCCCTCCAGCTTCTGATTTGGTTTTGCTCTTGTGTTCCCTCAAGAAGCGAGATCTGGTCGCTCCCCACCCAGAGCACTGAACCCTAGAGTCGGATACGACTGGGTTTGAGCAAGGATTACTTTTACTTTTAATACCTTATTTTAGTTTATACTAGTGGTGGTCTGGCCCATGCTGACCATTTGGGACACAGGGACAAGTCCCGGTGCGCCCCATTGACTGGCGCCCCCCGGAGGTGGGCAGAAGTATGTCACCTGGCGGCTACAATCCATGATGTCATGCAGTAACCCCCATAGGCACCGCCCCCTCCCTCCCTGTCCAGCGCCCTTGTAGCATAGCCAGCATGCCTTCTTTGGTGGCGATTTTGTGGTTGGTCCCCTACTTGAAATTAACCTTTGTACCATCTGGTTAATTAACGAAGCAGGATTCATCAATCCGATTTCCAGCCTATGGAATTTCAGGTTTTTAAAAATCCAAAAAGCAGGTTTTTATAAAGAACTCCATAGGGCAGTGATGGCGAACCTTGACACTCCAGGTGTTCTTGGACTTCCATTCCCAGAAGCCCTGATCCACAGATATGCTGACTTGGGCTTCTGGGAATGGAAGTCCAAGAACACCTGGAGTGCCAAGGTTGGCCATTACGGCCATAGGGGCTTACCAGAGGTGGACAGATGTTTCAGAAGCAAAAGCAGGGTCAAATCCTGTTTCAGTGGTCAAGCCAAGCTAATTTGAGAGCATCAGACATCACTTGCTCTCCCAATTTCCTTCTTTCTCAGTCCTTCAAATTGTCTACCTTTCAGGGTTGTTGTGTATATTAAGCCTGCTGGTTCTTTTCTGGCACCTCTTCACAAGCAGGAGACAAAGACCAGGGTGGTGGGTAACGGTCAGAAAGCTGGATGGAGACATGGAAGGGGAAACCCCCTGCGGCCAGCCACACCCTTTCTCAGCGGCCTACCTTACAAGACCGTTGTGCAGTTAAAGTTGGGAAGGAAGGGGTTAAACCAGGAATCCTCGACCTTTTTAAGCCAGCGGCTGGGTCATGCTCCCTCAGACAGCTTCGGGGGCCGGACGGCCATTATGCCCTTCCTCCACCACATGGCACTTCCTGGAGGCGGGGGGGGGGGGAAAGAGAGTGAGAGAGCGAGCTCCAAGGCTAATAGAGGAAAGGCAGGATGGAAATGGAACTAATAAGTAAAATAACAGGAGACAACACCTGTTGGATTTCTGTCACATGGAGGCTGCTCTCTGGCTGGATGGCAGCTGTGCCAGATGAAAAATATGTCCCGCCAATATGTACCAGGTTTGTGACTCAGCATGTGGTTCATCACTCAAATTGGCACTGGTTCCAGATCCGTGAATCATCCATGCTTGGGTGTCAGGTTGGCTGCCTGTTAATTCCCTCCCTCCCTCTGACTCCACCCCAAGCCCACCCACTACTAGGAATTAGGAGAAATTGGGTGTGCGTCTGTGTGAACAGCTGTGTCATTGTGATACAGGCACCTCTGTTAGCATCCCCTTCCTTTCCCCCAGACCGACTCCGACAGTGACATTGATAGTGGAGAAAGCGCTCAGTCCATGCTCACAGGCGCCTTTGCTCACACCCACTGTATCTTGAAAATAAACACAGAAGGGGTTTAGAACAGTGATGCCCAAACTACGACCTGTGGGCTGGATCCGGCCCCCAAAGCGATTTCATTTGTCCCCCGACGCCCTTGCCGCTCTTGGAAGCAGAGGTAAAATACACACGTGTAGGATGTGTTACACACTTGCACGGGCCATAAATGGCCCGCTGCTGTTGTAAACATGTTTATGGCAGCCGTGGGTCATTTATGGCAGCGTTCTGCACATGCGTGAGTGCGTAATGCATCCCGCGCATGCATGTTATGCTTCCATTCCCAGCGGGAAGAACCACATAACTGGCCCGATCAGCGGTCCGGGGCGGCATGGTCACCCCTGGTTTAGAACCTCCCGTTGAAATAAACCCAGAGGACAATATGTTCTTTCTAAGGCAGATAAGGTCCAATACTGAGGAAGACGGAGCTTGTAGTCCAAACTATTAGGCAGGCAAAATAACCTCCCCAAGATCTCACTCTTTTCTATCCAGGAGTCATACTCATGCACGTAGAGCACACATGCTCTCATGGAAGGGTAACAGACTCATGGGTTTTGGAGTACAGTCCCCGGCTGCCTAGGGGATTCTTGGGTCTGTAGTCCCCCAATCTGTTGTGGAAGGGCTCTTGGTGTACTTAAAATATATATAAATAAAATTAAAATTAAAAAATTAAAAAAAGTTAAAAGAAAATTAAACAAAATAAAACAAAAATATTGCACCTTAAAGACTAACTCCTGTATTTAAATGTGAGCATTTGTGAATCAAGTTAATAAGGGCACATCATCTCTCCACTCCCATTGGTTGCAAAGAGATGAATTGTGGATGGTTTTTCTCCTCTGGAACTCAGCGTGTAAAGATCACTTCTGCTGAAGCGCCAGATCATACTAAAATAGTTAATAAGCTTTTATTGCAGAGTAAGGGTGCATTTCTTTGCAGTGATATATATATATACTGTATATATAAAAATACAAACCACACACTGGCAAGGATTAGCACAGAATATACAGATCAGTTTCATACAGGTTGAAATGGTCTCAAGGATGGGTCTCCCCCGAGGTCGACCCACCCCAGGTTGCTTCTTTGCTTTTAACAGCCTGGCCTGCAGAAGGTGGCTTGTAAGTTTGGTTTTGTAAAAAGGGCAATTTCTTGCTGATTTCCAGAGATCAGGTGGCTCTTAAACAAATAGAAAGCCTGGCAAACTCTTTGCCGATTTCAGTTCCTAATATCTCAGGTTTTAAAGTTACAAAGTGGGAGGAAACAGTCTTGGAATTGGAAGAGTGCCGGAGTGGGTAGGGTTGCCATAATTCTCTCCCGCCAAACCGGGACAGCCACGTGACGTCATTGCCTCCTTCAAACTGTGCATGCGTTGGATGGGGCTGTCAGGGAGACCGCAGCTCTAAAACCCCATGGGATCCCCGTCCGGGGCGGACAGCCTTTGTCAGTTTAAAATAAACGGTAGTCAAGAGGTTTTCCCCTGTGTGAGGGGTCATCTTGCTTCCTTTGTTCAAATTTAAAAATCCGGGACTTTTACATGTTTTTTCCTTGAACTGGCCAGGACAGCTTGAATCCAGGAAAATCCTGGAGTGGAGGAACCTGTGACTAGGAGTGGGGGAACCTGTGACTCTTTCTGTAGCGTTCGACTCCAGTTCCCATCTGCCCCCAGCCAGCTTTTGGACAATGATTGGGGTTGCCTGGTATGACAACACACTTGGAGATTTCTTTACTTTACCGTGGTGGGGGAAATTAATACATCAAAGTGTCAGGGAATTCTGTGGTGGTGTTGGACTGCGTTTCCCATTAGCCCCAGTGACGACACCCGAGATGGGATTGGAGGCCAAACTTAGCCTTGAGAAAAGGAAACAGAGGGAATAGGATAGTACTTTTCAAAAACTGTACTGTAATTGAAAGTCCCAGCGCTGAAGGCCTTCAATAGACAGCTGGACAACCCTCAGATGATCTGCTTTTACAGTAAAACTCCTAATTACCTAAAAAGTATGTTCCGGAGGCTTTTATGTAGATCGGATTTTTACTTAACTCATCGGAACAATGAATTTTTTACTTAACTCAAAGCAAACCCATAGGAAAATGATATTTATGTAAATTGAAGCAACCCTATAGGAAAAGCAATTTTATTACGTAACTCTAAGCAAACCCATAGGAAATTACTAATACTACTTACTTTATACCGTAATTGTGTTACCGTATATATTCGATTATAAGTCGCCCCAAATATAAGTCGAGGTACCTAATTTGGACCTCTAAAACTAGGAAAATAGATTGACCCGAGTATAAGTTGGGGGTGGAAAATGCAGCAGCTGCTGGTGAGTTTCGATAAATAAAATACATGAAAATACGGTAAAATTAATTAATTTAGACATTTGTGTGGGTGTGTTTTTGAGTGTTTACGTTGACCCGAGTATAAGCCGAGTGCCGTTTTTGGACCTCATTTTGTGGGGCTAAAAAAACGACTTATACTCGAGTATATATGGTATGTAAATCGGGACACTTATGTATATTGGGACATGGTTATAGGGCAAAAATCATGCAAATTGAATTTTATGTAACTCGAGGCATATGTAAGTTGGGGATTTACTGTATTTGGATTCCTGCGTTGAGCAGGGGGTTGGATTGGATACCCTCATAGACCCCCTTTCCAACTCAGTATAATAATAATAATAATAATTTTGTGTCAGAATTTATTCTGGGTTGAAAGGATTTTTGTGGAAGAAACTCCGCTCGGGGACGCCCAAATGAGGCTCCTTTCCTGTCCCCAAGAGCTGGGACAGAGACAGGTGCTCAATCCGTCATGCAGTACCCAGGTCTCGAACTGCTGACTCAATGGTTCTATGATTCTATTCAGACAGCCATGGATTTCCCCTCTTGCATGCTAAGGCTTGCAAACAACGGCCACCCAAGTTCCTTTCCTTATATTGTTTGGGAAGCTCCAGTCAGCCAAACCAGTTTTGATCTGATTAAACACTTAGTGTGGACGTGTGCCTTTTGCGTGTGTGTGTGTGTGTGTGTGTGTGTGTGTGTGTGTGTGTGTGTGTGTGTGTGTGTGTGTGTGTGTGTGTGTGTGTGTGTGTGTGTGTGTGTGTGTGTGTGTGTGTGTGTGTGTGTGTGTGTGTGTGTGTGTGTGTGTGTGTGTGTTTGGGGTTGAATCCTGTCCTGTAACAAGCAGGCTGGAGGTGAGAGAAAGGGCTCACACTTCCCTCCATGAATGTCCCTTTGGAACCGCTGTGGAGGTCCTGAAGGTTTCATCTTTAGAAGGCTCCATCAGCGCCAGGCGGGCCAGAGGGGCAGCGGCCAGAGAGCCTCAGGGCTAGCAGTTGCAGTCGCCAACCAGGCGGAGTGGACGAAGGACCAACGAGCCGTCCTCTTTGAGGAACGCAAAGGCCAGCGGAGTCCGGCGTGGCCTGCAGCAACGTCTCTGCTAGGAGGAAAGACGGGCCGTGAGGTTCAGAGCGTGGGGTTGGGACCTGGGGAAGGGTTGCCATAATTCTCTCCCACAAAAACAGGACAGGAGTATACTTGACAAAAATGGGCGGGTAATTAACTACAAAATAGACTTTTTTAAAAACAAAGATAATATAATGACAGCGATAAAACATTTTCACATTAAATAGATCAATACATAAATGAATTTATTTACAACAGTGTGACGTTAAGATTTGTCTCTAGGTATAGCCCAACTCCACTGAGGTGGGAAATCTCTCGTTTGATGGCAAGAGCTTGAATTTATTTTAATGGTATGTTATAAAACACAATCAGTAAGTTTTAAAAATCCAGGATTTAACATGATTTTTATTCAACTGGCCGGGACAATTTTTCTGACCTTGAATCTGGGACAATCCTGGTTTTCTTGGACATATGGCAACCCTAGACCAGGAGAAACCTGGCTCTCATTCTCCACTCACCCATGAATGGCCATCTAGTCCAGGAGTTCTCAACCTTTTTAACCCAGAGAGTGCACTAAGCGTTATGGGGAGGCGTATAAGCGTAATTACTATTACTAATTGTTATTTGGAAGTCTGGCAAGGTCATTCTGCTATGGTAATAGAGTACCAGTGATGGCGAACCTTGGCACTCCAGCTGTTCTTGGACTTCAATTCCCAGAAAACCAAGTCTCTGTGCACAGTAAACCCATTCGTGTGGATTCACGGAGACTTGGGCTTCTGGGAATTGAAGTCCAAGAACAGCTGGAGTGCCAAGGTTCGTCATCATGGGAGTAGACCATACTGTCAGCGACTCAGCCGGCGGTTAGCTAACGTGACAACCCTAGGACTAGCGGCCTTGGCGAAGTCCACAGGGAAGGGTGATGGTCCCCCAAGGGGATTAGATCCCACTTGAATCCCTCTTGATGGAGGGCAGCCGCTTCATCCATCCTGGCCTCCTGGCGCTAATGAGGAGGACTTTGGGTGCCAAAAGGGCTCAGGACCAGAAAGGGACTTGTGGAGTTGGGTCAGTGGTACTCTGGGTGTCGCGCTGTGATGCGGAAGGCAGAGGAAAGGCTGCAACATTATATTTGCAGGACAGTCTTCATGGCTGATCGCCATGAGGATCGCCAATATTCAGAATGCAATATGGCACAAAAAGAAGAATTGCCGTTGCTCGCTACGTGTAATGCTACCGGTTTCCCATGCTGCCTGAAAGCACCAAAGCCCCACAAAGTAGGGATTGTGAGGAAAGCCTTCTCTCTCATACCTCTTGTGCGTCCAGATCTGCCTGAGTCCCAGGGTCCCTGAGGTGGCACTCTTTAATCCAAAGCGGGAGTCCCCCGTCCTTTTGGTGGCAGTGGCAGCCCAAGCATTCGGTGAAAACAAAGGCCTTGGGATGGAGCACCCAGCTTTGCCAGCCAAGATCTGGGCAGGGAAAAGAAAAGAAGGAGAGATGTTAAGGAAGAGCCTGGGTAGAAGGTGGCTCCGTCCTGTCGTTGGCCCCAGGGCACCCAGGGTTACAGCTTTCTAAAATTCGCCTTTTACAAATAAGCTGTCTCCCCCCCCCCCCCCGCCGCTAGCTGGAGAGCTTAGTGGTTTTCGTAGAGATTGGGAGTTTCTCCAATATGCTTCTCAGGGAGGAAAGCCAACCTACGTAGCCTTGGGCAAGCTGCACAGCAGTCTCAAGAGGTCCCACCAGAGGGCGGGAAAGGTAAAACCACTTCGGATTAATTCTCTACCTAGAAAAGTAACTAGAAAATACTTTATAATGGTGAAGCTATTTTGTTCCCTTTCACTTTGTTTGAAAGCCACTTGTGTCCAACTCTAGGGTTCGGTGCTCATCTCGGTTTACAGCCAAAGAGCCAGCGCTGTCTGCATTTGCAGATGTTTCCTGGGCCATGTGGCGGGTCAGACTAGACACCGGAGCACATGGAACGTTGTTACCTTTCCTGCCAAAGTGATACCTATTTATCTACTTGCAATTTCTTGCTTTCAAACGGCTCGGTTGGCAGGAACTGGGACAGGGACAGGAGTTCACTCTGTCGTGCAGCACTCAGGTCTCAAACTGCCAACCTTCCAGTCTTCAAGTTCAGTGTCTTAACCACTAAGCCACTGTGGCTCTCGTTGCCTCTCCAAATTAACTATCAGCGACTGATGAGATTGATGGCTGTAAACAGAGATGAGCACTGAACTCTAGAGTCGGATACAGCTAGCTTTCAAGAAAGGGCGGCCTTTACCTTGACAAGCTCAGACCCAACCATTCTTCATTCTTCCTATATCTTCTCCCCACACTTGCCAGGCTGGGGGTAACCCAAATTTTAACCAAGGGGGTGATGAAGCCTTGAGTGTAGGGTTGCCATATGTCTCGGAAAACCGGGATTGTCCCGGATTCAAGGTCAGAAAAATTGTCCCGGCCAGTTCAGTAAAAATCATGTTAAAGTCCCAGATTTTTTATAACATACTGATTGTGTATTATAACACAGCATCAAAATAAATTTGAACTCTTGCCATCAGAGGAGCAATTTCCTGTCACATTGGAGTTGGAATATACCTGGAGACAAATCTTAACGTCCTCACCTCACATCACCACCCAATAAGTGTGACCAGTATGTTTCCTGGAACTGAGGTCATTAAGAGTTGACCGCGACACAACTGCTCAGAAGTACAACAGATCATCTTACATTAAGAATTAACTGTTGTAAATAAATTCATTTATGTACTATACTGATATATTTAATGTGAAAGTGTTTTATAGCTGTCATTATGTTTGTTTTTTAAAGGCTATTTTGTAGATAACCCGCCCATTTTTGTCAAGTGTACTTCTGTCCCGGTTTTGTGGGAGAGAATTATGGCAACCCTACTTGAGTGTCAACTTTCCTAGTTATAGCCATGTGCCCAGGTGGGGACATTTGACACACATGTGTGCATGGTTCAGCGATCAATACTGTTCCATACTCTGGGTCAAAGTGATCTTACCTTCCAGTGTGATGTGGTGAGAGATCTGGATGCAGCTTCCACTTTGCCTCAGTAGGGTCTGATTGGAGGAGATATCTAGTGGGAAGGAGCAGGAGAAAAATCCATTATCAAAGTTTAAATGCTATAATAAACAGGATCGGATGGATCTTTCATTTCCATTGGACAGTGATAAACTTAAGGGTTCACGTGTCTGCCGTGTGTTTGAAGAGAGAGTTCTGGCTTTTCAGAAGGAAACAAGAGTAGGGGAGGGGCAGGATCAGTGGGCAGGAAATCAAGCCAGCAAGGAAGACCAAGACCTACCGATCAATGCAGTCAAAGTCACCCACATAGATGGTTTTTATCTCTCATGCACTTTTCATTTCAAGTCACTGTCTCCATTTTATAAGTGGGCGTTGAAAGTGTGTGGTTTCCCCAAAGTTAAATGGCAAACCTTCCGGCACAGATGGGATTTGAACCCAGGTCTCCTGGGTTGAAAGCCAAAGCATCATATAGGCCTCAAGTTTGCATTTTTGCATGATAAATCCTAGAATTTCACAACCAGGTAAAGGTAAAGGTTTCCATTGCTCGAAAGCCAGTCGTATCCAACTCTAGGGTCCAGTGTTCATCTCTGTTCACAGCCAAAGTGCCTATGCTGTCTGCCTCTGCAGACATTTCCATGGCCAGACATTTCCATGGCTCTTCGGCTAGGAAACAGAGATGAGCACTGAACCCTAGAGTCGGATACAACTGGCTTTCGAGCAAGGGCGACCTTGGGGTCCAAGTCTAGAGCAGGTTGGGGACAAAGGAGGAGAAGCAGATATAGAGACACTCACTGAGGTGCTGCCCCCTAGAGGACAAAGACGGGAACGCTGCCACTTCTTTGGCCCAGGATTCCTGCACTTGGCTTGTGGCATCCGCTGTGAACCTGGGCGGGTGATCCAACCTTAGCAGGCGAAGGATGATGGCACTAACATGCTGGAGTACCTGATCTTTGCAGCTACCAAAGAGAGAGAGAGAAAAGTCTGCCATTATTTCTAAATCTGACACTATAATTCAAGTGCCAGATCCGATTCTGAATATTGGCTATTCTTATGGCAATTAGCCATGAAGAGTGATTGTTCTGGGAACAATAGGTGGCCTCCCATTGGTCTTCCACCTCGCAGCATGACTCCTTGTAGTACCACTAGGGACTGCGGTGGCTCAGTGGCTGAGAAGCTTGCCTTGTTAGCTGGAAGGCCGGCATGTCGGCAGTTCGAGACCCGGGTACTGCATGACGGAATGAATGCCCGTCGTCTGTCCTGCCTCCTGCCAACCTAGCAGGTCGAAAGCAAGAAATTGCAAGTCGATAACTAGAGACCACTTGGGGGGGGGGGAGAGAGAGAAATCTTGGGGACATGAAAGGAGCCTCATTCAGGCGTCCCCTGAGCAGAGTTTCTCTGGCAAAAAACCCTTTCAACCTTTGTGTCCTTCTGACATGATTAAACACGTACCGCTGATCCAGTTCCTTTGAGTCCCTTTCTGGTCCTGAGCCCTTTTGGCACACAAAGTCCTCATCATCAGCCCCAGGCCAGTGTTGATGAAGCGGCTGCCCTCCATCAAGTTGGATTCAAGTGGGATTCAATCCACTTGGGGACCATCACCCTTCCCTGGGGACTTTGCCACTCAAGGCCGTTAATTCTCAGGTTAGACAATCGAGTCGCTGACATTACACCATCAAATCTGACATTACACCATGAACTCTTGTAGTGCTCTTCATACGTTCTGAACCAGAATGCCCTCCCCCTCCCAGAGATGTGGGGGGTCCCCTCGGATGTCCACGATCCACCCTGAAATGGAGATTTCCATGACCGCGAGTAAAGGACTCCGTCTTTCCCTACTGGCCTGTGCCAAAATCCTCTGTCAGAGGCAATTGCTTTTTTACCTCCCCTGCACAAACACAAAGGGATAACAATAATGGAGTGTAATGCGCTATCTTCTTTCCCACGGGCTTCCCCACCACTGAAGTTAGGCACACTGCCTTTCCCAGAAGATCTGTTTTTAAATCTGCAAACCAACATAACAGGCAGAGACACAGCAAAGAATGTTTCCTTTAGGGTTTGTTGCTATCTCCCCCCCCCCAGCTGAACACCTGGGCCATTGATAGTGGCGCATGATGCTCAGGCTTTCAAAGCTAAGGGAAAATAAGAGAGAGAAAGAAGGAAAGGAAGGGGAAAAAAGAAATATAATCTTAAAATTACAGAGCTAGACTCTATGGGTCTTTGAAACCAGGCTAGTTAACCACTGACCGACCGTTTCAAAACCATTCATAGATGAATATATTTTTTGAACAGTAGCTGTGTTAGCCTGTGTGGCAAGCATGTCAGAGATTAAACCAAACCAAAACATGAACTTGATCCAGAAAAGCTCTCATTAAAATATAGCAGTTAGTCTTCCAAGTGCCACAATAATTGTTTTGTTTATTCTATGATATGATTCCAAAACCACTAAGCTATGATGCTATTTTGATCGATACAAGCAAAACAGGTTTAAAAAAATCAAAAAAAAAATTTTTTGGGGGGGGGGATGGGATGTCTTTGTGAAGATAAACTGTAAATGCAAGAAACTTTGTTGATTTTTATTAATTTGCAGCTGAAACATGGAAAGTCCTACTTTGGAAATTAATTTTTTTGTCTTGTTTTCAACCAGGGATTCTCAACCTGTGACCAGTGGGCCAGATGTGGCTCATGGCACCATTTCATGTGGGGGTCCCCACCGCCTCCACCACACCAGGATGTGCCATGTGGTGGAGGAAGGGCAAAATGGCTGTCCGCCCCCCCCCCCAGCTGTCGGAGGGAGCGTGACCCAATGGCCCCTGGCTTTAAAAGGTTGAGATTTCCTGATTTAGACATTCCAAAAGTCGATCTAAGCCTGGTGAAATTTTGCCTTTTCATGTCATTGCTAAAGAGAATCAGAAGCAGCACCCCTGGGGAGCTTTAGAAGCAGGTAACGATTTCACTGACAATCATCTTTTTAATTCGGATTCATCACATTTGTGAAAAAGAGTTTTAATTATGATTGCCCTTCAGTTCATTTGGGAGGAATCTAAACATCCTTCAAACCACAAGATCCTGGGTCAGAAGAAGGGGACCATAAAACCCCAAAGGCGTCCAACTGCCTACTCTCCATGTAGCGATCCCATTCGGAGCAGGTTCGGCACGAAGAGAACTTGCGTGCCAAACGCTCAAAACTGCAAAGAAAGAAAAGCTAAAGAAATGTTTGCATCTTCCACTGCCAAGACTGGATTTATTGGCCATGGGTGTCATGATGGTCATTTGGCTTAGAGGAGAAGGTACAAAAAGTATTTTACTCTCTGTGTAAAGCTGCTAAGGCAGGGCCTCTGGTTGCCACTGCATTTTAACCAGATGATAACAATAATTTCTTGTCACTTTGGGTTGAAGGGATTTTTAGGGGGTGCCTGAATTATTGGGGGACTGCAGTGGCTCAAGTCACTAAGACGCTGACTGGGAGGCAGAAGGTCAGCAGTTTGATTCCTGAGTTCTTCAGGACGGAATGAGCTCCCGTCTCTGTCCCAGCTCCTGCCAACCTAGCAGTTCGAAAGCAAGAAATTGCAAGTAGATAAATAGGGACCACTTGGGTGGGAAGGAAAACAGCATTCCATGTGCTCTGGTGTCTAGTCATGCCTGCAACATGACCATGGAAACGTCTGCAGAAGCAGACAGCGCTGGCTCTTCGGCTTTGAAACAGAGATGAGCACTGACCCCTAGAGTCGGATATGACTGGCTTTCAAGCAAGGGAAACCTTTACCTTTACCTGAATTATTATTACAGTTGTTTGTGGGAAAACAATACCAGGTGCCTGCTCAGAGGCCACCTGTACCTGCCCTAAAGGAAACCCAAGTTGACTTTCCCCTTCCCTCCAAAAGCCAGCATTGATAAGAAGGGTGGTTAACCCTGGAATTAGAGACTTGGAAGGGACCCTAAGGGGCCACCCAATCCAGCCCCCGTCATGGAGAATCAAACTCCCAACCAGCCTGATTTCTAGACCAACCAGCAGCTAACCAGGAGTCTTACTTTGGTACCAATGACGGCAGGACAGGTGCGCTCCACCTCAGCCCTGGTAAGGGAAGAAAGAGCTCTATTATCTACAGACCAGACTGGCTAAGAACCTGCTGCCTCAACCTGGGCACATGACATCCCCCAACCATTAAATGTGTAGAGGTGGGACCTGGCCTTCCCGTTTGTTTCCTGCGCAACGACCCTTCTGTCTGCCACCCGAGGCCACTGCCTCACTCTGCCTCGTGGTAGGGCCGGTTCCGGGCTACTTTGAAAGGACGGAAAGGTCCAGTTGAAGAGCCTAACTCAGAGATTCTCAACCTGCGGCCTGTGGGTCGGATCTGGCCCTTGGCTCCATGTTACGTGCCCCCCCCACCGCCTCTACCACACCAGGAAGTGTCATGGGGTGGAGGAAGGGCAAAGTAGCCGTCTGGCCCCCAAAGCTGCCTGAGGGAGCGTGACCCAATGGCCCCTTGGTTAGAAAAAGGTTGAGAACGCCTGGATTAACTAGAAAGGCAAGGCAGGAGGTCGGTGCGTTTGCCAAAAGGAGACCTCCTTACTAAAAGCACGGAAAAGGGCCACCACTTTCCTCCGTCCTTACTTCATTTCTCTTACTCCAAGGAGCAAAAGAAAGGCAAAGAATTGTTCCACTTGCAACCCCACCCCCACCCCCTTTTAGCTCCACAACAGGTTGGTTGAGAGGAGGGAACATGGGGGAGCAGACCCAAAGTCATTTGTCGAGCTCTGGGCTGGTGGAATCGTCTTCAAGTGCCGTATCTGATTCCAAATATTGGCTCTCCTCTTGGTGCTCAGCCATGAAGATTGTCCTGGGAACCATATAATGCAGTGGCCTTCCGCATTGCAGTGTGACACCCATCGTACCACTGATCCAGCTCCATGATCCAACTTTCTGATCCTGAGCCCTTTTGGCATGCAAAGTCCTCCTCATCAGTCCCAGGCCAGGATGGATGAAGCTGCTGCCCCTCCATCAAGAGGGATTCAAATGGGACCATTTAATCCTCTTGGTGTTCTTGGACTTCAGTTCCCAGAAACCCAAGTCAGAAGCTGATCAGGGCTTCTGGAAATTGAAGTTCAAGAATACCTGGAGTGCCAAGGGTTGACCATCACAGGTCTACTCTATGACCATAGCAGGATCACCTGCCAGACAAGTGGTGAAGTTGGCAATTAATGGTTTGAGTCCAAACTACTGAGCGACGGATTACACCACCTGCTCCCCTCCTCTCCAAACTGCCCAGCACACCTGGGTGGACTCTGGGCCGCTCATTACCTTTCGTTGAGGGTAACCACCGTCCATGGCAGCGCTGGCTCCTCCGATGGGCTGGCTTCCTGGGATGCACCCCACGGGGAGAGCACAGCCAGCAAACCGCTCACGAGCAGGATTCGCAGCATGGCACCTGACCTGTTGGATTTCAGGCTGAGGTGGAGGGATGGTGGCTTTGTGGCTGGATGGGCAGGGAAGGCAGTTGAAACTGGCGTCCGGAGGGGTGGCCGCTGGAGAAGAGCACAGTGTGGGAAACCCACTTTTATCTGCCTCTCCCCCAGCCGGTGCAGTGACCTTGGCATTTTTCACAGGCCGGCCTTTCGTCTTCCCCGACAAAGGGGACTGGAAACAGGCTTATCCGATGCCTGGCATCATGAGGCAGATGTCCTCCCACCTGCCTCCGGCCCACCCCGCGGTGCCTCCCACCACTTGAAAAAAGATCAGGATTAAAATCTGAGCCAGGACGTGAAATCAGAGGCAGGCGCTTGTGATTCTCAGGGTTGTCCTACTTTAGATATTCTAGGATAATGGAGTATAAATATGTCCCTTCCTCTTTGTGATTATCTTTCAGGTATTTGAAACATAGGTTGGCTCTTCTCCAGGAAGACACAAGAGGAGAATTGAACTCCCAATCTCTGGTTCTGCAGCCACAGAACCTAAACCAATGGCGGAAATTGTGAAGGTCGAGGCCTCGTTTGTTCGAAAGCCAGCCGTGTCCACATCTCCAGTTACAGCTGAAGAGCCAATATTGCCTGCACCTGCAGATGTGGCTGGCGTGACTAGATGCTGGAGTGCATTAAACACTTACCTTTCTCGCCTAAGCAGCACCTATTTATCTACTTGCAATGTCTTGCTTTCAAACTGGATTGACAGGAGCTGGGATAGAGATAGTAGCTCACTCCGCAGGGCCGTCACTAGAGGGGGGCACCCCGGGCTCGGCCCACCCAGCATTAGCAGTTTGCCCACCCTGGCAAGGCATGGTTTCCCATAGGTATGCACGGGGGGAAAAGACGTTTTTGCCCACCCTGAAAAAATATTCGCCCACCCAATCTAGAATCCTGGCTACGGCCCTGTTGCTCCGTCATGCCGCAAATTGGCAAAGGAATCCCTTAAGCAAGGCATTTCGCCACTCCTGGTGGAAATATTCTTGCTGTGCAACAGGATTTTGGCATCTATCTAATCGAGCTGCGTAACACCTAAAGCACGCCAGATTTGTTTGGCACCAGAGAGAAACAGCCTCAAAAAGGCAGAAAAAACGACAAAGGAAATAATTCTCCACTTAACAACCTTTTTACTTGATCCGAAACCAGCTTTGAGGGCTTTGCTCAAGCCCCAGATCTAAACACCAAAACGTTGCTTGGGTATTTCCGTTTGAGTTTCTGTGTGGATGAAATCCATTTCTTACGATACATGCCATGTTTTGCTCATAGCCTGTGGTACTGCAAGGAGAGACTGCTTCTGAGAAAGGCGACTCTACTTATTGTGGCTGGTCTTTTTCTTCTTGTGCCGTATCCAGTTTCGAATATTGGCTAGCGTTATGGCGATCCGCCATTAAGGTTCCCCCAGGAACCATATAATGCAGTGGCCTTCCATTTGCCTTCTGCATCGCAGTGTGACACCCAGAGTACCACTGATCCAGTTCTGCGAGTCACTTTCTGGTCCCGAGACCTTTTGGCACACAACGCCCTCCACGTCTCCAGGCCAAAATTGATGAAGCTGCTGCCCTCCATCAAGATGGATTCAAGTAGCATTTAATCCACTTTGGGACCATCATCCTTCCCTGTGGACTTTTCCACCCAAGTCCTGAGGGTGGTCTGGTTAGTTAACTGCTGCCCGACGTTGAGTTGTTGGCAGTAGGGTCTACTCTATTACCATAACCTGGCCAGACTCTTTCCAGAAATGATAATTTAAGCCAGGGATTCTCAACTGGTGGGCCAAATGCGGCCCATGGCACAGTTTCATGTGGGGGGGTGCCCCCAGCGCCTCCACCACACCAGGAAGTCCCATGTAGTGGAGGAAGGGCAAAATGGCAGTCGGCCCCCAAAGCTGTCTGAGGGAGCGTGATCCGGCCCCTGGCTTAAAAAGGTTGAGAAAGCCTGATTTAAGCAAAAAAAGTGACAAAGAGACCCTGTCTCCAAGCTTTGCTAGGTTAAGAAGGGATCCTGGCCTTTCTCCTTATTTACCTCCTTAGTCCAGACATTCTTTAAGAACAGAAAACTCTTGTCTCTAAGCTATTAATAGCCCTGCAGATTATTTAGGATTGGAGGGGGGGAGGAGATGGAGGGAAAAGGGTGGGTGGGTGGGGGACCACACTGGACTCTTCTAAGAAGAGATTAGCTTTTGGAAACA
Organism: Furcifer pardalis; assembly: GCA_030440675.1. Lineage (NCBI taxonomy): Eukaryota > Metazoa > Chordata > Lepidosauria > Squamata > Chamaeleonidae > Furcifer > Furcifer pardalis. The sequence continues at coordinate 2,846,388 of CP126899.1, read as the reverse complement.
TAGATCTCCGCACCTGTTCTCAAGGTCTTCAGATCAAAAGGAGAACCAAAGAGTGGAAGGGAGGCCTATTGGACCCCAAAGATGGGTCATCATCAGGGCAATCTTTTTGGTGTGTGTGTGTTTGTGTGTATGCCTGGCCCCTTTGAAGATCAGTCGAAAGCCCTTCCTAGAATTACTAACCAACAGTAAATGTTACCTTTTTTAAATAGAAACAATTCTCTTCCTCCTTTTTATTTTGGGATACCAAATGCCTGGGACGGGCTGGTATCCGAGAGGTGAAGAGATTAGCTGGCCTTGCATATGTTCCATTTTTACCCGGGAAGGGGAGAATTTCCCATTTTTTACCATTTTGAATTTTTCCCCCTCTTTGCACTTTTAATGATGTATGATGTATTGTATATTGTTCCCATGATGACATGACATTGTGACATATGTGTTTCTGATCGAATTTTGTGTACCATATGTGATGTTATTACTTTGTATTTACTGTGTATTTTGATTACTGTATATTGTTTGATTTGTTGTTTATACTGTATCTATTGTACGGCTGTTCCTAGACCGGGACTCCTTGCTCATGGTCACACATGCCTTAGTCACCTCCAGACTTGATTATTGTAATGCGCTCTACATGGGGCTGCCCTTGGTGACCATTCGGAGGCTACAGCTGGTCCAGAAAGCGGCTGCACGAGTGGTGTTGGGATGCGGGCGTTATGCCCGTGCCTCACCGCTGCTGAGGGAGCTGCACTGGCTGCCAGTTTGCCTCCGGGTGCAATTCAAGGTGCTGGTTATCACCTTTAAAGCCCTACATGGTAGTGGATCAGGATACTTAAGAGACTGCATCGTCCCAAGGACATCTGTCCGTCCCACCAGACTGGACCGGAGAGGCTCTCTGGTTGTGCCATCGGCCAGAGAGGCGCACCACTCTGGCACGAGAAGGAGGGCCTTCTCGGTGTCCGCTCCGGCCCTATGGAACCTCCTCCCAATAGAACTACGGAGCTGCTGTCCTTCAGGAAAGGAGTGAAAACCTGGCTGGCCGTCAGGTCTGGGGAATGGATCGATCAATTTCCCCAGCCAGCTGGATGGTTTGACCCCCAGTACCTCCTAGCTACAACGCCTAGTTTTTAATGTTAAGTTTTTAAGCTTCTTTTAAAACTTTTAATTTTTCAACTGGTTTAAAAAGGTTGTCGCTATGCTGACGTGTTGTGAATCGCTCTGGGTCCCTTTGGGGAGGAGGGCGATAAACAAATTTAAATAAATAAATAAATATGTGTGGTTTTTTAAAACGTTTATGTAAGCCGCCCTGAGTTGGGTTCTCCTGAGTGGGTGGGATATAAATTCAAAAATTAAATTAAATTAAACTTCCATTTTTACCCAGCAAGGGGAGAATTCAACGAGGGAGACATTTCCTTCTGTTATGGCACAGCAAAGCAATACATAAATGCAAGCAAGTGAAATGACTGCAGTCCCTTAAAGGATGGGTTCCCAAAGTTTTCAAGCTGGGGGCTGGATCACGCTCTCTCGGCCAGCTTCGAGAGACAGATGGCCATTTTAACCCTGCCTGCACCGTTGGGGTGGTGGCGGCGGCCATTTTGTCCCAACAACACCAAAGGGGCAGCCATTTTGTTCCTCAATTGCCCTTGGAGGGGTGGGGGTGGAGACACATAGCAGGTTTCTCAGTGAAATACAGTAAAAACCCTGACTTACAAATGCCTTGAATTACATAAAATTCAACTGTAAGCTGCCTAGAGTCGGGTTCTCCTGAGTAGGGCGAGATATAAATTTGAAATAATAATAATAATAACTTACATAATCATTTTGCACTATAACCATGTCCTGATTTACATAAATGTCCTGATTTTTTACACAACAAAATTTCCTATGGGTTTGCTTTGAGTTAAGCAAAAAAATCAATTTCCATAAAAGCCAACGGAACAGACTTTTGACGTAACTAGAGGTTTTACTGTAGTAAGGTAAACATAAAGGTCACCCTTGCTCGAAAGCCAGTCGTATCCGACTCTAGGGCTCGGTGCTCATCTCTGTTTATCGCCAGAGAGCCAGGGCTGTCTGCATCTGAAGACGTTTCATGGCTTGACACTGGAGTGCACAGAACGCTGTTTACCTTCCCACCCAAGCGGTCCCCGTTTATCTACTTGCAAATGTCTTGCTTTCGAACTGCTAGGTTGGCAAGAGCTAGGACAGAAACGGGAGCTCACTCGGGTCTCAAACTGCTGACCTGCCAAAACAGTAGAATGGGAAGGTTTTCCTAGAGGTCATCAAGCCCATCCCCTTGCTAGGCAGGAAACCGAAAGCTCAGGTCTCCCTGATGGGTGGCCATCAAAGTTTGGTGAAGGAGCCCAACCTTGAAGGTGAGTCCACCACCTTCCGAGGTAGTCCTTCCCTTCCCTTGGTCAAATAGCTATTGCTGCCAAGAAGAAGGTCTTCCAAAAGGAAATTCTCCGTTAAAACCCTCCTCTCCTGAGATTCATAAAGTTCCCTTTCTGCACATGACACCCTATCAAACACTAACAATGTGGTGGTCAACCTTGGCACTCCAGGTGGTCTTGAACTTCAGTGCCCAGAAGCCCAAGTCTCTGTGAATCCACACAAATGGGTTTACTGCCCGTGTTCTTGGACTTCAATGCACAGAGTGAATCCACTCTACTGCGCGTCTAGGAATTGAAGTCCAAGAACACAGTAAACCCATTCGTGTGGATTCACAGAGACTTAGGCTTCTGGGAATTGAAGTTCAAGTACACCTGGAGTGCCAAGGTTTGCCATCACTGTGACCAACATGTTCTCTTCTGCAGGCTAAACATTGGAAGCATTGAAGAGAGAATGCGGCAACCTTCTGTCACATCAGCTTTGATTCAGATCCCTGCATTGAGCATGGGGTTGGCCCAGATCTGGCCTCACAGGCCCCTTCCAAACTCTGTGATTCTACCAGCGATGCAGTGGTTAAGAAGCGCGCCTTGTTAGCTCAAAGGCCAGCAAGTTGGCAATTTGATTCCTGAGTACTGTACAACGGAGCGAGCTCCCGTCTCGGTCCCAGCGCCTGCCAACCTAGCAGTTCGGAAGCAAGAAATTGCAAGTAGATAAGTAGGTACCACTTCAGTGGGAAAGATAACAGCATTCCGTGCACTCCAGTGTCTAATCATGTCTGCTGCATGTCTACAGAAATGTTTCCAGATGCAGGCAGCGCTGGCTCTTTGGCTGGAAACAGAGATGAGCACTAAACCCTAGAGTCAGATACGACTGGTTTTTGAGCAAGGGCAACTTTTACCTTTACTGGAGGAGACCCATTGAAGCAGCTGCTGGAAATGTAAATTAGCGCGTCGGTGGATCCTATTGATTCAGTGCATCTGAGGTGGCATAGTGGTTAAGATGCCGAGCTTGAAGACTGGAAGGTCAGGGTCAGATAACCGAGGGCTGGACCTTGGGGGCATGAAAGGAGCCTCCTTTTATTTAGTGGGTCTACTCTTACCCAAGTTGGGGCCAGTGAGGCCGTTACAGCTCCTGAACCAATTTTTTTGATCCAGTCAGGATAATTAATTGAAATAATTGCCAGGCTAAGACTAGGGAAGAGGACGGATTTTGCAGTCGGGGGAAGAAGAGTCTCTCTCCGAAGACGCATCTTTGGACCCAGGCCAGCGGAGCCTCAGCTCCCGGCCTGCCCGGCCAAACACGGCTCAAGGCCAACCCCAAACTGAGGAATGCAGGCCAGGTGTGGGGGCCGCGTCTGGACGCCTGGGCCCAAGGGCCGTGAAGCCCACGGCAAACCGGGGCCCAAAGGGGTTTTGCTGTGGGGAGATCAATCTGGAAGAAAGGTTTCCACAAAACCTTAGTATAGGTAAAGCTGCCGTATCCGACTCTAGGGTTCAGTGCGCATCTCCTGTTTATAGTCACAGACCCAGCGCTGTCCGCGTGTGCAGGACGTTTCCGTGGACATGTGGCACCCGTGTCTAGACCCAGGAGTGCAGAGAATGCGGTTACCTTTCCCACCAAAGCGGTACCTATTTATCTACTTGCAATTTCTTGCTTTCAAACTGCTAGGTTGGCAGGGGTTTGGACGGAGAAGCGCACTTGGGTCTCGAGCTGACGACCTGCTGATCTTCCACTTGACTCATAGCCAAAACTTCTCCCTCCACCGCCCACATATGCTGTGGTGTGTGGTTGACATTTCTCACACACACCTCACACACACCTCACAAAATAACACCTCCCTGTGCCACCTCACCAGATGCCACAAGACTTCAGTCCCCTTCATAAGCATCTGCTCCACTCTCTGGGGTCACTTTCTCTCCTAACCAGTGCCTCCACCTTGCAGCGGTACCTGCCATGTGGCCAACAACCCTCCTTGCTTGCGCGGTGTTGTGGGGGGCCTGGATCCCAAGCCCCCTTTCTGGCGCCGCGTTGGCTCCAGACCTGAGCACGGTGAGGAGAACCTCCTGAAATGGAAGGGGTAGGGGAGGCAAGAGGCAAACTTTACTGAGGGGGGGGGGGGTCTTCAACATTTCTGGCATTCTCCCATGCCTTTATGCTTTAAAGGTGAAGATCACCCTTGCTCAAAAACCAGTCATATCTGACTCTAGGGTTCAGTGCTCATCTCTGTTTCATGGCTGAAAATCCAGCGCTGTCTGTGTTTTGCAGACATTTCCATGGTCATGTGGCAGGCATGACTAGACACCGGAGTGCATGGAATGCTGTTTACCTTCCCACCGAAGTGGTCCCTATTTATCTACTTGCAATGTCTTGCTTTTGAACTGCTAGGTTTGCTGTGCCTTAAAAGAGTCGCCCTTGCTCTAAAGCCAGTCGTATCCAACTCTAAGGTTCAGTGCTCATTCCTGTTTCCAGCCAAAGAGGCAGTGCTGTCTGCAGACCTTTCTGTGGACATTTGGCAGGCATGACTAGGCATGGAACGCAGATACCTTTCCTACTTGCAGTTTCTTGCTTCCGAACGGCTAGGTTGGCAGGAGCTAGGACAGAGACGGGAGCTCACTCCGTCATGCAGCACTCTAGTCTCAAACTGCTGACCTTCCGACTTTCCAGTCGTCAATGTTCAGCGTCTTAACCACTAAGCCATCGCAGTCCCTTTGCTGTGCCTTATGGACATAATTAGGTGAAGTTTGCCGTCTGGTTGCAACCCCTCCCTCCCAAAAATCCACCGTCTTTGGCAAAGCACCACGGAAACGTCTGCGGAAGCAGACAGGGCTGGCTCTTCGGCTTTGAAACAGAGGTGAGCACTGAACCCTAGAGTCAGATACGACTAGCTTTCGAGCAATGGATACCTTTTACCTATGAGCAGAATTATGGCTAGCTCATTTAATTTCCTTTTATTCATTCATATACAGTATTAGGCTTATGAGTGTGATATCCCGTTGGGGAAATGAAATGGGAGGGGGATGAATTACCTTCCTGTCCTTTTGCTTTCCTCTTACAACAGGCTCAAATTATCCAGATGTTTGAAGATTTCATGACACAGTACAACAAAACGTACCAAACCCCAGAAGGTACATGCTATGAGAACATTTTGGGGAGAGAAAATAGTTGGACTCCTTTTGTTCTTAGATTTGACCACCCCCACCCCCACCGACCACCCGAAGCAGCACAACGTCAAAGGAGCCCTCACCAAATGTGAATTCATCACACTTGTAATCCCTGAGCAAAGAACATCTGGAACATCCCAGTATGGCAGATGGGAGCATGTTTTTATGGGATAAATCGGCATGGAAACAAACAAGCAAGTAGCTTTAATACAGTAGGGTGGGGGGAAATAGATCTCAGGCGGTAGATCTGCTTTGCTTTTGGCTAGTATCCTGAGGTGGGGAAACATATTTCTAAGCTGCAGTATGAGTTTTAGATCAAAGTAAAGGTTGCCCTTGCTCAAAAGGGAGTCGTATCTGACTCTAGGGTTCAGTGCTCATCTCTGTTTCAAAGCTGAAGAGCCAGCCCTGTCTTCTCCCGCAGACGTTTCATTGGTCGTAAGTGGCAGGCATGACTAGACACCAGAGCGCACAGAACGCCGTTTCCCTTCCCACCGAAGTGGTCCCTATTTAGCTACTTGCAATTTCTTGCTTTCAAACTGCTAGGTTGGCAGGAGCTGGGGCAGATGACAGGAGCTCATTCTGTCGTGCAGCACTTGGGTATTGATTTGCTGACCCAAGTCGTCAAGTTCAGCGTCTTAACCACTAATCTCCCGCCTCTGTCCCAGCTCCTGCCAGTCTAGCAGTTTGAAAGCAAGAAATTGCCGGAAGATAATTAGGCACCACTTTGGCAGGGAAGGTAACAGCATTCCGTGTTCTCCAGTGTCTAGTCATGCCTGCCACTGGACCACGGGAATGTCTGCAGAGACTGACAGCACTGGCTCTTTGGCTGCAAATGGAGATAGTCAGATACGAATGGTTTTCGACCAAGGGCGACTTTTACCTTCTTGAAGACTATCTACTCCACCTTTCCTGGCTGTGGTTCCCTCTATGTAGCTGACGAAGAGATCTGCAAGATCTTAAACCCATGATGGCGAACCTTGGCACTCCAGATGTTCTTGGACTTCCAATTCCCAGAGGCCCGTGAATCTACATGAATGGGTTTAATGCGATTCATCCGGCCCACGCCGCCCTCATTGCTCCTGGAAGCAGAACTTCTGCTTCCGGGAGCGATGAGGGTGGTGCGGGCCAGATGAATTGCAGTAAACCCATTCGTGTGGATTCACGGGGGCTTGGGCTTCTGGGAATTGAAGTCCAAGAACAACTGGAGTGTCAAGGTTTGCCATCACGGTCTTAAACCTTCTTAACTGTTCATGTTCTGTTATTTCTTAAGGAACACACCTTCGCACTTGAAAGGGATCTTCCTACTCTAAGACCATGAGGTCCAGAGCCTTGAGTAGCCGTTTGTGCCCTTCCAGACATGCACACTCACTGTCTCGTCTTCCCTCCCCAGAAGCACGCTGGCACTTCAAGGTGTTCACGGACAATCTGGAAAGAAGCCGCGCCCTCCAGGCTTCTGAACGGGGCAATGCGCAATACGGGGTCACCCGCTTCAGTGACTTGACAGGTAACAAAATGAAAAGATGGGCACCAAATGAAGCTAAAAGTGGAGGCTGGAGTTTTGCCTGTTGCTAAACGACAGCAAGGAGAGCGCAGAGGCAACTTTTGGAGCATAAAGAGCCAGTGTTTACAACCTTTGGTTTTTGGACTTCAGTTCCCAGAAGCCTAAGTCAATTCCCCAAAGCACCGATCAGACAATGGGCTGAGGCTTCTGGGAAATAAAGTCCCCCTGTGGGGCATGGGCCCCACATTGGGAACCACTGAATCCTAGAGGCTCCCCAGATAAGGTTACCATATGTCCCGGAAAACCGGCACTGTCCCAGATTCAAGGTCAGAAAAATTGTCCCGGCCAGTTCACTAAAAATCATATTAAAGTCCCGGATTTTTAAAACTTACTGATTTTGTATTACAACACACCATTAAAATAACTTCAAACTCTGTGACCGGTGTGTTTCCTGGAACTGAGGACGTTAATAGTTGACCGTGATGGGCCAGATGAATTGGCATCAGGGGCCGGATCCAGCCTGTGGGCAGTCGTTTGTGCACCCCTGGAGTAGCCCCTACTGCCAGTGACTCAACGCCGAGTGTCAGGCGGTGGTTAACTAACCTGACAACCCTGAGGACTAGCGGCCTTGGGTGCTGATCTCCACAGAAATGGGTGATGGTCCCCAAGTGGATCAAATTGTTGTTGTCACTGTCAGCTGCTACTCATATCCGAGCATACATTTCCCCCTTCTGGAAGTCATTTTCTTAGTTGATGAATGTGTCTCTGGTGACTCCATAAACCGATCCTGGCATGAAACGTGGATTAAATGGTCCCCTCTTGAATCCATCTGGATGAAAGGCAGCAGCTTGCTCCTTCCTGGCCTGGGGCTGAAGATGAGGACTTTGTGTATGTGCCAAAAGGACTTGGGACAGAAAGGGGCCAATGGAACTGGATTACATGGCGATATGGAGGAAATACTTAAAGCCATTGCATTATATTCTCAGGACAGTCTTCGTGGCTGATCACCATGAGGATCGCCAATATTTGGATTCGGATATGTCAGAACAGGAAGAAGGCGGAGGGCCGAGTGACTCTGTGTCCGTTTCTTTCCATCCAGAAAACGAGTTTGCCAAGAGGTTCGGCCTCAACCTTCCATCGCTGCCTAACCCACCCATCACAGGGCGGCATCAGTGCAGACATCTTCACCTGAGGGACCAGGTGAGACGCAAATCCTGCGACTGGAGAAAAGGGGGTGTCGTCACGGCTGTGAAAGACCAAACGGAAAACAAGGTGAGAACGGAATGGGAGTGTGTTTTCATGCAACTCTCGGGATAATCAAACCCTGACTTTCTGGTCCCCAAGCCCGGTGCCTTACACACTGAGCCACTGGGGGAGCTGATGGACAGGGGCCTAGAGGAATATGAACCCATGGCACCCACCCCCGGAGCAATTTGGAGCTAAACGCTGACGTATATAGACACTCTTGTTGTGACTGCAGTGGCTCAAGTGGCTACGACACTGACTGGAAGGCGGGAGGTCAGCAGTTCAATTTCCGAGTCCTGCCTGACCGAGTGAGCACCCGTTGTCTGTCCCAGCTCCTGTCAGCCTAGCAGTTCTAAAGCAAGACATTGCAAGTTGATAAATAGGGACCACTTCAGTGGAAAGGTAACAGCATTCCGTGCACTCCTGCGTCTAGTCATGCCTGCCACATGACCACGGAAATGTCTGCAAATGCAGACAGGGGCTGGCTCCTTCACTGTAAACGGAGATGAGCACTGTACCCTAGAGTTGGATGCAACTGGGTTTCGAGCAAGGGTGACCTAGAGCTGGAAAAGACGTCAGAGGAAATCTAGTCCAAGGCAGGGATGTCCTCTTTGCAGCCTTGAGCCATGAATGAGCGCTGGACAATATAACGTTGGCACAGCAAGAGACGCAAGGTCCCTTGAAACCTCTTTCCCGTTCCTTTTCTCAGGACTTCGACTGCAGAGCTTGCTGGGCATTTGCAGCCGCTTCCAACATCGAAGCTTTGTGGAACATCCACCGGGACAAGCCACGGAACGTCTCGGTGCAGGGTACGTAGACAGAGGGCAGGACAGGCTGACACGACGACTAGCCAGCGACGTGGTGCGACCAGGGGCTTTGCAAATCCTCCTCAGGCACGGAGGATCAGCTATCTGTCTAGACCAGGAATGCATTGAAAAGAGGTTTTGTTGCCCATCCTGAAAAAATATTCGCCCACTCACATAGAGTTGCCATACGTCCCAGAAAACCAGGATTGTCCCGGATTCAAGGTCGGAAAAATTGTCCCGGCCAGTTCAATAAAAATCATGTTAAAGTCCCGGATTTTTAAAACTTACTGATTGTGTATTATAATACACCATTAAAATAAATTTGAACTCTCACCATCAAAAGTGTGATTTCCTGCCACATTTGAGTTGGAGTATACCTGGAGACAAATCTTAACGTCTTCGCCTCACACCACTGCCTGATAAGTGTGACCAGTATGTTTCCCAGAACTGAGGACGTTAAGAGTTGACCACAATGTGACTTCTCAGAAGTACAAAAGATCATCTTACAGTAGGAATTAACTGTGGTAAATAAATTCATTTATGCATTGATATACTTAATGTGAAAGTGTTTTATAGCTGTCATTATATTATGTTTGTTTTTAAAAAGGCTATTTTGTAGATAACCCGCCCATTTTTGTCAAGTATACTTCTGTCCCGGTTTTGTGGGAGAGAATTATGGCAACCCTACATCCATGTCTAGAATCCTGGCTATGGCCCGGGCTTTTGGACTTGGGACCCAGGCATTACCGGGTCTGCCAAGGGTAGCATGTCCATTTCATAGGATGGGACTTTTTATTCTCCTGCCTCCAGAAATCTTGGACTGCACCTATCAGAGGAGCTGTGAGGGAGGTTACGTGGAGGAAGGATTGTCGTATGTGATCCGCAATAGTAAGTCCACAACCCTGGGTCCTATTATTTCCTTTTAAAAAGTTGATTGATTTTATTTGTCTCTCCCTTTCTCTTGCAAAGACATTGAGGCGGCCTCATAACCACCAAGAAGAACCTTTTGGAAGAGTAGCCATGTTAAGTCTGTGGTTCAGGCAGATCAGAAAACAAAAACAATAAAAACAAAAAAAACAATGCAGTACTTTAAAGACTAACTGCTATATTTTTTTACTGTGAGCTTTCATGGATCAAGTCCACTTCTTCAGACAAGGAATAAAACTTCCAGGCATGGTTTATATGCACCAGATCCAGGGCTCAAGATGCCACAAGGTAAAAGAATCACAAATCAATGAGGTACAGAGTAATCAAGCAGATTGTGCATGCATAGCAATACTGTAGTTTTAAACAACCCCCTTTCAATCTCAAAAGTGTGAAGTTGCCAAGCAAAGCATATGCTAATGAGTTTAACCTCTTTCTGGTTGACCCTTTACTGGTTGACCTTTTTACATGTTGTGGCGTTGATGTTGTAAGAGATAATTTGCAGGAAGGTTAGTGATGGTGGTATAATACACCAAAATATAGTATATAAAATATCTGGAAGCATATAGCAATCTGTGTCTCAAATTTGGTAATGTCCAAAAAGAACTTGATAGAGCGTAGGGGCAGAAACAGACACCGTAGATAGCCCATAATTAGAACACTGTTATAATTAACAAGGCTATAGCAATAACAATCATACTTCTATACCATGCACACTGGTCGGCTCACAAGAGTCAGTGGGTAAAAGCACTGTGCTGGGAGACTGGAAGGACAGGGTTCGATTCCCCGAGAGCCACACAATGGGGGACACAAAAGGAGCCTCATTCGGGCGTCCCCTGCAAAAATCCTTTCAACACTAACACACACACGTTAAATAGCATTTTTTTTTTTGCCCCCAACAGAAGGATGGAATAGGCTGAGTCAACCTTGACACCCAGTCAGGATTGAACTCACGCCCTTTCAGTTGCAGGATAGCAGTTTAACCCCTGCACCGCCAGGGCTCCTAAATAAGCATTGTTAACTTGTGTGCATCTCTTCCCAGGGGGATTATCAAATAGTAAGATGTATCCCTACACTGGCAGGAGACAGCGGTGCCAGAAACACCATGGGAGGGACGTGACCACAATCGATGGCTATGAAATGCTACCCAAAGATGAGGAATGTAAGGACACGTCTGTGGGCCGGAAGGGATGTGAGAGGACCTGCCATAACTCTGTCCTTCCCTCAGGGCAATCCTGAAGAGCTGGTGATTTAAAAAAATGAGGGGTGGGGGTTGTAACTCCAAGAGACACAACACTGCATCACAACAAAATAAACACTGTCTGCTACTTGGTTTAATCCATGTGTCCTATACTAAATCAAGTGCGCTGAATCAAAATCTGAAGTCCAGTTCTGCCTAGGACGTCAGGATCTCAAGTTAATTATGCGTATAGATGCGATTAGCTACATTGTCCAGTTTACTAGCTGTACTATCCAATAAGATGGTTTGGCATTAGAGACAAGCCCATGGTCCATCTCACCTTATATACCTCTTTCTGACATCAGCTCACTGACTTGCCCAGACATACCCGGTGGCTGCTGGAACTTACATGCCACCAGGGGACGTGATTCAGCTGAGGCGGCAGCAGGCATAGTGGTAGCTGCAATTGTTATAATGTTCCCATGTAAAAATACATTGCCCAGTTACCGACCATTTGAACAGCTATAGCATGCCTATAACTTAAAATCTATCTGTGATAGGCAAATCCTGAGTTCAGATTTGAAATCTGCGCACAAGTCTGTAAATTGCTCGTGTTATTCCCAGTAGCAGAAAAGGCAAAGGCTGTTTTAGGCTGCATTAACAGAACTATAGTCTCCAAAACCTGTGAGGTGCGACTAGTCCCCCTTTCATTCAGCACTAGTTAGACGTCACAGAGTTCTGGGTCCAGTTCTGGACACTTTTAAGAAAGATGCAGATAAACTAGATCAGGCCCAGAGAAGGACAACAGTGATGAACAGAGGACTGGAAGCCAAAAACCTACGAGGAAAGACTGAAGGAACGAGGCATGGTTAGCCTTGAGAAAAGGAGACAGAGAGGGGAATAGGATGATAACACTTTCCAAATACTGTACCTGAAAGGTAATCGTAAAGAGGAAGAGAAGGGTCCATCATCCCAGAGTGCAGGACTCATAATAATGTGCTCAAACTACAGGAAGCCAGATGTAAGCTGGATATTAGGGAAAACATCTTAACTGTTAGAGCAGTATGACAACAGAACTCACTCTCTTGAGAGGTGGCGAGCGCTCCAACACTGGAAGCCTTTGAGAGAACTGGGCAACCATCTCTCATATCTGCTTGGATTTGGATTCTGGCCTTGAGTAGGGGTTTGGACTTGATGGCCTTATGGGATCCTTCCATGACTCTAGGATTCTGTGAAGAGGCACCCACTGCTATCACAGCTCCTCTCTGTCTTCTCCCAATTGCTTTCTAGACATAGCCAGAGTTGTGGCTTCTCAAGGTCCTGTCACGGCTCTCCTCAACATGAAACTCCTTCTGGTGGGTATGTTATTGAGTGGTTGGCATTGTCTGGAGGAATACATTCTTCCCCATGTGTCTACCAGAGGAAGCCTTCCATTTAACGAGCCTTCCCATCTTTAAAAGAGACGCCGATGCCGGGACCCTCGCACCGCCGCTGCTCCCGCTAGAACGGCCAGCTGGACGCGAGGGAGCAACAGCTGCGGGATTCGGGCGGCAGGCAGCCATGGACGTCTCCGCCCTCTCCCGTGAACGCTTCCTTGGTCGTTCCGTGAACGTTCAGCCTTGGGACTTGTTCCATCTGCCCCCAGAATTCCCGCCCTGCTGGGGCTTTAAGAGACGCTGTGTGGTGGACGGAGAGGCTCATTACTTGTTGTGGTGCTTGCCTAGTTTTGTTTCTTTGTATGGAAATTTTTTAACTACTGCTGTTATTGATGTTTATTGAACTTTTTGTTACTGTTTATTGAATTGCTTTTACTGTAATGATGTTTATGTGCTGATGTTCTGTGATACTGATACTATTTATTGACTATTTTCGTTGGATATTGATTATTGATTTATTGATATGTTGTGACTGTAACTATACATGTGTGTAAACCGCCCTGAGTTGGCTCTGCCAAGTAGGGCGGTATAGAAACCCAAATATTATAATAATAATAATAATAATAATAATAATAATAATAATAATAATAATAATAATAATAATAATAATAATAATAATAATAATAATAATAATAATAATAATATGTCTACCCCAAACTGCAGAATTACCAGAGTCGCGTTATTGAGGGAGATCTTGAAACGTGCGAACCATGTTGTCTGAATCACGCTGTGGTCATTGTGGGCTTTAGTGAAGGTGAGTAGATGAAGGCATCAGAAACTGGGAAGCGGGGAAGGATCCTTTTTCAGAGTAAGTCTTAAGACTAGTCCCTTAATGTGACTAGACTTGGTCTGCCTGAGGGAGTCACAGAGAGGGGAAAAAAGGATGCTGGATTGTTTATCTAATCATCGTAAGATTTACATTCTTTGTTGGCTTTTCATGTAGAATCCGAGACTGGACCCTACTGGATCATCCAGAACTCGTGGGGAGAAGACTGGGGAGAAAAGGTGGGTTGAATCCAACTCTGGGACCATTTATGGAGAGAGCAGGACATCAGAGCTATGGCCACTGAACGAAGGAGGGTGACAGAGAGTGGCTTGGCTGTGACACATGGAAATTTCACATGGAGTCTTGCGCGACGGAGAGAGCTCCCGTCGTTTGTCCCGGTGCCTGAAATTGCAAGTAGATAAACAGGTATCGCTATGGCAGGAAAGGCAACAGTGTTCCGGGATTTAGTCATGCCTGCCGCATGACCACAGAAAGGTCTGCAGACTCAGATAGCGCTGGCTTTTTGGCTGTACATGGAGATGAGCACAAAATCCTAAAGTCAGATACGATTGTATTTTTGAGCAAGGGAGACCTCCTGACCGGAAAGATCAAAGATTCAACCTCTATCGCACCATGGCATGAAAACCTGAAGCCAGGGCCAAGCCCAAACAGATACATGACCCTCAAGAGAATCCATGTTCATCTCTGATACCTTCAGGACAATATTTTTCTTCTAGCTCTACAGTACTGTACTTCCAAAACTTCCATTAAGCTGCCCCAACTCCACATGGCAATCCCAAGGTAAAAGTAAAGGTCAACCTTGCTCAAAAGCCAGTTGTATCTGACTCTAGGATTTGGTGCTCATCTGTTTATAGCCAAAGAACAAATGCTGTCTGCAACTGCAGACATTTCCGTGGTCATGAGGCAGGCATGACTAGTCACTGGAGTACAGATAACAGTTTACCTTCCCACCAAAGCGGTCCCTATTTATCTACTTGCAATTTCTTGCTTTTGAACTGCTAGGCTGGCAGGAGCTGGGGCAGACAGGAGCTCATTCCATCCTGCAATCCTTGAGAATCGAACTGCTGGCCTGCCCCCTTCCAGTCAGCGTCTTAGCCACTTGAACCACTGCAGTCCCTCATAGAATCATGGAATAATTGCATTGAAAAGATCCCATAAGGCAGGCATGACTAGACACTGGAGCGGACAGAACGCTGTGACCTTTCCCACTGAAGTGGTCCCTATTTATCTACTTGCAATTTCTTGCTTTCAAACTGCTAGGTTGGCAGCAGGAGCTGGGACAGAGACAGGAGCTCACTCCATTGTGCAGCACCCAGGTCTCAAACTGCTGACCTGCCATCCTTCCAGTCATCAAGTTCAGCGTCTTAATCCACCCCCATGTCAAATCGGTTCAAATGATGGGTTGGAATCCTGGTGCTTCTAGGCTGTAACTAATGAGAGGACTAAGAAAAACTTCATGTTGCCTGGTTATATAACCTGTTTTCTCCCCACTCAGGGATATTTCCGGCTGAAGCGGGGTGCCAACACCTGTGGCATTGCCATGCATGCAGTGACCGCAGTTGTCAAGGATTCCAAGGGGAGGAAACCTCAGCATTGCCCTGGTGCATAATAGTGTGACAAGACTGCCTAAGGACACCCTCCACCCGCCCGTCAGCCTCTCCCTCCCTCTGGCCTGTTGAGTTTCTTCTTAACACACTTCCTCACATCTTAGTTGTAAGTCACTCAGGGACAGAATCCTAAACTAGGTAGACCTTCCTTATGCTCCATCTCAGGTCTAGTCAGTTACAGTAAAACCCTAACATACGTATGCCTCGAGTTACATAAAATTCGACTTACATAATGATTTTTGCACTAAAACCATGTCCCAATTTACATAAATGTCCCAATTTACATAACACAATTTCCTATGGGTTTGCTTTGAGTTATGTAAAAAAAATCATTTTCCTATGGGGTTGCTTCATTTTGCATAAATATCATTTTCCTATGGGTTTCCTTCAAGTTAAGCAAAAAATTCATTTTTCCCATGGGTTTGCTTCAAGTAAAAAACCAATTTTACATAAAAACCTACAGAACAGACATTTTACGTAACTAGGTGTTTTACTGTATTGCATTATAACCAGAGGTGGGCATCAACACGTCCAGACCAGCACACCATGGGCCTGACCACACACCCCAGACAGCTGAGTGGACTGGACCATGACCCCCAGAAGTGGGCATTTAGGGCTGTTGTAAACACTCACTTCCACGTTTACAAGAGCTGCAGGCACATTTAGGGCTGATGTAAATGCATCTGCTTCCACTTCCAGATGCAGGGGAGGTGGGTGCACATGAAACTGTGCTGTGGGCCAGGGCCAGTCTGCAGGCTGTAGGATGGGAACCTCTGGTTTAAAATGTAAAATGCCTCCTGATTAAGACAATCCAACATATTTATTCAATGTTGAGAGTTCTGTGTGAATAGCAATAGTTGCTAAACAAGATGGGCAGGTGATAAAGACATTTAGGGGGAAAAATATTGCCTGGAGGAAAGCTACTAAAATACGTTGGACTCTGTTAGCAGTTTTGATGCTTAATAAACAGAATAGCAAGCCAGCCATTTTCTTTCTTGGGTTGCCCTGGCCAGTTCACTAAAAATCATATTAAAGTCCCAGATTTTTAAAAACTTACTGACTTTGTATATCACACCATTAAAATAAGTTTGAACTCTGTGGCCAGTGTTTCCTGGATTGAGGACATTAAAAGTTGACCACCAAGGGGTGGATGAATTGACCTCAGGGGCCGGATCCAGCCTGTGGGCAGTCGTTTGGGGCCCCCCTGGAGTAGCCCCTACTGCCAGAGACTCAACGCCAAGTGCCAGGCGGTAGTTAACTAACCTGACAACCCTGAGGACCAGCGGCGGTGCTGAAATCCACAGGGAAGGGTGATGGTGCCCAAGTGGATCAAATGGTCGTCGTCAAGGTCAGCTACACCCGCGGTATTGAAATGTAAGTCTCCCTTGCTCGAAAGCCAGTCGTATCCGGCTCTAGGGTTCAGTGCTCATCTGCTTTAAAACCGAAGAGCCAGCGCTGTCTGCTTCTGCAGACGTTTCCGTGGCCATGTGGCAGGCATGACTAGACACCGGAGCGAACGGAACGCTGTTTCCCTTCCCACCAAAGTGGTCCTTATTGATCTCCTTACAATGTCTTGCTTTCAAACGGCCAGGCTGGCAGAGACGGGAGTTCTAAAGGAATGAATTGCAATGCGGCCCCACCCCACAAAGCGTGACTGTGTGTCTTTCTTTGCCCCCACACACCCACCCGACTCTATAATCCGTCCAAGGAAGTAGGCCGCCTGACTGAGTGTCTCTCCCCCGCCCCCGGCCCTTCTCGCCCCTCCGCCCGCGGATTCAGCTGCAGTTGTGGAAACCGAGGCCGCCCGCCGATGCCTCGAGCGAGACCGAGAGTGCCTCTACCTCGCCCGGCATGGAAGCTCGGGCGAGACCGGCCTGTCGGAGGGACCAGAAGCAACCTCAGTCCCGGGGGGGGGGGGAGAGAAACCACCTCCCTTATTTTCTACTCAGCGCCCCCCTGAAGGAATGAGGCACTTTCCTCACAAAACCTCAGGAAGGGGGGAAAACCCTGCCCTTTTTACGTTCCTTCACAACTTATATTAAATTTTGTATTAATAAATGGAAATAAAACCAGCCACATCTCTCCCCCCCCCCCGCCCTCCATCAATAAAACAATACGCGACGTTAAGGACTTTTTGGGATCCCCAACTAATCTTGTGCCTCAAGGGAAGCCAGAAAAGTATTTTTAAAGATTATTGTGACTAGTCTTTTGTGAGCCACCCGTCTTTAGGGATGGGCAGTGATCCAAGTTGGAATAAATAGGCTTTGCTATTTTACAATTCAAACCCTGAACTTTATTTGGAGAACCCAAAGGGTGAAGCTGAGGGTATCCTGCATCATGAAAAGGCAGGATTTTCTGGGATAGGTGTGTGCAAAGGAGAAATCAGGGAGAGGAAGGCTAAGTGTGAGATGGACACTCCATTAAGGAAGCCACCAACTTGATTTGGCAAAGTGGGAGCTAAGCTGTTGAGGGACATTTCTTGGGCTAAGGCTGCCATAAGTTGGAGACAACTTAATGGAGCTTAATTTTAATTATTGTCTCTCATTAAGAGAAAGAAATGTTTTAAAGATGCTAGAAGTCTTCCAGTTCCCATTCCTTCTCATGGGGAACAATGTTGTGTGGCTAAACAGGGAACAATAAAAGTACTCATACCAAGAGGAGACTAATGTCCCTTGCAACATTTAATAAACGAGCCTTTTATCCTTTTCATTCACTCCCTTTTGTGTCTTGCAAAATGTGGGATTCCTCCATTCCTTTTTTGAAATGTACTTAAAAGTGTGCAATTAGGCCTTTTACCCACTGTAGATGTGTAAATGACTTACCTTGTTAAATTGCTGACAAGCACCCAATCTTAATGGAGATACAGTAGTGGGAAATTAGATATTACTTCTATGGCAATTTTTCAGGAACGTGTAGAGACAAAACACCAAAGCAAAATAATCTTTAATCAACCCCATGGTCATGTGTTGGATGTTTTTCTGAAATGTACGCACTGAGGGAAGGATTTCGGCCACTTCCGGCGCTGGCCCGACTTAGCCCAGATGTGCAAAGAACGATCCCTTTAGTGAGATGCCTGGCGTCTGCAAAACTACTTTGACTGCTCCCATCTCATCTGGTTATGCATAATTTCCCCAGATCTGGTGGTTGAGTGACAAGTTGCCTCTTTGAGCATAAAATTGAGTATAAAACTTGCATGCGGACCCCCGGCTGTCTTGCCCTTCAAGTCTTGGTCCTGAGGAAAGGCCTACAAAGAAAATGGCAAGGTGCGTGCCAGGCACTTAATTGGGTAAATTAGTCCCCTTAGCCAGTGGGACCTAAATACGCTCAGTCTGGCCTGGAAGCAGAGTCCAGTACCTTTGCGCTGACCTCCCCTCCTGGAGGGATTCAGTTCCTTGTGCACGGCCAAAGTAGGGGATAATTTGCAAACCCCCTGAGAAATCTATTAAGAGGCAATCGTGGGACCAAGGAGAGGATTAATCTACGTTGCAATGCCAGAGGCACTTTGCTTCCTGAGGGGACACTTGGCGCTTGCCATGGCACCGGCCAAATTTTTCATTAAAAAGTAAGGCTGCTTTTCATCTCTTCAGGCCTGCTTAAACCCATGATGGCACTCAAGCTGTTTTTGGGGCTTCTTTGGGGCTGGTTTTAAGGCTTGATCCAATGTGACTTCCTGCTCCAGTGATTTTAACTATAATATTAGTAGTGATTTCAGCTCTTTTCTACACTCTGCTATGGCCATTTATTTCTTTGCTTCCTCTTTTACCCTGCCAGGTATTGAGGGAGAGTGATACAGTAAACCCATTTGTGTGGATTCACAGGGACTTGGGTTTCTGGGAAGTGAAGTCCAAGAACAGCTGGAGTGCCAAAGTTCGATATCATTACCGTAAATTGTCATCGTCCTACCTGTTGCTAACCTCAAATCCCATCCAAACTGCATAGCAGAGAAAATGGCAGCTTAAAATCCATCTCATCCTGTTGCAAGAGATTGTAAACCACATTTCACTTCTGCTTCCAGTGGGAGAAACGACATGACCAGCCCATGGCCCAAAAAGTTTGGGCACCCCTGGCATAAGGCAAACAGGAGACATAAGTGGATCCTAGCAAATAAATCCCAAACTTTAAGTCAGGCCTTGGCCCTGAGTCGGGATTCATCAGGAACAGTCCCCAGAATTATTAATGGCCACATCCTTCTCTTTTGAAGCTCATGAATGCCCACCCAGCCCATAAACCTGGACCCTATCAATCCCCCAAATGAGTGCATTATGGGTTATAGACTCATGTCCAGGCTAGAATTTAGATATTCAGTAATTACTGAGGACCCAGCCTTGGAAATGCCAGAACAGGTCAGTTTTTTTTTAAAAAAAGGGATCTTGTGAGCAGGTAATTCAGGCAACAATTATTCTGGCCATTGAGACAATTATTCATTCCTTGATTTAAATCAATTCCTCAAAACAAAAGCTCTTAGATCTATATTAGTTGGCCTTAAGACTGCTCGGTATCACATAAAATCTGATTTCATTTTACTTTCAGGCCAGTTTTACTTGATTACACAATGGGGGTCAAAACCATCATCACTTAACTTGCTTCTTCTTTTTTTACGGTTTTTAAGGTTGACTGTACTTTTTGTTATTTCTTTGAATATATTAACATTATTTCCACCAGGAATAAATGTGATCCCATTAACATTGTAAGCATTGCAAGGGAAAATGGGACCCAGCTACAACTAGGCCTTGGTTTAGCTTTAAAATGCCTCCCTTAAAGAGTAATAAGTGCCAGAAATCAACACTTGATACATCTTCACCCCGCTTCTCCTGGCCTTACCATACAGTTAAATGAGTTTTAAGCTAGTCAAGGCCATTAAAACTAAGGATGGTTTCTAATAAACAATAAGAAACTGATTATTTTCCTCACCAGTCCCACAAATTGACAGTGTGGCTTGCAGTTCAGGTGAGTTTTCTATCTTGCTGGTTGCTTAAGCAAGTCGACCGCTTTCTAGGCTTCATCAGTCTTCCTTTTGGTCCACCTCTACTTTGCTGCCTTGTTGCATGACTGGCCCCACTTAAGGCAGTGCTAAGACTTGATCTGATGTTGCTTTCTTCAGTGATTTCAGCTCTACGCTACCCATTTCAGCTTTCTTCTACACTCTTCCATGGCCTTTTATTTCTTTGCTTCTTTTACCTTGCCAGGTGTTGAGGGAGATACAATAACTTGATTCTTTTTCTCACCAATCTCAAACTGACACAGTGACTAGGTGAGTTCAGAGTATTTCTGTCTTGCTGGCTTCCTACCTGGATAGAG
This sequence comes from Furcifer pardalis, assembly GCA_030440675.1. NCBI lineage: Eukaryota > Metazoa > Chordata > Lepidosauria > Squamata > Chamaeleonidae > Furcifer > Furcifer pardalis. The sequence goes on along the minus strand of CP126899.1, from coordinate 2,826,061 downwards.
GTGACCTCATTCTGGGCTTCTTCAGTCTTCCTTCTGGTCCATGTCTACTTTGCTACCCGTCTTACAACTAGCCTCTTTAAGGCAGTGGTAAGACTTGATTAGGTGTTGCTTTCTTCAGTGATTTCAGCTCTTTTATTATAGTGATTTCAGCTCTATATTAGTGATCTCAGTTCTCCTGCTACACTATTCCTTGGCCTTCACGTCTTTGCTTCCTCATTTGCCTCATTGAGCATCAAAGGAGAAAAAAAACTTGCTCTGGTACTTCTAAACTTTAGAAATGCTAGAACTAAAGTCAGTTTTTTTAAAAAAGAATGACCTTCATGAGAGCAGTATTAATTCAGGCAGTGATTAAACTCTGGCCATAGGAACAATTAAACATTTGTTCCTTGTTTTTAATCACAATTCCTTGGAACAAGAGGTTCTCATATTGATTAGCCTTAAGACTGCGCTTCACCTAAGATACATGCTTAGGCCTTATAGGGACCTTACCAACCAACCTTTATTTTCTGCATCTTTTAACATTAATGCTTTTTAATTTGGTTGTCCTGAGGGGAACTTGGGCCTTATAGAGGGCCTTGTCAGTAATAATGGTATACAGGCCTGATTTCACTTTACTTTCATGCCATTTAGATCAGTTTTACTTTATTACATACAATAGTGGCCAGAAAACCTACACTATAATAGCAATTATACTTATACAGTAAAACCTCATATAACGCTAAAACCTGGTTCCACAAGTCTTCGTGTTATATGATTTTTCGTGTTATCTGATCCTCTATGGGATCCATAGAGATACATTGTAACCACACAGGCTTTCGCGGTTGTTATCTGAAGCATCCCATAGGATCTTAATGTTATCTGATGCAATTCTTCCCCCCAGATTCCTTGATGTTATGCGATTTTCGTGTTATTCGATACTAATGTTATATGAGGTATTACTGTACTGTATACTGCCTCATACTGCTTAGGGGACCGATTAGTTTAAAAGGTAAATGAATGTTCCACCCCAATATGCCTGATACTCACTTTAGCAACTTCAGACAAACTGACATCAGCACTTTTGAGTTGGTTTAACCAATTGCTACCAAGGCTTATGTATTCTTTTTGCAAAATTTTTATATCTTTTAGCATTTAAAATAGGGTTAGCCTGTAGGGGGGAGTTCCATAGGCCACCCGGAATGTGATCCCATTATGTTAAAATTACATGCTGGGAAATGGAACGCAACTGCTAGGCCTTGGTTTTAACTTTAAAATGCCTTCCTTGAAAGCTACTAGTGTCAGATATCGACACTTGATACCACTCCCCTCAATTAAATCTTTTTGCTGGCCTTGCCATGGGAAAGCTAAACGGTTTTAAACCAGTCAAGGCCACTAAACTAAAGGTGATTTCTAACATATAGTAATTTCATGCCAGAGATTATTCTGGGTTGAAGGATTTATACAGTAAGAAACTGAACATTTTCCTCACCAGTTCCACAAATTGACAGATAGCTTGGAGTTCAGATGGATTTTCTGTCTTGCTGGCTGCTTAAGCAAATCGGCCTCAGTCTTCCCTTTGGTCCACCTCTACTTTGCTGTCTTCTGATCTGACTGGCCTCTTCAAGGCAGTGTTAAAGATTTAATGAGATGTTGCTTTCTTCAGTGATTTCAGTTCTATAGCTTAGAGGTTTCAACTCTATATTAGAGCGATCTCAGCTCCCCGTTACACACTTCTATGGCCTTCGCTCTTTTTCTCACCAATCCCAGAGGGGCTTGGCAAGTTCAGGTAAGATTTGTCTTGCTGCCTTCTGGACTTCATCAGTCTTCCCTTTGGTCCGCGTCTAATTTGCTATCTTCTGGTCTTAGCACTAGCCTCTTCAAGGCAGTGCTAAGACTTGATGAGATGTTAATTTCTTCAGTGATTTCAGCTCTTTATTAGTGATTTCAGCTCTACCTTAGCGATCTCAGCTCCCTGCTACACTCTTCTTCCATGGCCTCCACTTTCCTTCTTTTACCCTGCTTAGGTGTTGAGATATAATAATTTCTCCCACCAATCCCACAAACTGACAGTGGCTTGGTGAGTTCAGGTAAATATTTGTCTTGCTGGCTTCCTACTTAGATAGGGATGACCTCATTCTGGACTTCATCAGTCTTCCCTTTGGTCCGCGTCTAATTTGCTGTCTTCTGTTCTTAGCACTGGCCTCGTCAAGGCAGTGCTAAGACTTGATCAGATGTTGCTTTCTTCAGTGATTTCAGCTCTTTTATTATAGTGATTTCAGCTCTATGTTGCCACTCTGAGGTGAATGAATGCACTATATGGGAATACCCCCCCCCCCCCGGCCATAAACTCTGACTGTGGCAACACCCTAAATGGGTGAATTGCAGGCCAAGAGTCAATTTTCCAGGCTTGACCTTGGGATATTCAATTACTGAGACCCCAAGCCTTGGAAATACTAAAAATGAAGTCAGTATTTTAAAAAATGACCTCCTGGAGAGCCATATTAATTCAGGCCATGACTAAGCTCTGGCCACTGGCACAATTAAACATCCATTCCTTGTTTTTAATCACAATTCCTTGAAAAGGTACTCATATCAATTCGCCTTAAGATTGCTCTCCACATAAGACACACTCAGACCTTATAGGGCCTTGTCAGCCAACCTTTATTTTCCTTATCTTTTAACATGGTTTTAAATTGGGTTGGCCTGTGGGGAGCTTTGGCCTTATAGAAGGCCTTGTCTATGAAACCAATATACATGTAATCTGATTTCCCACAATTTAGATCAGTTTTACTTGATTATAGTGGCCATGAGAACCTACATTCTAGCAATTTATACTCATATACTGCCTCAGGACACTCAGTTTAAAAGCTAACAATGTTTTACAATATGCTGGACTCATTTCACCAACCTGATGGATGAATCAACCTTGAGCCATCAAGCTCAAACTCCCATCAGCACTTTTTGACTTATGGTTTAACTAGGGGTATCACTTTTTGGCAACTTGTATCTTCCAGCATTTTAAATAGGGTTAGCCTGTGGAGAGGAGTTCCATAGGCCACCAGGAATATAGTCCCATTATGCTAAAATTATGTGTGGGGAAAAAATGGGAATCCAATGGCTAGGCCTTGGTTTAGCTTTAAAGTGCTTCCCTTGAAGAGCTCCAAGTGCCAGAAACCAACACTTGATGCCACTATCCTTGCAATTTACCAGTCTTACCATGAGTCAGGTTAAGAAAGGTTTAAACTAGTCAAAACCACTAAATATATTGGTGCCTTGTGATGTACTACACTGAGAAACTTGTTTTCCTCACCAATATCCCAAACTCAGAGTGGCTTGGAGAGTTCAAAGGAGTTTTTCTGCCTTGGTAGCTTTTCCCGCCTTTTTCTAGGCTTCATCAGTCTTCTCTTTGGTCCACCTCAGGTTCACTGCCACTTGTTCCAATGGCTGGCTTCTCCTTGGCTGCTTCTAAAGCTTCCTCAGAGGAATCTTCCTGCTTCAGTGATTCTCAGCTCTATATAGTAATTCTCAGCTTCTCTACTAAGTTCTTCCACAGCCTTCCTTCCCACCTGCTGCCTTCAGCCTTCCTCTCTTCCCACTCCTCTCTCTTCCGCAGCACTTTCAAAATGGCCCAGGAGGAACAGGCTGCCCTCCTTAAATAGTCTCCAGCCAAGGACACACCAGCCAATCAGATTCAGCCAGCAGGGTTCAAAGGGACCAATGGATGTTGATGGAATGTTCACACCGAAGCCAATCAGATCCTACCAATTTTGATCCCTAGGCTTAGTCACTGAGGGAAGGGGCTGCAGTGGCGCAGGGGTTAAGAAGTTCGCCTTGTTAGCTGAAAGGCTAGCAAGTCAGCAGTTCAAGACCTGGGTACTGCATGATGGATTGGGCACCTATATCTGTCCCAGCTCTTGAGGACATGAAAGGAGCCTCATTTGGGCGTCCCCTGAGCGGAGTTTCTTCCACAAAAATCCTTTCAACCCAGAATAATTTCTCACATGAAACTATAATCATCATCATCACTACTACTACTACTACTGTTGTTATCGTCACTGAGGAAGAAACATGTTGCATAGATAGTTTGTCAGTAAATAAATAAATAAATAAATAAATAGTAAACACACTCACTTCCGCGTTTACAAGAGCTGCAGGCACATTTCGGGCTGATGTAAATGCGTCTGCTTCCATTTTCAGATGCAGGGGAGGTGGGTCCACATGAAACGGTGCTGTGGGCCAGGGCCAGCCCGCAGGCTGTAGGTTGGGAACCCCTGGTTTAAAATTTAAAACACCTTCTGAATAAGACAATTCAACATATTTATTCAATGTTGAGAGTTCTGTGTGAATAGCAATAGTTGCTAGACAAGATGGGCAGGTGATAAAAAGACATTTAGGGGGGGAAATATTACCTGGAGGAAAGCTACTAAAATATGTTGGACTCTGTTAGCAGTTTTGATGCTTAATAAATAGAATAGCAAGCCAGCCGTTTTCTTTCTTGTTTCTATGGTTCTTCCAACAGTAGACTCAGGATAGTCCGGGGAACCCACACAAAAACCCTCCATAATGTATTCTACCCACTTGGTTCCCCCCACTCAAAAAATATTACAATCCAACATTTATTTTATGTTTTTCTAAGAAAGCAAATGAAGTTTCTATTCTGACGATGTCATGTGGTTTATGGTATTTCACACGTAGATTGTCACCACCACCAACCCATTCTTGTTATCACTCACAATGCCCAGGCTTATGTCGGTTTCTTTTTCTCCATGACTCTTAACCTGTAGTGTTTGTGCAACTGACGTTTAAAGGCAGCTTAGGACGATGCCAATGCCTAATTATTTCCATATCAGAGAGCAAATATGACAACAACAAAAGATCAAAAACGTTGTGGCACCTTAAAGGCTAACTCCTGTATTTGAATGTGAGCTTTCGTGGATCAAGTCCACTTCATTGGCTGTAAAAGTGAGGCCTCATGGCATCAATTTATACACAGCAGGTACAGAGGCACACAAATGATTTATACCTGATGTGTATAAATTGATGCCATGAGGCCTCACTCTTATGTCTTACGAAGTGGACTTGATCCATGAAACCTCACATTTAAATAAAGGAATTAATTTTTAAGGTGCCACAACACTTTTGGTCTTTTTTTTTTTGCCGTTTTGTTTTGTTTATTCTCCAATATACAGTATTTAAATACTGTACAGGAGTTAGTATTTAAGGTGCTACAACTTTTTTCTGTCTTTTTTTCTTTTTTGCTGTTATATTTACTCTCTGATATATTTAAATGCAGGAGTTAGTCTTAGAGGTGCTACAAGGATAAAAGGCTCGTTATTGTATTTACTCTGATATGCTTGAAACACAGACTAACATGGCAACCACTTCAAAAATAATTATTATTTAGCTTCTCTCCAAACGGGGGCAAGCAAAGAGCCAAGCAGGGCATTATCAAGTCTGCTAGACTTAAGACTTGGTAAAAACCTGTGCCTGACCCTGAAAGGGGGAAAGGAGGACTTTGACTGCAAGGGTGCTAAAAAAAAACCCAGGCCTGCCTCTTCAGAGAGGAACCGCGGCCCCTTCCCACCAAGAGGCGGCTGGTGGCTCTTTCTGTGGTCGAGAAGAACAACTCTCTTCTTCACACCTCGGAGTACCGAAGTTGCAAACGGAAGGACCACAGGACAGGCGAGAAAGCATCAGCGGCTGAAACAGGCCGCAGCATCCCATCCTTTCTCTCCATCCCTTGCACACTTTCAAAAACAAGATAGCAAGCATGCTACGCCAGAGCTCTGGGGAGCAACTGAGAACGCAATACACACACACACACGTTTGGGACGGTGACTGGATCGCTAACGCTTTGTTTTAATGGTTTTTTAATGTTATAACCCCTTTCCTTTCCCATCCTGCATCAACTTACAAACCTCAACCCCACCTGACTCCCAAACCAAGAACTGCAGTGCAGACCTGAGGTGGGGAATGCCTGGCTATCGGGACAGTTTGGACTTCGTCTCCCACCAAACGTCCAGGCCTCTGCCGGCCGTAGGCTGGAAGACGTTCCCTGCTTTCCGAAGTGGTATGTCCTCTGGGCCCATTTTCCTCCACCATTTCCCTTCTGGTTCATGCAGACTCTCGCCCCGCCGACAACAGAATAAAGACACCATTTTGATCAGGGGTGGACAAACTACGGCCCGTGGGCCACCCCTGGCCCACGGCAGCATTCTATGAAGCCCACGGCTTCCCTCGCCGCTACCAGAAGCAGAAGTGGACATGTCTACATCAGCTGTGAAACTCGCCCTGTGTGCCATAAATGTGTGTGCTGTGAACGCTGCCATAAATGCTCTCACAACTGCCGTAAACGTGTTTACAGCAGCCACGGATGCATATTTATGGCAGCATTTACAGCAGAAGCAACCACATGACCGGCCCGCGGTGCAAAATGTTTGGCCACCCCTGATTTTGACTGAGCTACCGTCTGACCTAACCTTCCACCTCGAAAGCCAGAAGGTGACCTGTTTCTAACCTGGGCCTATCTTGGGTTAGCATCTGGACTGGAGGCCCTTCCCTGCTGTGGGGAGAGAACCTTGTTTGAGGTCTTCATGAGAAGAGAGACTCCCCTCTCTGGATCCGTGTCACAGGGCCGGAGGCAGACAAGGAGCAAGCCCGGAGCTGCCCACCCCAGAGGGGACCCGAGAGGCAAGCCGGCCTCTTTCCCTGAGGATGTTCACACGCCCGCCAGGCCCTCACTGACGGGCATGTTGATGTGGGCTGTAAGCAATGGCTCCGTCTCTCCCTCGCGCAACACAAACACCTGCAGAAAAAGAGAGGCAAAGAGGTGGAATGGAGGGGAGGCTTCTTTCAAGATAAAGCAACCACACCTCTCACCATCCTTTCAACCCAGAGTCATTTCTGACACGAAATTTGCTTCATTTACCACCCCGTAGCGCTTGGCACACTCTTGGTGTGGTTCACGAGTTAATTAGCATCTGTGCCCCCAACATGCTGGGGACTCGTTTCACTCTCCTCGGAGGGATGGAAGAGACTAAGTCAACCTTGAGCTCTGGCCAGGATTGCACTCACAACCTTTTGGTTGCGGGGCAGCAGTTTTAACTCCTGTACCCGCAGGGCTCTAGAACTGGCACTCTCAACCTTTTTAAGCCGAGGAGGCCACTGGGTCATGCTCCCTCAGACAGCTTCGGTGGGCCGGATGGCCATTTTGCCATTTGGCACATCCGGGTGTGGTGGAGGTGGTGGGGCGCATGAAATGGTGCCCACTGATAGCAGTGGAAAGCTAAGAGACAGGAATCTCCAGCATGGAGAAAAATCAAACTGGGCCACCAACCTTAATAATGTCCGAGACCCCTTGGTCGCTGAGACACTCCACAAAAGTCACCAGGGGGTAATTCAGTCCTGGGACCAACAAAGGAGCCTAAAGAGGGAGAAATCAGGATCAAACTCACCACCTTTTGGCTGCAGTTTTAACCCCTACGTCACCAGGACTCTATGATGACAGGTCCCTTACCTGTAGCCATTGTTCTTCTTCGTGGTCCCCTGCGAATCCACACAGGTGGGTTTACCGCACATGCGTACATTTAACCCATTCGTGTGGATTCACAAAGAACTTGGTAGACAGTAGGGGCAGAAATAGACATTGTAAGGTAGCAGTTTTAACGGTTTTTCAAAATTGGTTTCTAAACTCTGATATTGGTTTTCTTCTTTGTGAGCCGCCCAGAGCCTTCTGAGTTAGGCAGCAATATAAATCAGAAAATAAATAAATAAAATAAAGGTAAAGGTCGGCCTTGCTCGAAAGCCAGTCGTATCTGACTCCAGGGTTCAGTGCTCATCTCTGTTTATAGCCAAAGAGCCAGCGCTGTCTGCATCCATAGATGTTTCCACGGACATATGGAAGGCATGCCTAAACAACGAAGTGCATGGAATGCTGTTTACCTTCCCACCAAAGTGGTACCTATTTATCTACTTGCAATGTCTTGCTTTCTAACAGCAAGGTTGGCAGGAGATTGTAAATAGCCCATAATTAGAACATCGATCTATTTAACAAGGATAGAGCCATAGCAATTGCACTTCTATGCCGCCCCCTGGGCGGTTCACAAGTTAATTAGCAATTTGCCTCCAACCTGCTGGGGACTCATTCTCCTGACATCACAAGGATAGAAGAGGCCGAGTCAACCCTGAGCCCTGGTCAGGATCGAACTCACCACCTTTTGGCTTCAGGACAGCAGTTTTAACCCATGCGCCCCTACGGCATCACATGCGTGCATCACGTGGCAGCTGTCCCCTCCGAAATGTCCCCTCCGAGGCCACACACAGGCTTGAGTCTGCCTCAAGGGAGGTTTGGGTGGAAACATGGATGCCAATTCTTGATGCTCAATGCATCGCCAACGTGTGCATGTCCACTGGATCAAACTCAAGACGAAACACAGCCAGTTCTTTCAGTCCTTCCTCCCAGAGCTTCGTTTCCAGTCCTCTGGAGATCCTTATTGCCAGTTTCTGAACCTGCTCTAATTTGTTTGCATCCTTCTTTCAAGCGCGGTGCCCGGAATTGAACCCAGTGCTCAAGACGAAGCCTGATCAGTGCTGAATGTTGGGCCATCTTGGGCCATTAAAAGACAAAATGGCGGGAGGGATACCGGAGTCCCCAAGATAAGGGTGGGCCTACCTTGAAGAAAGGGCGTTCCACAGAGTACAGCTTTTCATCGTAGAGGAAGCTGATGAGAAGGCTGGCAATTGCCCGGGTGTCCGACATGTTCTGGAGGTTGAGGATCAGCTTGAACATGGGGCCCATGCCCTGGACCTGTGGAAGGGAGGGAGAGGGCATGCCGCATGAACGTGCATGAAAGGGATCATGGCCAATGGAAGAGAAGAGCGTAGCCCCACGAGAGCTAACATAGGGGGCCTGGCCTTGAGGTTCTGCTTTGAATTGTTACACTACACATCCGTCACTGAACTATTGAAATCTGGGCCCTTCCATGACGAAGGTTTCTAACAAGGTAAAAGTAAAGGTCTCCCTTGCTCAAAAGCCAGTCGTATCTGACTCTAGGGTTTGGTGCTCATCTCTGTTTATAGCCAAAGAGCCAGAGCTGTCTGTATTTGCAGACATTTCTGTGGACATGTGGCAGGCATGATTAAACACTGGAGCACACAAAGTGGTACCTATTTATCTATGGTACTTGGTTTCAAACTGCTAGGTTGGCAGGAGCTGGGACAGAGACAGGAGCTCACTCCATCCTGCAGTACTCGGGAATCGAACTGGTAACCTGCCGCCTTCCAGTCAGTGTCTTAACCCTTGGGCTAAGTACAGAGGTACAGAATGGTTAGCATAACAGATAAGTATACAAATCAATGTGGCTTTTTACAGTTGGCAATACCTGTTCTTCAGATTAGTTGTGAAGCTTCACCCTTTTGAATTGCAAAAGCTTAGTACAGGCTACTTCTCAGAACAAAGGAAGAAGTTACTTAGCTTGGGCCACTCACACAATAGATGCTAGGCCTGAAGTTTACCTGAAGGGTAAACTTAGTGTAATGCCACAATGTTTGTCTTGCATCCAATCTACTATCCATTTGCGATTCAACAGGGTGAAACTTCACAACTAATCTGGAGAACAGGTTTTGTTAAAAATAACACACACATTGACTTGTATACTTATCTGTTATGCCAATCATTCTGTGCCTCTGTACCTGATGTGTATAAACTGATGCCCTAAGGCCTCTCACTCTTATGTCTGATGAAGTGGGCTTGATCCACAAAAGCTCACATTTAAATACAGCAGCGAGTCTCTAAGTTGCCACAACGGTTTATGTCTTTCTGTCCTGTTTTCTTTACTCTCCGAGATGCGTGAAATGCAGGCGAACACGGCTACCCTTTCAAGATTTGCAAGCGGCAGAGCGCCTGTCGTCCCCATCTCCTGCCCTTCCGTCCTCCTCACCATGACATTCATTTTGAGCGGCTCCTGCGGCGACTCTGACACAGGAGCCAGGCTACACTCCAGCGCCTGGACGTAGGCGCGCGCGGCCATGAGGCGTACACGGCTCAGGTCGGTCTGGAACACCCGGTGCATGGCTGGGCAAAGAGGAAAGGGAGGAAAATGGAAGACAAGGGGAGGCAGGGGAGTCCCAAGAAGCTGCTCAAAACATCCTTTGCTTATGGAAGGGAGGGGTTGGCAGTTCTAGCCCAGCAGGAGAGGGCTAGGAAGTGTTTGGTTCTAGAACCAGGTTCTAGAGTAAGAAACTTCTTAGCACTCTCCTGCTGGGCTAGAGCTGCAAACCCCCAACTGCTTGTAGGTCTGGCTGGGGAAGAGACCTGGAGAGATGCATCCGGTCACTCTAGGAAAAACTCGCTATCTTCTCATTGAACCAGTTATTCATTCTTCTTCTTGTGCCACATCGAATTCTGAATATTGGTGATCCTCATGGCGATCAGCCATGAAGATTGACCTGAGAATATAACGCAGTGGCTTTCCATCTGCCTTCTGCAATGCAACATGACCTCCAGACCACTGATCTAGTTCTGTGAGTCCCTTTCTGGTCCTGAGTCCTTTTAGCTGACAAAGTCTTCCTCAGCTCCAGGTCAGGATGGATGAAGCTGTTTGCCCTCCTCCAAGATGGATTCGATTGAGATTTAATCCACTTGGGGACCATCACCCTTCCCTGTGGACATCGGCACCCAAGGCCGTTGGTCCTCAGGTTATCCTGCTATGGTAGAAGAATAGACCACACTGGCAGCCACTCAACAGGCAGTGGTTAACTAACCTGTTAACTAACCACAAATGGGTTTACTGCATACAAGCAGTAAACCCATTTGTGTGGATTCACAGGGACTTGGGCTTCTGGGAACTGAAGTCCAAGAAGAGCTGGAGTGCCAAGGTTCGCCATCATGGGAGTAGACCGTACTGCCAGTAACTCAAAACTGATAATCAGGTAGCAGTTAACTAACCATACGGGCGCGTTTTACTTCCGCTTCCAGGAGCGACGAGGGGTTCGTGGGCCGGATGAATTGGCATCGGGGGCCACACCCGGCCCCCGGCCCTGAGTTTGGGCACCACTGGGTTAGGAGGTTGTGCCTTTGTGTGGCACGGTGGGCTGACTGAGTGGTAGTGGGTGGGCACACAGTTGCCAGAACCAGCTCCAGGACTCACCCACGGCATTCTCCCGCTCCCGCAGCGTCTGGTCCACATACAGCTTCGTTTTCTTGGGAACACTGAGCTTGATGCTCTGGGCCACGGGGGCTCCAACCACTGGGTCCCCCTTCTTGAAGGTGGCCATGCGTTTTAAGATCTTGATGATTAAGCCTCCGCCTAGGAAGGAGCACCGGAAGTATGGGGTGAGACAGAAGGCTCAGAAAGGCAGGCAAAGAAGACATGAGCAATGACACTTAGATACCATGCCCCATAGTGGCCCTTAGCGCACGCTCTGGGCGGTTCACAAGTTAATTAGCATTTTGCCCCCAACATGCTGGGGAACTTATTTGAAGGAAAGGAAGAGGCCGAGTCAACCTCTCTTCCCCCAGCACAGAGTTCACCCCACCCTTCTGCCCAGCAGCCCAATAGGAGCACTTCCTCCCTCCCCCCAGCACATAGTTCATCCCACCCCTCTGCCCAGCAGCCCAATGGAAGCGTTTCCTCCCTTCCTCCAACACAGAGTTCACCCCACCCTTCTGCTCAGCAGCCCAATGGGAGCGCTTCCTCCCTGCCCCCAGCACATAGTTCACCCTGCCCCTCTGCCCACCAGCCCAATGGGAGTGCTTCCTCCCTCCCCTGTTGCTGTGCTGGCACTTTGCAATAAATGTGTTTTGAGTTGCAGTTTGGGCACTCGGCCTCTAAAAGGTTCGCCATCATTATAGAATAGCACCTATACTTACCTTTGGTTGTCATTAAGAGAGTGTTATCCTCGCGCCCGTATCGGCCAAAGCAGATGCTGGTGACGATATCCTGCCAGTAGGAGAAATCGATAAAAGGGGTAGAGGAGTGACTGGGTTGGAGCTCCAAGTGATTCTTGGCAGATCGGCATAAGTTTTTGACTCTCTAACATTTAAAGGCTATACAGTACTTCTTTTATGTGTTTGCAAACAATCAGGAGAGAAAGATTTCTCGAATAATTTGCATTTTAGGGGCAGCAGTGGCTTAGTGGTTCAAGACGCTGAACTTGATGACAGGTCAGGGGTTCTGAGACCCGAGTGCTGCAGGACAGAGTGAGCTCCCGTCTCTGTCCCAGCTCCTGCCAACCTAGTTCGAAAGCAAGGAATTGCAAGTAGAAAAATAGGTGCCACTAAAAACTTAATAAAACTTATATTAAAAAAATAAATAGGTACCACTTTGGTGGGAAAGGTAACAGCGCTGCCTGCCACATGATCACAGAAACGTCTGGCTTGTTGGCTGTAAGCAGAGATGAGCACCGAACCCTAGAGTTGGATATGACGAGCTTTTGAGCAAGGGATGCATTTAATTTGCATTTTAAGTGTTCCACTGATATAGAGTTACACATTTCACTTGGCTTACAGCTATCCTATCTTAAAGATTAAAGTTTAAACAATAGCAAGCAACATGGGAAATGTTTTTTAAAAACCCACATTCTTAAAGCTGACTTTGTCCTAATCGTTTCTCTCTCAACCTCTGCATTTCCTGTCTACAAAATGAGACCATTTTCATGGAACTCTTTGGTCCTTTGTTTAGAGCCATGGGGCACACGCCCCACAGGGAGGCGATTTGATTTTTAAGGGGGGGGGGCAGGCATGTCAAGAATTAGTTATTAACAGTAAATGGCCTTTAGGGCGTCCTCCATGTAGGGGTGCCCAAACTATGTCCCGTGGGCCAGATCCGGCCCCTACAACACTATTCCACCTAGCCCATGCTCCCGGAAGTGGAAGTAAAACATGCATGAGCATTTTACTTCCACTTCAGGTAGGAGGAACCACATAACCGGCATGCTCATGAAAAGTTTGGGCACCCTTGCGTCCATGTGAATAGGAGTTCACTTTTTGAATAAGAGTTATATGTCACAGAGCAGGGCGGGAGAATATCAGGATTTTAGAGATGCTCAGGCCAAAATAAAGGTTGGGTTTCACTGGTTTTTAGGTGCTCAGCGAGGCGAGTAGAGTGGCATATAAGTGTAATTTAATAATAATAATAATAATAATAATAATAATAATAATAATAATAATAATAATAATAATAATAATAATAATAATAATAATAATAATAATAATAATAATAATAATAATAATCTCAGTTTACAGAACACTTGATATCATGAAAATCACACGTGTTATTCCCAGTAGCAAAATTGTTGTCGTGCAGTGTAAGAACTATTTATTTATTTATTTATTTGGATTTCTATTACTGCCCACTCACCGTGGCGACTCAGGGCGGCTTGCAATCAGCAAAACACAGATATAGTACAAAAAATATTAATACACTTTTCTAAGTAAATAACAGATTTCTCCCTACAGTGTTAGTAAATGTATTTAGTAATTGTGAGATCTTGAGTCCGGGCTTCTTACCTGGGTTTGGATGATATTGACCAGGTTCTTGTCCTGGTACATGTGGACTTCCATGTTGGTCAAAGCTACCAGCACCGCTTGGAAGCTCTGGAACTTCTCATCTAGAAGACCGACGGTAATGGGGGTGGCTGGCAGTGGGACCATCCAGAGCTTCTTCCCCTGCCACGAGAAGAGGGTCTCAAAGGATGAGGAAAGCACCACATCCCTAACCTGTCCCCCCATACCACCCCAAGGGGCTCCTCTGCTAGTCCCATGTTTGGTTGACCAACATTTTTATTATCACCAAACAATTCTTTGGGAGAGCAAAAACCAAATCAGAAGACGGAGGAAGGCGCTCACTGGTCAAGGGACAGCATTAAAGGAGGAGGAGATGGTTGAGGAACTCAACCTTCCCAAACGTCACTTGGACAACCCTGAATCCACTGAATCCAACAGGTTCATGGAAGGACAACAACACACAGCATGAACATGGAGAGAGACAGAATCCATTGGCCCATTTACTGGTCTGCAGATTACTTCCAGTAACATGTACTGGTGAGGACTTGGGGCTGGCCAAGGATGAGAAAATGGCTTCATTTTGGCAGTCCAGGGTTTGAGCTGGACACGAAAGAAAGAATAACGATAACCAAATTACAAAAAATAAAATAAAAATAAACATGAACAACTGATACCCAACATTAATATTTACATGCTCCCTCCACCCATGGGTCTATAATAATAATAATAATAAAATTATTCTAGGCTGAAAGGATTTTTGCTGGAGAAACTCCGCTCCCAGGGGACACCCGAATGAGGTTCCTTTCATGTCCTCGAGGGCTGGGACAGAGACGGGCACTCAATCTGTCATGCAATTCCCGGGTATCAAACTGCTGACTTGGCAGCCTTCCAGCTAACAAAGCGAACTTCTTAACCACTGACCCACTGGAGCTCCTTATGGGACTTATAAATATTATCAAAGAATTGCTTTCTATATTCTAATATTGCAAGTTTGCCTCTTCACCTCCAAAAAGATAACAAGACATAATCCAAAAAAAAAAACACAACCCTCCTCATATATCTCTAAAATCACTGACTTTTGTAATCCCTTTCTTTACTTTAATTTCACATGTTAACTGGTTTGAATTCTTTTCATGAGGAGTCTTTAGGTTAAATTAGGCACAGCAGTGCCACCTTCTGGCAGTTTAAATATGTCCTTCTTATTCTTCTTGGGCCATATCCAAATCCGAATATTGGCGCTCCTCACGACGATCAGCCGTGAAGACTCTCCTGCAAATAGAACGCCGTGGCCTTCCATCTGCCTTCCGCATCGCAGCGTGACACCCATCGTACCACGGATCCAGCTCCGTGAGTCACTTTCTGGTCCTGTGCCCTGTTGGCACGCAAAGTCCTCATCATCATCATCCCCAGGCCAGGATGGATGAAGCTGCTGCCCTCCATCAAGATGGGTTCAAGTGGGATTTAATCCACTTGGGGACCATCGCCCTTCCCTTTGGACTTCACCAAAGCTACTAGTCCTCATGGTGATCAAGTCACTTAATGCCGCCTGGCGCTTGGGATTGAGTCACTGACACGAGCACCCACCCACAAACAACACAACCCCAAACCATCAGTTGATGGTAATGTATTTCTGAGTTTTACGGCACAGAGGCCCTATTGGGACTCTTGGCTAAGCCCTGGAGGTCATCTGTCTTGCCTCCACCAGGCAGCTCAAATGCCAGCAAAAACTAAATGGGTCCAAAAACTAAACCTCCAGGCTAATACAGGTGCTCTTCCTTTTTAGCTGTTGCAGCGGCGCACACACCCATGCATTCACACACACACAGAGAGAGAACACCCCGGGCACCTTCTGAGTGTAGCTTTGCAATGTCTCATCCGAACAGGCCGCCACAATGTTCTTCTGGACCTGGACCAAACCCACCGCTTGAGCGGTCAGCTCGATGCTATACTTGGGCCGCTTGGATTCCCTGCAAAAGGAGGAGATAAAAAGGGAAAGGGCGGGATCCGGATCAGGACGAGGCCAGACTGGGACCCAAAGTCTTGCTCATCCAAAGAACCAGGAGCCACAGCCTGCTAAAGGACTCTATCTGATCCAAGGTTCTGGCGCAAAATATGACTCCTCCCCAGCCTAGAACAGCATGAAACCCAAGAGCCATGAAATATGGGAGACAGTTTCCATCACTGGTAACAGGGAAGGAATTCCTTGAGCTCTTCAAGCTAGCAAACCAGTTTAACCCATGTTCTTCCATCTGTCTTCCCATCAAGAGCTCTAACCAGCCTTCTTGGGTGTTGCTCATTTTGGATTGTGGTGCTACGGTTGGAACCTGGTTTGATTCCCATAATTGTCTACTGGAATTCCCATACCCTGGATGGCCTACCATAGGTCTGCCGTCACCTTCCAGAGACCTGCACACTTTCCAGAAGCCCACACAAAACCTTTGTGTTGCTTCAGAGTACTTGAGGCCCTGCTCCAGGCTAGAGAAATCTACGATAGGTTTTAATCGCTGGCTGTTTAAGCCAGGGGTTCTCAACCGTTTTTAAGCCACAGGTTGGATCAGACTGTTTGTGGGCCAGACTGGTCCGTTCCCCCGCTGCCGCCGCCAACACTCAACCACCCACCCACCGCCACTCCATGCCACCGGTTTAGCCCACAAACACTCCACCCCACATCGCCGCTGCTTCCCTGCTTACCAGCCGGCCGTGGGTGGAGAGGTCCTGCCTGTCCTAGCCCGCGATTGACCACAGCGGCACCTGGAAAGGACGCATGAGGCTACATGCCTCTGCCACTTCCGCCGTCCTTGTCCCCTCCACCTGGCTTGGCATGTCCCTAATGCTGCTCCACAGCACGGCAGATGTTGTAAGAAGGCAGAGGAGAAAAAGGACGGCGGTGGCGGTAGTAAGGATGCAGGCTGGCTAAAATGGTGCTGCAAGCTGGATCCGGCCCACGGGCCATGGGTTGAGCACCCCTGGTTTAAGCTTACAAACCAGCCAGATCGGTGTGGATCAACTTAATGGTAGCATTACCAGTCATGAAACAAAGAAACTGGATTTTCTCCAACGATCTTAGGCTCTGTAAGAAAATTTTTTACAACTTCTTATGGTTATAATCAGCTTTATTTAGGAAGGTTCAGGATTTGGTATAAGATAAGGGAGGGAAAAGTATTTTGCTTTACATGCCATTTCTCTCTCACTTTCCTATATAACTAAACCCAACTTTTCCCCATCATCCTTCTTCTTCTAGGGTTTTGACCAATTAAAGCACAGCATACAATGTCCATCATTCTTAGTTCCGCTCTCACAGTTTTCAGCCTGTTATGACTACATCCAAAAGTCAACTGACCAGCCCCTGCCTGGATGGTCATTTCCCAGGCTTCTTTAGCTCTGCCCAGAGAATGAAGGACTCAAAGAAACTACTTTACTCCTTAAAAGCAAAAGCCCCTGTTTTAATTCATTACACTCACCTGCGGAGGATGTAGACACACCCATTGCGGCAGGCCACAGTGAGTCGATATTCCACATCGAACTGCCCTGTGACGTCCAGGAAAGCTGGCACACTGGGCACTGTCACCTGATGTGGTAAAGAAAGAGTGCGCCGTGATCAGACTCCTGGGTGTGAGGCTTCGAAGTGAGAGGTGTTGAGGTGGTGTGGTTACAGTGGGTTCATTTCCTATTAGTTAAGTTTGAGAGCTCTCACCGGTCATCAAGACATGACCCCAACATCCAGATAATTCAGGCTACTGAGATTTTATGGGCGTCACCGCAGCACCACCAGCACCACTAACACCCATTTCTTAAAGAGTTCTTAATACTCCAAATGCTAAATGCTGGCTCCTAGCAGCAGCATATTTTTATACATCTGTCTCTCATATAACTGTCTGGCCAGGTTATTCTGCTATGGCTGTGATGGCGAACCTTGGCACTCCAGCTGTTCTTAGACTTCAGTTCCCAGAAGCCCAAGTCCCTTTGAATCCACATGAATGGGTTTGTGCATACAGTAAACCCATTTGTGTGGATTTACAGGGACTTGGGCTGGAGTGCCAAGCTTGGCCATCACTGTGCTATGGTAATCGACTGCTAGCAACTCAACACCAATCATGAGGTGGTAGTTAATTAACCTGACAACCGTGAGCCATGAAGATTGTCCTGGGAACAATATAATGCAGTGGCCTTCTACTTGCCTTCCGCATCGCAGCGGGACACCCATAAATACCACTGATCCAATTCCACAAGTCACTTTCTGGTCCCTGAGCCCTTTTGGCATACAAAGTCCTCCTCAGCTGCAGATGAGTCAGTACTGATGAAGCTTCTGCCTTCCATCAAGAGGGATTCAAGTGGGATTTAATCCACTTGGGGATCCTCACCCTTCTCTGTGGACTTCACCACCCAGGGCTGCTAGTCCTCAAGGTTCTCAGGTTTGTTAACCGCTACCTGACGATTGGCGTTGAGTCACTGGCAGTAGGGTCTATTCCCTTGATGGCGAACCTTGGCACTCCAACTGTTCTTAGACTTCAATTCCCAGAAGCCCAAGTCCCTATGAATTCACACGAGTGGGTTTACTGTGCAGTACACCCATTTGGGTGGATTCACAGACTTGGGCTTCTGGGAATTGAAGTCCTAAGAACAGCTGCAGTGCCAAGGTTCGCCATCTCTGGTCTACTCTATTACCATAGCAGGATAACCAGGGCAGTGTGGCAAATACTGTACTGCCTAGCTCTAATATAAAAATGTACAGGGAATTAGCTTAGAACAGCGGTTCCCAACTTTTTCAAGCCGGAGGCCGGGTCACGTTCTCTCAGTCAGCTTCGAGGGCCAGATGGCCATTTTGCCTTGCATGCACGAGGGAAGGGCAGCCATTTTGTCCTCACAGCTTCAAAGGGACAGCCATTTCCCAAATGCCTTTGGAGGGGAGGGGGCCACATAAAGTGGTGCTGTGGGCCAAATCTGGCCCATGGGCCTTAGGTTGGGAACCCATTGCTGAATAATGGGAATGTGTTGTATGTTTGTTGATTGGTTGTAATCCGCCCTGAGTCACCTGTGCGAGTAGGACGGAATATAAATTTAATTAAATAAAATAAACCATGAAATAAAATGTGCAAATGTTTGAGTTCCACAGAGCTCTTATTTGAGACCTCACCTTTGTCAGGATGGTGAACGCCTCGGGGTCCAAAACGAGGATCTCATTGTTCTCTGTCCCGATCACAAGGCAGCTGAGGGCATCGTCGTCCACCTTGTCCTTTTTCATAGTGGCCATACAGGTAATCACTGTCTGAAAGATTTCGGTAAGACAGGAGCAGGGATTAGCATCCAACGGCAGAGAGGTGAACCCCGAAGGAAGAGGAAGCTCCCCAGCTACCTTTGAAATCTAAACATTGCTCTGAAAAAAAATATTATAAGCAGTAATTCACTGCGCTGAGCAAACCTAGCTTCTGCTTTCCAAGTTTGCAGCAAAATACATTTGAACCCAAATATAGGTATTATTTAAACTCTCCGTCATCCTGGGGACTAGTGGTTAAGATGAACTTGAAAACTGGAAGGTCAGCAGGTGAGCAGTTCAAGACCTGAGTGCTGCATGAGGGAGGGAGCGCCTGTCGTCTGTCCCAGTTCCTGCCAACCTAGCCGTTTGAAAGCAAGGTACCACTACGGTGGGAAGGTAAACAGCATCCCGTGTGTAATCATGCCTACCATATGCTCATGGGAAAGCCTGCAGACATTTCAGCGCTGGCTCTTTGGCTGTAAATGGAGCTGAGCGCTGGACCCTAGAGTCGGATACGACTGGCTTAGGAGCCAGGGTGACCTTGCATTATATTGTTCTCAGATCAATCTTCATGGCTGATCACCATGTGATGGATTTGTACTGCTTAAGTGCAGGGTTGTGTTTTTTTGAACCTGTAATGGAGGTTTTTGTGTGTTGTTCACTGGAAGTGGGTGGCAGCGAAGCATTCTGGGTTGTTACTAGGGAAGAAGTTTCGTGTAGACTAAACACACGCTTGTGCTTAGGAGAAACGAAACGTAAATTTGGATGTTACATGATTGGCTTGGATCCTTCACAGTAGGGGTCAGAGGTGAGAGATGGACAGAGGAATAAAAGAGGAGTGCTTCACATCAGAGGGAAATCTGAGGGAAATCTGAGCATAGCTTAGTCAACATGTAGTGCACCTATAGATTTAGTCAGGCCATAACCTGAAGGGTTTTTATTTTCACATGTGAAATGGCTATATTGCAAAGTCTTATTCCTATGCTATAATCTTAGAAATTTATAATAAAGCATGTTTGGAATGCAATCCCTTTATGCTTGTTTATTGGAGAAGAGAGCTACGCTGGAATCCCAAACCTTGGTCAATCGCTACCACTGAAGTATTTTTAAACAAACCTGCACAAAACAGGACCATAAGCCAGGCAGAGTACTCAGAGGCACACAAAGTGTGTGGCCCTTCCCTGAAGGGCACAGATTGCTGGATAAGTGGGGAGAAAGTTGTGGTGTGTAAAGGCTAAGAGGTGTTAATCCTTCCAGGCAGAGTTGGGTTAAACTTGTGTTCATGACACCTAATTTGTATTTGTATTTAGACTTGTATGATAGTTAATATTTGGAATTAAGATGCAGCATTTCAAGAGGAAGAAGAAGAAGAAGAAGAAGAAGAAGAAGAAGAAGAAGAAGACGACGACGACGACGAAGAAGAAGAAGAAGAAGAAGAAGAAGAAGAAGAGGTATTTGTTATAACGTTTGTAACAGAGCTTGGAAATGCTGGCTGTAAGAGTTCTCACCTAAAAAAGTAACTTTTCAAACTTCCACCTTAGGGCAGAGAATATCTGTTCCATAACCCCCAACAATGGGCACAGACTTACTCACCTGGCGCTTGATTTTTTGCTGTTTATGTTGGTTCACAAAAGACTCCATCTCTGGCGGGTCGAGAGTTAGGAACCTATAGATTAGAAGGGGAAATGGTAAGACAGGGAATCTCCACAAAGAAAGCCACGGGACCATGAGTGAGACTCTAAGGCAGGCTTAGACAGACATGCCTTTAAAGTTGAAGTCTACCAACCCACCAGGGCCAGGCATAAAAGAACCGCTGGGTAGAGGGACTCCGATATCTATTGCACTCCCTGGAATTTATGCAGGGGAACTGGATTACAAGTGTCACACTGCCATGGGGAAGGCAAATGGAAAGGCACTGCTTTATATTGTCCACAGAACAATCTTCATGGCTGATCGCCACGAGGAGGGCCAATATTCGGAATCTGATGTGGCACTCAAAGAAGAAAGAACATTCAAAGCTAACGCAAGTTACCAGAAACCAAGGCTTCGAATACAACATTTTAAAACCGGCCAACAAAGCTTGTACGACACGGGTCCCCAAACACCGGGCCGTGGGTGGCGTGGTGGCTGCACAACATCTATCGTTGAGTGCTCTCCTTTCACACATGACAAACATGCACAAATGAAAAGCAAGGTCTGCAGTAGATCACCCAGGAACCCTTGTTCCTTGCAGTGTTAGAGACCCTTATTAAAGTATCTGCAGTCAAAAATCTCTGGTGATCTACTGTAGACCACCCACCAGGACCCTCGACATCCTCTGAACGGAGATGAGTCTCAAGCCTGCCAGCTCAGATCCAGGGAGAGCTTTATGGCAAGAACAAACATTCTTGAGGGTACTTAAGAGCAAAGCCAGATTAGAAGATGGAGGATCGGGACACGAAACAAGAAGAACCTCAAAGCAGAGACTGGAAAATTATGCAGCACAAGGGGCAGGCGTGCCTGTATGACACAGAACTCACCTCAAGGACTGCACGGATAAGGGGATCTCAGAATTTTCTCTGTGAGGGAAAAAGAGAGGCATGTGAGACATGTTAGAGGGACACAGGAGGGTGCCCTACAAGCCCTGAAACCAGTTAGCTCCGTACAGAATTGCAGGTAAGATTCTGCACCACCCCACCCCCAACTCTGCACCTGGAAATGTGAGAGCAGAACGTGGAACACTGACATTACTGCAGGAGAACTGGATCATTAGCAATACTGGCTGGGGATGAATTGAAACCTATCTTTTCTGGAGCACATCAGGTTAGAGCAGGGATTTTCAACCTGCGGTCTGTGGGCAGGACTCAGGTTTCAAACGGCTGACCTTCCAGTTGTCAATCTCAACATCTTAACCACTTAGACACTATGACCCCACCTTCCTGGACTACATCTTCCCAAATTCCACAGCCCACAAGGTCGCTGGGAATTGAGGCTGAAACAGCAATTTTTTCAAACTATACATAAGGGGGCTGTGAGAATTCCTTTGTGTGGTATCCAGAATACATGAAGTGCAATCAACTTGTCTTGACACGGTCACCAGAAAATGGGAGATCTACCATCTAATCCAATGTTTCCCAACCTTTGGTTTTTGGACATCAATTCCCAAAAGCCTAAGTCAGTTCCCCAAAGCGCTGATCAGCCGATGGACTGACTTGGGCTTTTGGGAATTGAAATCTCCCTGTGGGGTGTGGGCCCCACGTTGGGAACCACTGATCTAATCAATTTATGTTAAGGAGAAAAGACAACCAAAGAATTTGATCCAGGTCTTTTAAAGTGAAAAAAATATTATTCCACAAGTCTGTTTCCTATTTTTCTAATATGAAAATTTCTAATAGAAATATGAATATAATAATAATCTGTCATCATGGCAGCAAGTTGAGAAGGTCTGGAATTGAGCGTGGGAATCTCCCAGCGTGGGTTCTCACCTACATGGTCCCTACAGCCTCTATTAGAAGCAGGCCACAGGGCCCTCCAGATGTTTCTTAACATCAACTCCCAGGATCCCTTACGACTTGCTATACCTGTGATGGTGAACCTTGGCACGCCAGGTGTTCCTGGACTTCAATTCCCAGAAGCCTAAGTCAGCACTCCTGGTGATCAGGGCTTCTAGGAATTGAAGTTTAAGAACAGCTGGAGTGCCAAGGTTTGCCATCACTGTTATGCCATTTGTTGTCCACCTTTCAGGATTCTGAAACGGTTCAAGACAGACTCAGGAGACCTCATTCCAGCCACACGGGGCTCCTCACCGTATTTCTTCTAGCATCTCTTTCATGGAGAGAAGGTCAACCTTGTCCTAGAGGCAGAAAAAAAAGGACAGTTAGCTGCCGTCGCCACTTTTCCGCAGGCTAGGCAGAGATGGCAGGAGCCGATCCACTAGGCACTGTCAGAATCAGCCCTCTGGTCCACTGGACACTTCCATTGTCTTTCGGAGATGGAAGACTGACCTAGAGAGCCTAGAACTGGAACTCAAGAAACTCCACCATAGAGAACAGAGCCTCTACTTTCTAGAGCTTTTTAGAATAGCTTCCTGGAAGCATGGGGGTGGAAAATACGTGGTGAACTGAAACATGAAGGATGCCACTGGGGGACTCAGAAAACAGGAAAGGGGGACATGCCCAACTCTGGAGAATCCCAGAATCTCCCATCACTAACTATATTGGTTAGGGATTTCCCCCCGATGTCACAGAGGAGGGGAGGGAGGGAAAGGAGATGAAAAAGGAAGGAAGGGAAGGAAAGAAATAAAAGAAAGGATGGATAGGAGGGAGAGAGTGGAGGAAGGAGAGGAGATGGAAGGGAAGGAAGGAAGGAAGGGAAGGGAAGGAAGGAAGGGAAGGGAAGGAAGGAAAGGAAGAAAGAAAGGAAGGAAGGAAAAAGAGCATGAGGACCCAGTACTACTACTTCTTTCATGTTTAGACTAGACATGAAACTGCCAAAACGATGATGCTTTTTGGTGAGTTCATTCTCTTGCCTCCTTGTCCGAACCCACCCTCTGCCTCCTCACCTCCTTAGCCTGGTCCCACACACTCTTCTCCATGGGATTGGGTTCCATGGGGGGCAGAGTAAACTTGAAGTAGGGACGCAGGTTCTTGTACATATAGATGAAGGGCCCAGAAGCCACGGCCACGGCTGGCGCGCGTGGCTCATGCTGGTCCATCAAGAAGGCAGTGACGCTAGCAGGTAGATCGGGCAGGGCGTTTTCAGTCAAGAGGCTCACGCCTTGATACACCTTCAGCTTCATCTCGCGCCCTGTAATGCCAAGATCACCCACCACCAGCTGGAAAAGGGGAGAAAAATGAACCAGGAAAGTTATTAAATTTATGCACAATGCCTGAAGACTCTTAATATGCTGTCATAGGTAAAGGTCTCCCTTGCTCGAAAGTCAGGTTGTATCCAACTCTAGGGTACGGTGCTCATCTCTGCTTACAACCAAAGAGCAAGCGCTATCTGCATCTGTAGACATTTAATTCTTAGGCCAAACAATGATGTGAAGAGGAAAAGGCCAAACTGGTCACTGATTTGGGATGTGATGGAAATAGGAAGGACTGATATCAAGCCTGAAAAAGGTGGATTATGGGCACGACAGCAAAAATCCTCCTTACCTTATAGTCTCCATCACCGTGAAGGTCAGCCAGGGCTAGAAGAGAAAGCATAACTTATGACATCCTGTTCTCCAATGACGATATGGAGGTGGGGATGGGATTCAAAAGGGGAAAAATGGCCACAGCCCCTGTCTTTACACGGCTACCAAAAGGAGGCAGGATTTGACTAAAATTAAACGCAAATCAGAATTCCATTAACTGCTTCTTCCCCTGCTTTTGCACACAATTTGAACACTGGCCTCTGTAAGCCAGAAAGAAAGGGAAAGAAAAGTAAGTTCCCAGAAGTAAGCCTAGAACAGAGAAGATTTACAGATGTGCCAATACCAGACAAATCTGTCAAGTAAAAATAAGGTGTAGCTTGAAGGACTTTCTTCCACTACTCACACTAAATCCACATAGATTTTTTTTGTGTCTGTGGAACTCAGAGAGTTTTGCTAGTGAGCACGGCATAAGCATATCTCATTTGAGAGGAGATGAGAAGACAGACGGTCTTTTCTTATATGACCGTGATGACAAATCTTGGCACTCCAGCTGTTCTTGGACTTCAATTCCTAGAAGCCCAAATGTCTGTGAATCCACACAGATGGGTTTACTGCGCAGAATAACAGTCATAACAGAAGATCCCTGACTGGGGTTCATTTGATTACCATGAAGTTTGGTACATTTTTTTTAACTCTCTGATATGCTTGCATAGACTAACACAGCCACCCCTTCAAAAATTTCTACTGTAAATCAAGTTATGGCACTTCTCTTTCTGCCCTCTTCCATTCTACAACTGTCTCATCAAAAAGAAGAGGCTCCCCTTCTCAGGGGAAAAAAAAGAGTTTATACTCACTGATGCAAGATGAAAACGTGTACAAGCTGGCCACTGGGTCATAATGGGCATCCAGCCATTTTGAACTGGCTTGTGTTCTGGCAAGCACCAGGATGTTTGCATGCAAGGTTGGGAAAAAAATACACAGATATATATATTAGAAATTTAGTGATGCCTTTTCAGTGTGGATCCAAGTATCCAGAAACCCCTGTTACTATCAAAAAGCCTAAATGCTTTCCCTAGAGAGGTAACAGGATCTTTGAACCACCAGAACAGGCAGAATCCTGTTCATTCTTTGCACTTCCATACTGGTTCGTTGTGCAAGAGGCTGGACAAGAAGGTGTTACCTCTTTGCACAAGCTCAGAAACTGTTGAGATGATTTCACAACTGTCTGTTGCAAGACAGGAGAGAATGAACAGGGTTCTCCCTGCAGATTTGGAATGGTCCTAGAGATCCTTTCTAGTCCAACCCCCTTCTCAAGAAGTAGAAAGTTCAGCTGTAATAACCTTCTTTAATTTAAAAATAAAGGTTGCCCTTGCTTGAAAGACAGTTGTATCTGACTCTAGCATTCAGTGCTCATCTATGTCTCTAGCCAAAGAGCCAGCGCTGTCTGCATTTGCAAACATTTCCATGACATGTGGCAGCCATGACTAGACACTGGAGAGCACAGAACATTGTAACCTTTCCCACCAAAGTGGTACCTATTTATCTACTTGCAATTTCTTGCTTTTAAATTGGTAAGTTGGCGGAAGCTGGGACAAAGACTCACTCCTTCATGCAGCACTCGGGTCTCAAACCTTCTGCTTAAACATTTGTAATAAAAGAAATCCCAACACTTCTTAAACGTTGCTTGTTCTCCTGTTAAGCGTTTCTTCACGGCCAGAAAACATTTAATCCACATTTGTTTCCTAACAACTTCCAATTCCTGATTCTATCTAGAGCCACCCTCCAGTTCAATGGGGTTGGTAGAGGCTGTGGTGGCTCAGTGGTTAAGTTCACCTTGTTAGTTGGATAGCTAGAAAGTTGGCAGTTTGAGACCCGGGTACTGCATGATGGATTGAGCACCCGTCTCTGTCCCAGCTCTTGGAAACGTTGAAAGGAGCCTCATTTTGAGGAGTTTTTTCTGCAATAATCCTTTCAATCCAGAATAATTTCTGACACCAAATTATTATTAAGGTGTTAGTGACATCAG
This sequence comes from Furcifer pardalis, assembly GCA_030440675.1. Classification (NCBI taxonomy): domain Eukaryota; kingdom Metazoa; phylum Chordata; class Lepidosauria; order Squamata; family Chamaeleonidae; genus Furcifer; species Furcifer pardalis. Next base: position 2,800,179 of record CP126899.1, on the reverse strand, counting down.
GCTTCTCCCTAATTTTCTTTTATCTCTTCCCCCCTTAAACTCTTTAATCCAGGGGTGCCCAAACTTTCTGGGCCGTGGACCGGTCACGTGGTTCAGGGGGCTGGTTGCTATGGCTGGAGGGCCAGATCCGGACCTGGGCTGTAGTTGGGCACCCCTGCTTTATTCAACAATTTTAAACAGGATCCCCCCCTTTTCATCCCCACCACCACCCCATACTCAGTCACAAAACCCTTATGCGTGTCAGGCAGAAATGCAATGGGAGGCAAACTTTTCCAACGGAAGAGGGAAAACAGCACCTGTTGGATTTCTGCCTGGCGCCATGCAAACCCTTTTCAAGCACCACTCAGGGACGCCGGTGCTGGGGTGGAAGGAATCCCCACCAGCCAGGAACAAAACACCATTCGCCACCCGCAAAAAAATTGACGTTTTAATTATCCTCACGACCCTTATTACTACTCTCGCTCTCTTTACCCTTCGCCAGCACTTCCACAGGACGCCGCGGTCGCCATCGCTAGCAGGCCCCAGATAAACCATGGAATCCGTTGCCATGGAAACGCCACGGCCGCCAATGGGTGCAACGGGAAAACAGGTCCCCCTACAGAGAGCACGCGTTCCTAGATTTATACAGGGTAGAGGGACACACTACGACTAGCTTCCGGGATGACTTTAAACTTTAATTACGTACATGGAGGTGGGAGAAGTTCAAGATTAACCTGCGGCCAGATTTGGCCCACGGTACCATTTCATGTCCCACCACCACCACCTCCACCCCAGGAATTGCCACGTGTTGGAGGAAGGGCAAAATGGCCCCCGAAGCTGTCTGAGGGAGCATTACCCGGCCCCCAGCTTTAAAAGTTTGAGTACTCCTGGTCTCAGTGAGAGATCTTCCTGGATCTGAGCTGGCGGACTTGCCCACTTTGCAAGGGGCATGCATGCCCCTCGTTGTGCGCCTGCTTCCAACCCCCATTTCCCTAAATACGGAGCTGAGGGAATTCAAGTGGATCTGTGGGACGCTGGGAGACAATGTGGAAGCCTTAAGTAAAAACGGTTGTGAGCAAATCCCACGGGATCCGTTTCTGCGAACTGTGACTCTTCCGGCTTTCAGTGGCAAGACACACATATGTAAAGAACATATCTGTTTTTATAATCTTGTTTTAGCTAATGTATTTTATCATATTTTAACCTGGCATGATCAGATGACTAAACAGTTAATAACAAAAAATAAAGGAAGGATAGTTGTCTAGCCCAAAACTATCTGTATCACAGGAAAGCTGGCTTTAGATCTGGGTAGGTTTGGGGGCAAAGTGCTTTCTTCCAGGCCCCTCTTCTGTTATAATAATAATAATTTCATGTCAGAAAATATTCTGGGTTGAAAGGATTGTTGCAGAAAAAACTCCGCTCACGGAACGCCTAAGTGAGGCTCCTTTCATGTCCCCAAGAGCTGGGACAGAGACGCAAGAGGTACCCGGGTCTCGAACTGCCGACTTGCCAGCCTTCCAGCTAACAAGGCAAGCTTCTTAACCACTGAGCCACCACAGCCCTTTATGGACCCTGTAAGCTTCTCTGACAGTCATGGCAGTAGGTGATTAACGGCAACATTTCTCCAAGCAGCACCAGATGGCTGAGGAATGTTATATTAATTGCCTTTTCAAAAAAATATTCCAAATTCCGGCAAGTAAATTAGATTCCTCTTCCGTGCATATACAGCACAGCAGGTATCAAACTGGACAAGGAACAACATTAAAGGAGGATGTCAGAGGATCTTAACCTCCCCTACATCACTTGGGGCTCCCTGAATAGTCTGAGGGTTGGAGTCTCTAAATGCAAGACCAGCAGGCTCTACCAGTAGACTGATAGCGGACAACAAGATGCTGTGTGAACGTGGAGACACAGAATCCGTCTCATTTACTGGTATGCCAATTACTGCCAGAAATATGCACCGATGAGCTAAGAAAGTGGTTTCATTTTGCCAGTCCAGTGTTTAAAGATCAGAAGCAGCAGCACAGCAGTTATCAAATGGCTCACAGCAAGGTGGACAAACTTAGAATACTACTTTTCTTTTCCCACGTGACACAGGAGTAGCAAAGAAGACCCGTTCACGTAATTTCCCTGCAAGATTCAAAGGCAGCAACATCTAGGAACCAATTTTTATTATTCCGACCCCTTCTCCAGCGTGATCAGCCATTGGGGATTAAATTAATGACAATCAAATTAAACATCCATGTTCGCCAAGGAGCAGCCTTGTTCCAAGAAATAGAAAACACAAGCACAGGTTAGTGGTTTTTCAAATCCACCCTCCAGAATCCACTTCTTTGTGACAGCAAGGTTCCGTTTCAGTTGACACAAAAGGGTTAGTCCAGTTGCAATGTTCCTCCAATGCTCCTGGCTCAGGGATAAAAGAATCTGGATGTCTCAAGATCAGTGCGAGAAGGTGGGAGAGAAGAATTTGGTTTATCCAAAATATCCCTGGGAAAGCCAAGATGGAGTCTCTGGAGGGTGGGATCCACTTGATGCCCCCTCACCCAGCCTACAACCCATGATGCTGAATTACTCGATGAGTTTCTTAGCCTTGAAGAAACGCCTTAGGTAGAAGACCTGCCAAGTGGCCAGTCCGACCAGGCAAAGCATGGAGAAGATGCTGAAGTAGAAGACCCGAGCGCTGGTAGACTCTGCAAAGAGAAAAGGGAAATGTCAGTAAAGGCCACCCTTGCTCAAAAGCCGGTTGTATCCAACTCTAGGGTTCAGTGCTCATCTGTTTATAGGCAGAGAGCCAGCGCTGTCTGCATCTGGAAACGTTTCCGTGGACAAGTGTCAGGCCTGAACTTGACTAGGCCTTCCAGTTATCAACGTCAACGTCTTAACCGCTAAGCTACCACAGACATGTCAGTAGAGGTGTCCTAAAGCTTTACCATCCTTCGTTATCTCTTACTGATTAAATAGGTTCTGTGGAAGGTTCATATCTCAGAAAGAGTGTGTTGTCTGCATGCATTAGGTCTAGATTTCATCTCCATTCTGAGGGATTAAAGTGGCTGAGAAGAGAAAAAGTCCCTTTATATTCAAGGATGCATGCCTAGATGAAGGAACAGTGTGGCCGAGAATAGATTCAGGGCTGCAAAGAAATTCAACTATCCTACGAGTTTTATATGACCAGCAAATGACTCAATTGATTACATTGTCTGGGAAGTTTATCTTTTTTTCTTCTTGCATGAACAGGAAGGGAGATGCAACTTTCTCTCTCCAGTTTTCAAAAACACTTGTATCTTTGTTGTTGTTGTCGTTCGGCCGCAAAGCCAATTCCGACCCTTTGCAACTGTGTTTAAAACAGCATTTCTGAAACGGCTATCCAGTTTGTTTGTTTATTTATCCAATTTACATAGCAGCCCAACTCAAATGATGAGTCTGGGCGGCTCACAACGTTAAAATCACCATCACAATCTAAAACTTAAAACCCGTTAAAAAAATCCAATTAAAAATATTACAAGCTGAGTCTCTCGGGTCCGCTCTGGTGGGACGGACAGATGCTCTCGGGATGACGCGGTCTCTTAACAAGACTTCTTGCAGGGAGTAAAGGGACAGAGACAGGAGCTCCCTCCATTGTGCGGCACACGGGTCACGAACTGCTAACCTGCCAACTTTCCAGTCATCAAGATCAGCACTTTGACCACGAAGCCACCGCAGTCCCATCCATGCCAGGATAAATTAAACAAAGGCTCGGCAGATAAGGGCAGAAGAAGAAAACTGGGGGAATTCCTTATTTTCTGCCCCTTCTTGATGTCCCACAAGGAAAGAAGACAAGTCTCTGCCCCAAAGAGTCTACAAGCAGCAGGAGGTGGAGGAAAGAGTGACACAAGAGAGGAGGAGATGACCTAAGTTTTTATTTAACCTACGGAAAGGTTTCAGGCCTCAAAATCAAACATCACCCACCGTTGGTATCGCGCATTTCTTCTTCCCGTTGCTTCATGAAAGCAAAATCTTTCACGATGGATTCGGAGAGGTCTTCCAGACGCCGGAGGTCCACTTCTAAAGGCTTCAGTTTCTCTGCCTTTGCAATCTGGGGTGGCAGAAAAGGGAGAGAAATATTAACACAACAACCCAGAAGAGTCCTGGGTGGCATAGGAGTTTAAACTGCTGTGCTGCAGCCAGAGCATTGTGAGTTCGATCCTGACGGGGAGCAAGGTTGACTTAGACTCTTCCGTCCTTCCCAGGTTGGTCAAGCGTCCCCAGCATGTTTGGGGGGCAAAAATGCTAGTTAAATGTAATTGCTAGTTAAGAGAAGACTCCTCATAATTCTGGAATGCAGGTCAAGAAATGTTTAAACCTGCAGTTCCCCCACTGCATAAACCTCCTTCCTGTCCGGCCAGGTGACACTGCTATGTCAGACCCTCCTGCCAATGACTCAACACTGATTGTCAGGTGGTGGTTAACCAGTAGTGGGCTGTCAAAAATTTTACTACCCCACCGTGAGCGGAGCTGACATCATGGGCGGAGCTGACATCATGACGTCGTGGGCGGAGCCAACGTCATGACGCTGTGGGCAGAGCCAAAGTAAAAAAAACAAATAAAAATAAATTTATTTATTTATTTATTTAGATTTATATCGCCGCCCAATCGCCATGGAGACTCAGGACGGCTTACAATCAGCAAAACAACACAGCACAAAAAAAATTACATATTTCTACATCAATAATAGATTTCTCTCTCCCCTCCGGCTATTGGTGGGTGCCCGGAGTATCTTGAAAAGTTGTGAGAATCATATAACCACGGTTCAAACGTAGCTCCCCCTGGGCTTCTGCGATGTTGAATGGCAGTTGGGATCTTGGTTGCCACCTCCTTCCTGCTGTTGCCCGGGGGGGAGGGGGTTGGCAATAAATAAATAAATAAAATAAAAATACAGTACACATAAAAATAGAAATAAAAAACACATTAAAATACAAATAAAAATAGACATTACATAGAAATTTAAAAATAAAATTAAAATTAAAATAGAAAAAACACACAACATAAAAAACACACACACACCTCATAATGACTTTGTGAACCGCCCAGAGAGTGAGGCGTACATAGAAGAGTAATGGCTACTTACATCCTCGTAATTCCGTGCCTCCACACCGTGTTTGACGTTCAGAGTGATCAGCTGGTCAGGGACCCGGAAATTCCCTGGAAGACCCAATCAAAGAAGGGTTGTTCAAGTTGAGGGGAAGTGAAATGAATATAGGAAATAATTCTTGTGCCAGGCTTATTTATTGAAGTATACGGAGCAATGATCAAGAACAGAATCTTCCTTAACAATGTACTGTCCCCTGGCTAAATGCAGGCTGTAGGCTGTGAACCCCTGATTTAAATCCTAGTTGGAGAACTAGAAAAAAGGCCAGACGTGAGGTTGAAAAAACACCCCTATGATAGCCCATTTACATTGGGTCAAGGCAGCAGAAACGGCTGGCAGGCAGTTCCGGACATCCAGTCTTACCGCCCTTCACCTGCCCTTACCTGGCTGTCCGTGGCTCTCAAAGCAGATCTCGTAGATCTCATAATCGTCGGTGGTGAAGGCAAATTTGCCTTTCTTAGCATCCTCTTTGGAATACAAGATGTGCCCAGAGGAGTCCGTGACCTGTGGGGAGAAAAGGCCTGAAGCAGCAGCAAAAATGACATGTAGGGAAAGCACGGGGGCATCTGGGTGCGTCAAAAGTGCAGAACCAGCAAGGCCTTAAAAGGCATTGCTTATGGGAAGAGCTGTACTATGTTGTTAGTACAAAGAACATCATCATCAGGAAACTCTCAAACTATAAATGGGGAACTCGACCATCCGTGCTGAACACTTCAACTTTGGCTCTGAGCATCTCTGTAACACAGTATGCTACTCCAGTATGGAGCACATCCACACACGCAAAAGAAGCTGACATTGTTGTTTATAAAGCCATGCGGATAGTGACAGGATGGCTCAAACCTACACCAGTTGAGAAAAATAGACCCTCTTGTTGGTATCGCTCCACATAATATCAGGAGAGAAGCAGCAGCGGACGCCGAGAGAACTAAGCAAGAGACCCACCCAGAGACCCACCAGGACCCTCAACATCCTCTGAACGCAGATGAGCCTCAAGTCTGCTGGCTAAGATCCAGGAAGAGCTTTATGGCAAGAACAAACATTCTTGAGGGGACGCAAGAGCAAAACCAAATTAGAAGATGGAGGAAGGAGACAAGAACACGCTGTGTGAACGTGGAGAGATACAGAATCCGGCTCATTTACTGGTCTGCCATTTTAACTAGGAAATTCACTTATTACTGCTCAACAGTTATTTATGAAACTACAGGATAAATACTAGTTTAAAAAAGAGAGAAAGAATTAATAATAAACACTGGGAATACAAGCCAAATTAATAATAAAAAAAGGACAAGCTGTCATTTTTCTTCAAGAACCTCATTTCCCAAATTCCAGATAAATGCGTACGTGCATGCGCAAAGGTTTCCCTTGCTCGAAAGCCAGTCGTATCCGACTCTAGGGTTCAGTGCTCATCTCTGTTTCAAAGACGAAGAGCCAATGCTGTCTGATTCTGCAGAGGCTTCCGTGGTCATGTGGCAGGCATGACTAGACATTGGAGCGCACAAAACGCTGTTTCCCTTACCACCCAAGTGGTCCCTATTGATCTACTTGCAATGTCTTGCTTTCCAAACTGCTAGGTTGGCAGTAGCTGGGACAAAGACGGGAGCTCCTTCCGTCCTGCAGTACTCTGGAATCGAACTGCTGACCAGTCAGCGCCTTAGCCACTTGTGCCGTAAATGCCCCCGCGGCTGATGTAAACGCATTTACGACAGCCGCAGGTGCTTTACGGCATTATTTTGTGCATGCACGGTCACGTTTAACATCCACTTCCAGGAGCGGCGAGGGCCAGACCCTGCTCACTCACAGGCCGTAGTTTGAGCAACACCACTGATCTAGAGTGCCAAGGTTCGCCACCAGTGAACTATGGGGCGTGGGGGGAGGCGCGGGTGGGGGGATCCTCACCCGTAGGTTGGTTTTGATCCCCGGCGCGGCGGCCTCGGAGACCTCGTACTCGCCCGTGACCATCACGTCCCTGTGCAGTTCCTCCTTCAGGCACTTGCGGGTCTGGGGCGGCAGCTGGAAGGAAAGCCCGTGGCAGCCGCCCGGGCACAGCACGGCCAGGCCCAAGGCTAGCAGCAGGGCCACCCTCCGCCACATGCCGCCCGAGGTCAGACTTCCCCGCGTCATAGCCACCGGTTTCCCCCCTCCCGACACGCGAGCGGGCGCTTTCACACGACCACCTTCCTCCACGCGACGCGGGCGCCGAATGTTGACTCGTCGCGTCGAACGCGCGCTCCCCCCCCGCCCGCCTCTCGCCCCGCCCCTTCCAGGCTGGAGGCTCCGCCCCCGCTGCAGTCCGACGTGGCGTTCTCTCCGCGGCGGGGAGGCGGGGCCTAGGGAAGGGCGGGGCTCCCGGAGACTAAGGCTACGCCCCTCCAAGAGGGCGGGGCGAAAGAGCTCCCGGAGCAGGGCGGGGCTCGTCCCGCGGGGGAGAAAAGGAGAGAGGGTGCAGGCCCCGCCCCCTGATACAGCGGTGAATTGGAAGGGCGGCGGGTCAGCAGTTCGAGACCCCCCGAGTGCTGCATGAGGGAGGGAGGGAGGGAGTCTGTCCCAGCTCCTGCCAACTTAGCGGTTTGAAAGCAAGAAATTGCAAGTAGATAATTGGCAACAGTGTTCCGTGCCCTCCAGCCTCTAGTCATGCCTGCCACATGACCACAGAAACGTCTGCTAAAGCCCGACATTTCTCTTGCTGCAAAATGGTGAAATGCTTCCGTTTTTTCAAATAAATATGCTAAATTCAGATTATCCTGCTGAACACAGTAGACCCTACTGCCAGCGACTCAGTGGCGACTGTCAGGTTAAGTTAACTAACCTAACCACACTAATCATGGCCTCGGGTGGCAAAGTCCACAGGGAAGGGGAAGGGTCCCCAGGCTGGATGCGGCCTGCGGCACCATTTCATGTGGGCCCCCAGGAAGTGTTGTGTGGTGGAGGAAGGACAAAAATGGCCATCCGGCCCCCGAAGCATGTCGCTCTCTCCCCACCGCTAGCCAATGAAGAAGAAACGGGAGCCAAGGTACTTTATAAAAGCTAGGTTTATTGCGTTCCTAGTGTAATGAGAAGGCAGGCTTGTGCCCCCCCCCCCGGCCCCACCTGCCCCCATTCTCTGGGAGCATTGATGAACTGTTTATAGAGAGGCTCCCCCCATGATGGCGAACCTTGGCGCTCCAGCTGTTCTTGGACTTCAATTCCCAGAACCCCAAGGTCCCTGTGAATCAATCCGTGTGGATTCACAGGGACTTGGGCTTCTGGGAAGTCCAAGAACAGCTGGAGCGCCAAGGTTCGCCATCACGGGGCTACTCTATTCCATCGTTTTGCTCCTGAAGGGAGGAAAGGGGGTTCAGAGAGGAGCCCAGTCTTGAACTCAGCACTTCCAGAAGTGAGCGTCCGCCCGGGCCAAGTCGAGCAGGTGCTTCTCCAGGATTTCTCCATCGTCAGGGAAGCGATCCCGGAAGGACTTGATCAAGCCACCCGCGCTGCCTTCGTACTGCACGAGTACAACGTCCTCTCCTGCAGGCAGGGAAGGAAGGAAGGAAGGAAGGGTGAGCAAAACCTTCCCACGGCCCCGGGGGCCTTCCCAACCCTTGTTTCTCCACAGAAGGTAAACCTAGGTAGAAACCCACCAGCTGCTTCAACTGGCCGCTCTGACCCAGCCCAAGAAATAACAGACCTTCCTTGTCTCCATAGAAATCTATCCTGAAGAATTGCCATCACACTTCTATACCGCCCAGTGGTGGGCTCCATTTTTTTTGCTGCCACACTGTGGGAGTGGTCTGCTGTGTGAACATGGCCTATTCCATGAGCGTGGCCATGTGACTGGGTGGGCAATCTAGTCGTGCCTGACACATGACCATGAAAATGTCTGCAAACACAGACAGCACTGGCTCTTTGGCTATAAATGGAGATGAGCACTGCACCCTAGAGTCAGATACGACTGGCTTTTGAGCAGGGGGGACCTTTACCAACCACTTTGCAACTAAATGGGGCCAAACTTCACAGCAAATTTGAATACCAATCAGGCAGTGGTGGGATTCAAAACATTTTACTACCTACTCAGTGGACGTGGTATGGTTGGCATACCTGCTAGGTTGGCAGGAGCTGTGGCAAAGACGGGAGCTCATTCTGCCCTATAGTCCTCGGGAATTGAACTGCTGACCTCCCGCCTTCCAGTCAGCGTCTTAGCCACTTGAGCCACTGCAGTCCCAAAGAGCAATTAGCAACTGGGAAATGGTAGATCTGAATTAACAGATCCAGAATCTTTACCTTCCAAACGCGTGTTGGCTTGCACAAACAGTTTGCGTGCTTCTTTCCGCAACAGCACCGTGTGCCGGAGGGTTAAGAAGCATTCAGGTTCCTGGTCCGTGACTGAGGAATAGGCCTCGTAAAGGGCGCGCCCGCCGGCCACATCTGCCGTGGATTTCAGCACCTTTAAGACAGACAAACCCCTCTTCAGTTGGTAGCTGAATTCCCGTTCCCACCCTGAATGCCTTCTTGTTCATTTATTCCTGGAGTTCTCAACTTTTTAAAGCTGGGGGCCATTGGGTCACGCTCCCTCAGACAGCTTCAGGGGCTGGACGGCAATTTCCCCCATCCTCCACCACATGGAACTTCCTGGCATGGTGGAGGTGGTAGGCCCCCCACATGAAATGGTGCTGTGGACCGCAGTTGGGCTGCAGGTTGAGGATCCCTAACTTATACACACAGAACCAGAGTTCACCAGCTGGATAGCTCAGTGGATTAGGTTTCTGGCTGTGAAGCCATAGGCTGGGAGTTTGATTCCCCACTGTGCTTCCCAAAACTGCCAGTCCCAGAGTGCACAGTGGCGAATCAAATGCCATTTCTATGTACTGTATATACTTGAGGATAAGTTGAGTATTTGAGCCCCAAAAATGAGCCCCCAAAAGGGAAATGGGCTTATACTTGAGTCAACGCCCATGAGGGTCCCAAGACTGCACCAGATTGAGATGCACCAACAATTTAATTAATTTTACCACATTTTCATGTGTTTTGATTATTGAAACTCACTAGAAGCTGCTGCATTTCCCACCCTTGGCTTATACAAGTAATACCTCATATAACATTAGTATCGAATAACACGAAAATCGCATAACATCAAGGAATCTGGGGGGAAGAATTGCATCAGATAACATTAAGATCCTATGGGATGCTTCAGATAACAACCGCGAAAGCCTGTGTGGTTACAATGTATCTCTATGGATCCCATAGAGGATCAGATAACACGAAAAATCATATAACACGAAGACTTGTGGAACCAGGTTTTAGTGTTATATGAGGTTTTACTGTACTTGGTTCAATCTATGTTCCTGCATTTTCAGGTCAAAATTAGGCACCTCAGCTTATATTTGGGTTGGCTTATACTCGAGTGTATATGGTATTCTTTACTTAGATCAGTGATGGCGAACCAGATGTTCTTGAACTCCAATTCCCAGAAGCCCAAGTCTCTGTGAATCCACACGAATGGGTTTTCTAGCTCTCCATGTGTGCTGGTCATTTGGTCATTGAAGTCCAAGAACACTGGAGTGCCAAGGTTCGCCGTCACTCTTCTATGGCAATAGAGTAGACCATACTTCCAGCAACTCAGCATTGAGTGTCAGGCAGTGGCTAATTAACCTGGCCACCCTGAGGACTAATGGCCTCGGATGGCAAATTCCACAGGGAAGGGTGTTGGTCCCCAAGTGGATTAAATCCCACTTGAATCCATTTGGATGGAGGGCAGCAGCTTCCTCCTGGCCTGGGGCTGGGGAGGACTTTGCATGCCAAAAGGGTTCAGGACCAGAAAGTGAGGCGTGGAACTGGATCAGTGGTACTCTGGGTATCACGCTGTGATGCGGAAGGCAGATGAAAGGCCACTGCGTTATATTCTCAGGAGAGTCTTCATGGCTGATCACCATGAGGATTGCCAATCTTCGGGTTTGTATATGGCAGAAGAAGAAGTTCATCCTTGTCCCCTGCCAACAAATTCTCCCAAAAGTCGACGGGAAACCCACCCACCCCTGTCTGCACAGCTCCTTACCTGCAGTTTGCGGAGGAACCGCTCCAGGGCGGGCTTGCCGACGGTGCAAATTTTGCTGCGGTCCAGCGTGATGACTGCATCGGGCTTGCCATCGGCGCCCGTCGTGCGAGAAAGAGACACCAGGCCTTTGCCGGCCTCCAGGAGAACCCTTAGGATGACAAAGCGGGCCTGCATGTGCGCCTGGCACAGAAGACCACAAGACGACATTAGGAGCACGAAATAAACCTCTGGGGGTGGCCCTGAATGCAAGACCAACAATGGTCGAGTGGGGGCTGCTGGCAGACAACAACAAGCAGTGTGAATGAGGAGAGATATAGAATCCGGCTCATTTCCACGTCTCCCAATGACCTGCACCGATGAGGATTTAAGTTTGGCGAATGACAAAGCCAAGAAAGTCAATTCATTTTGACAGTCCAGGGTTTGATCAGGACACGAAAGAAGAAGTTTGACACGGACTCTGTCTAAGGTGCCCGTGATGTGTTATGGCCTGCAGTGGCCCTCTGACCCGTCTTGCACAGTCAAAGGCTCAAGGCTAGTGTAATTTTATAATCTCAGGAGTGCCACAGCGTTGAGTACCGTCGAACAACCCCAGTATGCAGTGGATGTTAGCACAAAAACCGTAGAGACAGAAATACTTGCCTAAACTAAAGGAAGTTGTTTTATATTGTTTGTCTCTAAGTAACCAATTGGAAAGTTTCCTGTCTTCCCACCTCTCCAGGTCATTTGACCTATTTGCATGTATTAAGGCTCTGCATGTTGTGACCTTCCTGCTCTTGTTTTTTGTCTTTCGAAGAAGAAAGATGTCTATTTGAGCGCCTCCATTTTGCCGGCGACATGGCAGGCTTAAAAGACCTACAGGCTATTCTTTATATTTACTTCTTTCTAAAACAATCTCGCCCAGAATCTCAAGCACATGTATATTTCTCTGACCTAATTGTGAGTAAATGATATTTTGTTCTTTCTCTAAGACAGTGGTTCCCAACAAGGGGTACACAGCCCACAGGTGGACTTCAATTCCCAGAAGCCTAAGTCAGTACATTGGCTGATTAGTGCTTTGGGGAAATGACTTAGGCTTCTGGGAATTGAAGTCCAGCATTTGGGAAACACTGCTCTAAGAAATTTAGTGCAAATGTATTTATTTTCTCGGCTAAACAGGGAGAAAGTTTGGGAGAACTTGCATTCAAACTAAGATTTGCCCTAAACCTGCTATAAACAGAGATGAGCACTGAAGCCTAGAGTCAGATACGACTACCTTTTGCCTTATTTCTGTACCACCTTAATACTGATGATGCAAAAATGTTATATTAATGCACTTTCCCCTCCAAAGTCCTTTCAAGGCACACTCCTTAATCTCTGAAGGATCAGGTGTCTCCCCCCTCCCCCCTTCAGCATGGCAGGCCTTACCTGGCGCCAGGTTCCAGACTCTGGCGTGTAGAACTCCAGAGCCAGAAGCCCAGCCCGGACCATGTTCAGCCAGTTGATGTAAATCACATCCTCGGCATCTTCTCCATCCAATCCAAAAATGCTAGCAAGAAGGAAAGGATTAAATCCAAATTACCAAAGGAAGAAAGCTAGTTGTGATGTATTGGACAGAATGACAGGCTGGGGTTCAAATTCCTGCTTGTCCATGGAAATTCACTGGGGAAGGAAGTTCTTCTTGTGTCGGATGCAATTCCGAATATTTCATGGCGATCAGCCATGAAGATTGTCCTGGGAATACTATACTAATGCAGTGGCCTTTCATCTGCCTTCCGCATCACAGCGTAACACCCATACCGCGGATCCAGTTCCACAAGTCACTTTTTCATCCTGAGCCCTTTTGGCACACAAAGTCCTCCTCCTCGGCCCCAGGAGGCCAGGATGGGTGAAGCTGCTGCCCTCCCTCAAGATGGATTCAAGGGGGATTTAATCCACCTGGGGACCATCACCTTTCCCTGTGGACTTCACCACTCAAGGCCGATAGTCCTTGGGGTTGTCAGGTTAGTTACCCTCCACGTGATGATAGGCATTGAGTCCCTGGCAGTATGATCTACTCAAGTGTTTCCTAACCTTTGTTTCTTGGACTTCAATTCCCAGAAGCCTAAAGCCATTCCCAAAAGCAGTGATCAGCCAGTGGACTGACTGAGGCTTCTGGGAATTGAAGTCCAAGAACCAAAGGCCAGGAAACACTAGTCTTTTCTCTCTTAAGCCAGCTTTGTTTCTGGCGATGACATGATTAGCATGTACCAAGTTCTGGCCCGCAGATGCTCACCTCAGAACCAATTTGTTCAGGCAGAGGTAAAGCCCCACACACTCGGCCCGGCATTCCTCGTAACTCGACGCTACGCTTGAGAATTTGCTATCCCAGGTCTCCCCCCCGCGGTACCAGCTCCGAATCTGTGGGGACAGGAAAACATTGAGAGGGATGTATCTTGTTCTGCATAAACCAGGGGTGCCCAAACATCGGCCCGGGGACCGGATCTGGCCCCTGATGCCAATTCATCCAGCCCACGAAGCCCTCGTCGTTCCTGGAAGCAGAAGTAAAACGCGTATAACACATGTGATTTACATGCTATCTAGTGCACCGATTCCAAATCTGAACTCAGAATTTGCTTATCACATACAGATTTTAAAATAAGCTATAAGCTGTTCAAATGGTCAATAATTGAATGATGTATTTTTGCATGGGAACATGATAACAGTTGCAGTGACCAGTAGGCCTGCTGCCACCTCAGCTGAATCATGTCCCTTGGAGGCATGCATGTTCCAGCAGCAGCCTGGCATGTCTGGGCAAGTCAGTGAGTTGATGCAGTGTAATCTATTATACTCAAATCCTCACCAGTTCTCCTGTCTCCGGGTTGACCACTGCCTCCCGGTCAAAGTTGAAGGCACCAGAATCATCCTGTCAAGGAAATAAGAAACGGAATGCCAGTCATATCCAACTCTAGGGCTCAGTGCTCATCTCTGTTTATAGCCCAAGAGCCAGCGCTGTCTGTGTCTACAGACGTTTCCATGGACATGTGGCAGGCATGACTAGACACCAGAGTGGATGGAATGCTCTTTACCTTTCCCACCAAAGTGGTACCTATTTATCTACTTATAATTTCTCTCTTTCAAATTGCCAGGTTGGCAGGAGCTAGGACAGAGACAGAAGCTCACTCCGTCATGCAGCCAGTCGGGTCTCAAACTGTTGACTGCAGGTCTTCCAGTCAGTGTTTTAACCACTAAGTCCTTTCCGTGGAGTAGCCCACAGTAATCGAGTAGGGCAGGGATGGGGAACCGGCGGCCTTAAGACCTCTTGTGGCCATCGTGGTCCTTAAATGCAGCCTTTTGACTGAATCCAAAGTTTACAAAGCAAATCTTTTTTATTTTTATAAAAAGATTTTTGAACATCTTTCATATTTTTATTTTATTAACTTTAATTTTAACAAATAGTTTTCATATATTTTTTTAAATTATTGAGTACATAGTCGATAGATTTTTTTTACAAGCGCGTATACAAAACAAGGGGACTGTGGTGGCTTAGTGGTTAAGATGCTAAACTCGACGACTGGAAGGTCGGCAGGTTGAGACACGAAGGTTGCATAACGGAGTGAGCTCCCATCTCTGTCCCAGTTCCTGCCAACCTCGCAGTTTGAGAGCAAGAAACTGAAGATAAAGAGGTACCGCTGCGGCGGGAAAGGTAACAGCATTCCTTATGCCTGCCACATGACCATGTAGACAGACAGCAGTCCGAGACCCGAGCACTGCACGACAAAGTGAGCACCCGTCATCAGTCAGCCTAGCAACTCGAAAGCAAGAAACTGCAAGTAGAGCAATAGGGACCACTTTGGTGGGAAGGTAAACAGCATTCCCTGCACTCTGGTGTCTAGTCATGCCTGCCATGTGACCAGGACGACGTCTGCAAACGCACATGGCGTTGGCTCTTTGGCGGACCACAGAGTCAGTTACAATTGGCTTTTGAACAAGGGCGACCTTTATCTTTACTACTTGAAATACAGTTATAAAGACGAGAGGACATGTTAAGTATGGGCTCAAGTTACAGGGAAACGGAGCAAGGCTGAAATTCAGGCAAAACTTCTTAAGTCTTGCAACAATGAAATCACTGGCCTCAATGTCAGGTCTGCTTTGGTTTGGATCCCTGCATCGAGCCGGAGGGCTTGACAGTGGTCCACGATTATATGACTGCAGACTTTTAGAACGGGGAGGAAAACCAGGGCCAAAGCTGGGGAACCACCCATGATTTAGGTCTTAGAGGAGAGGGTTGTGACCTTTTGGGGAACCCCTTGTGGTCCAACTTGTACCCCCACCCCATGGTCCGGTTGCTCCAGAATCCTGTTTAGGCTAAGGGTCGCCCTGGCTCAAAAGCCAGGCATGTCCGACACTATAGGGTTCAATGCTCATCAATGTTTATAGCCAAAGAGCCAGCCGTTTCTATGTCTGCAGACGTTTCCGTGGACATGCGGCAGGCACGGCTAGACACGAGCGCACAGAACGGGATGTTAGGCCAGACATTTCATAGTATATTACAGTTGTAGTATTTTCACCATCTACCAAGAAAGTTAGTAAAAGGTAAAGGTTTCCCTTGCTCAAAAGCAAGTCATATCCGACTCTAGGGGTCAGTGCTCATCTCTGTTTCAAAGCCGAAGAGCCAGCGCTGTCTGCTTCTGCAGACGTTTCCGTGGTCATGTGTGACTAGACACCACAGCGCACGGAATGCTGTTTACCTTTCCGACCGTCCAGTCTTCACGTTAGGCGGCTTAATCACCTGAACCACGACAATCCTGTTTAAGATCTCCATTAAACCAGACCATGACGACAGGTAGACGCACGAAACACGTGCCCCAAAATGGGGTGTTTGTTTTGGCACGTCCGTGCTCTTGAAACGCACACTGGCGCTAACCTCACCTGGACGAACAGCTTTCCGCTGCCGTGGCCCAGCAGTTCATGGAGACCCACTTGCACCTCAAAGGAGGGGCCTTTCCACTTGATGTACAGATCCTGCAACAGAGACAAAAAAAATTGACTCTGAATTGCTTCTTCAATGAGGAAACCCCCTGCTGTGGTTTAGTGGCCACTGAATCCCAAATGTCTCCTTCACTGGAGATTAAAATCTCTCTTAACCAAATAGCACATCCGCATCTGTTATGCGTGGGTTTTAATACCTGCCTTAGACATCAAAGGAACATTAGAGTTTATTGTTACGATATCCAGCAGATCACGAGTCACAGAATGGCAGAACATATAATAAAGGGGTCAGCTTACTGGAAGCCAGATTTTTGAATACAGCACACTGCGCAATGGCGATTTTGCTACACGTGTGATTTATATGATTTCGAGTGTGCCGATTCCAAATCTGAACTTGGCTAATTACGTACAGATTTTAAGATATACAGGTTTTAAGATGATGCTGTGGGCCGGGTTCGGCCCGCAGGCCATAGTATGGGCACCCCCCGTTTTCGATCATCTGGGACATTGATTTGATTTATTGGATTTGTATGCCGCCCACTCGGCATACACGACTCAAGGCAGCTTGCAGAAATCACATCATTATCAAACGACAAAACTGAAAATGCAGGTGACATTTTACAGGCAAAAGTCCACAACACTCCCGCTGCATCCTGGGAAGCAAGACCCCTTACTTTGTCCTCCTCCGCAAGGAAAGTCAGTTTTTCCTTCTTCGTGGAATAGCCCACAGCCAGGACGTTCCCCAGCGAGACGTTTTTGAAGCCATCCGTCTGGCGGATGTCGTCGTCTGGGGATAGACAGAGAAAATCCTCAGGATCCAATGGAATTATCCAGATGTCATGTAAGAACAAACCAGACCAGCTCCTTCCGAGAAGGCTGGATTACAACAACCATCGTCGCCTGCCAGGATGGCCAGAGGGCAAGGCTGACAGAAGATGCACTCAATTCTATTTGGGAGTGCTTGGAAGTTGATAAAAATTGGGCTCAGATATTGCTGATATAAGTTCCCGTCTTTGTCCCAGCTCCTGCCAACCTAGCAGTTCAAAAGCAAGAAATTGCAAGTAGATAAATAGGGACCACTTCGGTGGGAAGGTAAACAGCGTTCTGTGCACTCCGGTGTCTGGTCATGCCTGCCACATGACCACGGAAACGTCTGCAGAAACAGACAGCGCTGGCTCTTTGGCTTTGAAACAGAGATGAGCACTGAAACTTAGAGTCAGATACGACTGGCTTTGGAGCAAGGTAAACCTTTACCTAAGTAGGTGCCACTTCAGTGGGAAAGGTAACAGCGTTCTGTGCATCTAGTCATGCTTGCCACACATGACCAGAGAAACATCTGCAGACTCAGACAGTGCTGGCTCTTCGGCTGTAAACGGAGATGAGCACTGCACCCTAGATTCGGATACCACTGGCTTTCGAACGAGGCAGACTCTGAGCTTTAATCTCATAGCTCTTCTTCTACTCTGCCAATGGATAGACCAAGAGTTCTCAACTTTTTAAAGCCGGGGGGCCATTGGGTCACGCTCCCTCAGACAGCTTCAGGGGCCAGACGGCCATTTCGCCCTTTCTCCACCACATGGCGCTTCCTGGTGTGGTGGAGGTGGTGGCGGGCCACATGAAATGGTGCCGCAGACTGCATCCGGCCCCCAGGTTGAGAATCCCTGGGATACACCCTTCTTTCCCCTCACTCCTGCCGACCCCAAACAGAACAGAAGGTAGTGTCAGACTCAGCAACAGGAAATGTCTGGGACGGGACAGATTTGGCCCACCCCCATTCTGGGCAAGCCAGCTTTCGGACCCTTACAGTTGGGGATGTTGATGCCGGCCGGAATCCCGCTCCCCGCAAAGGTGAGGACGTCGAGGGAGGTGAAGTCGGGCTTCAGGAAGGAGTCTTTCTCGAAGGCTCGGGGCCAAGGGAGCTCCTCCAGCAGGTCCTCTGCTGCCCCCACCAGCCGGGCGAACTTTGCGCTCATGGCCTTGTTCACGATAGCCACGAAGCCTGGAACGACAGGCAGCGCACTCCGTTAAGACAAGCCTAACCTGTCGCCCACCACAGTTACGCCATCTGGCCAATTGTACCGTCTTGTGGTTTGGAGCAAACCCAGACTCACACAACCCACCCCTGTCAAAGCAAAGAACAGCCATCACACTTATCTAACCCCCCCCCCCCAATAGCGCTTTGTGCACTCTCTGGGCGGTTCACAAGTTAATTTGCATTTTTACACCTCCCCAACATGTGGGGTACTCATTTTACCAAACTTGGAAGGATGGAAGGCTGAGTCAACCTTGATCCCCGGACAGGATCGAACTCACAACGTTTGGCCTGCAGGACAACAGTTTTAACCACTGCACCACCGGGGGCTCTAGAACCATGACGGCGAACCACTGTTCTTGGACTTCAATTCCCAAAAGCCCAAGTCCCTGTAAATCCACACGAATGGGTTTACTGGCACTCCAGGTGTTCTTGGATTTCAATTCCCAGAAGCCCAAGTCCCTTTGAATCCACATGAATGGGTCTGCTGGCACTCCAGGTGTTTTGGGCTTCGATTCCCAGAAGCCCTAGTCCCTGTGAATCCACACAAATGGGTTTACTGGCACTCCAGGTGTTCTCGGACTTATATTCCCAGAAACCCAAGTCACTGTGAATCCACATGAATGGGTTTACTGGCACTCCAGGTATTCTTGGGACTTCAATTCCCAGAAGCCCAAGCCGCTGTGAATCCACATGAATGGGTTTACTGCAGGTATGCAGGGATTCACAGGGATGAAGCCTCCAAACTGCTCCTCTGATGAAAGCGTTCTCCTTGAATAGGCCTCTCCCTTCTCCCACCCAGGCCAGAACCCTAAGCCCCAATTCCCCCTCTAAGAAGACAGAAAGGGTACCTTCAAATTCTCCCCGGGAACCGTACGGGTCTCGGTAGCTCTCGATGAAGCCGATATAACTGAGAAGACAGAAAAAGAAAACACAAGCAAGGGAGATGTTGAGTTTGGCCAGGCCCTGCAGGGACCAGAGAAGCAACAGACCTGTGGGACGAAGTCACTATAGCAGGGATTCTCAACTGCGGTTGCTTAGATGCTGAAATTTACAACTGGAAGGTCGGCAGGTCAGGAGTTCGAAACCCGAGTGTTACAACAGAGTGAGCTCCCGTCTCTGCCCCAGCTGCCTCTGTCCCAGCCAACCTAGCAGTTCAAAAGCAAGAAATTGCAAGCAGATAAATAGGGACTTCAGTGGGAAGGTAAACAGCATTCCGTGCACTCCAGTGTCCAGTCCTGCCTTCCACATGACCACGGAAACATCTTCAGATGCAGGCAACACTGGCTCTTTGGCTGTAAACAGAAAGGAGCAGCGGTGCCTAGAGTTGGATACTTTCAAGCAAGGGAGAACTTTACCTCCCCCTCCCCAAGCCAACAAACTTTTGTTAAATTAAAACACAATTAAAAACTCCATTAAAAGTACAGTACTGGAACTTCCTTCTGACCACTTTCCGTTTGGAAATAACTGCGGTTGTGACGCTCTGAGGCTCCAGGGTGGAAAACGAATAACAAAAAGAAGGGATCTTTAGTAGACCAATGACAGAAGCCGCCTGAAGCCTACCTCTCCACAATGGGCCCTTTGTCTTGGATCCAGCAGCGGGAGCCTTCCTTGTGGGCTGCGATGGAGCCCTTCGTGAAACTAGTGACGTAGTGGCCCAGCATTTCTGCCTGGGTGGCGTTGGCTGCATGTTGCTGAAGAGGGGGAAACTGATATTTATTTATTTATGTATTTATATAGGATTCAAGTCAGTAATGTAAACAGAAACACAGGAACAGAGACCCAAGAAACGAGCTTATGGCAACCTTATGCACAACAACGATTTTGCTACGGGGAGCAACACATGTGATTTACATGATATTGGGTGTGTTGATTCCAAATCTGAGCTCAGAATTTGTCTATCACGTACAGATTTCGAGGCCTGCAATAGCTGTTCAAATGGTTGGTACCGTATATACTCAAGTACAAGCCGACCCAAATATAAGCCAAGGTACCTAATTTTGACCTGAGAAACCAGGAAAATATTTCAACCCGAATATAAGCCGAGGGCGGCAAATGCAGCAACTGATAGTGAGTTTCAACAATCCAAATACGGTACAGTACCTGAGTATAAGCCGAGTCCCACTTTTTGGACCTCATTTTTAGGACTGAAAAACTAGGCTTATACTCGAGTACCTCGCTTAAAGAGCATAATGTGTTCCACAGGATTGCTCATTAAGTGAGTTTGCTCTTTAAGAGAAACACCATTGTAAGTGACCAATTGTGACTTCTGGTGGGGGGGGGGGGGGATTGGGAACCCCGATTTAGTTGTTAAGCGAGTTTTTGGTTGGTTTTATTTGTTAAGCGAAACAAACATTCAGAGAAAATTCTGCTCTTTAAGCGAGTTACTCTTTAAGCAAGGCGTTCCTCTTTATGCACGGTTTGACTGTATGTACAATAATTGGGGGTGTATTTTTACACAGGAACATTATAACAGTTGAAGCTGCCACTAAACATGCATCATACAATGGGGGTGGGGGGTGGGGGAAGTATAACAAACTGCCTTGTGGAACCAATTATTTTCGTAGTGCCTCCTTCTGGTCTTCCACCCTGGGATTCACAGAGCCAGAGGAGACCATTCAGCACATTGGATTTGGCTTGTGGGTGGGGGAAAGAGGGAGGGGTTTGTTTGCTTTTTTTGGCAACTAGGGAACCTCTCCCCTGCCCCCGTTCACCTGGGCCTTCTGGAGGTTCTCCACGACTTTCTGCAGCAACGGGGCGTAATCACCACGTGTCACATTAAAGACACATCCGCCAAACTGGAAGCATTTCATTTTGGAGGCCAAGTCGTTGTCAAGCTGGGAATCTAGGCAGAGAAAGAGATACCCCAGGTTAGGAAGGTCTGGCCAGGCTGTGCAAGACAAAGAAAGGGAACGTGAATCCCCCATCATCACCCTAGCTAAGGATGATGGGAGTTGGAGCCGAAGCAAATCTCAGATGAGGCTCGTTAGATGCAGTCTTTGAATCTCATTGCTGGTTTTACTCTGATTTGATTCTAACTCGTTAAAAGATTTTTGTTTACATTTTAGTTTTATAAAAAAAATTAAAACTTTTATTGATCTTAAATTCCCTTTTTCCAGCCTGTTCACCTAAATTACACTCTGAGTCACCCAGTGATGTTACCTGTTAGGACCAGTTTGCCCAAACCGGTAGCGCCCCATCAGGAGGGGTCACCGGGGGGGGGGACCCCGGGCGACCGGTTCAGTCGCCTCTCCTGCCCCCTCCAAAAATGGTTTTCCAGGCAGCCAAAATGGCGGTTTGACGCATGTGCACTAAAAAAAGAACTGTGCATGTGTCAAACGAAGGTTTGACGCATGCACAGACATTTTTATTTTATTTTTATTTCTTTGCTCTGCCCACGACGTCATGACGTCGGCTACGGCCATGACGTGATGACGTCACGGTGGGGTAGCGAAGATTTTAACCACCCACCACTGGAGTCACTGCAGGAGATTAGATATAAGGTTCCCTACAAGCCTAGTCTGAATGCAGGTTTGGAATTTCTTCTTTAAAAAGACCAAATTATAAACGGTTCCTTTTTCTCTCTCACAAAGTAACAAGATATTTTAAGGCATATCAGAAAACAAAACAAAACAAAATAAACAAAATAAAATAAAATAAAAAACACTTGCTACAGTGTTTTTTATTTTATTTTGTTTATTTTGTTTTGTTTTGTTTTCTGATATGCCTGAACCACAGACTAACATGGCCACTATTCCAAAACATTCAAGATATTTTAAGCAACTCATTTCAAGATTTTTTGAACAATTAACAGACTTATCATGAACTGTGTTAAGCTGGGTGCAGCAAAACATTATCGAAAGCCAGTCGTATCTGACTCTAGCATTCAGTGCTCATCTCTGTTTATAGCCAAAGAGCCAGCATTGGTCTGAGTCGACAGGTGTTTCCGTGGACATGTGACAGGCATGGCTAGACACCAGACTGCATGGAACCTAACTTAGGTCATGGTAATTTTTTCTTGTATGCAGCCTTTCAGCTTGCGTTGTTTCTTTACGTGTTGCCCCTGGACTTGAGGAAGACGCTTTGAGATTGTGCCAAGAAATAGGACAGCTGAAGCTAGGATGGGGCCACAGAATATGGCCACGGACAGAGAATGGCTCTTACCGTCTTTAAGCACTGATGCCAAGCGGACCTCATAGGTCACTTTCCCATCCACCTTGGTCTTGAACAGCCGTGTGTTATAAGCACTGATGTTCTGCAAAAAGATTTGAGAAAGAAATTTGTGGGTCAAGGGTTCAGTATCCAGTTTCAATTACTTGCGGGTCTAGATCGGGGGTTCTCAACTGTTTTAAGCCACGGGCTGGACCATTCCCCCTTCAGACAGCTGAGTGGGCAGGACTAGTGGTTCCCCCTGCCATAAACACTGCTGCAAAAGGCGTCCACATCTGTCGTAAACATGAAATGGTGCCGTGGGCCGGGGCCAACGTGCAGGCCATAGGTTGACAACCCCTGGTCTAGAAAAATTAAATTTCTAAAAATCCTGAAATACACACTACAGTATACTGTACAGTAAAATCCCAGGTTACAACCGCCTCACTTTAAGTTTGCTGCGGTTTACAACGGCAAATCCTATGAAATGCTGTCCCCGGGTTTACAAATGTTTAAAGCATTTTTTTCCAGTTTACAACAATCAATTCAGGACCATTTTTTAATTTTTCAATGGATGTTTCAGTTTGCAATTTTTTTTCTGGTTACAACGGAGGCTGTTGGAACGGACCTCCGTCGTTTTACTGTGTAAGTATTTCTATGGTGCATTGCCAGAGCTGGCCAACAGAGGCCACTGTTTCCAAAGTAAAATATAAAGTTTACTGTTATCTGCGGTTTCAGATATCCATGGTAGTTATCGGAATGTATTGCCCGCAGATACAGGAGGCAAACCTGTCCTCTCTGTACCTAAGCTCACTAGAAAAAAGGTAAGATACAAAATAATCTAACTACTGTATATATAATAGCAGCTCCAGAATACCCTCAAAGACCAAGCAAGTAGGTTGACGTCCTCTACCTGAGAATCCAGAAAATCCTGGGCTAGCTTTGCATCTTCCACATTACAGTTTGAAGAGAAGTAAGTAGAAATACCCTGCAGACAAAAAAGACTGAGTGAGAGAGAAGTCCCATAGGACACCACTGGCAGACTTCGCTTCTGTTGGTGGATTTCTGGGCCAAATGTAAGAACACAAGAGTTTTGACTTCTCCTTGAAGGATGGGTTGGTGAGCTCCCGATCTGGCTTGCGGTTTGCAGCTCACAAAGATGGTACATAGGGCTGAGATCTGGTTTACAGCTCAGGAAAGCGTTTGCAAATGGTGTTACTCTGCGCGGCTAACAAATATACAAAATACTGTATACAGTTACAATTGCAAGGTACTGTACCACATTATCATCATACAAAAACATTTCAAAACATTTCAAAGAATATCTCATTACAATTACAAAATAGGCAGATATACAGATCACATTTTAAAGAAAGGTGATTCACAATTTTGCCTCCAAAGAGATACCTATTTTGGGATCCACCATAACTTTTACCATGTGTTTTCATAAAGATTCCATCAGTGAATGATGGGAAACTTGATGCTGCTATTTAACCATGTCAAGACAAAATAAAGAACTTCACATACAAAAAAAGGGGGAAAAAGAAAGAAAGTCTTCCTCCTGGCCCAACTCTGGTGCCAGAAGAACATCAGAAATGAGCTACTGATATGAACGTACCTCGTCACTGAGCCCCAAATGCTTCTGCGTGGGCTCCAGGGAGAACATGAGATTCCCACAGCTCTCCCATAGCGCCTCCATCTCCCCTGGGTGCTCCTTGAACGCCCGGCTCGCCCATATTAGTTGTTTTAGCTTCTCCTGGAAGCAAAGATAATTTAAATTAATAGATTTATATACCGCCCTAATCCAATGGACTCTGGGTGGTATACACAAGTTAAAACCAATATAAAACAATTAAAAAACTGCTGTGACATTACTATCTAAAAACTAATATAAAATCAGCATCTTAACATTAAAATTAATTACAGGAGGGAGGGGAGCCTCAGACGAGCCAAAAAGGGGAGCTTGTTGACAACCCCCAGACCCATTTTGCCAACCACGTCTTCAGTTCTTTCCTAAAAGGTAGCAACTGGGCCTGGAGACGTAGTTCTACTGGGAGGTGGTTCCATAGGGTCGGGGCTACAACTGAGAAGACCCTTTTCCTTGTGCTGGAGAGGCAATAAAGATGATTAACGGGACTCAATAGTCACAGGAGAGGCTCCGCCTCCCCTCTCCATCCTCCACCAATGAGAAGGAAGGAACATTCCAATTGGCTGAATGGACAAGAGACGGTTCCTCCCCTTTCCCATAACAATCCGTTCCTCTGAAGCTCACCTGAGAGAGGTTGGGGACAAATTTGGTGTCACCAAACGACTTGTAATTGCCCATGTTGGCATAGACGGCAGCAGCATAAACCAGGAAGGCCTACAAACCACAACACATCTGAGTGTTAACACGTGCGCCATATCCTGATCAGCCAATGTACTGACTTAGGCTTCTGGGAATTGAAGTCCACTAAAACAAAATAAATCTTTATGGCACTTGGCATAAACTCTAAAGATGCATTCTTAATTCATTTTAACTAGAATGAAACACATTAATATGGCAAGACAGAAAAGAGAAATAAGCTATAGAACAATTTTAAAAGTATACTTTTTGCTTAGCTATAAGATCTCAGCAGACCATCTCTTATCTCCTTGTTAAGAACAAACTGTAAGTATGACAATTGTAGAACACATAAACAAACCGCCCAGAGTCGGGTTTTCCTGATTGGGGCGGGATAGCAAATATGAGTAGTAAAGTAAAGTAGTAAAGTAAACATCACCCTTCATGACATGGTTTATTTTTCTGCTGTGGTTTCCTGATCCAATTGATGTCTTTGAGTGAGGCTACTAGTAGCCAACGCTGTCTTAACCCATGGGAAACTTTATACAGTGGTACCTTGCTTAAAGAGCATAATGTGTTCCACGGGATTGCTCTTTAAGCAAGTTTGCTCTTTAAGCGAAACACCATTGTAAGTGACAATTTCTCTCTTTTGTTAAACAACACTCATCTAGCCTTTATAGCTCCAGTTCACATTGTTCTTCGGCCATACAGATTACATTTACGGCTTCACATCGTACATTTAAACCTTATGAGCTTAACTAAGTTCATGTCACCTTTTAAATTATTCATTCACGTATTCTTCTTCTTCCATGTGTAGGCCTCACCTTTAGGTGAGTTCATTCTGCAGTTCCTTTCGCCTGACTTTGTGTGAATAAAATTAGCCAACAACACAAGGTTGTTACGCCTGATTGTGGTTCAAAAAGTCCACAATATTCGAGAAGGCTCTAATGACAAACATACACTTTTGTCTTAGTCCTCTTACTTGATACTCTTCATCTGAGAGGCCAACCGAGCGAGCCACCTCCCCTAACTCGGCAGGATCCTGGGCCCGGAAGAGCCGCGAGAGCAGGACATAGATGGCGGGTGTTTCTGGAGAGGTCTGCAGCAACACCACCAGCCCGCCATACCAGCAAGCCCGCGAGAGGTAGTGGGCGTACAGGCGTTCTTCCGGTGACAACAGCTGGAAAGCTTCAACACAGTCCAGTGTCGCAATGCCGACATCATTGGGTAGAACATACTGGGAATCCACCATCATGCCAAACTAGGGAAGGAGTGGGGTTTGGGAAGAAAGTTTAATGTTACAGCAATCAACAGCTGGCTGGAGAGCACAGTGGTTTGAGAGAACCAGAGTTTGGGAGTTCGAATCCCAGCTGTGCCTCCTGGGAGAGGAGCCAGCCTGTATAGCCATGGGCAAGCTGTCTGGTTCCAAAGCGCCCCCTAGAGGAAGGAAATGCTAAGCCACTTCTGAATATCTTCAGTTCTGTAAACCAGAATTAAATTGACGGTACATTACAATTATTGTTATTTATAGCAACCAACTGCAGTGGCTTAGTGGTTAAGACGCTGAACCTGATGACTGGAAGGTTGGCTGGTCAGCAGTCCGACGCAAGAACTGCACGATGCAGAGAGCTCCCTTTGGGACCTACCCAAAAATATCCAAACTAGATCCCCAAAAAAAGTTCACAAATCGCCTAACTATGACTTGAGGAGACCCGAGTTCTGCATGACAGAGTGAGCTCCGGTCTCTGTCCCAGCTCCTGCCAACCTAGGAGTTCGAAAGCAAGAAATTGTAAGTAGATAAATACTTCTTTGGGAAGGTTAACAGTGTTCCGTACACCTCAGTGTTTAGTCATGTCTGCCACATTACTTAGTAGCTTCTGTCGCTGCCAGAGATGAAAGGAAAAGCATCACTGCTGGGGTTTTCTGTCCCATGTGCCAGAATCATGGAGCCACGCGTGTGCCCTGAGAAGGGCACCGTTTCTTGCTCTGCTTCAGGCAGCAAAAGATCTTGGGCTACCCTGGATCGTGGCCAGTGTGAGATCCAACCAGCTGCACCCATGTCTTGCTCATCTAACGCCAAATCACAAACGTGGAACCACGTACACATCCTGCCACCAGCGCATACCCCCCCCCCCCGGGGCATAAAAGGCGGCTCTCTGCCCAGGATCGCAGGTGACCCCCCCCCCGTCCCCCCTCACCTGCCGCTTCTTGCTCGCCGCATCCAGCTTCCTGCCACGCCCCCTTCTCCTCCATTCATAGCTTTAATCAGGAAGGCACGCCTCCTGCCACGCACTCAGCCAATCCCAAGCTCCCCCTGGCAAGATGGACACCTGGCGTTGCCGGGAGACCAAAGGCCCACCTCTGCATCCTCTCCCTAACTTTCGCTTCCCTGTCTGCTCCTAAAGCACGTGGTTTAATTCAAGAGGTACCTGGACAGCTTTGCCCACGCCTGAGACTGCAGGTGATTCAGAGGGAAAGGTGACAGCGTTCCATGCTCTCTGGTACTGTATGTATCTAGTCATGCATGCAGACGCAGACAGCGCTGGCTCTTTGGCTATAAACGGAGATGAGCACCGAGCCCTAGAGTCGAATACAACTGGCTTTCCCCCCACATATTTATTCACTTCCCTGGTGTCTCTTTTCTCTTCCCCCTTTCTCAGTAGTGAAGTCTACCCAGAGGTGCCCAAACTTTTTGGTCCATGGACCGGTCATGTGGTTCAGGGCGTTGGTCACTATGGTTCGGGGCCTGAAGCCAATTCCTCTGGCCCACTAAGCCCTCGTCGCTCCCGGAAGTGGAAGTAAAGCGCCCCCATGCGGGCGTGTTTTACTTCCAGGAGCGACAAGGACTTAATGGGCCGGATGAGTTGGCATTGGGGCCGCACCCCACATCTCATCTACCCCTTCTCAGCAGTCCTAGCATACCTTATTAGGGGGACTGGAGGGCTTCCCTCCCTGACACCTCCAATTATTCTGCTTATAAAAAGAAGGAGAAGCCTCGCCGTGTTCTAGGAACGGAGAAAGAAGGGGAGAATTTCCCAGGGAAGAGGGCACCGCTGCACCAGAAACAGTGGTCCGTCCCTGAAATGTCTCCCCTCCACCGATCCTTCCACACCCCTGGCCTTGCCTGGCCACCCTCGGTTCCAGCCGCTTCTCCTGCCATCCGCCTTTCTTGCCCCTTCTTCCTTGCATTCGTCGCTAGGACACGACTCCCGCCTCTCAGGCTGCCAATCATTGCTGCAGCCTTGGAAACTGGGCCAGTGTTGCTGGGAGACCTAAGACCCTCCCCTTAATCATTGCAGGCGTTCTCAACCTTTTTAACACAGGGGCCGGATCACGCTTCCTTAGACAGCTTCAGGGGCCGGACGGCCATTTTCCCCTTCCTCTGTCACATGCCACTTCCTGGTGCGGTGGAGGCGGGTAGTGGTGAAATGGCACCGTGGGCCGCATCTGGCTTGCTTGCAGGCTGCAGGTTGACAATCTTAACCCTTTTAACTCTCATTAGCGGGGCTGCCATGATGGCTCATGGCTAAGAAGCTCGCCGTGTTAGCTGGAAGGTCAGCAGTTCAAGACCTGGGTACTGCATGATGGATTGAGCACCCATCTCTGTCGCATCTCCTGCCAGCCTAGCAGTTCAAAAGCAAGAAAATTTCAAATAGATAAATAGGGAGCACTTCGGTGGGAAAAGACAGGAAAGGAGCCTCATTTGGGCATCCAGAGTGGGGTTTCTCCAGCAAAAATCCTTCCAACCCAGAATAATTTCTGACGCAAAATTATTATTATTACCTGCGTGCATTTCCTCCTTTATTTTGGTGCAAGGAACTTTTCTGGAAAGTTGTACGTTACTCCGGGAAGCTTTACCTGTTGAACTAGCCTGGGATTAAGCACACATGGAAGAATTGCATTGAAAGTGAATCTCATGCTGTCCTCATAAAATGGTACAGTGTTATCCATTCAATGGAGCACAGTTGTTTTCTGTGTCTCGATATGCTCTGGGCTGATTAAATTATGTTGCTCTTAGTGGTGAGTGGTCTGATTAAAACTAATCTTTAATACAAATTTTTGGCAAGGAAAGAAACAGGGGGAGGAGAAAAAGTCAAATATTGAGGTACAGTACTTTAAAGATTAAGGGACTGCAATGGCTCAAGTGGCTAAGATGCTGACTGGAAGGCGAGAGGCCAGCAGTTCAATACCCAAGTACTGCAGGACAGAATGAGCTCCTGTCTCTGTCCCAGCTCCTGCCAACCTATCAGTTTGGAAGCAAGAAATTGCAAGTAGATAAAGCTACCACTTATTTTGGGAAGGGTAAACAGTGTTCCCTGCACTCTGGTGTCTAGTCATGCCTGCCACATGTCCATGGAAACATCTGCAGACACAGAAAGCATTAGCACACACAGAAAGAGCTTATGGATGAGCTTATCCTGTTTCAATGGCTATTATTAAACTCTTGATGGCTGCTCTTAAAGCCTCTTCCACTCATTCAGCCCTGCCTGATCCCTGCCCACCCCGTATGCCCCCCCTTTGGTCTATGGATCTGCTGACTGATCAATTCGAGACCTGAGTATTGCATGACAGAGTGAGTTTCCGTCTCTGTCCCAGCTCCTGCCAACCTAGCAGTTCGAAAGCAAGACATTGCAAGTAGATAAATAGGGACCACTTCGGTGGGAAAGGTAACAGCGCTCAGTCCATCCAGAGTCCTCCACTTCGCTGCCCTCTCATGCCAATGAAACCAGAGGAAGGGCATCACAGCACTGCTCGGGCCGGGGAAAGAGATCGGGACAAAGGATTTTAGAAGATGACCAGTCTCCGCTTTACAGATGACAATAAGAACGTGGCCTGTACTGGGGATTATGGGAAACTATGGGGCATCCTAAAAGATGCTGAACTTGTTGACTGGAAGACCGGCGGCCAACAGTTCAAGGCCCGAGTGCTGCATGAAGGAGTGAGTGTCCGTCTGTGTCCTAGCTCCTGCCCAACCTAGCAATTCAAAAGTGAGAAACTGCAAGTAGATAAATAGGGAAGGTAAACAGCATTCCGAGCGCTCCGGTGTCTAATCATGCCTGCCACATGACCACAGAAACGTTCGCAGACACAGATAGCGCTGGCTCTGAGGCTATACACGGAGATGAGCACCGAATTCTAGAGTCGGAGATGACCGGCTTTCGAGCAAGGGTGACCCTTTTTTTACCAGATGGACAGACGTTTTCAGCAAAGCAGACAGACAGACAGACACAAGGGCCCCCAGCCCTACAGGGAGAAAGAGGCTATCTGATGTCACTCTTTTTATTTTCCATCTCCCTCCCTCCCACCCCGCCCACCCCCCTCCCCCCTCCTCCCTGGGCTCAGTCGAGCGGCCCCTGGAAGATGAGACGGACGAAGCCCTGTTGACCGGTCAGCCAGGTGCCGCAGAACGGGCAGGCAGCGTGGAAGGCATGGGTGCCGTGGGGCAGGGGTATCTGGGCCCAGTACTGCACAGTCTTGGCAGAGCAGACGTGGCCGCAGGGGCAGAAGGCGTGGGTGGGGCGCCCGGCGTCCAGGTACAGCCCGGCCTCGCAGCCCATCCAGAGAGGCACGTAGGGCCCCGAGCGCCGGCAAAGGGGGCACTCCCGCTCCAGGGCCCCCTTCTCCTTGCGGAAGCCCCAGTTGTGGAAGCCGTGGACGTGGCCGCAGTTGACGTACACCCACGGCTGCTTCTTCTCCACCACCCCTCGCTGGGCCAGGCTGGGGAAGGCCAGGGTGCTGAAGCCCACCGGGCACTGTGGGCGGGCAGCGTTGATCTCCTGGCGCAGCGCCTCCAACTGGTGGAGGGTGGGGGTGCGCAGGAGGCCCCCCGAGGTCCGCCACAGGAGGGTGGCCCCGCATAGGTCAATCAGAGAGCCGTCCTGCAGCACATTGGACTCCGACTCCACCTGGCAGGGAGAGAAAGGTGAAAAGAGATCATTTGAGCACTCGTCCCTTCACCTCTCCTACCACTCGGCGGGCCCACCTCGGCCTCCCACGTACCAACTTCCCCCGCTGCTGGGCCGAGCGGCTGTCGCGCAGAGCATACACATTCCCGCAGACAGAGATCTCGCGCCAGATGCCCGGCGTGGAGTCCTCGCTGAAGCCGCTGTTGGGGTGCATCACCAGGACCCCGTTCGTCGTCAGCCCGTCCATCAGTCCATCCGGAGTCCGCCACTTCGCTGCCCTCTCCTGCCGATGAAACCAGAGGAAGGGCATCACAGCACCGCTTGGGCCGGGCAAAGAGATCGGGACAAAGGATACCAGAAGACGATCAGTCGCCGCTTTACAGAGGACAGTAACAACTTGAGCTGTATTGGGGATTATGGGAAACTCGGGGTGGCTCTGAAAGAGGTGGGGCTCCCTCAGCACTTAATTCTCCTGATGCTAACCTGGATTGTGGACAAGAAGCCTCCGTTAGGATAGAACAGGGAGGGACAGAATGGTTTCCCATAGGCAAAGGGGTCGAACGGAGGTCCATCTTATCATTGCCACTCCCATTGATCTTGCTGGGGATTCTGGAAGCTGTAATCCCCAAAGGTAACTTTACCAAGCTTACCTCTGTAGAGCACACCCATGTCAGTTGTACACTAGTTCTCCTGTCCCAAAGAAGCCAAGCCAGTGGCTCTCAATGTGGGGGCCATGCCCCACAGGGGGAATTTAATTCCCAGAAGCCTAAGTCAGGAAAAACTTGGCTGATCAGTGCTTTGGGGAATTGACTTAGGCTTCTGGGATTTGAAGTCCAAAAAACCAAAGATTGGGAAAGACAAGTCTTCCTTTTTCACAGAATTACAGTCCCATAAAGCAGGGGTACCCAAACTTTTCACGCCATGGGCCGGTCACGTGGTTTAGCGGGCTGATCACGTGGTTTGTCCCACCAGAAACGGAAGTAAAATGTGCCTTGCAATGTGTTTTTGCAACAGGATGAGATAAGCTGCCATTTTCTCTGCCCAAACTATGGCCCGTGGGCCAAATACGGCCCCCAACACCAATTCATCCAACCTGCACTGCTCTTGTTGCTCCTGGAAGCAGAAATAAAACATGCCTGTACATTTTACTTCCACTTCCAGGAGCGATGAGGGCGGCGTGGGCCAGATGAATTGGCGTTGGGGGCTGGTTCTGGCACACAGGCTGTAATTTGGGCACCCCTGCCATAAATGATCTGAGGACACCAGAAACCATCTCCAGTTTAGCTTGACCACAAATTGACAGAGGCTTCACAAACCAGCAGCAAATTAGCCTGCTTACGACTCCCAAATAGTATAAGGGAGGGAGGCAAATTCTCCAGATGATACAAGTAAGAAAGCAAGCCAGGCCAACATGATCAGCAGAAACAGAGAAGACTGCATTCTACTCATCGTCACACTGCGATGGTTAAGAAGCTCGCCTTGATAGCTGGAAGGCCAGCAAGTCGGCAGTTCGAGACCCGGGTACTGCATGACTGTTTGAGCTCCCGTCTCTGTCCCAGCTCCTGCCAACCTAGCAGATCAAAAGCAAGAAATTGCAAGTAGACAACTAGGGACCACTTCAGTGGGGGGAAGATCTTGGGGACATGAAAGGAGCCTCATTCAGGCATCCCCTGAGCAGAGTTTCTCCAGCAATAATCCTTCCAACCCAGAATAATTTCTGACATGAAATTATTATTATCACACTGTCCTGTTGCTGAGAAATGTTGCATTCACATGGAATTGGGCCTTTTCTGTCTTCCTTTGGTAACAGCAAATGATTTCTTTCTTGGCTGCTTTGCAGGCATGCACACATTTCTCTCTCTCTCTCTCTCTCTATCTATCTACACACACAAACACACAAGAGTGATCTGGTGACTCACTCACTCCAAGGAAAATGTTGCGTGAGGCATCGAAGCCAGCAGCATAAATGCGCGCCGTGTAGGGGGGGTTCCTCTGACAAATGACCCGGCAGGCAAAGCGAGAGATGGTGCTCTGAGCCGACTGGCCATCGATGGCTGAATTGGAGCCCGGGGTCGTGTCGGTCACCACGAAATCAATCATACTTTCCGTGGAGCGGCCAATCTGGGGGTGAAGGACACAGAGCAGGAGAAAGACAGGCAGACAAGCATACCTAGACAGACACCAATGCTTGTTTGCACCCTGGCGTGGGGTTTTTCCGCTTGCTGCAGGATAGCTACTGAAAAGAAGAAAAACGGGGAAGGCCCCATTTTTCTACAATAACTTCATGGCATAAAACCATAGAATTAGGGAGCTGGGCTAGAGTCATCTGGTCCATCCTCCTACTGAGAAACTGGGAATTTAGCCCGTGTTTAAAACCCACAAAATAAGTGGAGTCCTCCATACTCTTAAGACAGTTTCTTTCATTGTCCGAGCTCTGTTTCCTTAGCCAACTACTGTAAAACCTCACATAAAGAGCGCCTCGCTTAGAGACTAGCTCGCTTAAAGAGCAGGATTTCCTCTCAATGTGCGCCTCGCTTAACAACTAAAACCAACCCAAAACTTGCTTCTTAAGACAGAGGAATCCTAGATAAGCAGAGAAAACCCCAAAAC
This sequence comes from Furcifer pardalis, assembly GCA_030440675.1. Lineage (NCBI taxonomy): Eukaryota > Metazoa > Chordata > Lepidosauria > Squamata > Chamaeleonidae > Furcifer > Furcifer pardalis. The sequence continues at coordinate 2,767,080 of CP126899.1, read as the reverse complement.
TACATCCTCATTCCAGTTGCAGGAGTCACAGGTACCTGGAACATGTCCGTCTCACTGTCGTGCGTATACTCCACAATGACCGAGTGGCTTCGAGAAAGCGTATATGAGATGCTGTGTTGCCCTTTGTTGCTCAGTGCCTGTGGAACCAAAAAGAAATGAAATAAATGGCCGTAACCCTTTCTACCCACTGAGCAACTGAGAGGAACCCACTTGCTTCACATTCTTAAGCAGTTCAACATCTGCTTCAAGGTAAGAACTGTGAGTTTCTTAAAGCCACAGGTCCCAAGGGACATGCAAAGCTGCCTGACGCTAAATTGGCTAAAGACAGAAAAGGTAAGCTATAAAATGTAAAGGTCTCCCTTGCTCAAAAGACAGCCAAAGAGACAGTGCTGTCTACATCTCCAGACATTTCGGTGATCACGTGGCAGGGATGACTAGACACCAAAGCACACAGAAAACTTACCTTTCCCACCAAAGCAGTACTTATTTATCTACTTGCAATTTCTTGCTTTTGAATGGCTAGGTTGGCAAGAGCTGGGAGAGACGACGGGCGCTCACTCTGTCACACAGTACTTGGGTCTCGAACTTCTGACCTGCCGATCTTCTTATCAAGCTCAGCGTCTTAACCACTAACTTACTAGATCTATGACCACATGAAGCTGGCCCAACTAGCTTATGGCAGTCCTTTGGGACTGACAGCAACTCTCCATATTTCAGCCAAGGTCTTTTCTCAACACCATTTGAAGGCGCCTAAGATTGAATTTTGGGACTGTGGTGGCTTAGGGACTAAGACGCTGAACTTGACGACTGGAAGGTCGGCAGTTTGAGACCTGAGTGCTGCACTGAGCTCCCGTCGTTCATCCCAGTTCCGGCCAACCTAGCAGTTCAAAAGCAAGTTCAAAAGCAAGAAATTGCAAGTAATTAAGTAGGTACCACTTTGGTGGGAAAGGTAACAGCATTCCGTGCACTCCAGTGTCTAATCATGTCTGCCACAGGGAAGGGCAATGAAATGGTCCCACTGGGGTCCCTCTTGATGGAGGGCAGCAGTTTCATCCATCCTGGCCTGGGGCTGAGGAGGAGGACTTTGTGTGCGGAAAGGGACCAGAAAGTGACTCACAGAACTGGATCAGAGGTCCTACGGGTGTTATGCTGCCATGCGGAAGGCAGATGAAAGGCCACTGCATTATATTCTCAGGACAGTCTTCGTGGTATGGGTACACAGAAAAAGCCTCCTCGAAAACTGTGTTGTTTTTGAACCACAATCGGGCACACCCTGGTAACGGTGACCTTGTGTTGCTGGCTAATCTTTATCACACTGGGTCAGGCCAAAAGAACCGCGGAGTGGATTCACCAAAAGATGGCTTCATTTTCACAATTTCACGTCTGGCCTAGACACGGAAGAAGATGAAGACTTCCACCTTCCTGTCTCAAATTTACCGAGAATACCGGTGGCTCCTAATTTGGAAGAGAAATGTGTTCTGCATATTCTCAGAGCCACATTCTACAGAAAAACAATGAGGCAGCTTTTGGGGGGTAGACAGGAAGGGGTTTCATACTCACCTTGGGCACAAGTGGCGTGGAGATGTGATGGATGACATCCGGTTTGACCCCATTGGCTTTGGGCCTCTTGTGCAGGGCCAGTCGGCTCCGGCGTCGGCCCTTGTCACCATTGGGTAAGGAACCATTGAACCTGCATCATTGTACAGGATAGTCATAGGTCATATTTCTTTCTAATGCAGAGCTGAATTGAATGCCTTGTCAACTGAATGCCGTATTGGCCAAGCCAAACCAAAGTACTGCAGCACATTAAAGATGGACAGGTTTATATTAGCAAGAGTTTTTGAGATTCCAATAACTTCCTCATATATATCAGAAAACAAAACCAAACAAAATAAACAAAATAAAATAAAATAAAAAACACTGTAGCACTTTAAAGACTAACTGCTATATTTTTATTGTTAGCTTTCGTGGATCAAGTCCACTTCATCAGACTTGATCCACGAAAGCTAACAATAAAAATATAGCAGTTAGTCTTTAAAGTGCTACAGTGTTTTTTGTTTTATTTTATTTTGCTTATTTTGTTTTGTTTTGTTTTCTGATATGCCTGAACCACAGACTAACACGGCTACTATTCCAAAATATTCCTCATATATGGATTGCAATATTCAGACTATAGGTTTAAAAACACAATACACTTAGTTTTTAGAATTAGGATTGATTGAAACACAATACAGATGTCAGGAAATGGACCTATTTCCTAAGGCTTGAAATTGCCAATTTTCAAATAGGCCTCAGAAAAATCCATTTTTCTCTCTCTGAGCCTCAAGGCTGTGTAAGAGCATGTTTTTCAACCATGTTTTTCAGTATTTCTTATCTTTTGTAAGCTAGCTGAGAGCCTAGCCGTGTTGTGTCTTTGCATAAAGGTAAACAACCATTGTTGTGAGAAAGTTTTCTTGCTGTTACGTGATTGGTTGAAGCAGTCCCATCTGACTGCAAATTCTCCATTTTGGAGAGAAGAAAGAGTTCGTCTCTGTTTCTTCATGGATTAAGACCTGTTTTTGATTAGAGAGCTTTTGTTTCTAGTTCTCAATGGGCTAGCAATCTTTAGCCTAGGAGTTATGCATTTTTGCTCCTTAAAAATGGTTACCTAGCTTTGCCTGTGGACTTTATTGGACTGACCTATGCTACTGACTTTTATGCTTTATGAACCTGATCAATAAATCTTCATCATTTTTCTGAACAACGTGTCTTCATTGGACTAAAAAAGGGTAAGAGCTGCCTTTCACACACACAAATCTTTGAACACGCTACCAAATAAAAACCCCTTAAGAGCTGATAAGCAGCTGAGAGTTGGCTCTCTGTACTAATTAGCCGTCCAGCTCGCCCTGTGTAGGTTTGTTTTGGTTTCCAGGGGTTTACCAGAAGTGTAGGGGCCGGCTGGATCGTGACATGGTGGCAGCGGTGGGATAAACGAACCTTGAAGAAGTTTTTTTTTTGTGTGTGTGCATGCTCATCTCTGCCCGGCAAGAAGCAGCAGCCTTCGTTTATTTTGGCTGAAAGCCTGTGTGTGTCTCCAGCGCCGGCTGAGACTGTAAGTGCCTGTGTTTTGGAATGTTTTGTTTTCCTGAGATAAGGGTGCTGAAAGGAAAGCAGGATCGCAGCTGTTTGCTTCTTCGTTTTGAGTTTTGAGTCGGATTCTCAAACTCCCTGATCTGAGGGCCGTGGGCCGAGGGCCGTTTCCAGTGCTGGCAAGTCCAGAGGGACTGAGACGTCTTCCAAGCCTACAAGATGGAAGGTAAGCCAGTGGCTGATGAATGTACCCCCTCACCACAGTTAGCACCCCAAGACAGACTCCATTCCAGATGGGATCTTGGAGAAGGTGCCCAGATGATGTTTAGCCAAAAGGAAGGGCCCAGGGTGGGTGAAGCTTGTCCAGATGACTTCTGAGACTTCCCCAGACGCCCAGCAAGCCCCAAGCCCTAAGTAAGACTCTTTTGTGTTGAATTGGAGTCATAACTCCACAGAGTGCCTATTTTCACTCAGAAGCAGTTCCTTGAAGTAATTTTCCCCTAAAGCCAAGAAGGAGTGGAACCCTTCAGATAAGATTTATTTTCCTGCATTGAAGTTCCTAGTTGCTGATTACATGTGCTGTTTGGTCTTTGAAGACCTGGAGAGTTTGCAAATTGCCTCATTGTGTTTGAGATACCAGCGTAAAGGTGGAAGAGCTCCAACGGACTCCTCCACGTGTCCAAGGAAGAAATGTTTTGCTAGAGTGGGTGGGCCAGAGCCACCACTCTGAAAAGTGTTATCTACAGGCTGTTACACTACGCTGTTTTGGTCAGCTAGTGGGAAGTGGGAAATAATTGCCGGATGCAGTGTTTCCCTGAGTTTTACTACCCTTCGAGAAAGCTAAGAGCTGAAGAGGGGAGTAGTCCGTAAAGATGGCTGTGGGTAGCCCACCTAGCGGTTTCAGCAATAGCAGAGGCCAGATCCAGATCCAGATTCCCGACGTACTGAGGAGAGTGAATGGAACCCTGCGCGCTCTTGAGTTGAGACGTTAGTCAAGCCATCAATTCTGTTGCCTGTTTAGTTCCCAAACCTCACAGGGATGAGGGTGATGGGTTGTTTGATTGATTCCTTTGGACTGTGTTCTGATTAATGCCTTAAAGGTTGTTTCCTGAGTTTTTTTTCTAGGAGATGCACATGTTCCTGACGTCTGAAAGAAGAGCTGATAACGGAACTCTGAGTGGACTTTGTTCAACTGGTTGTTTAATTGTTTGCAGGTGCAACATCGAAGAAGACGAAGAAGGGGGGGAAATGTTATTGTTTCTTGCTAATCGTCTGTTTATTTTTCCAGAGGCTCGTACAAGCGGCTTCTGTGACATGTGTGGTGTTACTGACCTGTTTTCTGATTTAAAGGTTGTTCTGTTTGGGCAAAATGTGTTTTGGAAAGGGAAAACCTTTGGTACCTAAAAATGCCCAAGTCTTTTGTTCCAGCAAGGTTTTATACCTGAGTTTGCTTGCAATGCAGAATGTAACTTATGTAACGTGTACCTCCAGTAATTAAAACTGGAAGAAGCTTTAACGCTTGATATCCTACATATATAAGGGATAGCTTGTTTGCTCAATTGCTTTGCTCACATTAGTAAATAATGCCTTTTGGTCAAACCCCCGGTTTGCCTTTCCAGAAAGGAGGGCGTGTCAGGAAATGGACCTATTTCCTAAGGCTTGAAATTGCCAATTTTCAAATAGGCCTCAGAAAAATCCATTTTTCTCTCTCTGAGCCTCAAGGCTGTGTAAGAGCATGTTTTTCAACCATGTTTTTCAGTATTTCTTATCTTTTGTAAGCTAGCTGAGAGCCTAGCCGTGTTGTGTCTTTGCATAAAGGTAAACAACCATTGTTGTGAGAAAGTTTTCTTGCTGTTACGTGATTGGTTGAAGCAGTCCCATCTGACTGCAAATTCTCCATTTTGGAGAGAAGAAAGAGTTCGTCTCTGTTTCTTCATGGATTAAGACCTGTTTTTGATTAGAGAGCTTTTGTTTCTAGTTCTCAATGGGCTAGCAATCTTTAGCCTAGGAGTTATGCATTTTTGCTCCTTAAAAATGGTTACCTAGCTTTGCCTGTGGACTTTATTGGACTGACCTATGCTACTGACTTTTATGCTTTATGAACCTGATCAATAAATCTTCATCATTTTTCTGAACAACGTGTCTTCATTGGACTAAAAAAGGGTAAGAGCTGCCTTTCACACACACAAATCTTTGAACACGCTACCAAATAAAAACCCCTTAAGAGCTGATAAGCAGCTGAGAGTTGGCTCTCTGTACTAATTAGCCGTCCAGCTCGCCCTGTGTAGGTTTGTTTTGGTTTCCAGGGGTTTACCAGAAGTGTAGGGGCCGGCTGGATCGTGACAACAGATAATGAAGTTTCAAGTAACAATGGCATTATTATTAATACAAGTAATTAATTTCCAAAGTGCTGTACTGATTGCATAACCATCCTGACAATAAGTGGAATAGTTAGCTAATGTAAATTATCAGCCAATGCATAATGGTTAAGTTTTACCTTATACAATAACTTTGACTTGTAGGAAAAAACTGTCAGAGTTTTGCCAAAGAAACTAATTGTAAGTATACATAACGTTGTAGAGAAAATAATATTTCCATACACAGTGTCCTAAAAAGCCCCAGTCTCTAAATACATCAGGGAATTTATGAATATACTGTATAGGTCTGCCCCCACTTCCCAAATCCACAGGTTCAGTATTCATGGTATCAGTTATCAACAGGTCTAAAAATAGTCAATAAAAAATCCTGGGAAATGTAATACTGTATAGGATAAAATAATATTAAAATCTACGTCTGTGAAAAATAAATGAAAATTTTTATAAACTAGTTCAAAGATGGCATTTTTATGCCAATGAGATTAAATTGTATTGATTCTAAAAATTCTAATTTATGCTGGAGATGTTATCAGCATCGTGGTATCTATTTTCATATGAGGTGGGAACGCGAGACTATATTGAAATGTTGGGAGGTGGTTATGGAGGAAATGAAGGAGGTATTGAAGCTAAATATAGACGTATGCCCCAAAATAGCATTTTTATCAATACACAGAATAATCAATGGGGCCGGACAATGAAAGAATTAATTTCAGTTTTATTAACAGCAGCAAAGAATTTGAAAGTAAAGCATGATTTCCAGTGATCAGAATAGTACAAAGAGGTTTGGAATATAGCAACTAATGACAAATTAACATGCAATGTTGAGAATAAAAGGTGATTTTAAACAATATAAATATAAATATGAATACATAAATATAAATATGAATAGCATAAATAGGAATAAATAAATAAATAAGAATGTATTCAATTATATAGGAGAAGTTTTTATAGAATTTGTATTAACGAAAGGGAAAGGTTATTCACCTACGCGAGAAAGAATACAGTTCTAATGATACCATATATACTTGAGTATAAGTCGGGGATTTTAGCCCCCAAAAATGAGCTCCAAAATGGGACTTATATTTGGGTCAATGTAAACACTCAAAAACATACCCAAACAAATGTCTAAATTAATTAATTTTACTGTATTTTCATGTATTTTAATTACTGAAACTCACTAGCAGCTGCTACATTTTCCAACCCCGACTTATACTCAGGGCAATCTATTTTCCTAGTTTTAGAGGTCCAAATTAGGTACCTCAACTTATATTCGGAATGACTTATAGTCGAGTATATACAGTATCTAATGGTCTCAGTTGTGAGGGACACTTTTTGACTTATTTTGTATTGTGCATTGTATTGTGCATTATACTTAAGAGACCGCATCACCCCGAGAACATCTGTCTGTCCCACTAGAGCGGACCAGAGAGGCTCTCTGGTCGTACCTTCAGCTAGAGAGGCTCATCTCTCTAGCACGAGAAGGAGGGCCTTCTCTGTGTCCGCTCCGGCCCTATGGAACCTCCTGCCAACGGAGTTACGTCTCCAGACGGAGTTGCTGCCCTTTAGGAAAGGAGTGAAGACCTGGCTGGTGGGGCATAGTGTGGGGAGTAGGCCAGACGGCCAACTCGGTCGCCTGGCTCTTTTAAATATTCCACCTCTCTCATCGGTGTTTTTAAACTAAATTTTAATTTTTATGTATGTGTTTCAATTGTTTTTAGTTGTTAAGCCGCCCTGAGTCTTTGGAGGAGGGCAGGGTACAAATGAAATAAATAAATAAATTTAATAGTCTTTATTTTAATATTGTAGGCCAACTTTGTCTTAATTTATTGTTGACTTTAATAAATTAATCACTCTGACCTTCCAGTCTTCAAGCTCAGCATCTTAACCAGTAAGCCACCGCAGTCCCAGGTGGAGCTTAGACATGTGAAATAATATCCTGAGCCTACATTACACCATTCCTTATGGCGAAGGGGCCTTCCACTTACCCCAACACAATCAGTTCCCCGTACTTCACCGGCTCCTTGGTCAACAGGATACTCTCCCCGGGGGAAGGATAAATGCGGCCACTTTTGGGGCAAGCTCGCCGGAGATCTATTGACTGAGAAGTCACTGCTTCAGGACTGCCTTCCAGCACCATCCTGAAAGGACAGGTCACAGAGTTAGCAGAACTGACTTAGGCTTCTGCGAACTGAAATTCCCAAAACCAACGGTTTGGAAACACTGGACTAGGCCAACACTCATTACTAGACGACAGGCACGTTAACGAAAGCAACAGCTTAAGGACAAGAACGGTTATTTTAACGAATATATTTTTAAGCTTCCTTTCAAGACCAAAATAATTAAAAAAAAAACCCTGGTTCCTCTGGTGCTATTATTAATATAAGAGAGAACAGGTCTCTGCCACTAAATGCTCATTGTAAAGTTTTAAATTTGACAGGAGGAGAGGGAAATGGATAAAAGTATAAGTGAGGGGCTGGGGTGGCTTAGAGGTTAAGACGCTGAACTTGACGGCTGGAAGGTCGGCAGTTTGAGCCCCAAGTGCTGCATGACAGAGTGGGTGTCCATCTCTGTCCCAGCTCCCACCTACCTAGAAGTTCGAAATTGCAAGTGGATAAATAGGGACCTCTTCGGTGGCAAGGTAAACAGCGTTCCATGCCTGTTAATATCCATGGAAACGTCTGCAGACAGAGACAGCCCTGGCTCTTTGCTATAAACTGAGATGAGCACTGAACCCTAGAGTTGGATACTACTGACTTTCAAGCAATGGCGACCTTTACCCCATAAGCAAAGAACTCCCCTTTACCTTTACCCTGTAAGCAAGGAACTGGCTGATGTACTTTTAGCTCTCCAGTTATTCTGGCCAACCACCCCCATAATCTCTTCTCCCTGTGAACGAAGACGGGGGAATGTGGGATCTGTGATCCAAAGCAATTGCTAGGCAGAAGCCTACCTGAAGGGGTATCTATTTATCTACTTGCAATTTCTTGCTTTCGAACTGCTAGGTTGGCAGGAGCTGGGACAGAGACGGGAGCTCACTCTACCATGCAGCACTGCACATCTTCCAGTCGTCAAGTTCAGCGTCTTCACCACAAAGCTCTCATTTCAGCAGGGCATGGGTTGGTGGACAAGACTGCTCAAGGAGGAAGAGCGGGGACACACTCTAGACATGCTCAGGAACGCGTTGTGACGCCACGTTCCTTCACCTCCCGCTTTCCTCGGGCCTCCTCTTTGCCTCCAGCCCTTCCGAGGGCTTCGCAGCATCCAGCTGTTTCCACCTTGACTCTCCTTGACCTCTGCAGGGTTTGTTGCCCATGCCGAGCCTTTTCTCCCCCGTCAAGACCCGCCTGGCGAACCCCCTCCAAAGTTTCCTGGTTTCTAAGGCAATGGTCTTGACCCTTCACAGCCCCCAGAGTCACCATGGCGACAGCCCTAAACTACCTCCGCGCTGTTGCTATGGCAGCAGTTCAGATATTTAATGTCTCAATTGTTGCCATGGCAACGCTCCCTCCTCCATCCTGCTAGAGATGGAGAAGGCCTCTGTGGTCCTTTTTACATCCTTCCACTGCCTCCATCCCCAGATATCGTTAGCAAGATATTCACAGACACACGCGCACACACACACACATACACACACACAGATGACATGACACTACCCCTCTCTCAAAATATATCTGAGAGGAAAGGAATTGAAGCAAATTTAAAATAGCTTTGGGCCAGGCTTCGGCCTAATTCAAGCCAAAACCATATCTGGCCCAAACATTTCCGTTGCCCGGGGCCAACAAATCCCCACCACCTACACACACACACAAAAAAAAAAGATGAAGAGAATGAGCAAATAGTTCATATCTGACTGAGGAAATTGGTCCGGAGTACCCAACCTGACGGAGACCAGGAAATGTCCAACCATAAACAGGGTCTTCTTTGTGGTGGCCCCATAGTTCTGGAATTCCCACACAAGCTCCTTCCCCACTTGGTTTTTTTTTTTAATTAGCTAAGGCCAAACTTTATAAAGAGGCATTCCAGAATATCTTGCTCCAGTGAGAATTCTGCCCTAGCCAACTGCTCTTTTTCTCCTGCCTGTATCTGTTCATTTTAATTAAAAAACATTTAAGAAAAAATTTGCCAACTAGACCTAATTTTCTGTGGGATGGTTGGGGTTCTTTTCATTGCTTTTTTGTAAAAGGAGGTAAGATGCCCGAAGTGATGCCAATGTCTGGTGGGAGGTATAAAAATTGATCAAATAAATAATAATATTAATCAAATAGTTTTGGAAGACAGTCCAGTTATTTGGGTGCATGGGGCAAAATAAAATAAAATCTCGCATGAGGTTTTACTCATGCCTGGAAGTAACACGGTACTTAAATAGGAGTTTGAGGATCCCTGCAGGGGTTATGCCATTTTGCCTAAGAATCACAACTGGCTTGGTTTGTGTGAGGATACAATTATGTAGCACATAAAGCAATTAAAAAAAAGCCTGCCTCTGTCCATGGGCAAAGTGCACATCCTCCGCAGTACTGAGAGATCATGACAGCCCCTCCCCTCATGTGCATAGACCAGGGGTTCTCAACCTGTGGTCTGTGGGCCGGCCCTGGCCCACAGCATTTCATGTGGCCCACGTCGTCACTGCCACCACCACCAGAAGTGGAAAAGAACATGTTTATGACAACTGTAAATGTGTCTGTTGCAAATGCATTTTACCGTAGCATTTACAATTGGGGGGGCCACCACCAGCCCGGCCCGCTCAGCTGTCTGAGGGGGCGTGGTCTGGCCCGTGGCTGGAAAAGGTGGAGAACCCTGGGTATAGATGGTGAACATCCAGGTTTTAAGGTAGGATGCAAATTACTTCTTTTTTTAAAAAATATATTCAACACTCTTTCCTTTTCTCAAGGGCACCAGGTTGGAAAAAGATTAGTGGATCACCCTCAGACACGAATGGGTGGGAAACCAACCCTCCACTTGCCAAGTTGTGCACCAGTCAGCTTGACGTACCTCACAGGGATGTTGTGCAAATAAAGTAGAGAGGATAAAGACAGCCAACTGGGCCTCCTTGAGTTCCCTGAAGGAAAGACAGGATGTCAGTGTAATATTAAACAATAATAAACAAACAATACAAACCCCACCCCAAGGTGTAATCATGTAAATCAGGAGTTCTCAGCCTTTTAAAGCTGGGTGGCATAGAAATGTAAATATAAATAAATCTGAAGCCAAGACTCGGAAGTCTTTTAGAACAGGGCCTTCAGTGTAGTGGCACCTTCTGGGTGGAATAAGACATAAATGTTCTGAGATCTCTTGTTTTTGGTCCAATGGAGAAGAATGATGTGGCTTATTTCTGCATACCTCCCATCAGTAGTGTAGCGTTGATTTCAGCCGCCCAGGGCATAAGCCAAATTTGCCACCCCCTGGTGGATGCTGGCACCTGCTCCAGCTAGGGCTTCTGGGAATTGTAGTCCAAGAACACCCATAGCCCAAAAAGTGCTGCCCGGGGCAGGCCGTTCCCCTGGCCTCCCCACCCTACGCCACTGCCTTCCATCAATGTTTAGTCTCCTATGGTAGTTTACTCTTACAAATTGCATAAAACTTGTGTAGCGATTGTGTATTGTGTCTTAATTTTCATGATTGCTGTACACTGCCTTGAAATTTTCACATGCAAATGACATCAATAAAAAAATTAATGATTGCTGAGCCCGTCCTGCCATAAACAGCTTCACTATTTTGCTACTTTAATCTCTGCAACCGAACTATCGCATTTTGTTCAAAGGTACGGACTAATGCTGTGGCATCCCATGTTCCTAAATCAGCACCCACAAACTAGCAAATGATGTGCTCCAATCAAAACCCAAAGAACTTTGCAAGGAGACCATCTCTTCACGTGTTTAAAAAACAGTTGAAAACATCTCTTTTTAAAGAGGTCCTTGGAAATATCTTACCCACGACCAAACGTTAGGCATTTTATTGTCTCTCAACATCACAAATAGGTTTTCTTTAGGTTTTTATTTATATTATAATTTTAATATTTAATAATAGGTTGGGAGCCCCTGGGATAAAGCAAAGTAAAGCAATGAGACTTCTATACCACCCCCATAGAACTTAGTGCACTCTTTGGGTTAATTAGCATTTTGTCCCCAACCTGCTTGATACTTGTTTTATGACCTCAGAAGGATGGAAGGCTGAGTCAACCTTGAACCTAGTCTGGATCAAACTCACAATCTTTTTGTTGCAGTACAGCAGCTTAACCACTGCATCACCAGGGTTCCTGTGTGTATATGCACATGTGTGTATGAGCATAACATCTGTGGAACACAAGGTGCCATACGATGGAGGAGGCACATGCAACACGTATCCCATCCTGTTGAGATGATGTAATTTGGGGGGGGGGGGAATATATTGGGTGGCCATCTAGAACAGGAGTTCTCAACCTTTTAAAGCCAGGGGCCGGGTCACGTGCCCTCAGACAGCTTCGGGGGGATGGACAACCATTTTGCCCTTCCTCCACCACATGGCACTTCCAGGTGTGGTGGAGGTGGTGGTGGTGCCACATGAAATGGTGCTGCAGGCCGCATCCAGCCGACAGGCCGCAGGTTGAGAATCCCTGATCTAGATTATCTGGCTAGGAGAAATTGAAATTGAGGGGGACATACCGCTGTATTAGGGTACCCACTTGAGGGTGGATGTCAGTATGTGAAAGTTTCATGGGGGGGCATTACAAAACAATGGCAAAGAGGGCCAAAGGGGATGGCAGCAAGAACAATTCCAGATTCTGCCGGAAAGAGGGGTGGGATTCAGGGCAGAAGGCCCAAATCAGGCTGCACTGAGTTTGTGGGTAGGGCAGTGATGGTGAACCTTGGCACGCCAGGTGTCCTTGAACTTCAATTCCCAGAAGACCAAGTCTATGTGAACCCATATGAATGGGTTTAAACCCATTAGGGGGCATCTGTGCAGTAAATCCATCAAAGTCCAAAAACAACTGGAGTGCCAAGGTTTGCCATCATGGGAGTAGGGTATCTCTCAGAAAATGAGCTGAAACTACAGTAAAACCCCGAGTTACGTACGCCTCGAGTTATGTAAAATGCGACTTACAGAATGGTTTTGTGCGAAAACCATGTCCCGGTTTACGTAAATGTCCCGATTTACGTAACACAATTTCCTATGGGTTTGCTTTGAGTTACGTTAAAAATTCATTTCCCTATGCTTCGAGTTACATAAAAATGATTTATGTAAAAGCCTAAGGACTTTTTACCTAAGTTAGGGTTTTACTGTACTGGGAAATATAAGGGGGGGAGCCCCGGTTAGACAGATATTTCATCATCTCCCCCCTCCTCCCCAATACAACATAGCTGACAAAATGTAAACACAGGCAAACAAATCTCTAGGAAATTGAAGGTAGTGGCAGGGGAAAACAGGAATTATTACATAGACAGGAAGACAACCAGACAGATTAGTGCAAGTGTGAATGTGTGTGTGAAGGAGTGAGTGTGTAAGACACTAAGGAACACTGGGACATTTGGGGTAAGAGGTCAAGAATTAGGGGGCGGCAGAGGACATGATCTAGACCTATTCATGAGATGAGGGGGGCCACAGGAATGAAGAGGCAGCAGACCCCCCTCACCCGTGGGGTGGAGAGCTGGGGGGCTAGGAATGAATGGTGAAGCCCACCCCAAAAAGACAAGGGTGGGTGGGGTGAAGAGGAAGGAATCCAAGCCCCCACCCCACCCCGCTAAGGATGCCAGGCCCATTTATAAGGGGTGAGTGTGCAAGGAAAGAAAAAGCCAGGGGTGAGTGTGCAAGGAAAGATAAAGACATGGGGTTTGGGAGTGGAGGACAGGGGTGCAAATGAGGGGCACAGGCAGAACCCAGGCTCCCCCCCACAAGACATCGGAGGCAGGGGGTGGGCGGTCCAGAATTAGGATGGGGCTGATTTGTGCATAGTTTGGAAATGGTGAGCTCAGAGAAAAATTGAAGGGGGGGGGCCTGTTGTTGCAGGCAGACAGACAGACAAACAAGAGGAGAAAGGACATAACAGGATGGGGTTTTTTTGGGGGGGGGGTTAAGAGGCAGGGATCCATGCGAACAGCACCCCTCTTCCTGCCCCCCCATGCAACCAACCTCCCCCCTCCAGACCCCTCCCTCTCCGCCTCCCCCCACCCCATTCATCCCTATCCAGGTGTGTGTGTGGGGGGGTCTGGCTCACCCCTCCGCTCCCTGGCGGCGGGTCCCTTGGGCTCAGCAGCGATCGCCTGCGCAGGATAGAAAGCCCTGCATTGCCGAAGGAAGGAGGAGGAGGAGGCCGGGCGGGGGGGGGAGAGGAAGAGCGGAGGGAGGAGGAGGAGGCACTTCTATCCGGCGCTGCTGCTCCGGCGTCGCTTCTCTTAACTCCCCCCCCCCTCACCAAGCACCGCAAGTCTGCAACACAAATACAGCCCCCCCCCCGTCCAAGAGGCAGAAGGGAAAGGAAAGGGGGGGGTCTATCTAAGCCCAGCCCTCCCCCTCCATCAGCTCCTCCCATCCTGGGGCAACCCCCTCCCACATTTCTGACACGTGTCCTTCCGTCGCGTCAGAAAGCCCATGGGTGTGTGTAGCATCTTTGGGGCAGCCGTCTGGAAAAGGCTGAAAGGAGGCATGTGTATGTGGGGGGGGGGCGGACGGAGGGTCCCTGCTTTCAAATCCCCTCCGAAGAACGGGGGGAGCGAGAGAGAGAGAGAGAGAGGAGTAGGATTAGGAAGTCGTGCAACAGATAGCCAAGCTGTAGCCCCCTCCCCAAACCAGGCGCCAAAAGCTTGTTTGTTTATTTATTTATTTATTTTACAATAAAACCCCCGGGTCACAACCGCCTCGCTCTAAGGTGGCTGTGGAAAGGCCTTCCCAGTTCACCCATTTTTAATTTTCGTTTGTCCAGTTTACAACGATCAATCCAGGACCATTTTTTTAAAACAATGTTTCAATGCATCCCTATGGATGTTTCGGTTTACAATTTTTTCCCCCGGGTTACAACAGAGGCTGTTGGGACGGGCCACCCCATCGTAATAACCCGGACTGCTGACCTCCTGGATCCCCTGCTGTCGGAAGAGCCGACGGCAACAGGCTTCTGCCTCGCTTCTTCTTTCCCCGTCCAAGGCATCCGACCTGGATGGACCGCACCCTCCGGAGGGACCTACAACAACTCAAGCGGAGCCCGAGCCGTCGGTGGTGGGCTGACTCGCGAGTAGCACCGGCGCCCCCGCCCGCCCCTTCGGAGCCCATCCAGGATGTTGCATCACGGCTGCCCGGCCGGGAGGGCTCCTGCGGCTGCTCCCGCCCCACCTCGGCCCGCCCCGTCGGTGCCGCCTCCACCTCTGGCCAGGCCCGGCCCAACCCAGCCCTGCTCGGGCGTCGGCTGCCTGCCTTCCGACGGCTCCCGCAGGCGCTCCGGCAGCGGCCGCTCTCGAACCCGCGACGGGCAGGGCAGGGCGGCCAGCAGCGCCATGGACAGCCAGGGCCGCCGCGTGGTGGTCTGCGACAACGGCACCGGGGTGAGGAGAGACATGTGCGTCGGGGAGGAGGAGAAGGGTTTGCATAGACCGGGGGGGGGGGGGGGCCTTCTTTCCGGACTACATAGCCGAGCATCCACTCCAATTCAAAACCAAACTTTATTACGGTAGGTGACCAGTGCAATAAAAAGGGTTTAAGTCAAGGTGCCAGATGCGGCCCCCGACACCAATTCATCTGGCCCGGAGCGCCCTCGTCACTCCCAGAAGTGGAAACAGATAAATAGGTACCACTTTGGCAGGAATGGTGACAGCGTTCTCTGCACTAGTCATGCCAACCACATGTCTGTGGAAATGTCTTCAGATGCAGGCAAGAAAGAATGGAGGGAGGGATGGGGAGAGAAAATCCCCAGTACACAAAATACCCCCAGTTCACACATTCAGCTTCTTCATCTGTGTCTAGACCAGATGTGAAACTGCCAAAACGAAGCCACCTTTTGGTGAATTCATTCCATAGTTCCTCTCGCCTGATCTAGAGTAGAATGATTATCCGGCACAAGATGCCTGCTGTTGCCCGGGATATGCTCGATTGTGGTTCAAAAATACCACAGTACACATTCAGATGGGAACTGACCAGGTGCGGATAATTGTTAACCTGCAAGAGTTTTTGCAATGTTTAACCTGACACACTGCCATCAAATTTGACCCTCTCGGGTTTCCTTACATACCTGTATGTACAATGTAGACACACCTTAATGTACTGTATATACAAGTTATAGGCAGGTTTTTGTTCTTTCCAGTGGATGGGAATCTTTCCCCCAGCATGATTTTTGAACCTCCAGTTCTCAATTTATGTGATCTGCAAGAAAATTAGTGGCATTTAGTTGATGTTATGGGGAGAGATGCATACAAGAGTTCCTGTTTTGGGTGGCAAAATAACTTGTCTGGCTCCCAGTTCTGTGATGTGTCGCCATCCACAGCCCTCCTCTGGTCTCTTAAACCAAGGGTGCCCAAACTTTTTGGGGCTGTGGGGCAGTCATGTGGTTCAGTGGGTCCAGTCACGTGGTTCAGCGGGCTGGTCACATGGATCCTCCCACTGGAAGAAGTAAAATGTGCCTTTCAATCTTTTGTAACAGGATGAGATAGATTTTAAGCTGCCATTTTCTCTGCTTAAAGTCAGGGTGCCCAAACTACAGCCTGTGGGCCAAGATCCGGCCCCCAACACCAATTCATCTGGCCCACACTGCCCTCATCGCTCCCAGAAGTGGGAGTAAAACATGCTCATACGAGTGTGTTTAATTTCACTTCCAGGAGTGATGAGGGCGGCGCAGGCTGGATGAATTAGTGTTGGGGGCCGTAGCTGGCCTGCCATAGTTTGGGCACCTCTGTCTTAAACCAAAGGTTGTGACTTCCTTTGTAGAGTCAGCCCATCTCATGTCTGGGGCTTCCTCTTTTTCTGCTGCTTGTCAGTACAAAGAGCTGTATGTACAAATTATAATATTCTCAGTATAACCACTGTTGCTTCTAGTTTGGGTTCTTCCATGATGTGATCTAGAACAGTGGTTTCCAATTTGGGGTTTCAATTCTCAGAAGCCTAAGTCAATTCCCCAAAGCATTGAGTTCCTCAGCCATAGCCTCCTTTAATGTTATTCCTTGTTCACAGTGCTCCCTCCTCTATCTTCTAATGCGCTGACATAGCCTTCTGGGAATTGAAGTCCCCCCCCCCCATGGGGCCAGGGCCCCACGTTGGGAACCACTGGTCTGGACTGCTGTGTGTGAATATTTCCTGAAAGAGAGATTCTAAGGTTTTTGAGAACGAAGGGCGTGCAAAGATGCTGGACTGCGCACTAGAGCACATATGCGCGAATGGGAGCATCTCAGAAGTGGTGGGGAGGGGGAGGGGTTCCATGCATTCCACTTCCCCAGCAACAGCCGCTGCTTTGTGGCGCAAACTTTGTCAGCGTTCTGTCGTGATGCTTTGTGGGTGAAAGCCACCCCCTCTTGTCCTCTCCATTTGCCATTACTTTTTGTTCCCCAACCCACGTCCGATCCCTTTGCTGAACGCAATTCAACCACAACAAAGCCAAATCAAGCGGGTACATTAGATGGGGGTGGAGGGGAAGGGATCTGTGCTCAGACAACCCTGGTGTTATTCAGTGCCTGCTGAAACATGGAAAGAAAGAGTAGCAAATATAGGAACTAGCTTTGAGTAAGTTTGGCTGTTGGCCCAGCATCACCTACACCAGTGGTGGCGAACCTATGGCATGCGTGCCAGAGATGGGTCTCAAAGCCCTATCTGTGGGCACCCATGTGGTCGCCCCAGTACAGAGTTTGCCCCACCCCTCTGCCCAGCAACCCAATGGAAGTGCTTCCTCCCTTCCCCCAGCACAGATTTCTCCCCGCCCCTCTGCCCAACAGCCCAATGGGAGCACTTCCTCCCTTTCCCCCAGCACAGATTTCTCCCCGGCCCACTGCCCAACAGCCCAATGGAAGCGCTTCCTCCCTTTCCCCCAGCACAGATTTCTCCCCGGCCCTCTGCCCAACAGCCCAATGGGAGCGCTTCCTCCCTCCCCCCAGCACAGATTTCTCCCCACCCCTCTGCCCAACAGCCCAATGGGAGCGCTTCCTCCCTCCCCCCAGCACAGATTTCTCCCCACCCCTCTGCCCGGCAGCCCAGTGGGAGCGCTTCCTCCTTTCCCTGTTGCCGTGTTGGCCCTTTAGTTCCCTGAAGGCGATAAATAAGTGAGTTTTGGGTTGCAGTTTGGGTGCGCGGTCTCTACAAGGTAGGCCATCACTGGCCCACACTGATCGGCAGCTTCTTCTTTCGTGTCCCAATCAAACCCTGCCCAAATGAAGCCACTTTCCTGGCTTTGTCGTGGGCCAAACTTAAGTCCCCATCAGTGCATATTTCTGGCAGAAACTGGCAGGCCACTTAATGAGCCATATTCTGTATCTCTGCATACAGAACGTGTATGCAGAGCCTGTTGGTCTTACACTTAGGGACTCCAACTCTCAGCTGTTCCGGGTCCTCCAAGTGATGTTGGGGAAGTTGAGTTCCTCAGTCATCTCCCCTTTTAATGTCGTTCCTTGTCCAGTGAGCTCCTTCCCCCATCCTCTAATTTGGTTTTGCTCTTGCGTACCCTCAAGAATGTTTGTTCTTGCCATAAAGCTCTTCCTTGATCTCAGCCGGCAAACTTGAGACTCATCTCCATTCAGAAAATGTTGAGGGTCCTTCTCTTGCTTAGTTCTCTTGGTGTCCACTGCTACTTCTCTCCTGATCTTAAGTTAAGTGATACTAGCAAGAGGAGCAGTTGTGGTAGCTCAGTGGTTAAGAAGCTCACCTTGTTAGCTGGAAGGTGGCAAGTTGGCAGTTCAAGACCCAGGTACTGCATGAAGGAGGAGGAGGAAGAGGAGGAGGAAGCAAGGAGCCCCATTCATATGTCAACTCCTTGTCCCATCACCTACTCAACTTCACACGCTTTCCAACGGCCAGGCCGCAAAGCCACTTCCTCCTTCCTTGCTCCATTAGTTCCACCGTGACTCAGGCTCAAAGCCACTCGGTTTCCTGTTTCTCCACTTCCTCTCCTTGTTTGGTTTCTTTGCATTGGCTCAAGGGTATCTCATTTCATAGCCCGGTGTGTGTTCCCCAGACACACCCACGGAGTCTGTTGCCGATGGACCGTATATGACCCAGTTGTACAAAAATCATCTCCATTCAGGGTTATAACAACATCCAAATTATGGGCTGCGCTTGGAACAGGGCCCCCCAACACGTTGCCTCCCATATGTGCTGGACTACGATTCCCATCGGCCTCTGTCAACATGGGCAGTTGTTGAGGAGAGCAGGGCAGCGGCAGTGTAACCCAAAAGACTTACAAGGCACAGTTGTGGGGAGAGACCAGTGATGGGATGTTACCGGTTCGGACCAGTTCGCCCGAACCAGTAGCACCCATCAGGAGGGTGTCGCTGGGGGTGGTAAACCCCCGGGCGACCCGGTTCGGTCGTCTCTCCGAGCCCCCTCCGGAAGCGAGAGACTGTATATTGAGCTCCATGTTCTGCAAGCTAAGAAGTTGGAAGAAAGAAATTAACAAGGAGGACCCTTTACTGCAACTAGTTATTTCAGGGCTAGTTATTTCAGTATCAGTGGCGTATTTGTGCACGCATGTCTGCATCTGCATCTGTATGTGTGTAAGTGTTTATGTGCCACTCTCTTTTCTCTCTCTTTCAACCCGGGTACTTGTTCTTCCTTACTTAAAACAGTCTTTTCACTCTCCTTCCAACCTAACCCCCTTTCCTCTAGTTTGTAAAATGTGGCTTCGCCGGGTCGAACTTCCCCGAGCACATCTTTCCAGCGCTGGTGGGACGTCCCATCATCCGCTCCAGTGCCAAAGTTGGAAACATCGAGATCAAGGTATGTAGTACTAGCCATAGTAGTCATAAGTAGCAGCCGCCGCGATGATGATGCTCTACCATCCAGTCAATTCTGACTTATAGAAACCCTTTCCTGGGTTTTCTAGGTAGAGAATTACCCAGAAGTAGTTTCCCGTAGTTGTGGGACTACGGAGGCTCAAGTGGTTAAGACGATGAACTCGATGACTGGAAGGTCAGAGTTCGATTCCTGGGTACTGCATGACGGAGTGAGCTCCCATCTCTGTCCCAGCTCCTGCCAACCTAACAGTTTGAAAGTAAGAAATTGCAAGTAGATAAATAGGGACTACTTCGGTGGGAAGATAAACAGCGTTCCATGAATTCTGGTGTCTAGTCATGCCTGCCACATGTCCACAGAAATGTCTGCAGACACAGACAGTGCTGGCTCTTTGGCTATAAACAGAAATGAGCACTGAACCCTAGAGTCGGATACGGCTGGCTCTTGAGCAAGGGCGACTTTTACCTTTACTAGTTTTCCATTCCCTTCCTTGGATCTTCAGGTGTTCTTGGACTTCAATTCCCAGAAGCCCCGATCAGCAGGAGTGCTGACTTGGGCTTCTGGGAATTGAAGACCACTTCTCTAGGGCAGTGGCTCCCTATGTGGGTTCCACGCCCCACAGAGGGGCTTTAATTCCCATAAGGCTAAGTCAGTACATTGGCTGATCAGTGCTTTGGGGAATTGACATGTCGACATGTGGCCAGCATGCCTAGAGTGCACAGAATGATGT
Source organism: Furcifer pardalis (assembly GCA_030440675.1). Classification (NCBI taxonomy): domain Eukaryota; kingdom Metazoa; phylum Chordata; class Lepidosauria; order Squamata; family Chamaeleonidae; genus Furcifer; species Furcifer pardalis. Next base: position 2,747,019 of record CP126899.1, on the reverse strand, counting down.
TTCCCTTCCCACTGAAGCTGTCCCTATTTATCTACTTGCAATTTCTTGCTTTTGAACTGTTAGGTTGGCAGGAGCTGGGACAGAGATGGGGAGCTAGTCAACTAGTTCAGCGTCTTAACCACTTGAGCCACCCCGATCCCCAACTTATTGACCAACTTACGGCGACCCTTTCTAGGGTTCTCTTGGTAGAAAATTACTCATATGTGGTTCTTCTGTTCCCTTCCGCTAGTGGAAACCCTTGAGACTTTGCAGCTTGCCCAGGGCTACATAGGTTGGGTGGGAGGCACAGCAGGGGGTGTCGAACTCCCAGCCTCTGGTTCCGCAGCCAGATACCTAAAGAACTTATTTTGTAGCTCCATTAAAGAAAGGGGAGGGTAGGGTTGTATGTTTCTAAGGGGGGCCATGTCCTGTCCGCCCCCATGAATCCCTGTGCCATCTAAAATCAGAATTCTCTTTCATCCGCACCAGGACCTGATGGTAGGCGATGAAGCCAGTGAGCTGCGTTCCATGCTGGAGGTGAACTACCCTATGGAAAACGGGATTGTACGCAACTGGGAGGACATGAAGTTCTTGTGGGACTACACTTTTGGGCCAGAGAAGCTCAACGTTGACCCCCGCAACTGCAAAATCCTGCTCACAGAGCCCCCCATGAACCCCACCAAGAGCCGAGAAAAGGTCATTGAGGTAGGTAAGATTGCGGGCAGCGAAAGGAGTCCCTGAGCTCTAAATGTTGGCAACAGATTTATGCCATTTGGCTCTCCTGAACATGTAGGTTCATTTGGGCTGCTTTAAGGTGCCACGGGGCCAAATTCTAAGCAGGGGCTGCGGCAGCTCAGCGGTTAAGAAGCTTGCCTTGTTAGCTGGAAGGCTGGCAAGTTGTCAGTTCGAGACCCGGGTACTGCATGACGGTTTGAGTGCCCGTCTCTGTCCCGGCTCCTGCCAACCTAGCCGTTCGAAAGCAAGGCATTGCAAGTAGCTAAATCGGGACCATTTTGGTGAGGAAAAGATCTTGGGGACATGAAAGGAGGCTCATTCGGGCGTCCCCCTGAGCAGAGTTTCTCCAACCGAAATCCTTTCAACCCAGAATAATTTCTGACACAAAATCATCATCATCATCATCATCATCATCATCATCATCTTTATTATTATTATTATTATTATTATTATTATTATTATTATTATTATTATTATTATTATTATTATTATTATTATTATTATTATTATTATTATTATTATTATTATTATTATTATACCGTTCTGTGGTTCACACATTAATGAGCATTTTGCTCCCATCGTGCTGGGGACTAATTTTGCCAACCTTGGGAGGATGGAAGGCTAAGACAACCTTGAGCCCTGGGCAGGATCGAAATCACAACCTTTTGGTTGCAGCACAGGTTGCTTAGCCAATGAGACGTGATCGAGGGTTGGCGGCTAACTGTGGGCAAAATGCCCTTTCTCTGTCTCCCCGTACAATCCAGGTGATGTTTGAGACCTACCAGTTTGAGGGCGTCTATATTGCAATCCAAGCAGTGCTCACACTTTACGCCCAAGGTGAGTCAGGGGTTGAAGCAGGGTCCGGACAAGGCGAGGGGCCAGGCCTCCGTCACTTGAGCATTTCTGTTTGGTTTTTAAAGTTGCTACCGGTCAAAACCCATTCCAGTAGATTTTTTTCAAAAATGAAACAAAAGCTACTCTCTACTTCCTTTGCCCCACCTTAAGACAGTGATGGTGGACCTTTAGAGATTGAGTGCCCAAACGGAGAGGCGGTGGGGGGGAAAACTCTGTGCTGGGGGGAGGGAGGAAGCACTCCCATTGGGCTGCTGGACAGAGGGGCGGGGTGCACTCTGTGCTGGGGGAAGGGAAGAAGTGCTCCCATTGGGCTGCTGGGCAGAAGGATGGGGTGAACTGTGCTGGGGGGAGGAAGTGCCCCCATGGGGCTGCTGCGCAAGACGGACAGGTCATACTCTGCAGGGGCGCCAGCACCCATACCCATAGAGAGGGCTTTGTGTCCCCCCTTTAGCATGCATGCCATAGGTTCACCACCAGTGGCTTAAGAGAAGCAGCCATGAAAAGATGAGGAGACTTTTAGAGGAAAAGAAGTGGCAACCTGAACTGTTGCTGAGCACTTCAAGCCTCTGGTTGGACAGATCTGCCCATTTTGGTTTCTTTCACCTTCTGATATTTTTCAAATCACAAGTTCTTGCTGCCATAGTTAAATAAAGATCATTCGTACTTCAATGTCCGTTGCGTTCAACTCATCTCCGTTTGCAGCTAACGAGCCAGCACAGTTTGCATCTGCAGATATTTCCATGGCCATGAAGCAGGCACGACTAGGCAGCAGAACACACGGAATGCTCTTTCCTTTCCCACCAAAGTGATACCTGTTTGTCTACTTGCAATTTCTTTCTTTCAAATGGCTGGTTTGGCAGGAGCCGGGACAGACGAAGGAAGCTCGCTCTGTTGTGTAATACTCGGGTCTTGAACTGGTGACCTGCCAACCTTCCAGTTGTCGAGTTCAGTGTCTTAGCCACTAAGCCATCACTGCAGTCCTTTTTCTTTCTATCCTACCTAGGCAGAAGTGTGTGAGTTTGCCAAAATTAATTTTAAACAATGGAAATTAATTTCCTGTCCAAATCCTTCCTTTTGCAGGTCTTCTGACCGGTGTGGTGGTGGACTCAGGGGATGGGGTCACCCACATCTGCCCAGTCTATGAGGGATTTTCCTTGCCCCACCTGACCCGTCGGCTGGACATCGCAGGACGCGACATCACACGATACCTCATCAAGGTGAGACCATGAAGTCCTATCCTTTAGACACTGCAATTACGCTTGCATATCGAGTGCAGCAGGTCAGCAGTTCTAATGGTCAAAAATGGTTGAAATGGGACGGGTAGGTGCATTTAATGTGGCTGTCTCTCTCATCCTCCTGTCCGTGAACAGCTGCTGTTGTTGCGCGGCTATGCCTTCAACCACTCAGCCGACTTTGAAACGGTGCGCATGATGAAGGAGAAGCTCTGTTACGTTGGCTACAACATTGATCAGGAGCAGAAACTCGCCCAGGAAACCACGGTGCTTGTGGAGGCCTATACGGTAAGCCAAACATCCACCAGTACCTGGGAAGGACAGGTGGGGTTAGAAGAGGTTTGTGTGTGTGTGTGTATATATGGATAGATTTGTTTTTCTGAGAAGCTTCTGGGAGCCGGAATCTACTTGGAGTATTTTAGTAGGATCCCAGCATGCATTGAGTGCTAGTACGTATAATGATCATAGAGGCAGAAATGCTAGACTAAACTAAAGGAAGTTATTAATATTGTTTTGTCCCTAACTAACCAATAGGAACGCTTTCTGTCTTTCAGACGGCCTTTAGGGCTCACCTGACCTATTTTGCATGTATTCAGGCTTTGTTGTTCGGGTCTCCTTCACTCTTGTTTTCCCCTTTGATGGAAAACATGTTTATTTCAGCCTCACAATTTTGCGGGCCATAATCTTGTGCCACATTGTGCTCGACATTGACGATCCTCATGGCTATCAGCCATAAAGATTCTCCTGAGGATATAATGCAGCGGCCCTCTGTGTCGCATCGTGACACCCATAGTACCACTGATCCAGTTCTGTGAGTTACTTTCTGGTCCTGAGCCCTTTTGGCACCCAAAGTCCTCCTCAGCCCCAGGTCAGGATGGATGAAGCTGCTGCCTCCATACAGATGGATTTAATCCACTTGGGGACAATCATCCTTCCCTGTGGACTTTGCTCCCCAAGGCCGTTAGTCCTCAGGATTGTCAGGTTAGTTAACCACCGCCTGATGATCGGCGTTGAGTTGCTGGCAGTAGGGTCTACTCTAGTACCATAGCAAAATAACCTGGCCAGACAGGTTGAGGGACATATAGCAGGCCTAAAAGACTCCTAACTTTTAACTATATTTCTTTCTAAAACTATTCATATCAAGATTCGAGAACGCATGTACAATATATTTTACCTGACGTAATTGTGAGTAAACAATACTTTTTGTTCTTTCTAAACGTTTAGTGGAGTGCATTTACTGCTGTGCTAAACAGGGAACAAAGCCTCGGAGAACTTGCATTTCAAAACTGGCACGTTTGGTGGTGGCCTAAAAAGAAAGAATGGGTCCGCCCCACATTGGACACGTGAGGTTGTACAGTTTGATCCAAGACTGCAGTGGCTTAGTGGTTAAGATGTTGGACTTGATGACTAGAAGGTTGGCAGGTCAGCAGTTTGAGACTTGAGTGCGGCCTGACGGAGTGAGCTCCTGTCTCTGTCCCAGCTCCCACCAACCTAGCAGCTTGAAAGCAACACATTACAAGTAAATAAATAGGTACCACTTTGGTGGGAAGGTAAACAGCGTTCTGTGCACTCCGGTGTCTAATGCCTGCCACATGACTGCAGAAATGTCTGCAGACGCAAACAGTGCTGGCTCTTTGGCTGTAAACAGAGATGAGCACTGAACCCTAGAGTCGGATACGACTGGCTTTCGAGCAAGGGGGAGCTTGACCTATAGTTTGATCTGGAGATTGTCAGCATAGAGGACAAGGGACGCTTTCCTGTTGCTATAGTGCTCACATATCCGTTCTTTCTTGACGTCCCTTCAGCTCCCAGACGGGCGAGTGATCCAAGTGGGTGGGGAGCGCTTTGAGGCCCCTGAAGCCTTGTTCCAGCCCCACCTCATCAACGTGGAGGGCGTCGGAGTAGCTGAGCTCCTCTTCAATACCATCCAAGCAGCCGACATCGACACCCGGTGAGAAAGAAACCTTGAGGACCTCAGGGAACCTTTCAGGCGTGTTTGAAACCTCACGAGGTTTGCTGGGTGTTTTTAGTGTACCTACATTGGGGTGGCCAAATTACGGCCCGCAGGCTGGATCTGGTCCCCAATGCCAGTTCATCCAGCCCAGCATGCTCCTGAAAGCCTTCAGGCTAAATCCGGCCCCCAACGCCAATCCATCCAGCCCGGCACGGAAGTACGCGCACATGTGCAGAATGCTGCCGTAAATGCACCCGCGGCTATTGTAAACACATTTACAACAGCCAAAGGTGCATTTACGGCAGCATTCTGTGCAAGTGCAGGAGTGGTTCTGCTTCTGCTTCTGGTGGGAGGAACCACAGAACCAGCCCCCGAACCGTGTGACCGGCCAGCGGCCCGAAAAGTTTGGGCACCCTTGACCTAGACCTTTGTTTCCCCAATGCTGGCACCATGTAACGGTAAAGAGGGTGTGAAACGGGTCTCAAGTTCCTTCTCTTTGACTACATAACTCTGCCCGCCTTCAAGCTAGAGTAACCGTGATACGCATCACCTGTTTGAGCTTGCAAACCAGCCAGATCAGGTGGGGCGTGCAGTCCAAATGACTTAAGGGTAGGCAGCATTTCCAAGAGACCAGATTACCTCCAACCAGTTTACCTCTTTGCAAGGACCAGAGACCGTGGTTCCGGGTTCAAATCATTGTTTCATTTAGTGCACAGTTACTTACGTTTCAGAAGATTAAATCATGGTAACCTAGTTGTGAATACCCTTATGAGCACACACACAAAATCTCTCTGGCTATTTGCTTGGTCTATTAATTAACACAAATACTGTACTACATTTTTCTAGCTTTACTCACACCTCTCTCATCCAATGTTAGCGACCCAAAGCATGGTGAAATCTCTCCCTTCTCCCCCCCCCCCTTCTTCTCCCATATCAAAACTCATCCCTCCTTCTGAAGGGTTTCAGCCAATTACTGCATAGAATTCAATGCCCATCAAACTTCAGTTCCCAGTCTACAGCTTGTTATGACTACAAGTACAATAAACCACTCAGCACCTGCATTGAAGGTCACATTCCATCTCTGCCCCTGGGAACAAGAATCAGAAATTTAGTTTACTCTTAAAATGCAAAGCACCCTCCCTTCCATTCATTTACACCCACTTTCCCGTTACAGGGCAGAGTTTTACAAACATATCGTCCTTTCGGGGGGTTCTACAATGTACCCAGGGCTACCCTCCCGCCTCGAGCGTGAGATCAAACAGCTGTACTTGGAACAGGTGTTGAAGGGCGACGTGGAGAAGCTGTCGGTGAGTTGGGGTGTGGGTTGGGGGTGTAGGACAAGGACCCACCCTTCTTCGGCATGTTCCCTGCTGATTCTCTCCTCTGCTTCTGAGCTCCTTGCGAGAAGTTTATTTTATTTATTTTATTTATTCAGATTTATATTGCCGCCCACTCGCCGAGGCGACTCAGGGCGGCTTACAGTCAAAACAGCAACAGTACAATAAAAATTATAAAATATAACCTCACAAAATACAACCAAACCAGAACACAGACTAACTCCCCTCAGGCCATTGTTTTGGGCCCAGAGGAGTGGGCAAGGTCCTCAGCCACTGCTAGGGCATGGAGTCTTCTCCTCGGGCCGTTGTTGTGGGCCCAGAGGAGGGGGCGATGTTCTCAGCCACTGCTAGGCCATGGAGTCTTCTCCTCGGGCCATTGTAGGACCCTTTATTAAAGGTGGATGGAACTTCCTCAAGGGTGGAACCCAACCAAGTGAAGGCCCTAAGACTAACAAAGCCCATTATCCCGAATACCCAAACCCACTTAGCCGACATCTTTGTGGCATGCTTGAACCAACCAGGGGAAAACACCCCCACAGCTGTTGGACGGCCAGGGCCAGGCTTGCGCAAAGTTGAGGCATGTGATGGGATTTGCAGTGGAAGGTAGAAATACTACTCTATATACTCGAGTATAAGTCAGGTTTTTTAGTTCCCCAAATGAGGTCCAAAAATAGGACTCAACTTATACTCGAGTCAACGTAAACACTCAAAAACATACCCACCCAAAAGTCTAAATTAATTAATTTTACCATACTGTATTTTCATGTATTTTAATTCTTGAAACTCACTCGCAGCTGCTGCATTTTCCACCCTGACTTATACTCGGGTCAACCTATTTTCCTAGTTTTAGAGGTCCAAATTATATTATATTATATTATATTATATTCGGGACGACTTATAGTCGAGAATATTCGGTAAAACAAAATAATGCCCTGCCATTCTGCAATGGGATATTCACAACCACCCTGCAAGGTAGAATTATTGACTCAAGGGAATTGGGGAGTCTGGTGCAATTTTTATCTTTCCAAAGTGCATCTTCTCTAAACTGCGTCTTAGGAAAGACCTTCTTCTTGCCTTCCTTCCCGTTTCCCCCTCAGAAATTCAAGATCCGGATTGAGGACCCGCCACGGAGGAAGCACATGGTGTTCTTAGGCGGAGCCGTTCTTGCCGATATCATGAAAGACAAGGACAGCTTCTGGCTGCAGCGGGCCGAATATCTGGAGAAGGGAACCCGGGTCTTGGAGAAACTGGGGGCAACGCTGCGATAAAGGGGCCCTTTCCCCCTCCTGCCCTAACAAACTGCCTTCCTACCTCTCCCAGGTCTTCTTGCTTCGTGGCCAGAGTGCCATTATTTAAAAGGAGAAAAAAAGCATGTTTTTCTGTATTTCAGTTTGGGGCCTAAAAAACCTCTTTTTTCCCCATTCAGAAAATCCTACGCTTAGCTTCTTCTTTGCAAGTTGCAGTGGCTCAAGTGGCTAAGACACCAACTGGAAGGCGGCAGGTCAGCAGTTTGATTCCCGAGGAGCGCAGAACGCAACAAGCTCCCGTCTCTGTCCCAGCTTCTGCCAACCTAGCAGTTCGAAAGGAAGAAATTGCAAGTAGATGTAACGCTGTTACCTTCCCACGGAAGTTATCCCTATTTATCTTGCTTTCGAACTGCTAGGTCGGGACAGAGCTGGGACAGAGACGGGAGCCTGCTCCGTCGTGCAGTTCGTGCGTCTTGAACTGCTGACCTTCCAGTCATCAAGTTCAGCGTCTTAACCACTAACCCACCGCAGTCCCTGCGCAATGAATAGCCATTAGCGATCACACTTCTAGACGATGGCTCTTTCCATAACTCACACACACACCATGTGCAAGGAGAATTAAAAGGAAAATACAGTGGAACCTTGGTTAATGTAATTACAGTAAAACCCTGACTTACGGATGCCTCGAGTTACATAAAATTCAACTTACATAATGATTTATGTGCTAAAATCATGTCCTGATTTACATAACACAATTTCCTATGGGTTTGCTTCAAGTTAAGTAAAAAACCGATTTACATAAAAGCCTTACGGAACAGACTTTTTTTTACATAAGTAGGGGTTTTACTGATAATGCGTTGTCCGGGATGTTTCTTACAACGAAAATTACTTTAACAGAATAATCCCATAGGAGTGTATTGAATGCAGTTTCCCATAGGAATGCACTGAAAACCAAAGTACATTAATCAAAACATGGTTTCACATAGGAGTGCATTGAAAACCAATTAATCCGTTCCCTACCCCAACACAGAGTTCATCCTGTCCTGCCAAGCAGCCCAATGGGAGCACTTCCTCCCTCCCCCAGCAGTTTGCCCTGCCTCTTTGCCCAACAGCCCAATGGGAGCGCTTCCTCCCTCCCACAGCGCAGAGTACACTGCCCAGCAACCCAATGGGAGTGTTTCCTCCCTCCTCCCAGCACAGTTCACCCCATCCTTCTGCCCAACAGCCCAATGGGAACGCTTCCTCCCTCCCCCAGCACAGAGTTTACCCCGCTCCTCTGCCCAGCAACCCAATGGGAGCATTTCCTCCCTCTCCCCAGCACAGAGTTTACCCCGCCCCTTTGCCCAACAGCCCAATTGGGGCACTTCCTTCTTCCCCTGTTGTGTTGGCGATTTGCGATAAATGTTTTCTGGGGTTGCAGTTTGGGCACTTGGTCTCTAAAAGATTCACCATCACTGGTCTAGGGTGTTTAAGTAAAGGGAACAATTCCCCCATTTTGGTCCTTCATAGCAACTGCAATATTTTTCTTTTTAAAATGTCCATTTTATTATTATTATTATTTTGTAATTAAACCAATGCTTAACTTTTAAAAAAGAAAATCATCTGCTTTTCTGACTCACCTTTTTCTGTTTAAAACAAGGTCAAAACCGGTCTCTCAAACACTAGGGTGGGTTGCCCGTCTCTATTTAATGCACCGGCAGATATTTCCGTGGTCACGTGGCAGGCCTGACTAGACACACAGAAGACTGCTCCTTTCCCCACCTATTTATCTGCTTGCAATTTCTTTCTTTCAAACTGCTGGTTTGGCAAGAGCCGGGACAGACGACGGGCACTCACTCCGTTGTGCAGCAAACTCGGGTCTCAAACTGCTGGCCTGCCGACCTTCCAGTCGTCAAGTTCAGCGTCGGATGAGCCAGAGAAGGTCGTGGGCATGGATGAAGGCTTGGTCTTCCTTAGCTAGACTCTGGGAATGTAACATTAAGATGAGCCGCGACAGGCAGGAGAGAAACAGACTCACTCGTGAGTTCTTACCAGAATTGCACGTTTTTTAATAAATTTAAGAACGGACCACTCCAAACCCTTCCCCCTCCCCTCCCACCCCACCCCACCCCGGCCCCAGTGGCAGCAGCTAAAACAGAACAAGGGGTTATGAGTCATAGTCTTCCTCTTCATCATCCTCCTGGACTGGCGCCAGGGGCACGGGCGGAGGGGCAGCTGGCATCGCAGGGGCAGTGACGGGAACTGGGATTGCGGAAAGCGGTGCGGAAGAGAAATGCAAATAGGGTGCTGGAGCGCTGGAATAAAACAGGAAAGAGAGAGATCAGGTAGGTCAAGCTCACCTTTGCTCAAAAGCCAGTCGTATCCGACTCTAGGGCTCAGTGCTCATCTCTGTTTCAAAGCCAAAGAGCCAGCACTGTCTGGTTGTAGAGACGTTTCTGTGGTCATGTCGCAGGCACAACTAGACACCGGAGTACACAAAACACTGCTACCTTTCCTAGTGTGGGCCCATTTCAATCAACTGAGTGGACTGATTAAATCCACACTGATTTAACGGGCCTCCACTGGTCCATTTCCCTATGCCAGTGGTGGCGAACCTACAGCACGCATGCCAGAGGGCGCACTCTCAGCCCTCTCTGTGGGCACATGTGCTGTTGCCCCAACACAGAGTTCCCCCCGCCCCTCTGTCCAGCAGCCCAATGGGACTGCTTCCTCCCTCCCCCCAGCATTCGCCCCGCCCCTCTGCCCAGCAGCCCAATGGGATTGCTTCCTCCCTCCCCCCAGCACAGAGTTTGCCCCGCCCCTCTGAGGCTCGGAGGTTCGCCATCACTTTACGATGCTAAACCAACAGGATTTCGGCCTGCGTGGGAAAACAGTTCAACTTTTATACATCGTCAACTGAGTTTTGAAGTTCTAACGTTTAACATTGACAATTTTCATTCCTACCCATTCCAAGCTTTACAGAAAACACTCTGCTAGACGATCCCTCCGACGTGCCTCTCAAACCCACAATTCTACAACTGCTTGAGTTTTTATTTTAAAAATCCTTACGTGGAAAGGTGTGTGGTGGGCCGTGGAGGGGGAGCCGTCTGGGACATCTCCTCTTCCCCGTTGCTCTCACTCTCTTCCGAATCGTCCTGGACAAAAGCAGAAGGAGCGCAACCTTGCTAAGCACTCTTGCTAAGGTTTGGGTGTTCGTTGAGAAAAAAACTGCCACGTCGAAGCCTGACGCAGGCCACGCGGGCCACAAACAGCCCGGGACTCTTCAGCCCCCTTCCTCAAAAAGTGGGCAGCATGGAGGCCAGGTATGCTAAAGCCGGGCTTCTCAACCTTTTCAGGCCGGAAGCCAGGTCACGTTCTCTCAGTCAGCTTCGTGGGCCGGACGGCCATTTTGCCCTGCCTGGAAGAGGGGCGGCGGCGGCCATTTTTCCCCAACAGGGGTACCCATTTTGATTCTTGAATGCCCTTGGGAGGGATGGGGCGGGGCACATGAAATGGCACCGTGGGTCAGATCTGGCCCACAGGCCTTAGGTTGGGAACCCCTGTGCTAAAGTATGAGAAATTTGAAGGACATGGCTGGAGGTGGGGAGGTGGTGGAGAGCCACGTGAAGGAGGAAGGGCAAAATGGCCGTCTGGTCCCCGATGCTGTCTGAGGGAGCGTGACCCAATGACCCCTGCCTTAAAAAGGCTGAGAACCACTGTTTTACACGGCCAAAGGTGGGGTTACCGACTCGGTCGGCAGGTATGGAGATGCAGAAACTGAAGAGGAGCCCCTGACCGCGAAGTCTCTCCGAGGGAACTGCTTAACCTCACCGCCAACTCACCTCCTGCTCAGAATCCGTGCCAGACTGCTTTGGATCCCGTCCTTTGCCGCCTGTGCCGCCGTTCTTGTGCCCACTGCCTGGCTTCCGGCCCCTGAACCGGAGAGGAAAAAACAGAGAAGTTTAAGCTGGGGCAATTTCTCCAAGACAAGAACCATTTTGTTTTCAGGACAAAGTCAGCTCTGAGCTTTGTTCATGGGGGGGCGGGGGGAGGAGGAGTTTTAAGGTGTTTTTAAGGAGACATAGTGGCACAGTAGTTAAACTGCTGTCCTGCAACCGGGGCTCAAGGTTGACTTAGCTTTCCATCCATCTCAGGTTGGTAAAATGAATATCCAGCATGTTGGGGGGGGGGGAATGCTAATTGCCTTGTGACCCGCCCAGAGGAAAGGTCTTAATGGTTTTAAGCTCAAATGATTTCTGTAATTTTTAATCTTTTGAGAGTTCGTAATTTTCTGAGCGTTGGGATATTAACATTGTGAGCTGCCCGGAGTCACTCTGGCGGTCAGGGTGGCTATATAGGTTTGAGTGAGAAATAAATAAATAAATAAGGTAAGTGCTATGGTACTGCTCGAGTGCCGGTCATGTCAGACTCTAGGGTTCGGTGCTCATCTCTGTTTATAACCAAAGAGCCAGCGCTACGTCTGCAGACATTTCCGTGGTGACATGGCAGGCATGACTAAACACCAGAGCGCATGGAACGCTGTTACCTTTCCCACCAAGGCAGTACCTGTTTATCTACTTGCAATGTCTTGCTTTCGAACTGCTAGGTCGGCAGGGACACGAACGGAGCCCCATTAGGGCGTCCCCTGAGTGGAGTTTCTCCAGTAAAAATCCTTTCAACCCAAAATAATTTCTGATATGAAATTATAATTATAATTATTATTATTAAATTTAATTTATATGCCGCTCTCCTTGCCGAAGCAACTCAGAGCGGCTTACAATGTTACAATATCAAATATGAAAACAACATTATATAAATATAACAAATATGAGACAGTCAATATAGTCAATAAATCTTTCATAAAAAAAGAGGGGCACAATACAATCAGAAAAATGCAACACAATAAAAAAAATACACTACGGTCAAGAATATACGAATATTATTATTGTGATCATGAGCATTTTCCTCCTCATCCTAAAACCAAGGTCTTTTCGTGTCTAACAGATCAGAGATCAAAGCTATTAAGTCGAGGAATCTGGGGAATGTGAATGAAACCTAGGGTGATCCGTGCACAATGGATTGTTTTCTTTCTCATCGAGCCAATAAATGATTCAAGACCAACTACTGTCTATGGCAAGAATGTACCATGTTCCATAATTGCTTTATTCTGGATCAGATGAGATAGGATAGTGATGCAAGGAGACAGAGAGGTTCTGAAGTGACCACATAGAACAAGGGTTCCCAACCTTTTTATGCTGTGGGTCTGACCACGTCCCCAGAAGCGGAAGCAGGCACGTTTACCACAGCAGTAAATGCGCCCACTTCTGCATTTACGACAGCTGTGGGCACGTTTACACGTGCACGGTGTGTCGTACGGCTGATGTAAACGCATCCGCTTCCACTTCCGGGTGTGGTGGCGACGGGCTGGACGAAATGGTGCTGTGGGCCATGTCCAACCAACGGGCCGTAGGTTGACAACCCCTGACATAGAACATACAGAGATTTGATAAAGCTGTCGATATTTGGTGGATTTTCAGTACACCAAACTATCATCGCTCCATGAAACTGAACCAAGGGCTTTGAAGTCATTGAGGACCAGAAGGTGATCTCCATCTTAAAAAGGCCTGCCCTGCCCCTGTCCCCCCGTCCCAACTTTCCTACCTCCTCGAAACCTTCTCGCTCTCCATGTGGTTGTCGTCTGCCTCTCCTTGCATATCCGGCACGGAGGCAACCAGGTCCTTCAGGAAGTCAAACTGCTGCTCCATTTCTATGCATTGCTTCCTGTAAAGCCCAAGAGCATAGGGTTTACAGACATGTAAGAGTCACAGGCGGGCGGGTGGGCGGACAGAGAACACAAGACAGAGAACATCTCCTGCTCAAAGCAGAGCAAGGCAAGCTTCCAGCCAACAAGGCTTTGGAGGGAAACATAAGTGTTTATGTAGAAATGAAACAGTGCCACGGCAAATAATACTGTATATACTTGAGTATAAGCCAAGTTTTTTGCCCCCAAAAGGAGACACGGCTTATACTCGGGTCAACGACCACGTGGGTCCCAAGACCACACCGGGTTGAGACATGCCAGCAATTTAATTAGTTTTGCCATATTTGCATGTATTTTGATTATAGAAACTCACTCGCAGCTGCTGCATTTCCCACCCTTGGCTTATACTCGGGTCAATCTATTTTCCTGGGTTTTCAGGTCAAAATTAGGTACCTTGGCTTATATTTGGATCGGCTTATACTCGAGTATATAGGGTACAGTGGTACTTTGCTTAAAGAGCATAATGTGTTCCACAGGATTGTTCTTTAAGCGAGTTGTAAGTGACCCACTGTGACTTCTGGCAGGGGGAGGGGGAGATTACGAATCCTGATTTAGTTGTTAAGCGAGTTTTTGGTTGGTTTTAGTTGTTAAGCGAGGCGACCATTCAGAGAAAATTCTGCTCCTTATGCGAGTTACTCTCTAAGTGAGGCGCTCTTTATGCGAGGTTTTACTGTAATAATTTTATGACAGAAATTAATCTGGGTTGAAAGGATTTTTGCAGGAAAAACTCCGCTCTGAGGACACCCAAATGAGGAACCTTTCATGTCCCCGAGGAACTGGGATAGAGACAGGCACTCAATCCATCATGAAGTACCCGGGTCTCGAACGACTGACTTTTAGCAGGGCATGCCGTGGATACTCACAAATGCGACGTGGTCATCGTCTTGGCGTTTCGGGACTGGGTCACATTGCAGGCATTTTTCAGGAGGGATTCTAGAAAGAGCTCTAAGGCCCGCGCTTTGTAGGGGAAGAGTTAAGGTGCACCGGAATGGGAGCCAGAGACCCCTTTCCCACCAGAACATACAGCAAACCCTCAGTATAAAAGGCCACTTCAAAGTATCTGATGAGTAACAAATCACCCAGGATTTATGATGGGAAGGGAGAGCTTTGTTTTTTGTTGTCCACAGAATAACATGGGAGTTTCCCCCCAAAAAAACCATGGCGGTTCCTTCTCAGTGGCTGCCCCTGAAACTCTTAATTCTCCTTCTTTAGTAAAGGTCTCCTTTGCTCAAAAGCCAGTCGTATCTGACTCTAGGGTTCGGTGCTCATCTGTTTACAGCCAAAGAGCCAATGCTGTCTGCATCTGCAGACATTTCCATGGACGTGCGGCAGGCAGGACTAGACACCGGAGTGCATGGAATGCCATTTACCTTCTCACCGAAGTGGTCCCTATTTATCTACTTGCAATTTCTTGCTTTCAAACTGCTAGGTTGGGAGGAACTGGGACAGAGACGGGAGCTCACGCCATTGTGCATTACTAGGGTCTCGAACTGCTGACCTTCCGGTCTTCCAGTCGTCAAGTTCGGCATCTTAACCACTATGAGTAATTTGCAGGGTTAAGAGATTTAGTTGTAGTTTTAATTGGTCTTAATTATAGATTTTAAGAACTTTTAATTTTAACCTATATTGTTCTGATGTTTTTAGGACGTGTTAAACCCCCCTGGGTCGCCTTCGGCGAGGAGGGCAGTATAGAAATTTAAATAAATAATTAAATAAATTTGTGCAGTGATCTTTTCTAGCCAAGAACTCCACCACACCCTGAATTCTCCAGCCAAGAACAAAGGAAGTTTTCAGGATTTTGTGCACGGCTATAATTGTATAATACGAAAAAGACAGAGGAGTAAAAAAAGGTCAATGATGCTTTTTCTCAAGCATCAGAAACTACTGGTGGTCTATGCACCATAGATCTGTATTAACTGTAGCAGCAAATTACCTGGTTAAATAAGTGCTAATTGCATCCCAGGGTAAGACCAGCACCTTGTAAATAAGCAGCAAGGTGTTGTAGCAACTTACAGACTTTCGTTTAGGCACATGTAAATTGCCAGTAGGATTCTGGCCACTGGTTTTTACTTCCTGTGGGAAAGCATACCGGTATTTCAATGCAAGGGGGTGGAGTTTGCTTATTTTAGCTTTTTGATATTTGCACTGCCACTCAACAGAAGCAAAGGGAGACAGGATTTGGGTCCAAAAAGCACCATGGAACACTTTATACTATAGGTTCTGTGAAATCATTACAGCAAAGATTAAATCCAGATGTAGAACAGCTACAAACTCAGTGGTTCCCTGGGGAAAGGATACAGATGATCACAGGGACAGCGGCAGCGACCTTGCCAATCTCCTCGTCTGTCTGCATGATTTTCTTAATTCGGGCCTTCGGAAAAAAAGAAAAGGCAGAGGAAAAGAAATTATTGCTTTGATACATTCTTCATAACTCAAACCCACCACTTGTGAAATTTTGCCTGCCTTAACAGTAATTGCTGCGCACTTGTCAATTCCAAATTGCATTCCACTGTCCTTACTAAATTTCTTTGTACTTTCAAGCAGAGTATTTAATTCAGCTCTTGTCTTTCCAAACAATTTTAGAACATCCATATAGAGCAAATGTGAAAACTTTCGTCTTTTCTTAGCCAATTCATATCCAGTTTGTTCTATTTAGAATAGTTGGCAGCAGTGCCATTGCAATCACAAATAGCACCGGGACAGGAGCTTTGTTTGTGTTGCCCACAGAATAATATGGCAAGGGACACTGTGTTCCTTCGCTGTCTGAGGACCATGTCTCTGACACCTTTGGTGGGCACAGAGCAGACACAGTAGGATTGTGTGGCTATGCACCGCAATGGCCTACAGGTTAAATCAACAAGCTTGAAAACCAAAATGTTGTCAGGTCAGCAGTTTGAGACTCAAGTGCTGCACAACAGAGTGAGCTCCCGTCATCTATCCCAGATCCTGCCAACTTAGCCGTTTAAAAGCAAGTAGAATAAATAAGTGCCACTTAGGCAGGAAAGGTAACAGCATTCTGTGCATTCCAGCATCTAGTCATGCCTGCCACCTGAGCCTGCAAATGCAGACAACGCTGGTTCCTGGGCTGCAAATGGCGATGAGCACCCATCCAGTAGAGTTGGATATGGCTTTCAAGCAAGGGAGACCTTGATCTTAACCTTGACTTGCGGATTATAGACTAACAAAGTTGGAAAATGGCCGACAAGGTCATCCAGTCCAACCTCCTCTTCAACACAGGAATCCAACAGATTCGACAGACGGTTGCTTTCCAATTTTCTCTTGAACGCCTCCAGCGTTGGCATGCTCGCCACCTTCCCGGATCATGGATCCTATTGTTGTACAGTACTGCTCTAACAGTTAAGACCTTTCACTTGATATTCAGACTATGAATATTAAGGCAGAGTTCATGTCCTGCTCGAAAGCCAGTTATATCTGACTCTAGGGTTCAGTGCTCATCTGTTTATAGCAAAAGAGCCAGCGCTGTCTGTGTTTGCAGACATTACCGTGGACATGTGGCAGGCATGATTAGACAACAGAGTGCACAGAATGCTGTTTACCTTCCCAATGAAGTGGTCCCTATTTATCTACTTGCAGTTCTGTGTTTTGTCCCAGCTCCTGCCAACCTAGCAGTTCGAAAGCAAGACATTGCAAGGACTGTGACAATAAGTTAGTTGGTCAGATTTGAGTTTGCTTTGCTTTCTCATCAGATATTTATTTTGCCGTTTATTTTTATTTTTTGTTTGCTTTATTTTGCTGCTGTTGTTTGTCTGTACATCGCCCAGAGTAGGAAGTATCCCAGATGAGAGGTATAAGAATGTGATATACAGACAGACAGGTACAGTAGATAGGATAACATTAAGTAGGCAGATAGATAGATAGATAGATAGATAGATAGATAGATAGATAGATAGATAGATAGATAGATAGATAGATAGATAGATAGATAGACAGACAGAGACAGACAGACAGACAGACAGACAGACAGTAGATAGGATAACATTAAGTAGGCAGATAGATAGATGCACAGAAAGAATAGAGAAAGAGAGAGGCACAGAAAGGATAGATAGATAGATAGATAGATAGACAGACAGACAGACAGGTACAGTAGATAGGATAACATTAAGTAGGCAGATAGATAGATAGATAGATAGATAGATAGATAGATAGATAGATAGATAGATAGATAGATAGATAGATAGATAGATAGACAGACAGACAGACAGACAGACAGACAGACAGACAGACAGTAGATAGGATAACATTAAGTAGGCAGATAGATAGATAGATGCACAGAAAGAATAGAGAAAGAGAGAGGCACAGAAAGGATAGATAGATAGATAGATAGATAGATAGACAGACAGACAGGTACAGTAGATAGGATAACATTAAGTAGGCAGATAGATAGATAGATAGATAGATAGATAGATAGATAGATAGATAGATAGATAGATAGATAGATAGATAGATAGATAGATAGATAGATAGATAGATAGATAGACAGACAGACAGACAGACAGACAGACAGACAGACAGACAGACAGTAGATAGGATAACATTAAGTAGGCAGATAGATAGATAGATAGATGCACAGAAAGAATAGAGAAAGAGAGAGGCACAGAAAGGATAGATAGATAGATAGATAGATAGATAGATAGATAGATAGACAGACAGACAGACAGACAAGTACAGTAGATAGGATAACATTAAGTAGGCAGATAGATAGATAGATAGATAGACAGACAGACAGACAGACAGACAGACAGACAGACAGTAGATAGGATAACATTAAGTAGGCAGATAGATAGATAGATAGATAGATGCACAGAAAGAATAGAGAAAGAGAGAGGCACAGAAAGAATAGATAGATAGATAGATAGATAGATAGATAGACAGACAGACAGACAGACAGACAGACAGACAGACAGGTGGAGAAAATGACAGAGAGAGAGAGAGAGAGAGAGAGAGAGAGAGAACCAGGGAATTCTCTTCGGAAAGGATCTGACCAGTGGAAGGAGGGACTGTAGACGAGCCTGGTCCTATATCCCCTTTCCTCCCTCTTCCTTGTTTTTCTCAGAGGTCTGTCTTTGGGACTCCAACGCCCAGAATTCCCCCCCCCACCAGTCCAGCCAATGGGACATGTAGTCGCAACCCACCCACTTTCTGCCCGCCTCTAGCCTTCTCAAAGGGGCCGGGCACGATCCCCCCCGCCGCCTCCCGGCCTGGGGTTGTCCAAGGACCGACTCCCCTCGTGAGAGGGTACCCTTACTTTTGTGTGGGTGGGGTAGGGATCTCTCCCCTCCCCTCTCCTCACCCCCACGGGTGGTCAGAAGGGTGAGGAGTCAGAGGAGGGGGGACTGGGCTGGGGGGGAGGCAAAGACGGTGCTCTTAATTAACACGCGTGGCAAGGGGGGGCAGATCCGTCCCCGGGGGGGGTGTCCCTCCGCCTCTGCCCCCTCCCCATCCTTGCTTGGGGGGGGGCAGAGCATGGGATGGAGGGCAGGATGAGGAGGATCCAGACGAGCGACAAAAGGTGGGGGGGGGGGCAAGGGGCTGTCTCTCTCTTACCGGGGGGAAGCGGGCGTTGTATTTCTTCTTCTTGCTCGGCATCTTCCTCTCCGGGCTCTCCTCCTCCTCCTCCTCCTCCTCCTTCGGTTGCCCCCGCCGAGCCCAGAAAAGACCGAGCCGGATCCCCGACGGGCCCCGGAGGAGGTCGAGGTAGCCTCGGAAGGAGCCGCCTCGCCCGACCCGGCCGGCCGGGATAGGCCTCCGCGCGGTCCTAGTGCCCGCCCTTCCTGCACTAGTAGTAGAGCGAGTGCCTCTGAGTCTTGTGCAGAGCGCCTTTACTTACACACAAACATACATACACACCCATCACAACCCAAAGGGCCTCGTCTTAAATATTCCTGCATCAATCTCTCTCTCTCACACACACACACACCCCATCACAAGGGGCTCTTGAATATTCCTGCATCTCTCTCTCTCTCACACACAGACCATCACAACCCAAAGGGCCAACATCTCTCTCTCTCTCTCACTCACTCACACAAACACCATCACAACCCAAAGGACCTCTTCAATAAAGTGACCTAAAAGAGGTGTCATTTCACTCCTTCATTTGTTTGAATATTCCTGCATCTCTCTCTCTCACACACACACATACAGGCGTGCATTAGACTATCTCCTTGATTGATTTATACAGACATTTTTGGTTAAAACAAAATATTGGGACTCTTAACAAAAGACCTTCAGGGCACAAATAAATCCGTAAATATTAGAACTCTCAAGTAAGTGTATAGGTGGGGCCATTCAAAGAGAAGATATTTTATGAATCAGACCGGGGTTGCATCATGCAAAGGTGACAAATGTTATGAAGATGTTTTGGACATCAAATGAAGAGAGAGGATTCACTTGAGAAAGCCTTGATGCTGGGAAAGGGGGGGGCATGATAAGAATAAGGGAGGGCAGCCACTTCACCAATGAATTGGCCGGGTGGCCGAAGAAGGCTGCTGCTGTTTCTCTGTTGACTGTACTGCATTTTTACACTGTATTTTATTGTATTGGTTATCTTTCTTTTTATGTAAGATTTATTGATCGTATTATCTGTGCTGCATTTGAGGATTGCCAATATTCATTATGAGAAATAATAATAACATTTAATGGCGGCTCCTGAAAGGAAATGGGGCTTTTGCGCTCCTCCGTACTTCCGGTTCCCTTTACCGTACCTTCCCTTTCGCAAGGCCTGTCTCTTGCGTCATTTCCGGGGGCTCCTTCCGGCGCCACGCCCCTCTCCCCAGGCCGTTGGTAAGGGGAACGCGGGGCGCCGCCGCTCTCCCACCTCCCCCTGTGGTCTGTCTCCTGGGCGTGTGAACGTTTCCTCAGCGGCGAGTGTTCACACGAGGTAGTTACACGTGTAATCCTCTTAACAGCCTTGCAAGGTAGGCATTACCGAGGGAATTTGAACCATTTCGTTTCATACTTTTGTCGTACCTACAATTCGGACCGATTAAAACGAGTGGTGCCCAAACTAAGGGCCGGGGCCCACGTGCGGCCCCCGACGCCAGTTTATCCGGCCCGCGAAGCCCTCATCGCTCCTGGAAGCGGAAGTAAAATACGCCCGTACAGGTTTGGTGCCCCAGGTTTCATGCCCCAAGGCAGGAATCACTGCATTAGACAGTGGAACGGGAGGGCTGAGGTGACCTAGTCTCAGTTTCCCTACCTATCAAATGGGACTGTGCAGACTCTGCCTTGTTGCGCATGAGCATGAAAGAGAATGCAACAGAATCGTAGTTACAGCAGCATGAAAGAGAATGCAACAGAATTGCTTGGTTATAGACTGGAGACGGACTTGTTACATTTTACGTTCACCTTTTCTGCCCACAGGTACTTGAGAAAACTATGTCGAATCAGGACGAGACAACGAAGGAGGCAGCCTTTGCCGCCGAGCACTTGGCCGCCGAGTCCATGGCTGCAGATATGGACCCCTGGGTGGTCTTCGATGCCCGCAAGACCCCCCGGGCTGAATTTGAGGAGTGGCTGCAGACCTACCAGCCATCACGCGTCTCTCGGTTTGGCAGTCCGGAGCACCGTGCCGAGCCGGTGGGCTGGATCGCTGTGTATGGGCCCAGTTACTGCCCAGAGGGAGGGGATGTGGTGGCGCTGCAGGAGGACTGGGAACGGCTGCAGATCAGTGGGCGCCACATTACCTTTGACACGGTGAAGGAGCTGGCCCTCAACCGGCGCGTGCTGACAGGGAAGTGGCTGATGCATTTGGACGGTGGCTTCAAGGTGGACCACGCCTGGAACGGCATTGCTCGGGCGGTGCTGGATGGCCGCATCAGGGTGGCAAAAGCCAGCCCCTGCTGCCCAGACTCTGACCGCAAGCAGGTCATCTGTGTCTACACGGAGGACTTTACCGATGAGGAGCAGGTGTTGGTGGCGGACGCCGTCATCCGCTCCACGGGGGTCAAATGCCTCTTGTCCTACAAGCCCGATGTTTACACTTACCTTGGCATCTATCGCGACAACCGCTGGCACCTCTGCCCTACCATCTACGAAAGCAAGTTTGACTTGGAATGTATCCCCCGCCGCTCTCGTATCCTCAACAAAGTGACCAACATGGAAGTGACCTAATTTGCTCCTCTCGATTCTTCCCACGTCCAGCAGGATGCAGTGACACCGCTGAGAATCACGAGTCCCTGTGCGCAATGCTCGCTCCTCACCCTTTGTTCCCTTAGAGACTATAAGACCTCATTAGCACTGGCTGAGTGGAGATGGTGGCCATTCCCAGGCCTCCAGGTAGAGCGTTTGGAGGGAGAATTCCTGAATTGTTACAGAAAAGCCCTTCACTACAGCTGGTAGGAGGGATTTTCTTCTCCTTACTGTGCGGACAGACTTTTGTATTTCCTTCTAAACGGCTAACCCATGTGTTTTGGAGAACCTCTTAAGAGACCTGCTTCCGTTTCCACTTCTTCCTGAGCTCCACGTGTGTCTGGAGTCAGGGACTCCCTTGGGCTGCCATTCCTTTGCTATTAAGTTAATCGCAGCTGTAGGAGTAAAAAGGTGTTCTGGTGGCCCACCAGCGGAGAGGCTGCTCAAAGGAAATCCGGAAGTAGAATGACCCCTTGGGTAAGGTGCATAAATAGACAAGCGTATAGCAACACTCAATTGTTCCTCCAGGATAAATAATCATTTGTCTGAGATGCAAAACCTTGCATAGATTTGCCCTCATTGGAAGTCACCTGAATATATCACTTGACTTACATTTTATGTTTTATTGAGGGCGCGTTGCGGTAGCAAAAATGCCCAGTATTTTGGAATAGCAATTGGTACTGTGACCTTTTTATGCCACAACAAAAGGAGTCACAGTTCTGAATGGATATGTGTACAGCAGTGTTGATAGCCTGTCTCACCCTTTCATACTAGCTGGGGCATCATCCCAGCCTGACTGGAGTATAAATCCTACTCTTACATTCAGAGAAGAAATATTCCTAGTGATTCTGGCTCAGAAGAATTTACTTTGTCAGCACTTTGAAAATAAAGGAAATTTCTTGTCTGGTAGAACTTTTCTTGATCAAATGCGTGTGCTGACCCACCCAAGTGGGCGCAGTCGCTGCACAACGGCACTACACAGAGTCTTCAAGGAGTCCAGATACCAAAGTCCAAAAGGCAAGCCGAGGTCTGTTTACCTGTAGTCCGAGCAAACGTGTATTGATTATGGACTGTATCCTGATTGTATTGTGGTTATATTTATTTTGTTTTGCTACACTGTATTTTATATTGTATTATTATTGAACTGTTATATTGTATTTAATTGTATGTTGTGAGCCGCCCTGAGTTGGTTTTCACCAAGTAGGGCGGCATATAAATTGAAATAATAATAATAATAATAATAATAATCCAAAGGGTGTCCAGGCGTGTCATCAGAAACATCAGGGTCTAGGCAGGCAGTCTGGAGTCGAGCAGGGTGTTGGTCTTTGCACGAGTTGTATTAACGCTAGCAAGCTATGCCCAGTTCTGCCTACACCCAAACCTGAGGATGTTATGAGCAGGGATCTCCGCCTGCGCCTGGCCCAAGTCTGTTCTCCCCAGCAGCTGACCTGTCAGATCAAGGGTCTGGCTCTAACAGTGATCAGCCCTCAGTCAGGGAGAAGTCCAGAAAGGAGCTACACCTGAGACACAGGCAAGCTAGAGCAAAGTACCAAAGAAGGCTCCCAGCTGGATTAAGACTACTGACTCGGACTACTGGTAAACACACCTCGGCTTGCCTTTTGGCCTTTGATATCTGGACTATCCTCAAACAACTCTCTGTGTAGCGCCACTGTGCGGTGACCGTGCCTTCCCAGGTGGGTCAGCACAGTGGCTGTTATGAACAGGTTTCATGGCATTTTCTGCTCCTGGTAGCAGCTAGGGTGGTGGCAGGTCACATGAGATGGTGGAGTGGGCCCGGTCTGGCCTGTGGGCCATAGTTTGACCACCCCTGTCTTAAACCATTGTTCCCAGGACCCAGTGTGGCAGAATGCAAAGTACCCACAGAGAGAACGTTTTCAGGGATTTGCCATCCGTACTTCCCAAGATTAAAATTCTCGCCCCTTACTCCACAAGTGTTCTTTGGGACTCAAGAAGCATCGCCGTAGTGTGATTAGAAAAATTACCCCAAGCTGTGCTTTTCGTTTATTAGGCACCTGCTTTGCAGAAAGTTGAGAGGGAGCAGATAAAAGTTGTAATAGTAACAGCACTTAAGTGGTTAATGCATCTTTACATATCTATTCCCTTTTTAAAATGCAGCAAATAGTATAAAAATAAACAAGGCACAGAAAGCGCTCTGAATAGGACATCCCTCATCCAACCGCAGCCTGGGCAAAGCCTTTCCCCACCATTTGTAACACTACTTTCCGTCCTAGGCTGGAGTCTTTACACCTGCTTTTAGGGATTATGTGAATACAACAGCATATAGCAGGAGTCCTCAACCATTTTAAGCCAGGGGCCCGGTCACACTCCCCCAGACAGCTTCAGGAGTTGGACTGCCATTTGGCCCTTCCTCCACCACATGGCACTTCCGGGTATGGTGGAGGCGGGGGGCACATGAGATGGTGCTGTGGGACGTATCTGGCCCACTGGCCACAGGTTGAGAATCCCTGGTTTATGGCTTTGATTCAGTGGTGGGATGTCAAAAATTTTACTACCCCACCGTGATGTCATCACAGTGTGGGCAGAGCTAACATCATGATGTCATGTCATGGGCGGGGCCAAAGAAAAAAATACAAAATAATAAAAATAGGGAGCTTCAGGCTATAGGGAGCTTCAGGCTAGCAGCTTCTCTTCCTCCTCCCCGTTTGGAAGGACAGCAAGAAGGCCGTGCATATGTGCCAAGCACTAGGCGTGCATGCACACCAAGTGCTTTGCATGCATGCGCAGTGGGGGAACCAGTGAAAAGGTAAGCCCCGAAGGTGGTTCCCCCCAAAAGCTGCTACAGGTTCTCTGGGCCACTGGGAAAAGTTGCTACCGGTTCTGGAGAACTGGTGAGAACCTGTTACATCCCATCACTGCTTTGATTCCATCCAATCTGTTCCTGACTAAAGAGGAAACCAGCCTTCCCTTTTCAATCACATCTCTGTTTCTATCTTACTCATTACCTGGACTGATTTATTTTGGGGAGATGGATTGAAAAAGAAATTAAAGGTCAAGGTCTCCCTTCCCCGAAAGCCAGTCATATCTGACTCTAGGGCTCGGCACTCATCTCAGTTTACGGCCAAAGAGCCAGTGCTGCCAGACGTTTCCGTAGTGATGTGGCAGGCATGACCAGAGTGCACCGAATGCCGTTACCTTTCCCACCGAAGCAGTCCCTATTGATCTCCTTGCAATTTCTTGCTTTCAAGCTGCTAGGTTGACAGGAGCTGGGACAGATGATAGGAGCAAATGCTTTAAGGGAAGAAAACCATCTACCATCATCGTGTACTTTTCTTTCCCTTCTTGAGAGAAGCAGGACCAGCAGAAAGGATTTGGCCCTGATTTTTCCTCCTCTTCCCTCTCCAATTTACATTAGCTGTGGCTACAGCCTAATTGATCTCGGCTTTAAAGACTCTAGGATAGGGATTCTCAACCTGTGGCCCGTCAGCCAGATGTGGCCCATGGCACCATTTCAGGGGGGGGGAGGCACTGCCTCCGCCACACCAGGAAGTGGCATGTGGTGGAGGAAGGGCAAAATGGCTGTCCAGCCCCCTGATGCTGTCTGAGGGGGAGTGACCTGGCCCACAAGTTTAAACAGCTTAGGAATTCCTGATCCAGGACATTGACGGCGAACCTTGGCACTCCAGCTATTCTTGAACTACAATTCCTAGGAGCCCTGATCAGCAGGAAATTGAAGTCCAATATCACCTGGAGTGCCAAGGTTGGCCATCCCTGATCTAGGACATATGAATTTCCCTCCGGCCTCCCTATTTGCTATGCTTGGCTATAGCTGAGGGGAACTGTTAAGCTCAGCCGTGGATGAAGGGAACGCTGTTTAAAAACCAAGGGAAAACAGCAACCAGACGTTAAGGCACTTCCGGGCAGAAAGGAGATTTTTTTCCTTTGTTTGGCCAAGCCCCAAACCCACCAAATGGTTCTAGTAGAGCTTTTGTTGTTTAGTCACACAGTCGAGTCCGACGCATCTCTGTTTACAGCCAAAGAGCCAGCGCTGTCTGCGTCTGTACACATTTCTGTGGATCTACAGCAGGCAAGACTAGATGAGGAACACTGCTGACTTTCCCACTGAAGTAGTCCCTATTTATCGACTTGCAATGTCTTGCTTTCAAACTGCTAGGTTTGGCAGGAGCTGGGACGGACAACGGGAGCGCTCGGGTCTCGAACTGCTAACCTGCTGGCCTTCCAGCCGTCAAATTCAGCATCTCAACCGCTAAGCTACCGCAGTCCCAGGGTACGAAACTATAAGAGCCCTTTAATGTGGATAATACAGCGTCTTCTATACATTTTTTAAATATACCGTATATACTCGAGTAAAGTTGGGTTTTTCGCCTCCAAAATGAGGTCTAAAAATGGCACCCAACTTATACTCGGGTAAACACTCAAAAACATACCCACACAAATGTCTAAATTGATTAATTTTACCGTATTTTCATCTATTTTAATTACTGAAGCTCACTAGCAGCTGCTGCATATTCCAACCCCGACGTATACTCGGATCAATCTATCTTCCTAGTTTTAGAGGTCCAAATGAGGTACCTCGACTTATTTTGGGGATGACTTATAGTCGAGTATATACGGTAGACAAAAAGAGGCCACCCACAGCCATTAAATGGGGAAGGTGGTCTCGGAAGGCAAGATCACAGTGGGAGATATTTTCCCACCTGCCGGCCCCAAACCCAGCGGCGTTTTCTTCCGGCCTCCTCTCTTGGTTGAATGAAGCCAGAAGGGTGAATCTACAACTGGGTGAATCTACAACGGAGTTGCCAGGTGTTCAGCTTCTCGCTTCTAAAAAAGGAGACCATCTTCTTGGACTCAGGCGGCTTCCCCACAGGAGTCTTGACCCTAGGGGGAGGGGGGCAGGCGAGTCGGATATGGCGTGGCACTTCTGAGAATACAAACCTTTCCTGCCCCCACCCGCGCGTCTCCCTGGAGGTCTGGCCCTTCGGCTCCAAAAGCCAGCCGGCGGTCCAAGAATCGGGGCCCTCGAGTCCAACTGCCTCCCCGCTTCTGTCCCGCCTACGAGTTCAGCTGGCTCAGGAGTGAGTTCAAGTCCATGTCTACCATGGAAGAGAAGCTGTCCTCGCTGGGCAGGGCCCCCAAAAGACCATTGAGGAAGCTGCTGGCGGCGGCGGCGTGGTTGCCCCCGCCGCCGTCCCCGCCGCCGGGCTCCCCTTCGGCCCGCCGTTGGCTGACCAGGCGGGTGATGGACTCTGGGTAGGTCAGCAGCGTGCCCTGGGGGTCAGGAAGCCCCGTGGGTGCCGCGACCCCGCCGCCTTCGGTCAGGAGCTGGCGGAACTCGGCCGTGTTGATCCCCTCCAGGCTGGTGTAGGGGGCGTCATCCAGGAGGCCCCCCAGCTCCATCGCCCCAGCGTCTCCCCCCTCAAAGTGGAGGTTGAAGAAGGCGTCCGCCATGCTGGTCTCTGCTTCCGAGGCGGAGGGCTGAGCCTGCGAGGACACCCCCAGGCCCGAGAACTCTTCCATATTCACTGTGCTGAAGGTGGCTGACTGAACGGCGGCCGGGGGGGCCGGAGGGGCCGGTGGCAGCGGTGGAGTGGGGGTTTGTGTGTGGCTGTGCCCAGCAAAGAAACCAGCCGAGGGCTGCAGGATCGGCTGAGGTTTGGGGGCAGCCAGAGACCCCGATGCTCCCAGAACGCCCAGCATGCCTGCAGAGGAATATGGAATACGTTACGCCCATTCAAAAGAGCCCGCCTGGGATTTTGGCTAGAGAGGCTGTTGGCAGCTCCGGGTTCAAGTCCCTGTGAGGCGCAAAATCCACTCAGTGAAGTATCTCCCCTCGTGGTCTTTAGTCACCAAAATGGGAAAAAGTGACCAGGAGAATCCCGTACTCTCACAACTACGCCCCCAGCCTATCTCATTTGATAGTCTTAAGGGTATAGGCAGGCCTCACACTTTATACCATAGAACAGGGTTCCCCAAACTAAGGCCTGTGGCCAGATGCAGCCCTAACTTAAAAAAAATCCTCCTCCTCAATCCTTGTCCCCTCCACTCGACGTGGCGTGTCCCTGCTGATGCTCTGTAACAGGGCAGATGTTGTAAGGAGCTGCTGCCAGAAGGACTGGGAGAGCGAGCCAGGTTTGTGTACAGCTCCTTACAATATCCGCCTTGCTACGGAGCGCTGGCAGGGACACATCAAGCCAAGTGGAGGGAACAAGGATCAAGGCAGAGGCGGTGGAGTCCGGCCCCTCAACAGTCCGAGCGGCTGTGAACTGGCCCCTGGCTTAAAAAGTTTGAGGACCCCTGCCATAGAAGCACAAATCACCTTGCCTATCAATATACTTATGAGTATATTATCACACACACACCCCATGAGACTCAGAGCATCTCACAGTAATGTTAAGTACAAGAAGACCACTATTAAAACATGCATTAAAACAAACTATTAGGATAGAATTAAATCTAAATTGCTACTTTAAAACAGATGTAGGCAGAGTTGTCTGTGGGCTACTTGTGTTCTCAGGCCCTCTTCTGACAGTTCCTCCAATTTTTTTAGCCTTACAAATGGTGATTCACGGATCCGGCCCACGGCACCAAATAATCTGACCCCTAACCTCACTCCAGCCACCACCGTTGTCTCCGGAATGGCCCAAATACTCATTTATGGCCACATAAACATGTTTTACTACATAAATGAGTCCGCGGCGGCACCAGTCCAGCCTGCTCATCTGTCTGAGGGAGTGTGATCCAGCCAGAAAATACCGGAAACCCCGATATAGGGAAATGACTGCCTATTCCAATCCATGGGCTGGGTGGGGTGGGGTGGGGTGAGCTAGAAGAAGCCCAAATTCCACTTAAAGGAACAAAATGTTCAATATCTGCTAGGTTCCATACGTGCCCCAAAACTTATGGGTGTGGGTGTAGGGTTACAGAGGGAAGGGAATACGTGGTGGGTCTTCTCTCCTGATTTTGCAATTTCAGCACCCGCACTACCCTAAAAAAAAAATCCCTAATATTATCAATGCCACCCAAAATTGCCGAATTAAGGCCCAAATAAAAACATTTTAAAAACTCAGGTTTAGACAGAAGCATCTGGCTGGGGGAGCATGTAGAATTTCTTACCAGTGGGACTAGGCCGCATCAGGCCATGTTTCGGAACAGCAATGCGGCGTGGGGAGCGTGATTCTGGGGTTCCGACTGTTGGGAAGGAAAGGAAGAGGGTAAAGACAGGCACTTGCCGACCAACCTGCCCCTCCTACGACTGGCCCTCGATCCTTACCAGCAAACGGAGTCTTTTGGACAAAGTTCTTGAAGGTACTCAGTGTCCGCTTTCGTTTCTCCTCGATACGATGAAAGTCACCTGTTTGAGATTGGTGGAACAAAAAAGTCTTATAAATTACTAGATAATAAACACATGGTCACACAGAAGTAAACCCCAAGAAAAGAAAAGTGCAAGAAAAAAATTATTGTGTGTCATTCCAGACGAAAATAGGGAGAAAAGGAGGAAGAGTAATTATTTTGGAACCACTGTGGCTTAGTGGCTAAGATGTCGTGTCAGACGACCAGAAGGTCAGCAGTTCGAGACCCGAGTGCTGTGTGACAGAGTGAGTGCCCATCATCTGGTCCCAGTTCCTGCCAACTTTGCAGGTAGATAGATAGGTACTGCTTTGGCAGGAAAGGTAACAGCATTCCATGGATCATGGAATCTAGTCGTCACCTCAGTTCTACGGCTTCCTAGGTGCAGGGCGCACTCGGGAGTGGTTTACCATTCCTTTCTTCTGGGGGCAACCTGGGACTTGCAGAAAGGCATAAAGACCGGCTATTTTTCCAGGAGACACAGCGGAGGAATCGAACTCCCAAACCTCGGGTTCTGCAGGCAAATGTCTAACTCCCTGAGCTATCCAAAGAGCTTGGGGGACTTTAAATACCTTCATCAGGGAGATAGCGGAACTCCATGGGCCCGCTGACCTCCTTGTCGGACGGGCGGCGCAGCTGCATCTGAACCGTCACAGGTTCCCGGATGGCTTGGTCCATGTAGGGTGGAGTCTTGAAGACGATGGCCACTTGGCGGTGTACGTCGGCCTGAGAGAAAGAGCCCTTTGCTTCCCAGGAGTCCTTGAAGAAGCGGACTTCGATGTCTTCTAGAGCAGAAACAGAGGATTTGGGGCATGAGTTCGAGCGAGGAGCGGAGAGAAAGAAGAGAAAAAGTAGCAGGTACTGACAAAAAGGGTCCAAAATCCAAGTGTCCTATACTAAATCAAGTGCGCTGAATCCAGATCTGAAGTCTGATTCTGACTAGGATGCCAGGATCTTAAGTTAGCAACTATCACCCTCTTGCTTAGGATTCTGCGCTGATCACGTGAGGTATATGTCACAAATGTAGCAAAAATTATCCGATTAATTAACACAGCTGCACCTACTCATCTTTAGCTCAAAACAGACTCACTATGGCCTAGCTGTACTCTCCAATCAGATGGTTTCACACTAGAGACAAGTCCAAAGTCCATCTTGCTTTATGTATACCTATTTCTGACGTCAGCTCACTGACTTGCCCGGCGGCTGGTGGAACATGTATGCCACCAGGGGACATGATTCAGCTGAGGCGGCAGCAGGGATAGTGATAGCTGCAGCTAATCATAATGTTCTCATGTAAAAATACATTACCCAGTTACCGACCTTTTGAACAGCGATAGCAGGCCTTAAAATCTGGACATGATAGGCTAATTCTGAGTTCAGGTTTGGAATCGGCACACTCGGTATCACGTCATTCACATGCATTATTCCTGTTGTGCAATGAATTGGCTTCTGCTTCCCTACGCCCAAAGTACACCTGAGGCAGCTGCTTCCTCTGCCCAAAAGCAGGGGCCACCCAGAGATAACGCAGGCCCC
Organism: Furcifer pardalis; assembly: GCA_030440675.1. Taxonomy (NCBI): domain Eukaryota; kingdom Metazoa; phylum Chordata; class Lepidosauria; order Squamata; family Chamaeleonidae; genus Furcifer; species Furcifer pardalis. The sequence goes on along the minus strand of CP126899.1, from coordinate 2,716,852 downwards.
AAATGGATTCCCCAGTTGTACCTTTCTGGACTTTGTCACAGAGGAGGAAAATCTCATCTCCCCCTAAGCAGCTCCCCGAATTACGGTTCACTCGGCAAATCTTCAATTCAGCTGTGTTGGGAGCGCCTGGAGAAAGGGGGGGAAAAGGGGGGAATTGAAACTTTGGGGTCCGAAGGAAACCATCGCCAACCCCACTTAAACATATGACGCAGCTTTAAAAGCAAGAAATTGCCAGTCAATAAATAGGTACCACTTTGGCGAGAAAGGGAACAGTGTTGTGTGCACTCCAGTGTCTAGTCATGCCTGCCACATGACCAGGGAAACGTCTCCAAATGCAGACACTGTATCTGGCTCTAGGATTCAGTCCTCATCTCCATTTATAGCCAAAGCGTTTTGCAGATGTGTCCGTGGCCATGTGGCAGCCATGACTAAACACCGGAGGGCATGGAACCCTGCTACCTTTCCCACCGAAGCAGTACCTATTTATCTACTTGCAAATTCTTGCTCTTGAGCTGCTAGGTTGGCAAGAGCTGGGACAGAGACAGGACCTCACTCCATCGTGCAACACTCAGGTCTTGAACTGCTGACGTGCCAACGTTCCTGCCATCACTGCATTTTTTTCACGAAGGCAAGAGAAATAAGGACAGGCTTCTCTCGTTCCGTTTCAGACTCTACCCTGACCAAGGCTGAATCTACTCCACCACCCACCCCAGGTGCCTCTATCTAAATCAGTGGTTCCCATCGTGGGACCCGCGCCCCACAGGGGGGCTTCAATTCTCAGGCGCCTAAGCCCAGCTGATCAGTGCATTGGGGAATCGACTTAGGCTTCTGAGAATGGAAGTCCAAAAACCTAAAGGTTGAGAAGGTCAAGGTCACCCTTGCTCGAAAGCCAGTAGTATCCGATTGTAGGGTTCAGTGCTCATCTCTGTTTCAATGCCAAAGAGCCAGCGCTGTCTGCTTCTGCAGAAGTTTCCATGGTCATGTGGCAGGCATGACTAGACACTGGAGCACACGGAACACTGTTCACCTTCCCACCGCAGTGGTCCCTATTTATCTCCTTGCAATTTCTTGCTTTCAAACTGCTAGGTTGTCAGGAGCTGGGACAGAGACGGGAGCTCACTCCGTCCTGTAATACTCGGGAAGCGAACCGCTGACCTTCCATCTCCCAGTCAGCGTCTTAGCCACTGGTCTTAATCGATGGGCCCAATCCTCTGCTACCCACTCAACGTCGCCCCTAGAGTAACACTCACGGTTGTCATAGATGGGCTGTGAGACCATCAGAGGCAGAAGGGCCAAATGGCCGCTGCCTGCGTCTCGGATCCACACTTGGAAACACAGTCGTACAGCATTCAGGTCGTAATCTCCTTTTAGCTCTTCTGCAGGCACTGCAAGAGGGGAAAGAGGAGAGAGAAAAGACTAAAACCACTTCTGCCGCCACAGGACCAGGAGACCATCCAGGCGTGATACCTGCAAGACCACCTGGCAACAGAGGATGGGCTCCTGGCTGGCCCTTCGCCACAGAGGGCCTTTGCGGCCAATGGTGTCTATAAGGATAACATAGCCCAGGGGGTTATTTATTTATTAATTAGTCAAATTTATATAGCCGCCCATTCGGCAAGTGACTCTGGGTGGCGTACAATAATAGCAACATAAAATACATAAATCCCACACTAAAGGTAAAGGTTTCCCCTTGCTCGAAAGCCAGTCGTATCTGACTCTAGGGGTCAGTGCTCATCTCTGTTTCAAAGCCGAAGAGCCAACGCTGTCTGCTTCTGCAGACGTTTCCATGGTCATGTAGCAGGCAACGGAACGCTGTTACCTTCCCACCAAAGTGGTCCCTATTTATCTACTTGCAATTTCTTGCTTTCGAACTGCTAGGTTGGCAGGAGCTGCGACAAAGACGGGAGCTCATTCCGTCCTGCAGTGCTCGGGAATCGAACTGCTGACCTTCCGCCTCCCAGCCAGCGTCTTCTTAGCCATTTGAGCCACTGCATTTAATCCCACATTAAAAACTATAAAAACCTTTTAAAATGTTATAAAACTACTACTCCCCGGGCCCCAAAAGAATTATACTGGGTTACCAAACTAGTCCATGGGCCGTATCCGGCCCATGCTGCCGAATAATCCGGCCCTTGCAGCCATCGCCGCTCCCAGAAGTTAAACACACCCACATATGCACAAAACACTGCTGTAAATGCACCTGCGGCTGTTGTAAATGTGTTTACGACATCCATGGGTGAATTTATGGCAGTGTTCTGCGCAAGCGTGGGTGTGTTGTGTTTTATTAATCGTATTTATTATTATTATTAATCGTATTTACTATCCCGCCCCAATCGGGTAAACCCGACTCTGGGCGGCTTACAGTATGGATTAAAATCACAGGATAAACTAATATAATAGTTAGGTTTAAAACCATAAAAAGTTCATAAGAGAAATTAAAATTAAAATAGCGCACCGCTAAAAACCGGAGCAGGAAGAGGTGGCAGTCCCCTAAACCAACCAGCCTACATGGGATCCCACGTTACTGGGTCCCCATACATGTTCTGCGAGCCAGGTCTTTAAGCCTCGGCGGAAAGACAGGAGATCTACCTGTAGGCGCAGCTCAGTTGGGAGGAGGTTCCACAGGGCCGGGGCGGACACAGAGAAGGCCCTCTTCCTAGTGCCAGCGAGGCGAGCCTCCCTAGCTGATGGAATAACAAGAGAGCCCCTCCGATCCGCCCTGGTGGGACGGACAGACGTTCTTAGGGTGATGCGGTCTCTAAGGTATCCTGGCCCACTACCATGTAGGGCTTTAAAGGTAATGACCAGCACCTTGAATTGCACCCGGAGACACACTGGCAACCAATGCAGCTCCCGAAGCAGTGGTGTGGCACGAGCATATCGCCCGCGCCCCATCACTACCCGGGCCGCCGCATTTTGGACCAGTTGCAGTCTCCGAATGGTCACCAAGGGCAGCCCCATGTAGAGCGCATTACAGTAATCAAGTCTGGAGGTGACCAAAGCATGTTTTACTCCCACTTCCGGTGGAAGGAACCACGTGACCGGCCCGCAGCAGTGCAAAAAGTTTAGCAACCCCTGAGATAGCCGGTTCTCTCCCCACCCCGGTGCTCCTCACCGTTGAAAGGGTTGTTGGCAGTTTCTATGCGCTTGGCTACGGCTTTGTCAAGGTCTCGTTTCCGCACGCACTGGATGCCCAGGTTCTGGAAGCTGGGAAAGAGGCACATGGAGAGCAGGGTTTGGAGAAGGGAAGAAAAGGCAGCGGGGAGAAACGAGAGGGCAGGAAGTGGGGAGGCCGGAAAGACAGAAAGGAGGAAAGAAAAGAGGAGATTCCTAGTGTAGCACCCACTTTCGTGTCAGAAATTATTCTGGTTTGAAAGGATTATTTTGTGGAAGAAACTCCGCTCAGGGAACGCCCAAATGAGGCTCCTTTCACGCCCCCAAGAGCTGGGACAGAGACAGACGCTCAAACCGTCATGTAGTACCCAGGTCTAGAACTGCCGACTTGCCGGCCTTTCAGCTAACAAGGCGCACTTCTTAACCACTGAGCCATTAGTAAAGGCCAAGGTCACCCTTGCCAGCCGTATCTGACTCTAGGGTGCGGCGACCATCTCCGTTTAACACCAGAGAGTCAGCGCTGCAGACGTTTCCGCAGTCAGGTGGCAGCCATGATACCGGGCACTGTCACCTTTCCCACCGAAGTGGTCCCTATTTATCTACTTCCAATGTCTTGCTTTCAAACTGCTGAGTTGGCAGGAGCTGGGACGGAGATGGGAACTCAGTCCGTCGTGCAGCACTCGGGTCTTGAACTGGTGACCTTCCGGTCGTCAAGTTTCAGCCTCTGACCCCCTAAGCCGCTTGGGTCTCTACTCACCTGTGGATGGAGCGCTCTGGGGAGAGATCGGCCTCGTAGAAGCCCTCCTTGCAGTCCTTCCCCACCAGGTCATGGGGATGGGGCCGGTACGGGGACTCTTTGGTCACCAGTGAGATGCGGACTTTCCCTGGACCCACATAGTTATGGACCTGGGAAAGAAAAGGCAGGAAGGGAGAGGGTGACAAGGGGGTCTTGTGGACCCCATGTATCCTCCGCCTCAGGCTCAGGACTGCGTCAGTCAGTATCCCAATACCACCAGCGTCAAACTGAGCTTGGCTAAGTGGCCAAGCTGAGGGACAGGGAGAACTCTGTGCCGGGGGGAGGGAGGAAGCGCTCCCATTGGGCTGCTGGGCAGAGGGGCGGAGCAAACTCTGTGCTGGGGGAAGGGAGAAAGCACTCCCATTGGGCAGCTGGGCAGGGCAAACTCTGTGCCAGGGGGAGGGAAGAAGCGCTCCCATTGGGCTGCTGGGCAGGGCAAACTCTGTACTGGGGGGGCAAAGCACTCCCACTGAACTGCTGGTCGGAAAGGCAGGGTGAACACTGTGCTGGGGTAAAGGTCGCCCTTGCTTGAAAGCCAGTCGTATCCAACTCTAGAGTTCAGTACTCATCTCTCTTTATATCCAAATTGCCAGCGTTCTTTGCATCTGCAGACTTCCCGTGGACATGTGGCAGGCATGACCAGACACCGGGGTGCATGGAACGTTTTTACCTTTCCCACCAAAGTGGAACCTATTGATCTACTTGTAATTTCTTGCTTTCGAACAGCTAGGTTGGCAGGAGCTGGGCCAGAGACGGGAGCTCAGTCCGTCCTGTAATACTCAGGAATCGAACTGCTGACCGTCCAGCTGTCGAGTTCAGCGTCTTAACCATTTGAGCCACCGCAGTGGCTTTTTATGAGAAGCGGCCTGGGCCAATCCAGGTATTGTAGAAAGGGGCTGAGCTGGGAGGGGGGGTGTATGAGTCTGACCTTAATGGTGGGGTGGGTCTTGGTGGTGTCGGTGCTCCGCTCCCCGGGGATGGAGCCGGCCAAACGTCCCTCGCACTGGTAGCGGAAACGCATCCCACGTTGCTTCGGCTGCTCAATGATCTCCACAAAAGGAGCGCTGCTGGGCGCAGGGTCTTCAAGGAAGCATAGAAAGGAGGAGGAGGAGAAGCATCAGTATCCTGGGCCATAACCAGGGCCTGCAGCTAAGTTTCTAGTCCATAACACGAGAGACAATGGGCTTAAGAAACTCAACGTACATGTTTGAGAGCTCTTATCTGATTCGGAAGCTATGTCAGGGAGTGTATTGCAGATTTTAATCCTTCTGCTATGTTATTGCTAAGGTCGCTAGACTAATCAAGTCATAAACATTCGTTCATTCCATGGTAGAGAGAACATCTATCATTGGTTTTCCATAGGTGCCCCTACGGAAAGAAACATCCAAAGAGCCATTAGTATTGTTATAGTTTATTCCTTTTTGTCTAAAATTTATTTTCTTTCTTTTTTAAATCGTGTCAGAAACACACAAAGGTGCTTTTGGGGTTGAAAAGATTTTTGCTGGAGGAACTCGGCTCAGGGGACGCCGGAATGAGGCTCCTTTCATGTCCCCAAGATGTTTTCCCCACCGAAATGGTCCCTATTTAGCTTTGGCTGCAACTCGTATCTAAGAATGCATTTCCCCCTATGACCGGATGCGGTCCATGACACCATTTCATGTGCCCCCCGCCCCACTGACTCCGACACACCCAGAAGTGCCATGTGCGGCAGGCAGGGCAAAATGGCTGTCTGATAGAGCGCGACCCGGCCCTCAGCTTAAAAAGGTTGAAAACCCCTGGAATAGACAAAAAGGCGCATGGCATCAATGTGGATACAGACAAACCTCGCATAACGAGTGTTTCATTTAGCGAAAAAGTTTTTCACTAAGCAGTCTGACTCGCATAACGAATTTTTCGCTATGCGAGTCGGACTTTTCCCTATGGAAAAACTCACATAACAAGTGTTTCTATGGGGAAAACTCGCATAGTGAAAAAAATTCACTCTGCGAGTTTTCCCCATAGAAACGCTCGTTATGTGAGTTTTTCCATAGGGAAAAGTCCGACTCGCATAGCGAAAAATTCGTTATGCGAGTCAGAGTCGCATAGCAAATTTTTCGCATAGCGAGCAACCTTGCAGAATGAATTAAATTCGTTATGCGAGGTATGACTGTACTAGAGTCTGAAAAGAAAAATGAAACTTTTTTTTTGCAAAAATAAATAAATAAAATAAAAATACTCCTGCACAGACTCTCCTCAAAGAACCTTTGTGGCAATGTGGGGATTTCCCCCCTGTCTGAGCTTTGAAGCAATGTGGGAATTTTTTTCCCAAACAGCAGCACCATGAAGTCATAGGCGCAAGGTCAGACACAGACAACCCTCCCTCCCTCCCTCCGCCCCCGATTGGGTTGCCTCGGCTGAATAAGCAATTCTGAGGTCATCTTTTGGCAGCCGGGGAGGGCAAAACCGAAAGCCAGCCGGCATCTCTTGGGGAGGAGGGAGGGAGATCCTCAGGGCGGGGAAGGGCACGGAGGGATTTGAGACCTCACCCAGGGTGGGGTGGCACAGAGAAATGAGGAAGATTCTTTTATTTGTGTCAGATGCACCATCAGCATATAACAACATAAGGTAAAGGTTTCCCTTGCTCAAAAGCCAGTCATATCCGACTCTAGGGTTCAGTGCTCATCTGTTTCAAAGCCGAAGTGTCAGCGCTGTCTGCTTCTGCAGATGTCTCAGTGGTCATGTGGCAGGCATGACTAGACACCGGAGTGCATGGAACGCTGTTTACCTCCCCCCCATAGTGGTCCCTATTTATCTACTTGCAATGCCTTGCTTTCAAACTGGCAGGAGCTGGGACAAAGACGGGAGCTCACTCCGTCCTGCAGTACTCGGGAATCGAACTGCTGACCTCCTGCCTTCCAGTCTGCATCTTAGCAGTTCCTAGTGAGGCAGAGAGAAAGGCCACCACCAGCCTTGTCAGCTATATTAAAATAACTGACATTTTTTTTTAAAAAAATCTTCTGCCTTACTGGTATCAAAATGGAGATAATTCCTCGTTCAACTTAAAATTGTAGAGCAATATTTATTTCAAAAAGAAAACATGATTCAAATTTCCACCACAACAGATACATCAAAAAAACACCTGTAGCCTGCAATCAATCAAGTCACCCAATCCAGCTACATTAATTACGTTTATTTTAAATAATAATAATAATTTTTTTTTGCAAAGTGCAGAGTTTGGAAAAGTTGCCACCTCAGACCACAACTATCAAGAAATCCCGGCCATCCACGAATGTAATGTTTCCACCCTATGGCAGAGAGGGCCATGTAAGGCCATCATGGCTCCACCTTCCATTGACCAAAAGAAAGAAACAAACAAACAACATCAAAGCTTCCTCAAGAGGCTGATGATGCACCAAATTAAAACTTTTAATGGCTTGTTTGCAAACTACATTGTCCTTAGAAGGTAACAGTTGTCAATTGTGTGACTATCCCAGGGATTCTCAACTTGTGGCGCACGGGCTGCGGCACATGCCCACACCGAATCCACCACACTAGGAAGTGCCATGTGGTGGAGGAAGTCCGGCACCGTTTCACACTAGAAAGTGCGATTGACATGTTGGGCGTGAAAGGAAATTGGTCACAGGCATCTGTGAGCAAGCCTGGCTCCTCCTTAGAAGGTTCCTCAGCTTTATCCTCCTTTAATGTTATTCATTGTCCAGGGAGCGCCTTCTTCCTCCATCTTCTAAGCTGGTTTTGCTCTTCCGTCCCCTCAAGAATGTTTGTTCTTGCCATGAAGCTCTTCCTGGATCTGAGCTGGCAGACTTGAGGTTTGGGGGAATCTTGAGGGTCACTCTCTTGCTAAATTCTCCTTATCTTAAGTGGAGCAATACCCACAAGAGGGTATGTTTTCTCAACCGGTGTAGGTTTGAGGCATCCTGTCACTATACTGTCGGCTTCATTAACAGCGATGTCAACTTATTTTGCATGGACATCATTTATAAAGGCTTTATACAATTCCTCCCCTCAGCACAGAGTTCATCCTGCCCCTCTGCCCAGCACCCCAATGGGAGCGCTTCCTCCCTCTCCCCAGCATAGAGTTCATCCTGCCTTTCTTCCTCCTTCTATGCCAGTGGTGATGAATCTATGGCACCCTCTCTGTGGTCACCTGTGCAGTCACCCCAGCACAGAGTTCCCCCCACCCATCTTCCCAGCAGCCCAATGAGAGTGCTTGCTCCCTCCCCCAGCACAGAGTTCACCCCGCCCCCTGCCCAGCAACCCAATGGGAGCATTTCCTTTCTCTCCTGTTGCTGTGTTGGCACTTTGGGATAAATAAGTGGGTTTTGGGTTGCAGTTTGGGCACTCGGTCTCTACAAGGTTTGCCATCGCTGGTCTAGCTGAAGCCAGTAATCCTTACAACGTCAGATGGGTTCAAAGGTTAACATTCATAAGCTGCAATCTCACACAGGTCTACTCAGAAGCAAGTCCTTCTGAACCCAATGAAAATTCCACCAAGGTAAGCGCACACAGGGCTACAGCCCCACTGGACTTTATCAAATCCTCCTGTTGTAAACCAGATATTTGCATTTAATTACTTCTGGATACTGCAAGGCTGGGGGGAGAGAGAGGGAGATTGGATATTCTACTTACCCCAGGATTGTTGAAAAATCAGTGGCAGAAGATCTGAGGAGAGACAGAAAAATCTATGTTAAGCCTCTCTTGCTAGCAAGTAGATAAAACATTGCCTATCATTACAGATCTATTTCACTGCACAACTATGCTTTTGTTCCTGGAAATAACACATGTGGTTTACATGAATGATATCAAGTGTGCTGATTCCAAATCTAAACTCAGAATCTGCCTATCACGTCCAGATTTTGAAGTGTGCTATAGCTGTTCAAATGGTCAGGAATTGGGAATTATAACAGTTGCAGCTACCACTAGGCCTGCTGCTGCCTCAGCTGAATCACGTCCCCTGGTGGCGTGCATGTTCCAGCAGCAACCAGGCAAGTCAGTGAGCTGATGTCAGAAACAGGTCTAAAAGGCGAGATGGACCAAGGGCTTGTCTCTAGTGCGAAACCATCTTATTGGATAGTACAGCTAGGCCAGAGTGAGTCTGTTTTCAGCTAAAGATGAGTAAGTGCAGCTGTGTTGAAAAGGCTTAAAAAGGTTGAGAACTCCTGGTCTACTCTAGTACTATAGCAGGCTAACCTGAGGGAGGGTGGGAAGGAAACATTGGAAAGCACGTCGCACAATGCAGAACCTGGGACTCTGCGAAAGAGGCATTTCGAGAAAGAAGAAGCAGAAAGAGGAAGTCCACAAGAGACATTTCGGATGTTAACAATATCCAAGAGGAGAAAATATTTCCCTATTTTTAGACCCTGAGCTTACAGGAGAAAAGACCCCACACACACACACTTAAAAAGTTTGAGAATGCCTGATTTGGGCCATCCATTGGTACTAGGGCATTATGATTAGATTTGCTAGGGTACACAGAAAGAGCTTCCGAGAAGATTGGGGTCTTTTTGAACCATCCTCAGGTGTACCCTATAAAAACAATCTTGTGTGGCCAGCTAATCTTTCTCACACTAGGTAGGGCGAAAGGAACTGCGGAATGACCTCACCCCAAGGGGCTTTCATTTTGGCAGCTTCACGTCTAGTCTAGACATGGAAGAATAGAGCAAACAAATCAAATCAAAAAAGACAAAAACGTTGTGACACCTTAAAAACTAAGCGCTCGTGTACTTGATCCACGAAAGCTAACATTAAAATATAGCACTTAATTTAATTTTTGCATTTATATGCCGCCCGCTCAGGTTTTTAGCCCGACTCAAGGCGGCTCAAATCAATTAAACAATCACAACTATACAAATCATGAAATAAAATGTTGTACAATTATTATAAAATATTATAAAACCCTATACAAACACCAATATTAAAATCTAACTGATAAAAATCTTAGTCTTTAAGGTGCCATAACTTTTTTTTTTTGGGGGGGGGGCTGCAGTGGCTCAGTGGTTAAGAAGCTTGCCTTGTTAGCTGGAAGGCCAGCCAAGTCGGCAGTTCGAGACCCAGGATACTGCACGTCGGAACGAGTGCCTGTCTCTGTCCCTCCTCCTTCCAACCTAGCAGTTTGAAAGCAAGAAAATTGCAAGTAGATCAATAGGGGCTACTTTGGTGGGAAAAGATCTTGGGGACATAAACGGAGACTCATTTGGGCGTCCCCTGAGCGGAGTTTCTCCAGCAAAAATCTTCTCAACCCAGAATAATTTCTAACCCAAAAATTATTATTACTTTTTTAAAAAAACCATTTATTTACTCCCTGATGTTTGCATAGAGTAACACAGCCACCACTTCAAAAATTTCATCTCTGCTCAGAAATGTTTCTCGTTATAAAATAGAGGATGCTCAGACAGTCTACACCAGCGATGGTGAACCATTTAGAAACCAAGTGCCCAAACTGCAAACTAAAAGACACTTATTGCACAGTACTGTACAAACACAGCAATAGAAGAAAGAAACGCTCCCATTGGGCTACTCGGCAGAGGGGCGGGACAAACTCCATGCTGGGGGAAGGAGGAAGTGGTCCCATTGGGTGGGGTGAACTCTGTGATGGGGGAGGAAGCACTCCCATTGGGCTGCTCGGCAGAAGGGCAGGGGAAACTCTGAAGTGGTTATCTCACAAATGTTGTGGGATTTCTCCTTTCAACCCAGAGTAATCTCTGACACAAAATTATTATTATCCACACAGTGATATTGCTGATAATAATTAATAATTTCATGTCAGAAGTTATTCTTAAAAAATATATTGAATTTTTCAAATTAAACAATGTGTGTGTGGGGGGAATAAAAACAAAAATAAGAAATATATAGTAGAACCCCACATAACGAAAAAATTCTGGGGAATTTTTTCGTTATGCGAAGCAAATGGGTGATACTCCACATAACAAACAAAAAAGTTTGTTATACAGGGTCTTGTTAAGCGAGGTATACCTTGCTTAACGAAAACCCTGGATCACAAAAAAAAGTCATTATGCAGGGTATCGCACAGAGCGCAGACGCTTCGTTGTACAAATTTTTCATTATACGAAGTGTTTGTTATAGTGTTCCACTGTACATAAAACATACCCCATTATATATTACATCAAATATTTCTCTAATATCAATTTGTCACATAACATGACCATTCTCTTAGTTCATTCTTAAATCCATTTAATCTATTTAATCAATTATAATAAAGGTAATAAAAACTAAAACTAAACTAAAAAAAGGTAGAAAACTCGCCCAATGCTATATACATTGTCCATAGAATTCACTATACTGTATGTATACTACATTGTTCTCTTTGTTATCCAAAAACTCATTAATTCAGGTGCTGATGTTTCCATGGACATGTGGAAGGCATGTCTAGACACCAGAGTGCACAGAATGCTGTTTACCTTCCCACCAAAGGGGTCTCTATTTATCTACTTGCAATTTCTTGCTTTCGAACTGCTAGGTTGACAGGAGCTGGGACAGAGACAGGAGCTCATTCCGTTGTGCAGTACCCGGGAATCGAACTCCAACCTTCAAGTCAGTGAGTTCAGCCACTAATAATAATAATTTTGTGTCAGAAATTATTCTGGATCGAAAGGGTTTTTGCTGGAGGAACTTTGCTCAGGGGACGCCCGAATAAGGCTCCTTTCATGTCCCCAAGAGCTGGGATAGAGACAGGCGCTCAATCCATCATGCAGTACCCAGGTCTTGAACTGCCGACTTTCCAGCCTTCCAGCTAACAAGGTAAGCTTCTTAACCACTGCAGCCCTAATCCACCACAGCTTTTAGGAGCATTTAAATCTGGATCTAAACATGGGGGGGGGGGGGTTTGTTATATGCCTTCCCTTCCAAAAGGGGACCACTCACATCTAAAGGAGGAGGGACTGTCAAAAGAGTGGGGGAAAGACCACAATGGGGATTATGGGCTTTATCGTTCAACAAATAAGCAAACAAATAATTTTTTTGAATAGTAGCCATGTTAGTCTGTTATTCAGGCATATCAGAAAACAAAAAAGTAATAAAACAAAAACACTGTAGCACTTTAAAGACTAACTGCCATCTTTTTACTGTTAGCTTTCGTGGATCAAGTCCACTTCTTCAGACAAGGAGTAAACATCTAGACCCCTGCATCTGGTGTATATAAACCATGCCTAGAAGTTTTACTGCCAGGCATGGTTTATATACACCAGAAGCCCAAGTCAGCAGGAGGGCTGACTTGGGCTCCTGGGAATTGAAGTCCAAGAACACCTGAAGTGCCAAGGTTCACAACCATGGGATAGTGCACTTGCCAGTGCTTAGTACGCTAATTATAATTTGAATGATGCAAATACATCCTGGTGTGTGTGTAAAATGTGTGAGTTTTTGTGTAGATAGTGCGTTTGCTAGTGCTTAGTATGCTAATTATGATTTGAATGATGCAAATATTTTGGTGTGTGTGTGTGTAAAATGTATGTTTTTGTGTGTGCTTGTGTGTGTAAAATGTGTGACTTTTTGTGTAGTGTGTGCTTGCTATTGCCTAGTATGCTAATTATAATTTGAATTATGGAAATACATTTGTGTGTGTGAGAGAGAGATTTGAATTATGGAAATACATTCGTGTGTGTGTGTGTATGTGTGTGTGTGTGTGTGTGTGTTAGAGAGAAAGAAAGAGAGAGAGAAGGAGGGAGGGAGGGAACTGTGTTGTTAGCCACCCATAGTAGGAAAATCTCCTAGATGGGTGGGGTATAAATGTAATAAATAATAATATCAGTATAATAATAATTGGGCCAGTCTCTCTCCCTAATCGACCTCATAAAATTGCAGTAGGGGGGAGGGAGGAAGGGCAGTGATGGGATGTAACAGGTTCTCACCAGTTCTCCAGAACCAGTAGTAACTTTTCTCAGTGTCCTGGAGAACCAGTAGCATCTTTTGGGGGGAACCACCTTCGGGGCTTACCTTTTCACTGGTTCCTCCACTGCACATGCGCGCCAAGCACTTGGTGTGCATGCACGCCTATAGTGCTTGGCACGTAAGCACGGCCTCCTTGCTGTCCTCCCAAGTGGGGAGGAGGAAGAGAAGCTGCTAACCTGAAGCTCCCTATAGCCTTCTCCCCTAGATATCCTAGAGAACTGGTTAGGCAAAGACTTAGTACCTAACTTCTTTCACTGTTGAAAAGTTGAAAAGTGCCAAAATGAAGCCATCTTGTGGTGAGTTCATTCTGTAGTTCCTTCCATCTGACCTAGTGTGAGAAAGATTAGCCAGAATAAGCTTTAAGCTCTGGTTTAAAAGCTCTGGTTGATTTGTGTTGTGGGTGGGTGGGTGGTTGTATTTTAATGTATTATTTATTTATTTATTTATTTATTTATTTATTTATTTATTTACAGGTTTGTGTTGTGGGTGGGTGGGTTGAGGTGTGTGTGTGTGCTTATTTTTATTTTATTTTTTATTATTTTTTAATTTGTTTTCTTTGGCCCCACCCACATCATGATGTCATGACATTGGCTCCGCCCATGACGTTAGCTCCACCCACACTGTGATGATGTCATGGTGAGGTAGTAAAAATTTTGACATCCCACCACTGACTGGAAGGGGGGGGGGTGTATGTATCCTCGCATAGAAAGGAGAGGGTGAAGGCGGGGGGGGGGAGGAAGGTGCCAAAGGAGCCCCAAACCAAACCTGACCCCCAAAAGAGAGGCGCCTAAGGCAAGCCAGGCACTCACCGCCCATGGTGGCGTTGGAGAATCCGCCCTGGATCTGGGGCACGGCAGGCTCCCCCATCATCCCCGGGCAGGGGGAGCGATCAGCCCGGCGGGGCGCAATTTAAGGCCTCTCGGCCCAGCTGCGGGCAGGGAAGCCCTACCGGAGTCGGCCGATTCTGGCCCACTCGGAAAGGCCCACCGCACTCGGCTCCCCCGCCCCCCCGCAGCCGGGAAGCCGGAAGAAGGCAAGCCGCGGCGCGCCCAAGCCGCGACCCACGGACGGACAGGCGGACAGACCAGAAGGCGCGCGCGCTCCCTCGCCCTGCGTCGGGCCGAAGGCAACGCCCCGCCCCACGTGACGACGTCTGCTGGGAAAGCCCCGCCCTCTATGCAAACCACGAAAGGAGGCGGGGTCTGGATAGAGCGCCCAGGGAGCAGGTGCGGAGCGTGTAGTAATGTATGTGCACACATGATATATCCAATAAATAAATAAATAAATAAAATATCAGACAGCAACCACAACTGCCTGGGAAGAAGAAGGCAGGCCAGGTGGAAGACCTCCTCGCCACCCTTGTTTACGTACTTACTTACTTACTCAAAATTGTATACACCGCCCTCCTTACCAGGGCAACTCCCCCTGAGCCCCCATCAACATATTGTATTCAGTGGTGGGATGTCAAAAATTTTACTACCCCACCGTGATGTCATTACAGTGTGGGCAGAGCTAACATCATGATGTCATGTCATGGGCGGGGCCAAAGAAAAAAATACAAAATAATAAAAATAGGGAGCTTCAGGCTATAGGGAGCTTCAGGCTAGCAGCTTCTCTTCCTCCTCCCGGTTTGGGAGGACAGCAAGAAGGCCGTGCATATGTGCCAAGCACTAGGCGTGCATGCACACCAAGTGCTTGGCATGCATGCGCAGTGAGGGGACCAGTGAAAAGGTAAGCCCCGAAGGTGGTTCCCCCCAAAAGCTGCTACAGGTTCTCTGGGACACTGGGAAACGTTGCTACCGGTTCTGGAGAACTGGTGAGAACCTGTTGCATCCCATCACTGATTGTATTATAATATAATGTATTGTTTGTAAGCCGCTCTGAGTCGCTATGGCGATTGGGCAGCAATAGAAATTTGAACTAATAAATAAATAACAACCACCTTCATCAACATCAAACAAAAACACCGCAGCACTTTAAAGGCTAAGTGCTATATTGAAGCTGTATGCATGAGGAGGAGAGACATCACGTTGCAAACAAAAGTGCACGTAATTTGTTCCCTAAGGGTAGATATAACAACAATGAATACAATCTGTGTGTTAGCTGTATTATTTTTAGTAATTATAATGGATCTCTATATTTAATAAAAAACAGTCCTCCTCATCACTATGATTATCTACACTGATGTTGATCTAGCAATGAGATAGAAGTGGGTCTGTGTGAATCGCCCTTCAATGTTTTTTAAGCTTCAAATCCACTTCTTCAGACAAGCTCACAGTGAAAATATAGTAGTCAGTCTTTAAAGCGCTGCAGTGTTTTTGTTTTTGAATTTTTGTTTTCTGATATGCCTGAACCACAAACTAACGCGGCTACTAGGTAAAGGTTTCCCTTGCTCGAAAGCCAGTCGTATCCGACTCTAGGGGTCAGTGCTCATCTCTGTTTCTAAGCCGAAGAGCCGGCGCTGTCGGCTTCTGCAGACGTTTCCATGGTCATTTTTGTCTCAAAAAAAAAATCAACTATGAAGGGTGTGAATAATAGTTTAATGTCCAGTTCTTGCGTTGTTTATTCTTTAATATTCTTTGCAACACATATTAGTTAGTAGAACGGCTTGTATGTCAAAAAAAATTCAACGACGAAGTAGCCAATCCTCCCTCCCGTTCATGCGCTTCAGAAACAGGCAGGAAGCGTTGACCAACCGGGCGCCGGAAGTGCTTCCTCCGCGACCCGGAAGTAGCTCCGCCGGAAAAGAAGGCCCCAACTAACGGCGAGGGTCCAAGATGGCGGAGGTGGTAAGTGGGTAGCCGGGGGGGGGAGTGAAAGAGACGTCGTGGTCCCCCCCCCTCCTTTCTGATCCCGTCGTCTTTCTCTCGCAGGAGGAAGTGACCGAGGGCTGCCGCCTCCCGGTGCTGCGCCGTAACCAGGACAACGAGGACGAGTGGCGTGAGTAAGGGGCGGGGCCAAAGCGAGCGGTGGGCGGGGCCACGCAGGAGCCAGGGGCGGGGCTGTCTCGCCGGCCTCGTTGACATCAGTGGTGGAGGGGCTTCGTCAGTGCAGGCCGCCTGTCCTAACGGATGGAGAACCTTGGCACTCCAGGTGTGCTTGGACTTCAGTTCCCAGAAGCCCAAGTCTCTGTGAATCCACATGCATGGGTTCACTGCGTGCACAACCTTGGCACTCCAGGTGTGCTTGGACTTCAAGTCCCAGAAGTCCAAGTCTCAGTGAATCCACGTACATACAATAAACCCATTCGTGTGGATTCACAGAGACTTGGGCTTCTGGGAATTGGAAGTCCAAGCACACCTGGAGTGCCAAGGTTGGCCATCACTTCCCTAAAGGATGAGTTTCTGACAGTTGTGCAATGGGGTACCTTAGGGTGTGGTTTCAGAAACGCTTATGTATTTATCACCTGTTTCCTGCATTATTATCATATGATGAACTTCACTAGTCTACATTAATGCTGATACATACAGTGAGCACAAACTGACCATCTGAAGTTCCTAACGAGAGTTCCACATCTAGGTTTGAAAGCCATTGAAGGGCTTCTTCGTCTGTGGCACTATGCAAATCCTCCAATGTGCCTCTAAGGGACACTTAAATATAATGGTCAAAATGGGCAGGTTATCTACAAAATTACCTTTTTAAAAAAAACAAACATAATATAATGACAGCTATAAAACACTTTCACATTAAATATATCAATATATAAATGAATTTATTCACAACAGTTAATTCATAGTGTAAGACGATCTGTTGTACTTCTGAGAAGTCATGTCGCGGTCAGCTCTTAATCTCTTCAGTTCCATGAAACACACTGGTCATACTTATCGAGGGTGGGTGGGGCGTGCGGCGAGGACATTAAGATTTGTCTCCAGGTATACTTTACCTCCAGTATGACAGGAAATTGCTCATTTGATGGCGAGAGTTTGAATTTATTTCAATGGTGTGTTATACAATCAGTAAGCTTTAAAAATCCAGGACTTTAACATTTTTATTGAATCTGAGACAATCCTGGTTTTCCGGGATGTATGGCAATCCTAGTTAAGTGCTATCAAGCCCTCAAGTGGTAGAGTAGCCCATTGCTTCTTAGAAAAGTGACCCACCTGTAGTTCACAAAGACCCACAGGGGTATGAGTTCCAACAGATGCTAATGGATGTTTTAGAGGTCTGTAAAGGACAGGAGTTGTGCAAAATAGAGATCTTTTTTCTGCTTGTTCCTAACAAAAGGTGCCTTCTTTCCTTTCAACAGCACTGGCTGAAATCCTCAGCGTCAAAGACATCAGTGGCCGGAAACTTTTCTATGTTCACTACATTGATTGTGAGTAGCCATTCGTGGGATGAGAGCAAAATGCTAAAAGTTTTGAAATGGCCTTTTCTAGGACAGGGAGTTCGGGGCAGAAATGGGACTCCATTCAATACAGAATTATTTGTCAATTCTGTTAAATCAGGAGTGGTCCGCCAGGGCTCTCCATACAGTTTGGGTCTGCATCTCATCTCAGTTCTAAAAATATACCCAAACGTGTGGACTGAGAAGAGTCACAGTTCCAAAACACCTGGAGAACCATGATTGTTTGTCCCTTGCGCCGGGGCAGGGGCTAGGCCAGTTATGTCCCAGTTCCATATCCAGCTTACAGGTATCCTAGACATAAGTCCATGGCTGTATATCTTGGTCTGAGAAACTTTGCTACCACAACTGAAACACAAGATGCTTTCCCTGCACCTTTCTACTATAGAAACTGGTGAGATTGACACTTCAACAGGGAAGTAATCTTCTGACATGCTGGAGGGCAAGGCAGGTTTTGAGGCACAAGGGAGCAGCTGCATCTCAGTTTTTCTCCCCATCACGGGCAAGAACCAGTTCATCTTCTTCTGTGTCTGGCCAGATGTGAAACTGCCGAAATGAAGCCACCTTTTGGCTAACCAGTACCTCCCAGGATGTGTGGGCGCTTGATTCTAGATAGTGTTCCTCAACCTTGCTTTTTTGGACTTCAGTTCCCAGAAGCCTAAGTCTGTACGCTTGGCTGATCAGAGCTTTGGGGAATTGACTTAGGCTTCTGGGAATTGAAGTCCAAGAACCAAAGGTTAGGAAACAATGTTCTAGCTCCATTGCACAGGGGCATATTCATAAAAAAACATAAGAACATTCCTTTCTTCCTCTCTTTCTCTGGTTTGGTCTTTTGTGTTTGCTGTTGGAAGTGAAGGAGCCAGTGGTGGTGGCAGTGAGTAGCCGTGAGGCTGCTGGGCAGAGGTACCACTGAAAAACATAGCCTGGCCCCCCGGAGCCTCTGAAAAATTGTGATCCGGCCCCTGGGCCGAAAAGTTTGGGCACCCCTGGTTTAATCCATGAGTCCTATACTAAATCAAGTGTGCTGAATCCAAATCTGAAGTCCTATTTAACCTAGAATGTCAGGATTAATTATGTGGGGTATATTTGCCACAAATGTAGCAAAAATTATCCAGTTTGTTAACACAGCCGTGCCTACTCATCTTTAGCTCAAAGCAGACTCACTGTGGCCTAGCTGTACTATCCAGTTAGATGGTTTCACACTAGAGACAGGCCCTTGATTCATCTCACTTTATATACCTATTTCTGATGTCAGCTCACTGATTTTCCCACATATACCCAGCTGCTGCTGGAGCATGCATGCCACCAGGGGACGTGATTCACCAGGGGACATGATTCAGTTGAGGCGGCAGCAGGCATAGTGGTAGCTATGTTCCCATGTAAAAATACATTACCCAATTACTGACCATTTGAACAGCTATAGCACAAGATCTGTACGTGATAGGTAAATTTCTGAATTCAAATTTGGAATCGGCACACTTGATGTCATGTAAATCACACGTGTTATTCCCAGTAGCAAAATTGTTGTTGTGCAGTGTAAGGAGGAAGGTAGGAGGAAATCTTGGACTGCTGGCTGGGCTTTGCAGCCCTGCTGTGGACGCCCCCCGTCCCTGAGTGGCAGCGCTTTGGCTGGTCTCCCAGCATTTGCCACCACCGGCCTCCTTCACGGCAGGAAGAAAAGAAAACCCTTCCTTCGTTTGATTCTGCAGTTAACAAACGTCTGGACGAATGGGTGACCCACGACCGGCTAGACCTTAAGAAGATCCAGTTCCCCAAAAAGGAGGCAAAGACTCCCACCAAGAATGGGCTGCCTGGGTCCCGGCCCAGCTCTCCAGAACGTGACGTGGTAGGATGATGGGGCTCAGGGAGGGAGGGATCTCTTGGGAGAAGGACGGCCAGGGCGGGCGGGTGGTTTCCAGACCAATCCAGAGAAACTTGTGCTTTTGGTGGCGTGGGACAGCGGATTTCAGCTGCCCGGGGTGTAAGCCAAACTTGTTGCCCCCTGGTGGATGCTGGTGCCCGCTCCCGCTATGGCTTCTGGGAATTGTAGTCCAAGAACACCCATATGCCCAAAAAATCCCACTCCTCTGGGGCCCCTATGCTACGCCACTCGCGTGGGCACAGATGCCTTACCTCAATTCTCTAGGCCAGGTGAGACAAAAGACCCGAGTTTCCTGTGTCCTCCAGGATGTAGCCTTTGAAAGCTTTGCCAGGCATCCTGCTAAGACCCCCCCCCCCGACATCTCCCTGCGCCCTCTTACCCAGGCAGTGTTGGCAGAGTCCCTCCACATCCCCCCACCCATAACAGCCATGCCGCCCCTTCCCCATGTTTTGGTAACACTCGTCTTCCTCCCTACTCAGAGGAAGACCTTGGATCTGTCTCTACAGCAAGCCGCCACGCCATCCAGCGGTAAAACCCTGCCCATCCCAGTCCAGATCACCCTCCGCTTTAACCTACCAAAAGAGAGGGAGGCCGTCCCTGGCTCGCCGGACCAACCTCTCTCCTCCAGCTCCTGCGTCCAGCCCAACCACCGCTCAACGGTAAGGACCTGGCCGCCCCCAATGCGCTCCTTTTGTGTCTCGTCTGCCCAGCCCGTTCTCAAGTGGTTGCACCAGCTAGGGAGGGGAGGGCGTGGGGCGGCCTGGCAAGAAGGGCTTCCGGGGCATTTTCCGTGGTCATGTGGCAAGCATGACTAGATACTGGAGCGCATGGAACACTGTTTCCCTTCCCACTGAAGTGGTCCCTGTTTATCTACTTGCAATTTCTTGCTTTCGAACTGCGAGGTTGGCAGGAGCTGGGACAGAGACGGGAGCTCACTCCGTCCTGCAGTACTCGGGTATTGAACTGCTGACCTGCCGCCTTCCAGTCAGGGTCTTATTCCCTTGAGCCACTGCATTGTAAATCGCCCATGATTAGAAGATTGCTATATTTATCAAAGGATGTAGCAATAGCAATCACACCTTTATAGTACTTGATGCACTCTCGGGGTGGTTCACGCGGTAAGTAGCATCTTGGCTCCAACATGCTGGGGACTCGTGACCCACCTTGGAAGGGTGGAAGCCTGAGTTAACCTTGATCCCTGGTCAGGATCGAACTCTCAGCCTTTTGGTTGCAGTACAGCAGCTTTTAACACTTGCACTTGGTGGTGGTGGTGGTAGCCATGAGCAACCAACAGCCTCAAATCCCCTGCTTGTTTTGGATTCTTCCAGAAGCGGAAGGTGGATGTGGTTTCTCCAGCGACCCCCATCCCAACTCCGACTGAGACGACGCAGGCGTCGGTCTTCCCCCAGGTGGGTTTTTGACGCTGGAGCCTTTTGATAGGTTGAAGGTCTGGGCGAGGAGGAATCCCAGTGAAGAGCAAGGAATGAGAAACTTTTAAAACCCAGGATCCCACAAAGTCCGTGTCAGGTTGCGTTGCCTCCTTTTACGCGCCTCTGCTCTGCTCTCTTTGGGGAGTTTTGGGGAGGCAACAGGCCTTGCCCAGGATCTGTCTGTGCTTCTGCCCCTCTTCCTTTGAGCCACGGTGAGTTCACAAAACTGGGGGGCAGTTCAGAAGGGTTGGTGAGATGTGGTGGCTTTGGAAGGCCCTTTAAACAGGGGTGCCCAAACTTTTCGGGCCGCGGGCCTGTCACACGTTTCAGTGGGCCAGTCACGTGGCTCCTCCCACCGGGGGCAGAAGTAAAATTCACCTTGCAGTCTGTTTTGCAACAGGAGGAGACAGATTTTCAGCTGCCATTTTCTCTGCTTAAACCAGGGGTGCCCAAATGATGGCCTGAGGCTGGATCCGGCCTCCAATGCCAATTCATCTGGCCCATGCTGCCCACACCCTTCCCGGAAGTGGAAGCCACAGGCACATTTTGCTTCTGTTTCCAGGAGCGATGAGGGCGGCGTGGGTGGATGAATTGGCATCAGAGGCCGGATCTGGCCCATGGGCCATCGTTTGGGGACCTTTGCCTTAAAACCTTTCCCCATCTGTGCTGTTGTGGTGGTGGTTGGGGCTGCCGTTTCCCTTCGTTATCTGACTCTTTGCATGGCCCACTTCTCTTCCAGAATGGCTCTGCCCGCCGAGCTGTGCCCGCCCAGCCTGGCCGGAAAAGGAAGTCCAACTGCCTTGGCACAGATGAGGTAAACTTTGGGAGGAGAAAACCTAGATCTTCCTGGGTAATCCCTAGCAACTGCAATTAGACTTCTATACCCTGCCCTGTATAAGCACATAGCACGCACTCTCTGGCTGGTTCACACGTCGATTGTCATTTTGCCCCCGACATGCTGGGGACTCATTTTGCCAACCCTTGAGCCCTGGGTGGGATTGAACTCACAACCTTCTGGCTGCAGTGCAGCAGTTTAACCCCAGCGCTACCAGAGTAGCCCATCCTTCCCTTCCCTTCTCCCTGGTTCTGGCCAACAGGACTCCCAAGACAGTTTGGACGGCATCCCGACAGCCCCGCGCATGACTGGCAGCCTGGTCTCGGACCGCAGCCACGACGACATCATCACGCGCATGAAGAACATTGAGTGCATTGAGCTGGGCCGGCACCGCTTGAAGCCCTGGTACTTCTCGCCTTACCCGCAGGAGCTGACCACCCTCCCCATCCTCTACCTGTGCGAGTTTTGCCTTAAGTACGTCAAGAGCCTCAAATGCCTACAGCGGCACCTGGTAGGTCCCCTAGTGTTGGGTACGACTGGCTTTTGAGCAAGGGTGACCTTTACCTTTACTTCCGAGTATAGCCATTAGGTGCTTTGTGGGGAGGACTCAGCCTACAACGTTCTTACCCACAGACAAAGTGCGACCTGAGGCATCCACCGGGGAACGAGATCTACCGGAAAGGGACCATCTCCTTCTTTGAGATTGACGGACGGAAGAACAAAGTAAGATCTTTGCTGAGCATGCTCGAAACTGGGGTGTTAGTCAGGCAACTTGGTTCCAAAATGAATTTCAGAGCTCATAGAACAGGGGTTCTCAATCTTTTCAAGCCAGGGGCCGGGCCACGTCCTCTCGGTCATCTCCAAGGGCCGGCCGGCCATTTTGCTTTGCCTGCACGATGGGGGTGGACATTTTGTCCCAACAGCGTCAAAAGGGGGGCCATTTTGTTTCTCGAATGCCCTTGGGGGGTGCCACTTCAAATGGTGCAAGGGCCAGATTCGGCCCACAGGCCTTAGGTTGGCAACCCCCATCATAAAAGAAGAGTTGAGCCTCAAATTCCTCAGTCCAAAGTAGCCACTAAAAACCGCTACAGTAGAAATGGCTCGTTTAATCCTCTGTCTTCTAATTTGAGATGCTGCAGTGATTTAGCGTGGAACGCCCTGCTTGGTTTAACTGAGATCAAACATGCGCACTTGCTCATGGGTAGAAATAAGTGTGCATGGAATGAAGTGAGAGCAGTCTGCTAGGTCCCTCTACAGCCTAGAAAAGAAGTGTTGCTAGAGAATTACTGTATTTATTCATATCAGAAAACAACATAAAAATCACTGTAGCACTTTAGAGACTAACTGCTATATTTTTATTGTTAGCTTTCTTGGATCAAGTCCACTTCTTCAGACAAGGAGTAAAACTTACAGGCATAGTATATATACACCAAATGCAGGGGTTAAAGGGAGAAGGGTTTGCTCAAGCAAAGGTATGAAGTAAAGCCCTGCCTGGTTTCTGATTTAACCTCTTACTTGCATGTCAGAAAAGAAACGAAATTTATTCAGTTCTCATCAGAAATTGTATTGCACACCATGTACACTGAATTACTCCGAAGCTGATGAAACTGCCGGCCCCTTTTCACAAAGACACGGCAGAAATTCCCGGTGGTGGTAAAATAAACAGGAAACAGCATTTCCGTGTCTTCATAGTGAAACTGTTATTTGTGAAAGTGTTTATTCCTGCCGCCTCTACCACTGAAGTTCAGATTTATCTCTTTCATGAGTCTCAATACACTGCATTAAAATAAAAGTTGTTTTTTTATTATTATTATTATTATTATTATTATTATTATTATTATTATTATTATTATTATTATTATTATTATCATCATCATCATCATCATCATCATCATTATCATTATCATTATCGTCGTTGTCGTTGTAGTTGTTGTTGTCGTTATTGTTGTTTTGTTGTTGTTATTATTCACATTTATATCTCACCCTCATCCAAAGACTCAGGGCGACATACAAAATTTAAAAAACACAGTTAAAACACATTTATCTTAACACAATATCTTAAAATATTATTAATTAATTTATTGCATGCATAAGCCAAACAAAATCAGAGCGTTATATAAAGTACAATACAGTACCTTAATAATAAAGAGATGCAAGTAATTTTAAGATTGGCCAATAATATAGAAATTTGGAACAAAGCAAAGACAGGTTTCCCAAAGATCCTGTGTTTGCAGTGCCCGATGGCCTGTCTTTTCTCCTCCCTTATATACCTTCTGAAATGGCCTTTTTTAAAAGAACATGTCACGTTTTGCAGTTAGCAATTGGTCACGTTTTGTGATCTGTGCGAGGCACGTGTGACCCTGTTTTGAGCCACCGGCTGAGGCGGCCTAACCACCATTACCCACGTGGCGGCTCCCTTTATATCATTTTGAGTCTACTATACTTTCAATATGGCTGCCCCTATGCCAAATAAAGTGAATCAAAATTTATCTCTCTCACCAGTAAACAATTTAAAATAAAAACAGAACACGTTTCCACAGTTGGTTGGTTTTTTGCCGTGAGATCTGCCCACTTGAAGCTTACCCAGCCCCTGCTGCATGGAATGGAGGAAATGTTCCTAATTTCAGTCTCCAGTCAGAAAGGAGATGGTTCCTATTTTTCTTACCTTGCCCAGCCTAACTTTTGAGCCTCCTGCTACGGATGATGGCCTCGTCGGTACTTCCTGTTCAGGGAAAGGTTCACCACCGTCTGGTTTCCCTTCCTTCCCCTTTTGGTAGAGCTATTCGCAGAACCTCTGCCTGCTGGCCAAGTGCTTCCTGGACCACAAGACCCTCTACTACGACACGGACCCTTTTCTTTTCTACGTCATGACGGAATACGACAGCAAGGGATTCCACATTGTCGGCTACTTCTCTAAGGTAGGCTTCGAGAGCCTGGTTTGGAACCGTGGCATGTGCGGATCGTCTTAATGTCTGAACTTAAGAATGTCTGAACATTGGTTTTCAAAATGGTAGCCTGTGTTTCAAGCATATCCCAGAATGAAACCAGGGCTGTGGAGTCGGTAGATAAATGTTCCGACTCCGACTCCTCAGTTTTGTGTACTTCTGACTCTGACTCCCCGACTCCTCTGTGTTAATATGCGAATGTATTTTATACATTCCTTGAAGGAAAGAAAGGCAACATACATGTCATTACCACAGAAACTACTGGCTGGGAAGCCAACAGTCTACTGAATTGAACAGTTTAAGCAAAAAGACACAATGAAAACAAAGTTTTATTTTAAAAAATTAATTAATTAATCAAATGACTGGATAGTAGCAGTAGGCATAAACATCAGGAACAGGAACTTTACCACTTCAAAGATAAAAACCACATTATTTGGTTGTTTTGGGAACAAAAACAAAGCTTATCTATATGAACCAAAATCAAACTCTGTAAAACCTAGAAATGGTTTATATTAATCTTGAAATGTAGTTACAGTAATACCTCATATAACATTAGTATCGAATAACACTAAAATCGCATAACATTAAGGAATCTGGGGGGAAGAATTGCATCAGATAACATTAAGATCCTATGGGATGCTTCAGATAACAACCGCTAAAGCCTGTGTGGTTACAATGTATCTCTATGGCTCCCATAGGATTTTAACATGCATCAGATAACACTAAAAATCATATAACACCAAGACTTGTGGAACCAGGTTTTAGTGTTATATGAGGTTTTACTGTATAGGCTTAGCAAATGCAAACCAATTCAATGTAGAGTTCTAAGGAAGAGAATTGCCTCTGCCAGATCCTCTTTCATAGAGGCTCTTAAGTCAGACTTTATTATTTTTAGGGCTGAAAATAATCTTTTGACACTGACTTGGGTGGGTGGCATTGCAGTAACTATTCTGGCCACATCACTAACTATCTCTGGATAAACAAGGATGACTTCTTCAATAGTAAGTTTTGATGAGCGATCATACTTTTCAACTCCTTTTAGTGCTTCATAAAACTCCTGTTGGAATTTTTTTATTTGGACATTTACTGGTTCTGTAACGCTTATGCGACATCGCTTTCCTTTAGAAACTTCCATTTTGTCTAAGAAGGAATCAAAGTCTAATTCTTCGTTTGAAGAAGATGATCCTGAGTCACCACTATTGCTTAAAAGAACTTCATCCTGTAGAGGTATTTCAGGTCGTAATCCCTTCATGCAAACTGCTACATCATAGAGCGCCTTTTCCCCAGTAGCAGTCACTGTTCAACAAAAGTCGGCTCATTGGGTCGACATAAATAGCCGCTAACAAGAGCTCATTTTCCAGCAAAAGACTCTTTTCATCATTGAAGATGCAATGCCCTCAGCTGTTAACCCACCATTTTTGTTCAGGTGATATAACAGCCTCTTCCATTCCAAGAGGAATTTGCCCGGGGTTAGATCGTCCCATTGCAACCTCTTGGTCACATTGAAGGGAGTCGGAGTCGGTGCATTGTTTTCCGACTGACTCCAGGTACCCGAAATTTCCTCTGACTCCACAGCACTGAATAAAACAAATAGACAAGAAACAGATTAAACATTCACCAGCAGAAAACGGGAGAGTAAATTTCTAGCCTGCATCCAACTTCCCTCTAATACAGGATTTGCATCTTCGACTCACTGAGTTGGAAGAGGCCTTTTAGGGCAACCAGTAGGCTGTGCTTAATTTATATTTTAATTAGTAGAGTTGGGTGGTTATTTTTATTTAATGGTTTTAAAGTTTTAAGGTCATAATTTTATGAGAACGAGGTCTGTTCTCTGAGCACCCTAGAGTTGGACAGTGACTGGCTTCCGAGAAAGGGTGGTCTTTACCTTCCTCTTCAAATGCCTGAAAGGTAAAGAGGAAGGGAAGGATATGTTCTCTATCATCCCAGGGTGCAGGACGCGTAATAACAGGCTGAAACTACGGGAAGCCGGATCTAGGCTGAATATCAGGCAAAACCTCTTAATGGAGCCCACTGCCTTGAGAGGTGTTGAGCGCTCCAACCCCGGAAACATTCAAGGGAGAATCGGAAAGCAACCATATCCGATCTGCTTTGATTTGATTTGGATTCCTGCCATGAGCAGGGGGTTTATTCCTTCCTTCCCTTCCCTTTACTTTTACTTTTACTTTGTTTATTGCCCTCCTCCCCGAAGAGACCCAGGGCGATTCCCAACACAACAGCATAGACAACAAGTTAAAACCAGTTCAGAAATTAAAAGTTTTAAAAGAAGCTTAAAAACTTAGCATTAAAAACTAGGCATCATAGCTAGGCATTATAGCTAGGAGGCACTGGGTGTCAAACCATCCAGCCAGCTGGGGAAATTGATCCATCCATTCCCCAGACCTGACCTGCCAGCCAGGTTTTCAATCCTTTCCTGAAGGACAGCAGCTCCATCTGCAGGCATAGTTCTATTGGGAGGAGGTTCCATAGGACCGAAGCAGACACAGAGAAGGCCCTCCTTCTAGTGCCAGAGAGGTGTGCCTCTCTGGCCGATGGGACAACCAGAGATCCTCTCCGGTCCGCTCTGGTGGGACGGACAGATGTCTTTGGGACGATGCGGTCTCTTAAGTATCCTGGTCCACTACCATGTAGGGCTTTAAAGGTAATTACCAGCACCTTGAATTGCACCCGGAGGCAAACTGGAAGCCAGTGCAGCTCCCTCAGCAGCGGTGAGGCACGGGCATAACGCCCGCACCCCAACACTACTTGTGCAGCCGCGTTCTGGACCAGCTGTAGCCTCCGAATGGTCACCAAGGGCAGCCCCATGTAGAGCGCATTACAATAATCAAGTCTGGAGGTGACTAAGGCATGTGTGACCATGAGCACATTTATATCGCTGCCCACTCGCGAACCAATTCTGGGTGGCTTACAGAGAACAGACCTGGTTCTCATAAAATTATGACCTTAAAACTTTAAAACCAATAAATAAAAATAACCACCCAACTCTACTAATTAAAATATAAATTAAGAGCAGCCTACTGGTTGACCTAAATGGCCCCTTCCAACTCCTGTATTAGAGGGAAGTGGGATTCGGGCTAGAAATGTACTCTCCCGTTTTCTGCTGGTGAATGTTTAATCGCAGAATGTTCAGCATGGCCAAAATTAGTGCATTTCACACGCTTCTTGCTCTGACTTTACCTTTAGGAGAAGGAATCCACAGAGGACTACAATGTCGCTTGCATCCTTACCTTGCCTCCCTATCAGAGGCGAGGGTATGGGAAGCTGCTGATAGAATTCAGTAAGTAGACCCTGGCTTTTGAGCAAGGGTGACCGTAACCTAATTGCATGGTTTGCTTTTAAAATATTTACACATGTATTTGTATAGTTCATGGCTTCCTAACCCTTTTACGCCACGAGCTTGACCATTGCCCCGGACGGCTGAGCAGGCCGGACCACGCCCCTCGGAAGTAAATACACCTGCTTCCGCACTTACGGCAGCTGTGGGCGCATTTATGGCTGACCATAATCACGTTTGCACATATGTGGGCGTGTTTTACAACTGTCGTAAACACGTCCACTTCTGGATGCAGCAGGCTACAGGAAATGGGGCCGGGGTCGGCCCGCTGGCTGCAGGTTGGGAGCCCCTGGTGTAGTGGATGCAAAGATAAAATTTTGAAGGGTCTGCAAGACTTTTACCTCTAGACTTGGTACTTCTCAGGAAAAGGTGGTGGTGTTCCTTATCAGCCCCAGTATCTTTGAAAACATGGCAGACCCTAAGCCAGTGATGGCGAACCTGTGGCACTCGGAGCCCTCTCTACGGGCACCCCTACAGTCACCCCAGCACGGAGTTTGTCCTGCCTCTCTACACAGCAGCCCAATGGGAGAGCTTCCTCCCTCCCCCCAGCACAGAGTTCACACTGCCCCTCTGCCCAGCAGCCCAATGGAAGCTTTTCCTTCCTCTCCTGTTGCTGTATTGGCGCTTTGCGATAAATAAGTGGGTTTGGGGTTACATTTGGGCACTCGGTCTCTAAAAGGTTCATCATCACTGCCCTAAGCAAATCTGTTGGGGTTTTGTGTGTTTGTGAATCCGTTCAGTAAAATATATGGAAAGCCCGTTGTGTGATGATTGATAACTGCTTTATGGAGTGCTATAACCCCCACCTCTCCTGGAAGTTTACAGCTGCTGAGAAAATCAGTGTTGTGGAAGGTCCCTCCTCTCGTTGAAGGGGAGTCTCTCTTCACGTCCTTTGTAGGAAATGCCACCCTTGTAACTTAGCCCAGAAGCCATGAGCCTGCAGAGAAGGGATTGCCAGGAACCTGGATTTCTCTGCTCGGTGCTGAGTAAGGATAGGATGTCATGGTTAGCCAACACGACTACTGGATAATGTACATAAACACAAGGCTGGGAGAATATGCAGGTAACGGCCGTGTCCCTCTTAGTTCCTCCGGATTCCTCAAGCTGTCTTCCAACAAGAGGACAAAGGGTGTCCAGTGGCATCATCAGTGTTGGCAGAGAAGTCAGGGTCATGGCAGGCAGTCTGGAGTCAAGCAGGACATCAGTCTTCACACAAGAGTTGTACCAACGCTGGCAGGCTGTAAGAAGCTTGCCTATAAGCTTCCCAGCTAATCAGTATCAGCTGGGAGCCTTCTTTGGTGCTTGCCTCTAGCCTGCCTGCGTCTCAGGTGTAGCTCCTTTCTGGACCTCTCCCTGACTGAGGGCTGATCACTGTCAGTGCCAGGCTCCTGATCTACAGGTCAGCTGCTGGGGAAACACACTTGGGCCAGGCACAGGCTGAGATCCCTGGCTCAGGGCATTCTTGGGTTCTGGTACAGGCAGAACCGGACTGGGCATAGGGAGGGGCCCCTGATCCAGCTCATCGTCGGAGGAGGGTTGGATCACAACATGGGTGGACCTAGAGAAGCCTGAGAAACTACCTTCAAGGCAGGTGCTGATTATTTCACTTTGAATATACAGTAAAACACTGGATAACAATTGGATTGAATAATGCTAAAATCGCATAACGTTAAGTAATCTGGGGAGGAGAATTGGATCGAATAACGTTAAGGTCCTATGGGATGGATCGGATAACAACCGCTAAAGCCTGTGCGATTACAATGTATCTCTATGTAGCTTTAACGTTATCCGATCCATCCCATAGGATTTTAACATGCATCGGATAACACTAAAAATCGGATAACACCAAGACTTGTGGAACCAACTTTTAGCGTTATCCGGTGTTTTACTGTAGTGATAACAGGCTGGAAACTGTGAGAATGGAACTAAGATGATGGACGCTGTATGCTGCATTTTAATTGGTTGAACCCTGGAGGAGGAGGGATGTGTGGGGAAGGGCCGAGGAAATGCATTTTCCCATTTTTAAATGAACATCGATTGTCATCTGAGTGTCTTCAGGCTGGGGGGTGGGTTCCCGATGTCTCTCTGTTTGAAGAGAAACCCCATATCCAACCCCATCCCTCTTTCCTCCAAGGCTATGAACTTTCTAAGGTGGAAGGGAAGACGGGGACACCCGAGAAACCCCTCTCGGACTTGGGGCTCCTGTCCTACCGCAGCTATTGGTCTCAGACCATCCTTGAGATCCTTATGAACCTCAAATCGGAGACTGGAGAACGTCCACAGATTACCATCAAGTGAGGCTGGGGAACAGTGCTTGTCGGGGAGGGGAGGGGGAGTTGTATGAATGCCAGGTAGCCACACAGGGCTGGACTGGTGGGGTTGAATGTCTGCAGTCCAGATGTTATCTAAGGAAGCCTGTTGGGACTCCACCCTCTCTCATCGCATGCCAGCAATGAAGCTGTTTCCTCTCGTGGGCCTGTCTTTGGATTCCCTAAGTTCCCCTTTCCTGTTTTTCCAGTGAGATCAGCGAAATCACAAGCATTAAGAAGGAAGATGTAATCTCCACGCTGCAGTACCTCAACCTCATCAACTACTATAAGGTACCACAGAATTAATTGTTCCTTTAGAACAGGGGTCCTCAAACTACGACCCTGCTGCATCAAAAAATCCAGCCCTCGCTGCAGCTGCCACCACTGCTGCCGCTGCCTCGATCCTTGTCCCCTCCGCTTGGCTTGGCACGTCCCTGCTGGCACTCCGTAGCAGGGCAGATGTTGTAAGGAGCTGCTGCCAGAAGGGTTTGGCGAGTGAGGCAGGTGTGTGTACAGCAGCTCCTTACAACATCTGCCCTGCTACGGAGCACCGGCAGGGACACACCAAGCCAAGCGGAGGGGACAAGGATTGAGGTGGCGGAAGCGGAGGGCAAATTGGCAGAGTCCAGCTCCTCAACAGTCTGATGGACCATGAACTGGCAAAGATTTGGGGACAACTGCTTTACAACATTCTGTAGGCTTAGACATTGGTGTTTTTTAATGCGGTTCCAGCTTTACTATTTAAAAGTAATGTTACTGTAGTTCCGAGTGTCACCTCCAATTCCAATAGCTAGTTAACTAATATTATTTCGATCTAATAAATAGGTTTTCTGCTTGTCTGCCAAAAGTAGATAGAAACAATTACTTCTCATCCACCTTATTAAAAATACCGTAATATCCTAATTAGCCTAATTATTGTGTGCCTGTGTAACTCACGTGCGTATAAATTGATGCCATGAGGCCTCACTCTTATGTCTGATGAAGTGGACTTGGGTCCACGGAAGCTCACATTTAAATACAGGAGTTGGTCTTTAAGGGGCCACAACATTTTTTGTATCTTTTTGCTGTTCTGTTTTATTTACTCTCAGATATGCCTCCACAGGGGACTGCAGTGGCTCAAGTGGCTAAGACACTGACTGGGAGGCGGGAGGTCAGCAGTTCGATACCCGAGTATGGCAGGACAGATTGAGCTCCCATCTCTGTCCCAGCTCCTGCCAACCTAGCAGTTTGAAAGCCAAGAAATTGCAAGGAGATAAATAGGGACGGTAAACAGAGGTCCGTGCACTCCGGTGTCTAGTCATGCCTGCCACATGACCATGGAAACATCTGCAGATGCTTTGGCTGTGAAGCCGAGATGAGCACTGAACCTTAGAGTTGGATATGACTGGCTTTCGAGCAAGGGTGACCTTTACATTTACTATGCCCGCATAGACTAACACAGCTACCACTTCAAGCCTTTGGAATATCCTTGTCATATTAGTGCTCAAAAACCGTGCATACAGTAGCAGCACAACTCACACCCGCACCACAAAACAGTAACAAAAAAGTACCTATTGGAGTTAAAAGTTATGCTTTAAAAGTTACAGAGTTCTCTCTTGCTGTGTTCCAGATGTAATTTACCAGTAACTCCTGCAATTAACCACCACCACCATTAACTGACCAACAGAGCAGATCAAAGAATGGTTTTTTTAAAAAAGAGGATTTATTTATTTAAATCAAAATTTTAAAATCTGAATTGGATTTTTCCTAATAAAGTGACTTTGAGGGAAGTTTTTTTAAGATACCGTAAATACTCAAGTATAACCTGACCTGAATATAAGCCGAGGTATCTAATTTTGACCTGAAAACCCAGGAAAATAGATTGACCCGAATATAAGCTGAGTGGGAAATGCAGCACCTGCTAGTGGGTTTCAGGAATTAAAATACATGAAAATATGGTAAAATTAATTAAATTCTTGATACACCTCAATCTGGCACGGTTCTCGGACCCTTGCGGTCATTGACCCGAGTATAAGCCAAGTCCCCTTTTTGGGGCTAAAAATCTTGGCTTATACTTGAGTATATATGGGACTTTATAGTCTAAAGGTTATTCATCATGAAATCAGGATTCGTTTTTAATTATGTAGCATGAAGCTGCATATTACAATGCTTACATTTTTGGCAAATGAATGCTGTCAATCCATTTGCAATATTATTCTCTTTCTGCAATGTTATTGGGCAAATGTTGCTCTGTAGAAGATACCACAGTTGCTCGGTGTTACACTTTTCAAAACTGAATTTAAGTCTCGAATGAACACACGCCTCTTCTTCACAAAACAATATAAACATACAGAGGAAAATAGTTTAGTCCCATTGCTCATTAGCAAATTTATATGGATATAGTTCACTCATGCTCAAAAACCAGTCATATCCGACTCTAGGGTTCAGTGCTCATCTGTTTATAGCCAAAGAGCCAGTGCTGCCTGTGTTTGCAGAGGTTTCTGTGGACATGTGGCAGGCATGATGACACCGGAGTGCACAGAACACAGTTACCTTTCCCGCCGAAGTGGTCCCTATTTATCTACTTGCAATTTCTTGCTTTCGAACTGCCGGGTTGGCAGGAGCTGGGACAGACTACAAGAGGCAACTTCATAACGGGTCTCAAACTGGTGTCCTTCTAGTCATCAAGTCCAGTGCCTTAACTACTGAGCTACCGCAGTCCCTTGTATGGATAGAACCAGCCCCTTAAATCCTAAAAGCTAAATCTCAAAAATTTCCAATGACTAGATTATGTTTGGGAGTGGAATAGATTTCCAGGAGAAGCTACGTGTAAGGAGGAAAGGTCAAGCAGTAAAAATGTAAATAATAATATTTTTTTATTTATAAATATATTTACTATTATAAATAAATAATAATAATAATTTTGTGTCAGAAATTATTCTGGGTTGAAAGGATTTTAGCTGGAGAAGCTCTGCTCAGTGGACGCCCGAATGAGGCTCCTTTCATGTCCCCAAGATTTCTCCCCACCGAAATGGTCCCTCTTTATTTACTTGCAATTTCTTGCTTTTGAATTGCTAGGCTGGCAGGAGCTGGGACAGGGACGGGTGTTCAAACCGTCATGCAGTACCCGGGTCTCAGACTGCCGACTTGCCGGCAAACAAACAAACATGTTTGAACTGCCTTCCAGGGCCAGTACATCCTGACCTTGTCGGAGGACATCGTGGAAGGCCACGAGCGTGCCATGTTGAAGCGGATCCTGCGCATTGACTCCAAGTGTCTTCATTTTACTCCCAAGGACTGGAGCAAGAGGGGAAAGTGGTGAGGCAGGGTCTTGACTGGAAAAGTGGGGGCTGCCAGGCCTCCCGCGAGGGCGGGATCAGGCACTGTAAACCCCCCCCCCAATTGAAAGACTATTCCCCCTCCCCCTCTTCCCCCAGTCTTGGCTGGGCAGAGACTTTTCCCAGAGACTGAATACTGGCCTGCCTGCCTGTTTGTACAGAGTCCTTTTCTGAAACCCTTCGCAAGCCCTACAGAGCCTGAAGAATCACGGACTGGCTTCTTCGGTTGCCGCGTTTGGATATTTGTGTGTTCAGAGGTACTCCTTCCCCACTGGATTCGGCGTTTGGAGCTTGGAAACCCAACCTGCGGAGTGGGTCTCCTGTGGGGGCCGCTTTTCCGCCGGGCCTTGACCGCAAGACGACGGCCGCGGCTGCTTCTGTTAAGGCGTTTGTCCTGCAGCCGATGGCCGAGACGGCTTATCCCGTCACTGACGTCGGAAGCCGCTTGCCGTTCTCAAGGTTTTGGGAGCATCCAGGCCACAGGTGGGGGACCCTCACCTGCTTCCCCTCGTCTGAAAGTGAGTATGGCTTACGTGGATGGTGAGCAGCATTACGTGGATGGTGAGCAGCGCTCCAGCTGTTCTTGGACTTCAATTCCCAGAAGCCCACCTCCTCCTGAACCCACACGAAGGGGCTTTACTGCACAGTAAACCCATCCATGCGGATCCACAGCAGCTTGGGCTTCTAGGAATCGAAGTCCAAGAATAGCTGGAGTGCCAAGGTTGGTCCTGTTTGAAAGCGGGTGAGGGGACGCGTGAACAAGCAAGAAAATCTCAAAAAAAACCCGACCCATCTGTAAACAGAATAAATTAAGAAAGTGTGGATTTTTTAAAAAAACACCTGCTGTGCTCATTCTTTTACCAATCAGACTTGCTCTCAGGAACTGAACCATTTTGAGGCGCACTGCAATGTCTACAGTCGGAAATATTTCATGCGTAAATGCACCCCCACCATGACACTAAAATCCTAAGAAAGCTAAACAAATTCTTCCGTGTCTAGGCCAGAGGTGAAACTACCAAAAAGAAGGCATCTTTTGCGGAGTTCATTCTGCAGTTTCTTCCGCCTGATTGAGTGCGAGAGAGATTAGACGGCAACACAAAGGTGGCCGCTACCAGGGTACGCCTGATCGTGGTTCAAAAACACTGCAATCTTTTAGGCGGCTTTTTCTGTGTACTCCAGTTAAACTCAAAAACTTTGCGATACCCTAAGGCAGGGGTTCTCAAACTTTTTGTACCATGGGCCGGGCCACACCCCCTCAGACAGCTGAGTGGGCCGGACACCATGGTGTGTGTTTGCACATGTGCATTTATGGTAAACAATTGTTTCCCTAGCCTGGGTGATTTGCTGCCATGGGCCGGATCTGGGCCATGGGCCGGATCCGGCTCATGGGCCTTAGGTTGTGGACCCATGCCCTAAGGGCAAGCAAGCATTGTTTGACATTACCTTTTTCAGGACTGTCATGCAGTCTACGAAAGCTCAGGTCCAAGCTTAAGTGCCTTGGTTTACGAACACCCTGGTTAGCACAATTTTTGGTTTACAAATGGAAATCCATTGAAAAGAATGCCTCGCAGTAGGAAGCAAGTCAGTGTAATTTTTGGTTTATGAATTAAAATTCATTGAAAAGAATGCCTCGCAATACCTTGAAGAAGATGGTGGAGGATAGGGGTGCCTGGCATGCAATGGTCCATGGGGTCACAAAGGGTCGGAATTGACTGTGACTGAACAACAACAAAAAATACATTTCGGTTTACGAATTTTTCGCAATACAAAACGTCACCGTTACAAAAAATGCGCCCGTACAGGCGCGTTTTACTTCCACTTTTTGGTAGCAATGAGGGTGTCGCCAGCCGGATGAACTGGCGTCAGGAGTTTGGGCACCCTTGGTTTACGCTCTTGTGTGTTCAGTCATCCAAAGAATGTGTCCGAGAGTTGTGTCTTTCCGGCAGCGTGGCGTGTGCTTCGGCAGTTGGCTACCACCCCATCTCACTCATCTGCCACAGGGGCGTGGATCTACAAGGGGGGGGGGGGAGAAGGCACAGAAGAGGGTCCTGAATACAGAGACCACTTGGCAAAAGACAGATTTAAGAAGAACAGCTGCCTCTTTCAGAGCTGCAGAATTGAAATGAACAGCAGAAGATCAAAACAAGGGAAGGGGGGGGGGAGACAGACACAAAACTTGGCTGGCGGGGCAGGTGTGGGGTACCGGTCCCACAGACACACACACACCCCGGCCTGCTGGCTTATCTGACAACTCCCCTCTTTTATCCTTATTTTATCCCTCTTTTTTAATCTTTTAACTTTTCTAAATTTCTAATTCTTTTAAATCTCATGTATTGGTCAGGGTTGTATTGACAAATTTTACTACTGATTGTTCTATTGTTGTTCTGTGACGCCGTGTTAGCCGCCCCGAGTCGCTCTGCGAGTAAAGCAGCATATAAACGTGACCAGTAAATAAATAAGGATTTTGCCCATCCACTTTAAGCTGCTTGTCTTCACTGATAACACCTGCATCACAAAAAAATAAATATTGTCTGCCCCTTGGTCTAATCCACGTGTCCTGTACTAAATCAAGTGTGCCAAATCCAAATCTGAAGTCCGATTCTTGCCTAGGATGTTGGGATGTTAAGTTAGCAAATCCTACCCTCTTAGTTAGGTTCTTGCATTGATCATGGGTATATTTGCCACTAATGCAGCAAAAATTGTCCAGGTAATTAACACAGCTATGCCGTACGCAGCTGTTCTTGGATTTCAATTCCCAGAAGCCCAAGTTCCTGTGAATCCACACGAATGGGTTTACTGCGCATACGCAGCTGTTCTTGGACTTCAATTCCCAGAAGCCCAAGTCCCTGTGAATCCACACGAATGGGTTTACTGCGCATACGCAGCTGTTCTCGGACTTCAATTCCCAGAAGCCCAAGTCCCTGTGAATCCACACGAATGGGTTTACTGCACATACGCAGCTGTTCTTGGACTTCAAATCCCAAAAGCCCAAGTCCCTGTGAATCCACACGAGTGGGTTTACTGCATGTACGTGGATTCGTAGGGACGTGGGCTTCTGGGAACTAAAGTCCCAAGAACAGCTGGAGTTCCAAGGTCCGGCATCATGGTCCTAGGGGTTGTTGCAAGCCAACCAGTCCCGTGTCCCCCCCCCCCCAGCTGTTCTCTGGCATGTGGGCTTCCAAAGCAAGGAGGTGGCTTTGGGTAAAGAGATACTCACCCCCTCCGCGATCTTTGGCCAATGGAGAGCCATCATGATTTCATCCGTGCCGTTGGGCCCCCGTTCCAGGTTCCACACCATCAGCGACTGGAAGGTGGATTTCACACACAGCTGCCTCTCCTTGGTGGACGGGAATAAAAGAGCCATCATGCTTTCTTTTATAAACACAGGACAGCTGCATCCAAATCCCTTCTGTTCCATATGTCTGCTGTCTGTGCCAACCTGATTCTTTTCTTAAAATGTGTATACTTTTTTGGCACCGTCTGTATCAGGGATGGCCAAACTTTTAAAGTCAGGGGCCGGGTCACACTCCCTCAGACGGTTGAGCGGGCTGGACTGCTGGTTCAGCTTGTCGTAAACGCTGCCGTAAGACGCATCCGCAGCTGTCATAAATGCATCTGCTTCCGGCGGCAGTGCAGGCCGAGCGATGTGGCACCATCAGCCAGGTCCGGCCTGTGGACCGTAGGTTGCCCACCTCTGGTCTGTATAGTTACAAAGATCTAAGTTTCCATAACCTAATCTTATAGCTTACCCTCCTCTGTGATGAGTCTGTAGCCTGAGCCGGATACTCTAGACCAGTGATGGCGAACCTTGACACTCCAGATGTTCTTGGACTTCAATTCCCAGAATCCCAAGTTGGCACTCCTGCTGATCAGGGCTTCTGGGAATTGAAGTCCAAGAACACCTGGAGTGCCAAGGTTCGCCATCACTGCTTTAGACCAGCCAACCTTGGTGCCCCAGATATTCTTGGGACTTCCCAGAATCCCAAGGCTACCGGGGCTTCTGGGAATTGAAGTCCCAAGAACATCTTAGCCCCTTCTTTGCTCTATGGGCACCTCTGGCACCGAACTCACCCCCGGCAGAAGCAATGGGGCCTCATCCTCCTCCTCTTCCAGTAGTACCAGCCCCACGTACCCCTCAGGAACAGAGGTTGGGATCCCCTTGAGGCTTCGGCCACGGAAGGACACAGACAACTCTGCCACGTGCAAAAGAGAAAAAAGTGAAATGACATCATAATATGGGGAGGTTAGAAAGTTCACTTTTCAAATTAATGATTCCTAATTTTACTCCTCCTCCCATGTCTAGGCCAGGCGGGAAACTGCCAAAACGAAGGCACCTTTGGGTGAGTTCATTCTCTGCAGTTCCTTTCGCCTAACAACCGAGTGTGAGAAAGATTAGCGCACCCTCGGGGGCTCCTCCTCCTCCTCCGTCCCTCTGAGTCTGGGAGGTCGAGCGGCGGATGGCCGGGGCGAAGTAGCGTCCGACGGCGGCGGCGCCCCGGTGCTCCACCCGGCAGGGCAGGAGGTGGAGGTCGGCGGGCTCCGTCCCGGCCAGGGAAGCCACATCCAGCCGGGCCGGGCCACGATCCTGGCCGGCAGCCCCGGCGGCAGCCATCAGCTGGACTCTCCCGCGCCGCCGCCGGTCTCCACCCCGCTGCCTAAAACAGCAAAACTACAGTACCCAGAATGCACCGCCCCGGAGGTTCGGCAGCCCTGGCGGCTTAGGATTCTGGGAGCTGGAGTCCAATGAGGGTCCCTCATGCATGCACAGGAAGGAAAAATAGACACGAGGGTCTACAAACTTCGTCTTTGAAACAGAGATGAGCACTGAACCCTAGAGTCGGAAGGGAAACCTTTACCTTTAAAGCAGGGGTGCCCAAACTTTTCAGGCCATGGGCCGGTCATGTGGTTCAGCAGCGGGCCAGTCACGTGGTCCCTCCCACCAGAAGTGGAAATAATAAAACACACCTCGCAGTCTGTTTTGCAACAGATTACGTTTTGCAACAGGATGATTACGTTTCTCTGCTTATACTGGGGTGCCTAAACTACAGCCCATGGGCCAGATCATCTGACCCCCGACACCAATTTCATCCAGCCTACACTGCTCTTGTCGCTCCCGGAAGCAGAAGTAAAACACCCCCACATGGGGGGCGTTTTACTTCCAGGAGCGACAAGGGCGGTGTAGGCCGGATGAATTGGTGTCAGGGTCAGGGGTCGCTTCTGGCCCACAGGCTATAGTTTGGGCACCCTGATATGAAGACTTTCAACAATAGTCTTCCTACAGTTGACCTAATGAAAAGAATTTTCCAAATTGAGGCATTTTAAAGAAATACGAACATTTTGAGAATGAGGTATAAATATTGGCAAAAAGACCTCGTTCTTCTTCCTTCTTCTCCTTTGGTCCAGAATTATAAATAATACCTAATTCTGGCTCTCGGACTCATCTCTGTTTACAGCCAAAGAGCCAGCACTGTCTGTGTCTGCAGACATTTTCATGGCAATGCGGCAGGCATGACTAGACAACCAGAATGCATGGAATGGTTTCAATGGATTCTGCTTCCCATTTTATCAGTACAACCACAACCCTGTAAAGTAGGACACGCTATAAAATAATTGGCCCAAGGCAAGCAACACAGACCAGGACTCTGGCCTAGAAGAGGCAGAAGACGACGTTGCCTTGGTTTGAGGCACTTCTAATATCTCTGTTTAAATGAGCATTTTGTTGTTCATGAGGACTAGAGCCTTGTTTTAAACACACCCACCCCAAGTGTAAGGTAGCCTCATATATTCATAAAATCAACCCAGGCTTTCGCACTCCCAGTAGGACCACAGCTGGCCTTTTTGGGCTGGGGGCCTGACCACGCCCCCGGAACTGAGTGGGCCAGACCACGCCCCTGGAACAGGATGCGTTTGCGCATGCACATCCATATTTACTTCCTGGTTCGGCACGGTCCCTTCTGTGCATGTGCAAAAGCAGCCACATTTCCTGGTTTGGCATGGATGCTTCTGGGCATGCGCAAGCACGTCTGTGCCAAACCACAAAGTAAATACGGATGCTTCCGCGCATGTGTAAGTCCGCGCCAAACCAGGAAGCAAATACGAATGTGTCCACGCATGCACAGAATCATCCGTATTCACTTCCCGGTTTGGCAAGTGCATCATGGGCCTGATGGAAAGTCTTTGGAGGCCGTATCCAGCCCCAGGCCATAGTTTGGGAATGCCTGGACTATTGGACCGCCCCTTCAACCTACGTCTCCATCCATCTCGCTTTGCAGTGGGTCTACTTAGGTTGCAAAAAGAGGTTTATTTGAGGACTGCCAAGATCTTTACAGCCAACATAAGGGCACGGGTTCAAATCCACCCCCTCCGCTGCCCCCGCGGTGTCTTCACCCAGCCGGCAAAAGGCCCTGCAAATAGTTATTCAGTGAAGGCAGAAGCTTCCAGTTGTCGGTGCGAATGCCCACGCGGGCCACGTCCTCCACTCTTTGCACCCAGAGCAGGATGTGATAGCGGGGCGGGAGGGCCAGGCCGATTTGGTAGCAGCCGGCCTGCTCTGCCATGATGTAACTGGCAAAGTGGTTGCGGATCAGGGGCCCCAGGGCCTCCGGGGGCACTGGCAGGACGGTGAGGCTTTCGGCACACGCCTCTTCGCTCTGGGGATCCAGCCGGCGCCAGAGGGCGCAGAAGAGATGGCCGAGTTTTTCAGAAGGCCAGGTGGGCACCAGGAGGGGCATAAAGAGGTCCGGGAAGGCCACCTCCACTGACTCCAGCTGGCTGCAGCGGGTGAGGCCGTCTTGGGTGGTGTAGACGGCAGAGACCTCCAGCCGTGTCGGGTAGGGGCAATGCGGCCGGAGGGTCAGCGTCAGTGTCCGGGGTGGGCGATAGGCTGAAATGCAGGGAACGGAGACTTCAGGCATGGCTTCGTAGTGGCGGCTGGAGCAGCTGAAGCGCAGCTCCACACAGAGCAGGAGGTCAAAGGGGGCGACAGGGGGACCCGTGTGGACCAGCTGGTAGGCCAAGCAGAGTTGGGTGGGGGAGGAGGGTGCCAGAAGCCCCTGGCAGACATCCTCCACCCCTTGGTCCGGGTCTGGGAAGGGGGGCTTCTCCTCTCTGGTCCCCACCCTCCGGAGCGTCACAGGGGCCGGCTGAGTTGGATGGACGGTCAGCGAGGCCACAAAGCTCTCACTGTCTGCCATGATCGAGGCAGCGGAGGAGGAGGAGGAGAGGGTCCGGGCCTTGAGGGGCCCGCCAGGGCCCAAAACGGCCCCCAGCTTATCCCCAGAGAGGTTGCCCAGCAAGGTGTAGTAGAACCGAGCCCTGTCTTTGACGTCCACATCGGTGTGACCGAAGGAGATGGCCTGGAGCAAATCCGCCAGGAGGGCAGGCGAAGGTGGAGGACGGAGCTGCATCAGGTTGCGACAGATGGCCAGGAGGGTCTGTCCGGAGCGCCAGTCGCCGAGCTGGCCGCGGGCCACCAGGCGCCCCAGGAACTGCAGGGTGCTCAGCTGGGGGATGTCCTTCTCCTTGGCCAGCCGGGCCAAGACCTTCAAATGCCAGCCCAGGTCGCCCGGGAGCGAAGGAGCGCCGACAATCAGTTCCTGCCACTGCCGGGCCACGGAGAGAGCCCAGCCGGCCTCTTCGGTGGGCCCCCAGGCCTCGTCCAGCAGGTTGATAAGGTTGGGGGCCAAGGCAGAGTTCTGGCGGTAGAGGCCCAGCAAGCAGCGGGTCAGCTCGGCCATGGGAAGAGCCCTGGAGCCAAAGTACCGGGCAAAGAGGAAGGCGGCTTGGAAGAACAGCCGGACGTCCTCCGGCCTGCCTCGCTCAGCCACAAGTCCCCCGAGGGCCAGCACGTGCTCCAGGAGGTAGCCGGCTCCCTGCTCGGCCGTGGGGCCCTCACTGTCCACGCACACCAGGCCCAGCAGGTTCAGCCGGGCCAAGACGGTACCCTGGTCCTGGAAGAGGCCCGGGAAAAGCCCGGAGGTGGCTCTAGGGGTGAGCAGGACGGGCAGCCCCTCGTCCATGCCGGAGCCCAGGGGCCGGTTCTCAGGGAAGTGGAGCAGGCAGTCCAGGTGGAAGAGGGTGACCGGGGTGGGCAAGGCCGGGTGCTGAGCCAGGCCCACCAGGCGGCGGAGCAGGAAGGCCTCGTCTTCGGCCGTGAAGAGGCTGTCGGTGAAGAGGGCCTTCAGCTGCAGGATGGCGTGCTGGAGGCTGGCCTCAGCCGTACCAAAGAGGCGCACCAGCTGGGCCTTGAAGATGGCCGGTGACTGCGTCCGCACCACGCTGACTCCCTGGGCCAGGAGCCACAGGAGGTGGCTCTGGGCGGCCGGGCAAAGGAGGTAGGAGCTCTCCAGCAGGGCCGAGACTGCCACTTTCAGCTCCCGGAGGTCTCCCAACGAAGGCAGGAGGGCCAAGTGGTGGAGCGTGGCGAGGGGCAGCTCCGGGGGCTTCCTGGCCGCTTCCCAGGCCAGCCCTTCTCGGCCGGCCAGCAGTTCCCCCAGCGCCCCTTGCCTGGCGCCCTGGGCCAAGAGCAGGAGGCCGTTGCGCAGGGCCAAGCCGTAGAGCAGGGCGTAGGCCTGGTGCGCCACCGAGACCTCCTGCTGCTGCCAGGAGCGTAGGGTCTCCAGTTGGCCAGACAGCAGGCCCGGGTAGCAGCTCTCCAGCTCCCGGAGGCACTCGCAAGCGGCTGCCCGGACCGGCCGCTCGGCCGCCCCTCGGCTCTGGTCGTTGAGGTCGGAGGCCAGGTGGCGCAGGAGGGCCAGGTATTCGCAGGAGCTCCGGCAGGCCTCACCGAAGGCATCCGTGGCCACCAGGACCGTCCCGGTGGCGAAGAGGAGGTGGCAGCGGAGGGCAGTGTGTTTGGACGAAGGGCCCAGCTGGGTGAAAAGGGAGAGGAGGGAGGCCGCCGTCTCTTGGCCCGCCCTCTCCTCCGGGCACAGCAGGGTGGGGAATTCCAGGAGGAGACCCACCAGGCAAACCTGAGAGAAAAGGCCAAAAGTCAGGGAGAAAGCAGGCCGGAAATGGTCATCTCGTAACAGCAGCGCAAGATATCCAGAATGTTCTGAAGAAGGGAAATCCACTAAAGCAGAAGTTCTCAACCTTTTAAAGCCAGGGGCCATGGGGTCATGCTCCCTCAGACAGCTTCGGGGGGGCAGACGGCCATTTTGCCCTGGGATTTTCAACCTGTGGATGCGGCCCA
Organism: Furcifer pardalis; assembly: GCA_030440675.1. NCBI lineage: Eukaryota > Metazoa > Chordata > Lepidosauria > Squamata > Chamaeleonidae > Furcifer > Furcifer pardalis. The sequence goes on along the minus strand of CP126899.1, from coordinate 2,674,436 downwards.
TGGCACCATTTCATGTGGCCGCCCCCACCGCCTCCACCACACCAGGAAGTGCCATCTGGTGGAGGAAGGACAAAATGGTCATCCGGCCCCCGAAGCTGTCTGAGGGAGCGTGACCCAATGGCCCCCGGCTTAAAAAGATTGAGAACTCCTGCGATAGGAATTAAAAGCTAATGCATGACAAGTAGATGAAATCTGGGGGCGCTTTTAACAATTTCGTGCAACAACCTGCATTTGTGGGTCTACCAGGGGGCACAGTCTGCAAGGGGGAGGGAAGGCTATCACATGTGTATAAAGGTGTATAGTGCCCTTGGGCGCTGGGAGTCTGTCGGTGCCAGTGGTGTGCTGGCCCAAGGGAATACAGGGACTGGTCCCAGTGTGGCCCAATGGCTGGCGCCCCCCAGAGGCAGGCAGAATTATGTCACTGGGTGACATAACTCACCCAGGCACAAGATTTATCCCCTCCCCAACCTCCCAATAGGCGCCCCCATCCCTCCCTGTTCACCGCCCTCCCAAGGTGCCCAGCGCACCCCTGGTCAGTGCCGACAGCAAAGGAGATCCTTTTAAAAGCCATCTAACCACTGCACAGAGGGACTGTGGAGGCTTAGTGGTTAAGATGCTGGACTTCACGACTGGAAGGTCGGCAGGTCAGACGTTCAAGTCCTGAGTGCAGCACAATGGAGTGTGCCCACATCTCTGTCCCAGCTCCTGCCAACCTAGCAGTTCGAAAGCAAGGAATTGCAAGTCGATAAATAGGGACCACTTTGGTGGGAAGTTAAACAGTATTCGGTGTCTAGTCATGCCTGCCACATGTCCACGGACATATCTGCAGACTCAGGCAGCGATGGCTCTCGGGCTGTAAACAGAGATGAGCACTGAACCCTAGAGTCGGATACGGCTGGCTTTCGAGCAAAGCCTTTCCCTAGCAGTTCCATGGGCCACGTATCCTTACAAACCACAGCCACGTACCTTGAGTTGCTCCCCTAGTCTTTCACTCTGGAGATCCTGCAACAACCCCCCCACAAAGGCCTCACTGGGCCCGTGGGACAGAAGGAACGTGGTGGGCGACGAATGGAAGGAGGCAATGGTGCTGGACCAGGTCTCTCCACCCCTGGACGCCATGGCAAAAGCTGGGGAATGGACCAAAAAGAGAGAGTTTGTCAAGCTTGGAGGACATTGTCTATATAACCATCATCATCATCATCATCATGTGCCATCAACTCAATCTTGACTTACAGCGCCCCTTTCCAGGATTTTCTAGTCTGCAAACATGGCTCTCCAGATGTCCTTGGACTTCAATTCCCAGAAGCCCCGATCATCAGGCGTGCTTGACTGGGGCTTCTGGGAATTGAAGTCCGAGAACAGCTGGAGGGCCAAGGTGGTCTGGTTGGGTAGTTTCCCTTAACACCCCGCTAAGATCGGTTGGGGTTGGGGTAGAGAGGAAGGCAGATACAGTACCGTTAGAGCAGGGGTTACCAACCTAAGGCCAGGGGAGTGCAGGGCATCATGGGAAGGCACTGGACAGGAAGTGGCGGGGGGCACCTATTTTGGGGGCGGTTGGAGGGGGATCCCCATACATTGCTCTCTTGGCACCCCAGGTGTCAGAAGGGCAAGGTGGCACGAAGGCCGATTGCCCATTATACCAGCATGTGCCTGCCTAAGGCCCGCAGGCCGCATCCGGCCTGCAGCACCCATTTCATGTAGCCCCGGCCCGGCCCCACCCCTCCAAGGGCATTTGAGAAACGAAATGGCCACCTGCCTCCCCTCCCCCACCCTAAATCAATGGAGCTGGGGGGGGGGTTGGACTCAGAAAACAAAAGTTTGGGAACCTGGTGCTGGTTTATGGGTGGGTTTGGTTTGGGGGTTGTGAAAAATCAAGTCGTCGGGACTGCGGGGTTCCGGTTGGATCCCGTAGGTGAACAACAAAGCCCATCCTCCCCTAATCACCCTCCCCAAATGTCATGAAGTCCTCCGATCCAGACCGAGTAGTCAGTGGCTGTGACCCAAATCTTGTGGCATGCAGTTGCGGGGGGGGGGCATGTGTTGGTCGGGGGGCAGAACTACAAAGCCCAGTATCCGAGACCCACGTTCCAGCCGGGGAGCTGCGTTCTGAAGCCTTTGGCCGGGTGTTCTGCCCCCCCCCCCCCGATCCTTTGGGACAAGATGGGTGCTGAGTGAGAAGGAGAAGCCACGGGGGGTTCCCTCCCCCCCTCCGACCGGGACCGCCCCTGGGAGACTGCCCGCCCCGCCCGTCCCGCCTTACCTGCCTCCGGTCGTCTCAGGTGAGGCTTCGCGGCCCTTCCTGCTTCCTCTCCAGACGACGCCACCGGAGGCCGCTAGAGTCAGACTAGGGAGGCAGAGCACCGAGAGAGGAGGAGCCCCGGCCGGTTGGGATCCGGGGGAGGGAGGGAGGGAGGAGCAACACAACAACAACAAAGCCCATCACTTCCTCACCCCCCCTCCCAATAAAGAGACTGGGGCGCTGAAACGCGAGCCGTTTCCATTGCAGAGCGAGTTTACGAGGTTCAAAGGGCGCTTCTGCAGATAAACCCCCATCCCCCCCAAAAAAAAAAAATCTGGTGGGATCCCGTGGGTGAACTACAAAGCCCATCCTCCCCTATCTATCTATCTGTCTGGCTGTCTGTCTATCTTTCTTTCTTTCTATCCCACCCATCTGAGATATTTCCCCACTCATTTTTAATCAATCTTTACAACAGATTAGACATAGAGAATAAACAAATGGAATACATTTATAAATAGGTAAAGGCTTTCCTTGCTTGAAAGCCAGTCGAATCCGACTCTAGGGTTCAGTGCTCATCTCTGTTTCAAAGCCGAAGAGCTGTCTGCTTCTGCAGGTGTTTCCGTGGTCATGTGGCAGGCATGACTAGACACCGGAGCGCACAGAATGCTCTTTATCTTCCCACCAAAGTGGTCCCTGTTTTATCTCCTGGCCACTGCTTTGGGAGCTGCACTGGCTGCCAATAAGCCTCCGGGTGCAATTCGAGGTGCTGGTTATATTAAAGCCCTACATGGTAGTGGGCCAGGACACTTAAGAGACCACGTCGCCCTAAGAACATCTGTCCGTCCCACCAGAGCGGACTGGAGAGGTTCTCTTGTGGTTCCATCTGCCAGAGAGGCTCGTCTCTCGGGCACAAGGAACAGGGCCTTCTCTGTGACTGCTCCAGCCAGTGATGGGATGTAACAGGTTCTCACCAGTTCTCCAGAACCGGTAGTAACTTCCCAGTGTCCCGGAGAACCGGTTTCAGCTTTTGGGGGGAACCACCTTTGGGGCTTACCTTTTCACTGGTTCCCCCACTGCACATGCGCGCCAAGCACTTGGTGTGCATGCATGCCTAGTGCTTGGCGCCTATGCACAGCCTCCTTGCTGTCCTCCCAAGTGGGGAGGAGGAAGAGAAGCTGCTAGCCTGAAGCTCCCTATAGCCTGCTCCCCTAGATATCCTAGAGAACTGGTTAGGCAAAGACTTAGTACCTAACTTCTTTAACTGTTGAAAAGTTGAAAAGTGCCAAAATGAAGCCATCTTGTGATGAGTTCATTCTGTAGTTCCTTCCATCTGACCTAGTGTGAGAAAGATTAGACATACACTAGTACCCCGAATAACGTTATGACTTGGTTCCACAAGTCCCGTCGTTATTCGGTTTTTAACGTTGTGCGATACATTGAACACACAATGTTAAAAAAAGCCCTGTTTCCCTGGAGGCTGCAGGAAGCGAGAACATCGGGATTTGAATCCTGACATTTTGGCTTGCTGCTGTCTCCAGGGAGGTGGGAGAACTTTGGAAACAGCTTGGAGCGGGTTTCCCCACCTCCCTGGACCCGGCGGGGGGGTCAGAGACCCCAAAATTGGTAAAAAAAAACGTCCGTTTTTTTTTTACCAATTTTGGGGTTTCTGACCCCCCCGCCGGGTCCAGGGAGGTGTGGGGACCCGATCCAAGGTGTTTCTGGGCTTCCCCGACGTCCTGAGCCAGTGCAGGAAGCCAGAACGTCGGGATTCGAACTCTGACATTCTGGCTTGCTGCACCGGCTCAGGACGTCGGGGAAGCCCAGAAACACCTCCAGAGAGATCAGAGGACCCGATCTACAGCTGCAGGGTGGCTGGGGAAGCTGACGGGGACTCCCTGTCGGCTTCCCTAGCCACCCGCCCATGCCTCCGCAGCTGTGGGGTGGCTGGGTAAGCCGATGGGGGAGCCCCCCGTCAGCTTTCCAGCCTCCCCACCCCTGCCTCCGTAGCTGCAGGGTGGCTGGGAAGCTGAACGGAGAACCCCGTTCAGCTTTCCACCCACCCTGCTGCTAAGAACGACTGTATCGGATAACGTTAAAATCGTGTTACTCGATACAAGATGTTTCCGAAAATCTTGTAACGTTATGCGGTTTTAACGATATACGGTACTCGCGTTATACGGGGTATTACTGTAATAAGCTTTAAGCTCTGGTTTAAGAGCTCTGGTTGATTTGTGTTGTAGGTGGGTGTTTGGGTGGGTGGGTGCATTTTAATGTATTTTTTATTTTATTTATTTTATTTTATTTATTTATTTACGGGTTTGTGTTGTGGGTGGGTGGGTTGAGGTGTGTGTGTATGCACGTGCTTATTTTTATTTTATTTTACTTTAAAATTTTCTTTGTCCCTGCCCACAACGTCATGATGTTGGCTCCGCCCATGACATCATGATGTTAGCTCCGCCCACACTGTGATGATGTCATGGTGGGGTAGTAAAATTTTTGACATCCCACCACTGGCTCCGGCCCTATGGAACCTCCGCCACTTGAATTACGCCTCCAGGCAGAGCGGCTGCCCTTCACGAAAGGACTGAAGACATGGGTGGCAGGGCAGGTCTAGGGCAACAGTGGCATAAGAGTGGTCCCAGCCTCCTCGGTAATTAAGTAAATAGTCTCTCCCCTTTTTAATCTTTGATCTTTTAATTTGTAACCTTTTAAATTTTTGATTCTTGTTAGTTTTAGTTTTAATGAGGTTTTTAAAGAGTATTTTATGCTGCCAACCTAGCAGTACGAAAGCAAGAAATTGCAAGTGGATAAATAGGGACCGGTTTGGTGGGAAGGTAACAGCGTTCTGTGCGCTCCGGTGCAGAGGCGTAGCTACCGCCGTATCTGCCGTATCAATTATATGGGGGCCCCGGGCCACGGGGCCCCCAACGTGCATAAGCAAAACAAATCTTTACCCTTCCTAAGGGCCCCCAAACAAATTTTTATACGGGGTCCCGCCAAGGCACGCTACTCTTCTGCTCCAGTGTCTAGTCATGCCTGCCACATGACTCATGGAAATGTCTGCAGAAGCAGACAGTGCTGGCTCTTCAGCTTTGAAACAGAGATGAGCACTGACCCCTAGAGTCGGATACGACTGGCTTTCGAGCAAGGGAAACCTTTACTAAGGGGTTTTACTGTACATTTGTGCAGCGTCCAAATCTTGGTTCTTCCCCCCTTTCTGTTTCATTAGAGACTAAGACTGGGATTTGGTTGGATTTTTATTTTAGTCCCAGCCTGGCTTTGTGAACTGTGTGGAAAACTCACCGGTATTCAGTGCATGGCGTTGCATGTTTAAATGGCTCGTGCATCAATTACACACAATACTCTTGATTTGACAAAAAAAGACAAACTGGTAGATCCTTGAACAAATTGAGCCTGAACTCTCTCTGGAGGCAAAAATGGTGAAATTTGTGCTCTTTCTACTTTGGTCACGTCAGGAGAAGGCAGAATTCTCTGGGAAAAATGATAATATCTGTACCGTACTGTACTTTCAAGCATCCTAGGTATGACAGCAGTTTGAGGTCTTTATAAATTTCTTTTAAATCAAGCATTACAGTTATTTTACCTGCAAGTAATCATGGTATAGTGTGGTGTTTGTGAGCATGTAAAACTAACCTTGAAGTGGATGGCAAATTAAAATAATGAGAGACGCATGTTTTATTGAACATAAAAGTATATATAATAATAAAAATGTTAATTTCAAAATTAGGGTTACAGTAGGAAGGAGCTGGGTGGGGGCTCTCAACCCTGGTGGCTTAGTGGTCAAGACATTGAGCTTAAAGACTGGAAGATCGGCTGGTCAGCGGTTCGATTCCCGAGTGCTGCACGAGCTCGTCTGTCCCAGCTCCTGCCAACCTAGCCACTCAAAAGCAAGAAATTGCAAGGAGATAAATAGGAACCACTTCAGCAGGAAAAGGCTTCTGGGAATTGAATCCCAAGAACATCTGGAGTGCCAAGGTTTGCCATCACAGACCTAGGTTTCTGTGGGTTATTTCGTGCCAGAAATTATTCTGGGTTGAAAAGATTTTTGCAGAAGAAATTCTGCTCAGGGAACGTCCAAATGAGGCTCCTTTCATGTCCCCAAGAGCTGGGACAGAGACGGGCACTCAATCTGTCATGCAATACCCGGGTCTCAAACTGCCGACTTGCCAGCCTTCCAGCTAACAAGGTGAGCTTCTTTACCACCAAGCCACCGCAGCCCCTTTTAATAATCCGTAAATCAACAATAAATTAGAAATACAGCCCAAGACATACACCATGAGAAAGACAGTCGATCAACTTGATGACTAGACGTTTGGCAGGTCAGCAGTTTGAGAATGCTGCACAATGGAGTGAGTTCCTGTCGCCTGTTCTAGCTCCTGCCAACCTAGCAATTCGAAAGCAAGAAATTGCAAGGAGATAAATAGGTACTGTATCTAAGATCACTGCAGATGGTGACTGCAGCGACCTTAGATACCTATTTATCAGAAGTGCAGGCTGGTTTCCGAAGAGGCAGGGGAACTAGAGACCACATTGCCAACGTACGTTGGATCATGGAGAAAACAAAGGAATACCAGAAACAACAAGTCTACTTCTGTTTCATTGGCAACGCCAAGGCCTCTGACTGTGTGGACCACAACAAAATGTGGCGAGTAATCAAAGAGATGGGGATACCAGAACACCTTATAGGTCTCATGAGAAATCTGTACAAGAGTCAAGAAACCACAGTTAGGACAGAATACAGAATGACAGAGTGGTTTGGAATAGGAAAAGGAGTAAGACAAGGCTGTGTTTTGTCACCCTGCTTATTCAACTTATACACGGGGCACATAATGCGCAATGTGATGGTAATAGAGTAGATTGTACTGCCAGTGACTCCATGCTGATTGTCATGCAGTGGTTAACCTGACCGCCCTGAGGACAAACGGCCTTGGGTGCTGAAGACCACAGGGAAGGGTGAGGGTCCCCAAGTGGATTAAACCCCCCCCCCCTTGAATCCATCTTGAGGGAGAGCAGCAGCTTCATCCACCCTGGCCTGGGGATGATAATGAGGACTTTATGGAGTGCCAAAAGGGCCTCAGGACCAGAAAGGGACTCCTGCGGAACTGGATCTAAGCGTACTATGGGCGTCTTGCTGCGATGTGGAGGGCTGCTGCCGTTATATTCTCACGACAGTCATCATGGCTTATTGCCATGAAGATTGGCAATATTTGGAATCGGATACGGAAGAAGAAGAAGAAGTGTCAAAGGTAAAGAAGGAGGTGGAAAAAGAAGGTGAAAAAGAAGAAGAAAGTGGTGAAGAAGTGTCAAAGGTGAAGAAGGTGGAAAAAGGTGGTGAAGAAGTGTCAAAGGTGAAGAAGAAAAAGATGAAAAAAATAAGGAGGAGGTGAAGATGAAGTGTCAAAGGTGAAGAAGAAGGTGGAAGAAGAAGAAGAAGAAGGTCAAAAGTGAAGAGGGTGAAGTGTTTAAGGTGAAGAAGAAGAAGGTGGTGGAGAAGAACTGTCAAATGTGAAGAAGAAGAAGACCTCCTCCTCCTCTTCCCTGCCTGTCACTGGCGTCAGGGCCTGGATGTGTTTGGAGGAGTGGCAACATCTGGCCACGAAAGGGTGTCTTCCAGGGAGCTAAATGGAACCAGATGTTGGGTGGAATCCTTTGGCTGCTTGGCCAGGGCCCAGGAATTCGGGCTGGGGGGGGGGGCTGGTGGAGGCTCTCCCAGGGCGGGAGGGACGGAGGCAGCCACTGCTCGCTCGGCACCCAGCTGGACTTGGAGGGGTCCCAGGGCGAGAGGAGGATGTTTTGAGCCCACGGCCAGCCAGAAGGGAAGACGAGGGCAGTCCCTGCCAGGCTGCTGTTCCTGGGGGTGAGTAATTGGGGGGGGGGGGGCGTCCTTTGTGGGCTTTTAGGGGAGGGAGGAAGATGAAGGATGAGGAGGAAAACGAGGGTGAAACAGGATCTCTCCCTCTCCACATCTGGCAGGCAGGCGGGGGGGGAGGGATGCTGCTCTTGGGTTAAGCAGGGGTTAAAACCCAAAGGTGGGTGAGTTCAATCCTGACCAGGGTTCAAGGTTGACGCAGCCTTCCAAGGCTCGGCAAATGAGTCCCCAGCATGTTGGGGGAAGGGCAAAAATGTAACTTAACTTGTGAGCCAACCATAGAGGGCACTAAACGCCATGGGATTGGTATAGATACCTGTGACGGCCAACCGTGGCACTTTTGATATTTATAGATACAATTGGGTTTTTTTTTTTAATGAAACTGTTTTACTATGAATCAATGTATTGGCTTAGACAGGGTCTCCATGTGATTTCAGAGCAGCAAAAGCACCCAAGAAACCTCTGGCCGCGTGAATGGCCTTCTGGTTTGCTTGGTGGAGTGGAGTGGAGTCCACTTTGTGTAGACGCACTGTTTATCTTTCCACCTCTCCCCAAAAGGCAGGCCGTCCGTCCTGCTGATCTGTGTCAACAAAGCTGGAACTAAAACATAATTTTTGACCCAGCAAGGCCTGGTTCCTTGTGGCCAGCGTAGGATATTTATGCCACATGCATTTTAAAGCAGCGCTCGTTCCTAGTCGTTGACCTGCTCAAGCGAGCTGTGTTACTTCAACGCTTGCTATAGCGTTTAGATCAGGATTGTCCAAACTATGGCCCATGGGCCAGATCTAGCCCCTGACACCAATTCATCCAGCCCACTCCGCCCGCGCTGTTCCCAGAAGCAGAAGTAAAATGTGTGTTTGACTTTTGCTTCCAGGAGTGATGTGGATCAGGGGCCAGATCTGGCCTGTCGGCCGTAGCTTGGGGACCCCTGGTTTAAGCAGAGAAAAACGGCAGCTTAAATCTAGTTCATCCTGTTGCAAAACAGATTCGGAGGCACATTTTACTTCCGCTTCCGGTGGGAGGAGCCACGTGACTGGCCCACTAAACCATGTGACTGGCCCACAGTCTGAAAAGTTTGGGCACCCTTGATTTAGATAGATGCCTTTCTTTGAAAATTCACTTGATCCTGCTTCATCCTGGTTGTGTATCTCAGGTCTGCTCAGATGGTCTCTAGAGGACCAGGATTTCCTCCCCTATCATCTGCCATTCTCCCCCCATCATCTGCCATGTGGACTCTTTACTTTACTTTACTTTACTTTACTAGGGGCTGCCGTGGCTCAGTGGTTAAGAAGCTTGCCTTGTTAGCTGGAAGGCTGGCAAGTCAGCAGTTTGAGACTCGGGTACTGCATGACAGACTGGGTGTCCATCTCTGTCCCAGCTCTTGAGGACATGAAAGGTGCCTCATTTGGGCATTCTCTGAGTGGAGTTTCTTCCTCAAAAATCCTTTCAACCCAGAATAATTTCTGACACAAACTTTACTTTACTTTACTTTACTTTACTTTACTTTACTTTACTTTACTTTACTTTACTTTACTTTACTTTACTTTACTTTACTTTACTTTACTTTACGGATGTAGGAGCACTTGGAAATTGGAACATTCTGCCTGCAGGACCCCGATCTATGGACACTGCCCCCAATTTTTTGATTCTTATTCAGTGTATCTCGATTTTCATGAGTTCCTTAGTTCCACCCACTCTGCCTCCAGGGAAGCACACCACCATCCTTCTTCACAATATCTGTAGAATTTGCTGAATACAGATGGGGCAGAAATTTTTATCTCTGTTTGTTTCGAAAGGATTTACCGATGTTCAAGCTGACCAATTCCCCCTTTCTGGTTCCCCTTAAGCTCCGTTTGGCTGTTGACAGCAGCTTGGGCTTAAGACAGATTTAACACCGGGGTTAAGGAGAACGCTACGGGGCTTGGGTGTCTGTGCGAAATATATATCCCTGGCTTCCAATGAGGGCTATAGTTAGAACGGGCTGGATCTGCCACCTCCTTTGAAGAAAGACTGACGCAAGAGATAGACTCTTGCAATCTACGTTGGGAGGCTCATCCGGCACCCTTGCAACGTAACGGGGACTTATCCTTAATGACAGCTTTCGTGCTAAAGAAAGACCAGGCTTAGAGCGAAGATGAGTCGTTCGTTGACTCTCTTCTGGACGGCCAAACTCAGGGCTGCAGCTTGTGTCACAGGGCAGCAAACTTTAGTTTAGATCAGGGATTCTCAACCTGCAGCCCATGGGCCGGATACGTCCCATGGCAACATTTCATGTAGACCCCCACCACCATTGATAGCAATGCACTAGGTCAGTGATGGCGAACCTTTGAGAGACTGAGTGCCTAAACTGCAACCCAAAACCCACTTATTTATCTCAAAGTGTCAACCTAGTAATAGGGGAGGAAGGAAATGCTCCGATTGGGCTGCTGGGCAGAGGGGCAGGGCAAACTATGCTGGGGGGAGGGAGGACAAGCTCCCATTGGGCTGCTGGGCAGAGGGGCGGGGCGAACTCTATGCTGGGGAGAGGGAGGACAAGCTCCCATTGGACTGCTGGGCAGAGGGGTGGGGTGAACCCTGCTGGGGTGACTGCACGGGTGCCCACAGAGAGGGATCCAAGTGCCACCTCTGGAACGTGTGCCGTAGGTTTGCCATCACTGCACTAGGTTACCACCTGCCCAAACGTTCGTCAGTCCAGGCTTTAAATCAGGGGTCCTCAACCTATTCAAGCCAAGGTCTGGGTCACACTCCCTCTGGCAGCTTCAGGGGTCGGACGGGCATTTTCCCCTGTCTGCCATACATGGGGCTTCGGGGTGTGGCGGAGCTTTTGGTGGTCCACATGAAATGGTGTTGCGGGCCACGTCGAGCCGTAGGTTGAGAACCTCTGCTTTAAAGCAAGGCCGTTTCTCAGAGCTGTGCCTTCTGCGCATGCTCAGAGGTTTCTGCATTCATGTTCTGGTCCACTGTTACTGCTTGTGGGGTACACCGAGGCCCTCTACCTGCTTTGCTTCTGTCTTGCTCTGGATCAAACAGAGACCATCAACCGCTGTTCTGTGTGTTTGACAGATTAACTTTTCCCTCCGAGCAGAACCATGAAGCTCGTTTCGTGCCTCCTCCTGGCGACGCTCCTGAGAGCCGCCGTGTCACAAGAAGCCGAGGAACCCGACACATACACGGTAAACATCCAGGCTCCACATAAGCTGCCTAGCAGTGGCTAGAATGGCCATCACAGGGTATGCTGAAAGCAGCTTCTCTGAGCATGTACAGAAGGATGTTCTCCGGAACCAGAGGAACTAAAATTGTCAAAACAGATTAATGGGGTTTGGTTTGTTTGTTTCCCAAAGTGTAGCCGAAGAGAAGCCATTTAGAACAGGCGTTCTCAATTTTTTAAAGCCGAGGGCCGGGTCACGCTTCTTCAGGGGCCGGATGGCCATTTTGCCCTTCCTACACCACATGACACTTCCTGGTGTGGTGGAGGCGGTGAGGGGGAGCACATGGAAGTGTTGGGATGTCTGTCTCAGCCTTCTTTATAGACATAGTTTTTGTCTCTTTGCTGTGAGGTGGGCAGCCAGTACGCATACGTACAATAAAGCCTTTCTCTCTTTCATACTTGCAGTGCATATATTCCTTTTAGCACCTGCAGCCATACAAGCTACAATTTGCCCATTTTTGACAACAAAACCAGGCACCTTGATTTGATTTAAACCGGAGTGCCAGCTCCCTACAGAGCATCAGGGAGGCTGGCCAAAATGTCGGGAGAAATGGATGGGTCACGGATTAGGGTCGTGTTTTGTCTCCCTCCTCTAGGAATGCACTGACGGCTACCAGTGGGACGCGGAGAGCCAACATTGCAAAGGTAAAGATCTCCTCGGAGCCAGGGCCAGTGGAGAAGGGAGAATTTGGTTTGTCACGTAGAAATCGAATTAGCCGGCCCACTCGTCTAGCTTCCCGCAGGGGTGTCCTGGCTACGCTAAAAGGGCGCTGGACTGGGAGGGAGGGGGCAGCGCCTATGACGTCATGGATTGTAACCACCAGGTGACATACTTCTGCCCATCTCTGGGGGGCGCCAGTCACTGGGGCGCACCGGGATTTATCTTTGTGTCCCAAATACCCAGCATGGCCCTGGCTTCCCAGATGTTCTTGCTGTGTCTGAAACACGCTGACAAGCCACACACTCGTGGGCCGGTTTATTTGCACAGATGTGAACGAGTGCGAGACCATTCCCCACGCCTGCAAAGGGGAGATGAAATGCATCAACCATTACGGAGGGTACCTCTGCCTGCCCCGCTCGGCCTCCGTCATCAACGACGTCAACTCCGAAAGGGCCGCTCCTCCCGGACCCCCGCGGCCGAGGCCACGGCTGCCCGCCCACGCCATCCCCTTGCAGAACACCTGCCCCCAGGGCTACGAGCCGGACGGCCACAGGTCCTGCCTGGGTGAGTGGGTGCTCAGGTGGAGGGAGGCTGGGCTCTGAACCGGGCAGAGGGCTTTCTTCACCCAGGAGAAACCATTTCAGCTTGTAATGTAAAACAAAGGTTCTCAAACTATGGACTGTGGGCCAGATCCGGCCCATGATGCCATTTCACATGGCCCACCATCCTCGCTCCTGCCAGTTGTATCCAACTCTAGGGATCAGTGCTCATTTCTGTTTATAGCCAGAGAGTCAGCCCTGTCTGCATCTGCAGATGTTTCCATGGCCACTTGGCAGGCATGACTGTACACCAGAGTGCATGGAGTGCTGCTACCTTCCCTCCCAAAGTGGTACCTATTGATCTACTTTCTTGCTTTCGAACTGCTAGGTTGGCAGGAGCTGGGACAGACGACAGGAACTCACTCTGTCGTGCAGCACTCGGGTCTAGAAATGCTGACCTGCTGATCTTCCATTCATCAAGCTCAACGTCTTATCCACTAAGTTCTCCGGTTTGTGGCGCATGGGCTCAAATACATCAGACAAGCAAGGCAAGGACAGAACCTGAAATATTCCTTTCTAAAAGTAACTTGTCTCGTGTGTCTTGACGCCGCACAGATGTGGATGAATGCGAGTACGACCTGCATGACTGCCAGCCAAGCCAGGAATGCATCAACACCGCCGGGGGGTTTCACTGCCAGTGCCCAGACGGCTATCGGAAGATCGGCACCGAGTGTGTGGGTGAGCCAGGGTCTGGGTTGTGGTGGTGTTCTTGTGCCTTCCCTTCTCCAGACTATATAGGCTGTTTTCTCTCCACTCTTCATTGGGGAACTTGGAGAACTAGCCCTGGTGGGACAGGGGTTAAACTGCTGTGCTGCAACCAAATGGTTGTGAGTTCGATCTTGACCGGGGCTCAAGGTTGACTCAGCTCTTCCATCCTTCCAAGGTTAGGGGTAAAATGCTAATTAACTTGTGAACCGTCCAGAGAGTGCACTAAGCACTATGGGGCAGTAAAGGTAAAGGTCACCTTTGCTCGAAAGCCACTTGTATCCAGTGCTAGGATTCAGCCAGTACACCCCGGTATGCCCGTACCGGTAGTAGAAATTCCAGCTGGCCCTGCCCATCCGGTTGCCGGAGCCTCGGGTCATAGGCCTGTGGCTGCCTCCTGCCTGGGTGGCACGATCTCCCTACATCTAATGTTGAATTGGCCACACCCACCCAGTCACATGGCCATATGGCCACACCCACCATGCCACGCCCACACAGTAGGTAGTAAAAAAATTGAATCCCTCCACTGCTTGTATCCGACTGTAGGGGTTGATGCTCATCTCCGTTTACAGCCAAAGAGCCAAAACCATCTGCATCTGTAGACATTTCCGTGGACATGTGGGAGGCACACAGAATGCTGTTACCTTTCCCGCTGAAGCAGTACCTCTTTATCTACTTGCAATTTTTTGCATTTGAGCTGCTAGGCTGGCAGGAGCTGGGCGAGACCGGGAGCTCACTTCGTCCCAAACTGCTGACCAATGTGGTCAACGAGTTCAGCCCCTTAACCTCTTAGATAAACTTGTTCTGAGGCAGATTTCAGGTAAGGCAGCCGCTGCTTCTCCGTTCTTCCTTCCAGACATCGACGAATGCCGCTATCGTTACTGCCAACACAGGTGTGTCAACTCGCCTGGGTCTTTCTCCTGCCAATGCGAACCCGGCTTCCAGCTGGCCAGCAACAACCGTTCATGCGTGGGTGAGAAGGACCGGCCGGCCTGGCTCTTATTTGCCCCACCCCGCCCGGATCCTACGGGTCCATTTTCTGATCCTTACACTTTCCATCTGCATCTTTTGATCCTGGACTCCATGCTTTGCATGCACGTCCAGGCCTAACCCCCACCAACTCTAGGTGCAAAGATCCTGGAGCACCCCCACCCCATTATTTTAATCCAGCAATATTTGGGTGGGCAAAGCGTAGCCCTCCCGGGGGGGGGGGGCTGCCAGATATCATCTCCCAGCATTCCTCACCAATGGAGTGTGGCTGATGGGAATTATGGTCACGTAGAACACCTAGGACAGGGGTTCCCAACCTAAGGCTGTGGACCGGATCTGGCCCATGGCACCATTTCACAAGGGCCCACTCCACTCCTCCATGGGCATTTGAGAAACAAAATGGCCACCCCTTTGAATATGTTGGGACAAAATGGCCACCCTCATTGTGCAGGCCATGGCCTTGCTTAAACCGCACACCCCTTTTCAACCTCCCCCAGATGTGAACGAGTGTGATATGGGGGCCCCTTGTGAGCAGCGCTGCTTCAACACCTACGGCACCTTCATGTGCCGCTGCAACCAGGGATATGAACTGGACCAGGATGGCTTTACCTGCAAAGGTAAGAGGCACTTCCTTGCTCCCAGGTTAGGCTCCACCCACCCACCTGTCCCCCAAGCCCCTCCATTCTTTACCACCATTTCTTGCTATTAACACTATGCTTTTATTGGTTGGGTTGGGTTGGGTTGGGTGGTTGGTGGGTAGTGTTGGGTTGGTTGGTGGGTTAGGTTGGGTGGTTGGTTAGTGGGTAGGGTTGAGTTTGGCTGGGTTGGTGGGTTGGGTTGGGTGGTTGTTTGGTTAGTGGGTAGGGTTGGGTTGGGTGGGTGGTTAGTGTTGTGTTGGGTTGGTTGGGTGGGGTGGTTGATTAGTGGGTAGGGTAGGGTAGGGTTGGGTTGTTTGGTTGAGTTGGGTTGGGTGGTTGGTTAGTGGGTAGGGTTGGGTTGGGTGGTTGGTTAGTGGGTAGGGTTGGGTTGGGTTGGTTGGTTGGGGTGGGGTGGTTGGTTAGTGGGTAGGGTTGGTTGGTTGGGTTGGGTTGGTTGGTTGGTTAGTGGGTAGGGTTGAGTTTGGCTGGGTTGGTGGGTTGGGTTGTTGTTTGGTTAGTGGGTAGGGTTGGGTTGGGTGGGTGGTTAGTGGGTAGGGTTGGGTTGGTTGGGTGGGGTGGTTGGTTAGTGGGTAGGGTAGGGTAGGGTAGGGTTGGTTGGTTGAGTTGGGTTGGGTGGTTGGTTAGTGGGTAGGGTTGGGTTGGGTTGGATGGTTGGTTAGTGGGTAGGGTTGGGTTGGGTTGGGTGGTTGGTTAGTGGGTAGGGTTGGGTAGGGTTTGTTGGATTGGGTTGTTAGTTAGTGGGTATGGTTGGGTTGGTTGATTGGGTTGGGTTGGGTGGTTGGTTAGTGGGTAGGGTTGGGTTGGGTTGGGTTGGTTGGGTGGTTGGTTAGTGGGTAGGGTTGGGTTGAACTTATTTGGTTGTTTTATTTTATTGTTTATTTTACTGTGCTATTTTGTTATTTGTATGTGCACCACCCAGAGTGGGGAATATCCCAGGTGGGCAGTATAAAAATGCAACCAACTAATCAACCCAACCCAACCAACCCAACCCAACCCAACCCACTAACCAACCACACAACCCAACCCAACCAACCAAACCAAACCAACCCTACCCACTAACCAACCACCCAACCCAATCAACGAACCCAACCCACTAACCAACCACCCAACCCAACCCAACCCTACCCACTAACCAACCACCCAACCCACCCAACCCTACAATAAAAATTATAAAATATAACCTCACAAAATACAACCAAACCAGAACACAGACTAACTCCCCTAACTTGTTCTGAGGGAGAAACGCTGCGGCAGACGCTGCGGCAGATAACAAGGTCCAAAACCGTATCGGGCCTTATATGATAACACTAATACCTTGTATCTAACACAGTAGGGAACAGGTAATCACGTGCCAAGGCTGTGGTGGCTTAGTGGTTAAGACCCTGAACTTGGCAACTGGAAGGTTGGCAGTTCAAGACCCGAGTGCTGCACGACAGAGCGAGCTGCCATCTCTGTCCCAGCTCCTGCCAACCTAGCCGTTGGAGAGCAAGAAATTTGACTCTTGAGTTCAGTGCTTGTCCGTTTATTGCCAAAGAGCCAGCGTCGCCTGCATTTGCAGACGTTTCCGTGGTCACGTGGCAGGCATGACTAGACGGAATACTGTGACCTTTCCTGCTGAAGCGGTACCTATTTATCTACTTGGAATTTCTTGCTTTCGAACTGCTAGGTCGGCAGGAGCCGGGACAGACTCCGTTGCGCTGCTCTCGATTCTCGAAATGCTGACCTGCCGACCTTCCAGACGTCTAGTTCAGCATCTTAACCACTAAGCCACCACTGCAGTCCCTCGGCGTGCAACGTCCAGAACTTATTCACTCGTGTCCCAAACCTGAGAGTAGGGGGGACGCTTTGATTTCCCACTTGCTGTCAGCCTGTAAAGCCTGGCACAACTTCTCTGCCCACCCGCGCAATCTCCTTTCTCTCCAGATATCGACGAGTGCAGCTACTCCGCGTACTTGTGCCAGTACCAGTGTGTGAATGAGCCTGGGCACTTCTCCTGCGCCTGCCCCCAGGGGTACCAACTGCTGAGCACCCGCCTCTGCCAAGGTGAGTCTAGGATTCATTCCAGCGTTTCTTCTCCCGTGCCTGGTTTCGACCACCTCTTTCTTCCAACGAGCTCAAAGCCCACATGCTTTGTCACCACAACGCCGATGCAGTTGCCCGTAGGGTTATTGTATGTAGTTATTACTCTAAGTATATTTTAAACGTACCTACGCAACTAAGGGTGGTATAAAATAACCTAATAGAAACACACACACCAAACTGTAGCATCGCAAAAAAAATAAAGCTGCGGAAACGAACGGCTTCTTGTGCCGTAGCCAATTCCAAATATTGGCGATCCTCGCCACGATCAGCCATGAAAACTGTCCTGAGAATAGAATGCAGTGGCCTTCCATTTGACTTCCACATTGCAGCGTGGCACCCATGGTACCACTGGTCCAGTTCCGAGAGTCACTTTCTGGTCCTGAACCCTTTGGGCACGCAAAGTCCTCCTCCTCCTCCTCAGCCCCAGGCCAGGATGGATGAAGCTGCTGCCCTCCATCAAGAGGGATTCAAGTGGGACCATTTAATCCACTTGGGGACCATCATCCGTCCCTGTGGACTTTGCCACCCAAGGCCGCGAGTCCTTAGGGTGGTCAGGTTAGTTAATTGCCGCCTGACAATGTGTGTGGAGTCGCTGGCGGTAGGGTCTACTCTGTGACCATAGCAGGATAATCTGGTCAGACTGGGCTAAAACTAGCATTTTGAGATAAAAGTGCTTTTTCCTGACGATGGTGAAAAAAGACTCTTTTTGAGCTATTGTGTCATGTGCATTTCTGCATGTGCGTACCATATACCTGGGGTGCCCAAACTACGGCCCATGGGCCCAGTCTGGCCCCCGATACAAATTCATCCAGCCCTCGTCACTCCCGGAAGTGAAACGTACCACGGGTGCATTTTACTTCTGCTCCCAGGAGCAATGGGGCAGTGCGGGCTGGATGAATTGGTGTCAGGGGCTGAATCTGGCCCACAGGTCATAGTTTGGGCACCCCTGCCATGTACCAGGAGGGGTAAGTCTATGGATAAGGTCACCCTTGTCCAAAAAGGCAGTCGTATCCAACTCTAAAGAGCCAGCACCATCTGCATCTGCAGATGTTCCCACAGGGCAGACGTGACTTGATGCTGAAGTGGATGGAACGTTGTTACCTTTCCCACTGGAGTGGAACCTATTTATCTAGCTGCAATATATACTTTATCTGCTTGCAATATGTGTGTTTGTGTGTGTGTTTTGTTTGTTCAAGGAAAGGATTCAGCCTGGCCCCCAAATTGACCCAGCCTGGCCCTTAAAAAGAGTAGATTGTAAGCTGGAGCAAATGAAAGTCTCGTTTGAGCAAGGATCTGAGTCAGGATGTTTAGTGATTTTTCCCTCTGGGAAACAGATTTGTCCGGCTTCTGCCGTAAAGAGTCCAGATTTCGTCTGGCCTCCCCCAACCTCCAAATGTCTTCTTTCCCATTGCAGACATTAACGAATGTGAGTCCGGGAGCCACCAGTGCACCGAGACCCAGAACTGCATCAACTTCCATGGCGAGTACCGCTGCGTCGAGAAGAACCGCTGCCAGGAACCCTACGTGCAAATGTCTGAGAAGTAAGGGCAGCCCAGAGAAGCTGGGAGCCAAAGATTCCCCCTCCCCTCCGCCTCAAATAAGTAGACCAGGGCTTTCCCACCTTTTCAAGCCGGGGGCCGGGTGACACTCTCTCAGTCAGCTTCGAGGGCCGGACAGCCATTTTGCCCTGCCTGCACAATGGGGGTGGCCATTTTGTTTCTCAAATGCCTTTGGAGGGGAGACATGGCGCTGTAGGCCAGATCCGGTCCATAGGCCTTACTTGAACTTGAAGAAGGCTGGACTCGCATATGGGGTGTCTCTGCAATCTGGTGGGCAGCAGGGAGGGGAGGCTTGTAGAGTTACAGAGGCACAACTTTGGTGTGGATCTCACGGCATGCAGTTAAGACACAAAGCAAAGCTGTCGCATTCAATGCACTCTCTGGGCGGTTCACAAGTAAATGAACATTTTTGCCCCCAACCTGCTGGGGACTCATTTTACCGCCCTTGGAAGAATAGAAGATCTGAGCTGAGCGGGCCGGTCATGTGGTCCCCCCCTGCCGTAAAACACTGTCACAAACACAGCGGCATTTAAGCATACGCGGGTGTGTTTTACAGATATCGTAAATGCATCCACATCCGCTTCCCATAGCAGCGAGGGTGGTGGCAGGCCACATCCAGGCATTGGCTGGGCCACTGGGATAGCGGTGCACTTTAGATGAAGCCATTGCTCCGAGGTTCCTCCTTCATCTTGGAGCAATGGTTTATTCTAAAGTGCCGCGCGCCGGATGGAGCAACCAAATGGTTCCCGGGGGCAGCCTTTCCTCCTGTCCCTTGGTCGCCGCCCCTGCCCAGTGCCCTCTCATGGCGCCCAGCACACCCCTGGCCGCATGAAATGGTGCCACGGGCTGGGTCTGGCCCACGGGCCGTAATTTGCCCACCCTTGTCCTAGGAGGGAAGACTGAAGGAATTGGGCATATTTAGCCTTGAGAAATGTTCAAAAGGTAGTCATAAAGAGGAAGGGAAGGATCCGCTCTCCGTGCGGTGGAGGAAGGGCAAAATGCCCCCCCCCGGCCCCCAAAGCTGTCTGAGGAAGCGAGATCCGGCCCTCGGCTTGTAAAGGTGGAGAACCCCCTGAGATCAGCCCTGTCTTCCCCCGCAGCCGCTGCCTTTGCCCGGCCACCAACCCGCTATGCCGAGAGAAGCCGTCCTCCATCGTCCACCGCTACATGAGCATCACTGCCGACCGGACGGTGCCCTCCGACATCTTCCAGATCCAGGCCACCAGCATCTACCCGGGGGCCTACAACACCTTCCAGATCCGCTCGGGCAACGAGAAGGGAGAATTCTACATCCGGGTGAGTTTGAGCCGCGGCAGTGGCTCAAGCCGTTAAGACGCTGAACTTGACGACCGGAAGGTCGGCAGCTTGAGACCCGAGTGCTGATGGAGTGAGCTCCTGTCACCTGTCCCAGCTCCTGCCAAACTAGCAGTTCGAAAGCAAAGGAATAGTAAAGATCAAGATAAAGGTCGCCCTTGCTCGAAAGCCAGTCATATACGACTCTAGGGTTCAGTGCTCATCTCTGTTTATAGCCAAAGAGCCAGCGCTGTCTGCATTTGGAGACGTTTCCATGTGGCAGGCACGACTAAGCTCCGAAGTGCACAGAACGGTGTTACCTTTCCCATTGAAGCGGTGCCTATTTATCTACCTGCAATTTCTTGCTTTCGAACTGCTAGGGGTGGAGACGGAAGCTCGCTCTGTCATGCAGCACTTGGGTCTCGAACCGCTGACCTGCCGGCTTTCTAGCCATCACGCTCAGCATCTTAACCACTATGCCAGCTCCATCCTTTGCTACCTTCCCACTGAATCGGTACCTATTTATTGGCTTGCAATTTCTTGCTTTTGAACTGCTTTACCGACCTCAGAAGGATGGAAGCTGAGTTGTCCTTGGGCCCTGGCAGGACCGAAGTCATGTTTTGGGCTGCAGTGCAGCAGATTTAACCCGTGTCCCCCTGGCTCTTGAGTCAACTGAGCCACACATAGGCTTCAGACGTCAGTGTAACCCACCCCCATGGACCCTCAACTCCTTTTTTCCTCTCCCTGCAGCAAATCAACAACGTGAGCGCCATGCTGGTCTTAGCCCGGCCCGTCACGGGACCCCGCGAGTATGTCCTGGACTTGGAGATGGTCACCATGAACACGGTGATGAGTTACCGTTCCAGCTCGGTCCTCCGGCTGTCCGTCTTCGTCGGGGCCCATCCGTTCTAAGCGGGCAAGGGTGGAAGCCCTCCCGTACCTGGCCGAAGGAGGAAGCACCGTAAGCCTGGCCCTGGGAGCCATCTTCCCCCTAGGACAGGGGTGGGGAACCTGTGCCCTTCAAGCCACACCTGGCCTTCTAGGTCCTGAAGTGCGGACTGTGGGCCGAGCACACCCATCAATTTTCATTAATATAATATAATATACAGAAAGGGGGCGGCCAAAACTGAGATGGCTAGATGGTATTGTAGACGCAATGGGCACAGAGCTGATCGAATTGAGGAGGATGGTGGAGGACAGAAGTGCCTGGTGGACAGCGGTCCATAGGATCATCGCAAAGGGTCGGAATCAACTGTGCGACTGAACAACAACACAAATAGAATAGAATAGAATAGAATACTGTAGAATAGAATAGAATAATTTTAGCCAAGGGAATCCTTTACCTTTACCCTTTAATTTTTATTTGAAATTTTCAAACTGGCCACCGTGTGAGTCTGTGCCAGCCTATCAGAAAGTAAACACAAGAACAGAACAAACAGGGGGGGGGGGACCCCACCCTGATGAAGTGGACTTGACCCACAAAAGGTCACATTTTAACGCAGGACAGAGAATAAACAAAACCAAAAGACCATAGTTACCAAAGACTGTTCTATTTTAAGGTGAGCTTTCGTGGACCAAGTCCGCTGCGTCAGACGTGGGAGTGAGACTCAATAGCATCGGGAAGAACCTTCTTCTTTCTTTCTCCATTGCAGACAACACCTGCCGGGGATGGGCTGAAGGAATCGAGCGGCAAGGAACCACAGCACACCCGACAGCCGGAGAAAGAGTGATGGGGTCTTGCATGAGCCCATGTTTCCCCCAAATACCAGCCCCAGCCACGGCCACTGCTGACCACCAACCAGCTTCCCCGGTTTGAGCCACAAACCTGCCTGGGGTTGGAAACCGATCTCCAGCGTACACCGGAGGGGACATTTGAACGGGGAAGCAAGATGCCAATTAGTCTGTCCTTCCGGTTCAAAGAGAGCAGGGCTGATGGAGAACCAGTAAAACATTTGTTTTTAAAGGAAATTTCCCAGGAGGCCGTTGTGCGTGTCTTGCCTTACCCCAGAAAGTACTTCCATTTCAATTTATGAGGGTTTGCATCCCATTCCTGTCACTAGAAAGGTCAAGGTCACCCTTGCTCGAAAGTCACTCTAGGGTCTGGTGCTCATCTCCGTTTAAAGACAAAGAGCCAACGCTGGCTGCGTCTGCAGACGTTTCCGTGGACATGTGGCAGGCAGGACTAGGACACACACACACCCCGAGTGCATGGAATGCTGTTACCTATCCCAAAGCAAATGCAATCACATTTATATACCACCTCATAGCACTTTGTGCACAATCTGGGCAATTCACAAGCTAATTAGCATCAAAATGGTACCTATTCATCTGCTTGCAATTTCTTGCTTTCAAACTGCTAGGTTGGCAGGAGCTGGGACAGAGACAAGAGCTCACTGCGTCGTGCAGCACTCGGGTTTCAAACCGCTGACCTGCAGACCTTCCAGTTGTCAAGTTCAGAGTCTTTTAACCACTCAGCCACGGCTGTCCCTCGCTAGAAAAGAGGGAAAATTTTATTCTTTGCCATCTATATCATTTCAAGGCTGCCCTAGAAGTCAGAAATAAGGTTTTATGGCAGGGGTTCCCAACCTTAGGCCTGTGGGCCGGATTTGGCCTGCGGCACCATTTCATGTGGCTGCCCAACCCTCCAAGAGCATTCGAGAAGCAAAATGGCTGTCCCTTTGAAGTAGTTGGAACAAAGTGGCCGCCCACGTCGTCCAGGCAGTGCAAAATGGCCGTCGGGCCCTCGAAGCTGACCGAGTGTGACCCGGCCCCCGGTTCAAAAAGGTCGGGAGCCCCTGGTTTGAAGCTTTGTTCACAGTGATGGGATGATAAAAAAAGTTCTACCCCACTGTGACATCATCACAGTGGGGTGGAGCTAACATCATGATGTCATGGCGTCATGGGCGGAGCCAACGTTGATTTCTGCGCATGCGCACTGAATTGGAGCCATTTTGGCTCCAATTTTTAAAAAAAATTCGTTTTTGAGGCGTTGGAACTGGACACCTCAAAAAAAGGTCTACCCTCCCGGAGAACCCTCCGGGATTGTTCCTACCGGTTCTATGGAACCGGTTGGAACCGGCATCATCCCATCACTGTTTGTTCTCCCTCTGCTATGGCTTTTTGAAAACGGGGTGCCTCCCCGACTAATTATTCGGCTCTGGATTAAATGCTGAACAAAGCCTACAACATCAATAGCTGCCCTATGAAAGAAAGTACAAACTCTATTAATTTGGGTTTTTGTAACGAACAGGCCAAATTAACTAATGAGCTCCATCAGGGGTTTCACCAAGAGGTGCAAAGAAGAAACAGACTCTGTGTTCGCACAGAGTGTTTAATTAGAAAGGATGCCTATAAAAAGAACGCCTTGAGATGCCAACCTTTAGAAAGAGAGGAAATGATAATATTTGCCTTTACATACTGCACATTCTTCCAATGGTCATGCGGGAGGGGGAAAAAATACGCCCCCCTAATATATTTTCAGTTTTACTCTGTTTTGCAGTATTAGAGGAACCGTTCTGACCTGTCAGTTTTGCTTAGGTCAAGGTCGCCTTGTTCAAACCCCAGCCGTACCCGACTCTAAGGCTTGGTGCTCATCCAGTGCTGGCTATGCTAAAAGGGCACTGGACGGAAGGAGGGAGCAGCACCTATAGTGGGGGTACGGCATGGCATCATGGATTGTAGCCACCAGATGACATACCTCTGCCCACCTCTGGCGGGCACCAGTCATTGGGGCGCACCGGGACGTATCCCTGCGTCCAAAATGCCTAGCACGGACCTATGCTCATCTCCGTTTCCAGCCAAGTAGCCAGCACTGTGTCTGCAGACGTTTACTGTGAGAAATCAGGCTTGCATGACTAGACATCGAGTGCGTGAAACAGTTTACCTTCTCCCTCAAATGGTACCTATTTATCTACCTGCAATGTCTTGCTTTCAAACTGTCAGGGTGGCAGGAGCTGAGAAAGGGACGGGAGCTCACTCCATTGTGCCACACTCGGACCGCTGACCTACCAACCTTCCGGTTGACAAGTC
Organism: Furcifer pardalis; assembly: GCA_030440675.1. Lineage (NCBI taxonomy): Eukaryota > Metazoa > Chordata > Lepidosauria > Squamata > Chamaeleonidae > Furcifer > Furcifer pardalis. Next base: position 2,650,522 of record CP126899.1, on the reverse strand, counting down.
CAGTGTCTTAACCACTAAGCCACCGCTGCCCCCATGAACATGACTTAGACCCCTCTTTTAAAATGCCACTCTGAGCGTTACCTGGATAAGCTTTATCTAAACTGGGCTTAGATTCCCCCCTTTTTTTAAAAACTATAAAATATCCTGGGATTTAAAGCAAGAAGGAAAGTTAGAAGGCTGGTTTAACCTTTTAAAAAAAAGCCTTGGAAAGGTCATAGGTCAGAACTGATTTGACGGCATCCAATCATGTAGGCTGGCTGGATAGTTGAGGGGTTTAGATATATGGCTGCACAACTAGAGGCTGGGCGTTCAAGCCCCCACTGTGCTTTCCGGGAAGAAGAGCCAACCTACGTGGCCCAATGGGAGCGCTTCCTCCCTCCCCCCAGCACAGAATTCATCCCACCCCCTCTGCCCAGCAGCCCAATGGGAGCGCCTCCTCCCTCCCCCCAGCACAGAATTCATCCCACCCCTCTGCCCAGCAGCCCAATGGGAGCGCTTCCTCCCTCCCCCCAAGCACAGAATTCATCCCACCCCTCTGCCCAGCAGCCCAATGGGAGCGCTTCCTCCCTCCCCCCAGCACAGAATTCATCCCACCCCCTCTGCCCAGCAGCCCAATGGGAGCGACTCCTTCTTCCCATGTCTGAGTGCAGTACGGACGGCAGCCTGTGGAGTCTGTGGCGAAGGTTGAGAGGGTGGCATACAAATGAAACATGATGATGATGGGCACTCGGCCTCTAAAGGGTTCTCCATCACTGGCCTTGAACATCCACCCACTTCACAAACCTGCCTGGGCCGGCTCTGCCGTTGTCGTTGGCCAAACCCAAGTCTTCATTGGTACATGACTCCGGCAACAATTGACAGACGAACAGATGAGCCGGATTCTGTCTCTCTCCACATTCACACCATGTGTAGTTGGCCATCATCAGCCCCCACTTGAGCACGTTGGTCTTGCACTTAGGGACTCCGACCCTCAGCCTATTCAGGGTCCTCTAAGAGACGTAAGGGAGGTCGACTTCCTCAGCCGTCTCCTCCTTGTCCAGTGAACTCCTCTCTCCATCTTCTAATTTAGTTGTGCTCTTAAGCACCCTCAAGAACGTTTGTACCTTGCTGATGACACCCAAGGTGCCACGGCCTCGGCCTCTGTGCACCACTAGAAATGAAATCATTGTTCAAACCACATCTTAACCATTTTATTAGAATATTCATAGCAAGAAACATTCATTTTAAAAAAGAGAAAACGGGGACACAATTCAGAAATATCTGCGTCCCCAAGCTTTTCAAGCCAGGGGCCAGATCACGCTCTCTCAGCCAGCTTCAAGGGCCAGACGGCCACCTGCACGATGGTGGGTGACCATTTCGTCCCAAGAGCTTCAAAGGGGGAGGCCATTTTGTTTCTCAGATGCCCTTGGAGGGGCGAGTCTGGGGCTACACGAAATGGCACTGAGGGCCGGCTTTAGGTTAAGAATCCCTCCCAAAGAATGTTTGTTTTTGCCATAAAGAGAACGATGTACACACACACCCTGGGAAGGTTATGGCAAGAACGCCCATCAGAGTGGCATGATCTCCCTCGCTCACACACAACCTCTCGGTCTCGGCTTTCCATCCGGAATTAAGGCAGGGGGCCTGGAGTGCAGTAGAGCTTGGCCAAAGTCTTGCTCAAGATGGGACCGAAGTTTCTGCAGGAGGAAAATGAAGGAAAGGGGCTCGACACAGAGAGAAGAAGACACACTGGAGGCGTTGTGGTTAAGACGCTGAACTTGAAGACCGGACGGTCGGCCGTTTGAGACCCAACCACTGCACAACAGAATTCGCTCCTGTCTCTGTCCCAGCTCCTGCCAACTTAGCAGTTCGAAAGCCAGAAATTGCAAGTAGATAAATAGGGACCACTTCGGCAGGAAAAGGTAAACAGCATTCCATGTACTCTAGTGTTTAGTTGTGCCTACCACATGACCATGCCGACGTCTGCAGATGCAAACAGCGCGGGGCTCTTTGGCTTTAAAACCAGGGGTTCTTGATGTGTGGCTTAAAAAGGTTGACAACTGCTTTAAACAGAGATGAGCACTGCACCCTAGAGTCAGACGTGACTGACTTTTTGAGCAAGGGGGACCTTGTCCTTTTTTCAGCGGAAAGGAGTTTTAACTCTCTCTTCTCCACAAAGTGGAACCAGGTGTAGCAGAACGACAAAGCAGCTGCCCCCCCCCCCCAAGGCTTGGCCACATGACCCCTTTCGGTCATGGGGGTCATGACGGAAGGTCAGCAACTCACCTCTGCATTTTGCCACATTTAATCTTGCTCAGGAGGTGCTCCTGGTCCCGGGGAGACGGGCAGGCAGCGTAGGCAGCCAACAGGCTGAGGAAGGAGAGAAAGACCAGGCAAGGGTTACTGGGAAGCCCCTCTGAGCTACAAGGGCTGGGGGGGGGGGGTGTCTGGGACGGGGAGCCCACGAAAGCCACTTTCCCCACCCCTGGGTCAGATCAGTTTCCAACCTTTTCAAGTCGGGGGCCAGATCACACGCTCGCCGTCAGCTTAGAGGTCTGGACGGCCATTTTGCCCTCTCTGTGTGTGTGTGTGTGTGGATTTTGTCCCAACAGCCTCAAAGGGGCAGCCATTTAATTTCTCATGCACAGTTTCTCTCTCCCACCCTCCACCCCTTTTTACCTGGCCGGGGTCTTGTATCTCTCCAGCAGAGCAATGGCTTTCTCTCCGCTGATCCCGCTGACCTGCATGAGCTGGCGGGCAAAGACTTCCCGCACCGTCTGGGCCTGGAAGAGAGACGTGAAAGATCAATATCCAGAAGCAGAAGGCGATACCTTTTCTGGATCACTACATTAAAAAACAAACAAACATTGCGAGCTTTCATGATTACACGACCACTTCTTCAGGCATGCATTCACAAGTTCGTGGCATGTGCTCTGCCAGGCGGCGTGCCTGAAGAAGTGATCATGAATCAGGAAAGCTCGCAATGATTTTTTAAATTTAGTGATCCAGAAAAGGAATCCCCTTCGACTTCTGGATATGTTTTATACATGGATCACACGGCTGACTTGTTTAGCGAAAGATCAAGAAGCACAAAGCTTCCTCGCTTTGACAGCAACTAGGGTTGCCATAATTCTCTCCCATAAAACCGGGACAGAAGTACACTTGACAAAAAATGGGCAGGTTATCTACAAAGTAGCCTTTTAAAAAACAAACATAATATAACGACAGCTATAAAACACTTTCACATTAAATATACCAATACATAAATGAGTTTATTTACAACAGTTAATTCTTACTGCAAGACAATCTGTTGTACTTATGAGCAGTCGCAGTCAACTCTTAACGTCCTCAGTTCCAGGAAACACACTGGCCACACTTATCGGGGGGTGGTGTGAGGCGAGGACGTTAAGATTTGTTGCAAGGTATACTCCAACTCGAATGTGGCAGGAAATCGCTCGTTTGATGGTGAGAGTTGGGATTTATTTTAATGGTGTTACAATACACAATCAGTAAGTTTTAAAAATCCTGGACTTTAACATGATTTTTATTGAACTGGCTGGGATAATTTTTCCGACCTTGAATCCGGGACAATCCTGGTTTTCGGGGACGTATGGCAACCCTAACAGAAACTTCTCGTCCACCAGCAAAGAGAAGATCAGTGGCTGACTACAGTGGAATCGTTGAGACTTCAAATTCCTCCAAAAATCAGCCCCAGCCCAGAAGGGACCGAACAGCACTGGGCTGTCCGTCCTGCCATTCACAGAGGGTCAGACTTGATGATCTCCAAGACCCCTTCCAACGGGACGATTCCAGCCGTCCCAGTTCAGGCTGAACACACAAGCAAAGCTGAGATTCCAATTTCAATTGTATAGGGAGGATGTTTTAATCTGGTTTTAAAAGTTTTAATTGTTTAGTTCTGTACGATGGGGACGTTTTGTAGTTTGAACTTTTTTGACGCTGTTGTGAGCCGCCTGGAGTCGCTTTGGCGAGGGAGGCGGCAATACAAATACAGCAATAAATAAATAAATAAATAAATAAACCACCTTGTTCTTCACAGCTCCTTCGTTAAACTCGGCAAAGGTCAGAAGACGGCAGGAACGGTCGCTCGGCTGCAGGGGGCGCTCAGACTCCAGCTCCTCTTTGGTACAGCTCAGGAGGGTCTTTCCCTGGGGGGAAAAGAGGGATTCAAGTGGGACCATTTAATCCACTGGGGGACCCTCAAACTTCCCTGTGGACTTTGCCAACATTGGGGGTGTGGGGGTGCATGTCCTGCAAGCTGAACAGGCTCCCAAATACCCACTGATTCCCCCGACCCCACCCCGGCTGAGCCCTCGGTTTCCCATTTGCTCCGGACTCACCTTGTACAGCCTAGCCAGGTGACGTGTCATGATGGTCAGGTAGGCTGCAGATTCCCGGAGGTCGGCCGTATGTTTGACGAAGAAGCCATCCACCACCTGCAAGGCCGGAAGGGGGGACCCGGGGGTTATCAGGACCAGCAGGAATGCTGACCAGCTCCTTCCTCCGTGGTAAGCAAATGATCCTTGCCTTAAAGGTGAAGGGCAACCAGTGCGGCCTAGTGGCAAGAGTGATGGGTAGGACAGGGTCCAAATCCCTGCTCAGCCATGGAAAGGATGCCACTGGTAAAAGCATTCCTTGACTATCTCATGCACCTTGAAAACCATAGTAGGTCAAGGTCTCCCATGCTCAAAAGCCAGTCGTATCTGACTCTAGGCTTCAGTGCTCATCTCTGTTTACAGCCAAAGAGACAGCGCTGCCTGCAGACGTTTCTGTGGGCATGTGTCAGGAATAACTAGAATACTGTTTACCTTTCCCACCAAAGTGGTACCTATTTCTCTACTTACACTTTCTTGCTTTCAAACTTTTAGGTTGGCAGGAGCTGGGACAGAGACAGGAGCTCACTCCATCGTGCGGCGCTTGGGTCTCGAGCGGCTGACCTGCCGACCTTCCCGTCGTCAAGTTCAGCGTCTTAACCACGAAAGCCACTGCGGTCCTGAAAACCTCAGTTAAGAGTCACTCTGAGTCACAGGCCACCTGACAGCACATCACCACCAGCACCACCGGGGGAAGTTCGGACTATTCCGGAGGGGCCTTACCTGGGTGTTGACCACGGCTTGTTGCAAGGTCTTTTCCGGCAAGCTTAGGTGCTGCCCGGAGCCAGAATATTCCACCAGGTAGATGGGGTGAGAGATGCCACACTGCCTCAGGCGGAACTGGGTGTGGAAGAGAACGGTACAAGAGAAGGCCATTACAGACCGCATGCTGCGCACCGGATCGAGGGGTTAAGGTGTGATTTGGACTGAACTGCATAAGTAAGGGTCACCCTTGCTCAAAAGCCAGTCGTATCCGACTCTAGGGTTCAGTGCTCATCTCTGCTTACAGCCACAGAGCCAGCACTGTCTGCATTTCCAGTCATTTCCGTGGAGACGTGGCAGGCATGACTAGACACCAGAGTGCGTGTAATGCTGCTACCTTTCCACCAAAGCGGTACCGATTTATCTATTTGCAATTTTCTCACTGTCAGGTTGGCAGGAGCTGGGACAGAGGCAGGAGCTCAGCACTCGGGTCTCGAACCGCTGACCTGCTGACCTTCCAGTCGTCAAGTTCTACATCTTAACCACTAAGCCATCACAGTCCAGAAATGTTAGCTCCTGCGTCACCCTGACTCGGCTCCCTCTCGCCCGGCACCTTCTGTTCGCGAAAGCGCCCATCGATGATGCTGCCACACAAGTCCGGCATCCTTTTCCGTTCCACCACATAATCCAGCACCAGCTCCTGAGACGCAGCCCGTGGTAGCCCTTCTGAAATGAATGAAAAAGAAGGGGTAGCCCTTTTTAACACAAAAGCAAATTCTAACTTATTCTCTCCATAGCCCATCTAATTCTCCCCAGGTTCTAATTAGAGCGGAGCCTTGGTTAACAAACGGGTCAGTTAATACGGACGGGTAGCAGTGGCGTAGGATGGGGGCGGCAGGGGGGCGACCCGCCCCGGGTGGCACTTTTTGGGCATACGGGTGTTCTTGGACTACAATTCCCAGAAGTCCTAGGGGGAACGGGCACGGCGTCCACCAGGGGGCGGCAAATTTGGTTTACAGGACACTCTGTACCTGCCCCTTCCGCCCCCTCCACCTGCCCCCCCCCCCCGAGCCCTCCCCACCTGCAACCGGAGCGGCTCTTTCTCTGGCGACCCAGAGGAAGTCTCCCACGTGAAGTTTCCGGACGTCGAAGGGCACGTTGTGGCGCTGGAGCTCATGGATCAACTCCTGCTTCCGGGACGTGGGGCCACTGAAGGACAAAGGGAGGGGGGCAGATATTTAGAGCAGGTATTCCCAACCTGTGTCCCAAGGGCCAGATGCGGCCCATGGGACCATTTCATGTGGCCCCGCACCGCCTCCACCCCACCGGGAAGTGCCATGCGGTGGAGCAAGGGCAAAATGGCTGTCTGGCCCCCGAAGCTGTCTGAAGGAACATGACCCAATGGCACCTGACTTAAAAACCCCAGCATGCAGTAAGTGTTAGTATAATGATAATACAGACAAAAATGCTACTAGACTAAACTAAAAGAAGTTGTTAATATTGTTTTGTCCCTAACTATTCTATGAGAAAGTTTTCTGTCTTCCCGCCTTCAAGCGGGGTCACTTGACCTATTTTGCATGTATTAAGGCTTTGTTGTTCAGTCTTCTCTCTCTTTCTCCCTTGCATTTTTGGCTTTGAAGGGAAAACATGTGCAGTATATTTGAGCTCACCATTTAGAGGGCCACGTAGTCATGCACACTGTGGTCACCTCCAGACTTGACTATTGCAATGTGCTCTACATGGGGCTGCCCTTGATGACCATTGGGAGGCTGCAACTGGTCCAGAATGCGGCTGCTCGGGTGGTGATGGAGTGCAGGCGCTATGCCCATGCCTCGCCACTGCTTTGGGAGCTGCACTGGTTGCCAGTATGCCTCCGGGAGCAATTCAAGGTGCTGGTAATGACCTTTAAAGCCCTACGTGGTAGGGCTTTAAATGACCTTTAAAGCCCTAGTGGGACAGGATACTTAAGAGACCGTGTCACCCTGAGAACATCTGTCCGTCCCACCAGAGCAGACTGGAGAGGCTCTCTAATCATTTCCTCTGCTAGAGAGGCGCATCTCTCTAGCACCAGAAGGGGGACCTTCTCGGTGTCTGCTCCAGCCCTATGGAACCTCCTGCCACTTGAGCTGGGTCTCCAGACAGAGTTACTGCCCTTCAGGAAAGGGCTGAAAACCTGGCTGGCAAAGCAGGTATGGGGAGCCTGCGGGCTGAAATAGTAAGAACTCTCTCTCTCTTTAATCTTTTAAAGAGTGGGACAATTTTTGGTAGCAGTTTTAATGGGGTTTTTACTGGTTTTTAAAATGTCATATTGGTTTTATTTTCTGTGAGCTGCGCAGAGTCTTCTGATTGGGCGGCAATATAAATCGGAAATAAAGAAATAAAGAATAAATTGCTTGCACCCGAGAAAAGCAGCCAAGCCAGCGCGCACGTACGCACAGTCATGGGTCTTAAGAACCTCATTCTTAACTCAGCTGCCACTTACCCCGTGGTCTCAGCAAAATCCACACAAAGGATAATTTCAAATTCTCCAGGTTGAAGGATAAACTGGGGGTTAGACCGATGGGCCTGAGGCTCCCCTCGACACGATCTGGAAAGGTTAACAACATTACCCAGAAAAGTGAAGGTACATAGATGCGCACACGCCTCAAACACCATCTACCGGGGAGTCTATAGAATTGTATCTGTAAATCTATAAGCTATGGATTCTAGAGTCTGGCCAGGGGATCCTGCTATGGTAATGAGAGTAGACCCTACTGCCAGCCACTCAACGCCTAGTGTTAGGTGACAGTTAACTAACCTGACCACCCTGAGTACTAGTGGCCTTGGGTGCCCAAGTCCACAGGGAAGGGTGAGGGTCCCCAAGTGGGTTAAATGGTCCCACTTGAATCCCTCTTGATGGAGGGCAGCAGCTTCATCCATCTTGGCCTGGGGCGGATGATGATGAGGACTTGGGACGCCACTAACTCTACCATTCATTGGGCTCCCCAAAGAGAATCCAATCAGCAGCTCGGGGGAGAGGGTGGCTACTTACTCAGTGGAAGCACCCCTGTCTTCCTGCCCCCCATCATCATCTCCCTCCAAAAGCAGTGGGGGCTCTCTGGTTCCAGCGGCAGTGGGTGAGGATGATGCCGGGGTTCTGCCCTTTGCCTCTTCCAAAGCTTCCAGCCTCTGTGCCAAGGAGAGCCCCGTCTCCGTCAGGGAATACCTGGCAAGGCAGAACAGGTGAGGCAGCGCTCCATCACTTGCTGAGCTTTCTCGTCTCGGGCGGATGCTGCCCTTTCCTCTTCATCTCCCTCGTGGGAACTTCCCAGCCCTCTCTGCCCTGTGAACTGCACTCCAATATAACTGGAAGACGACGGGTTAGGGAAACAAGTTGACATCGCTGTGAATGAAGCCATGCATATAGTGACAGGAGGCCTCAAAGCTACACAAGTTGAGAAAACAGACCCTCTTGTGGGCATCGCTCCACCTAAGACAAGGAGAGAAGCAGCAGCAGACGCCGAGAGAACTAAGCAAGAGAAGGACCCTCGATGACTAAGGATCGTTAGCATCTTGTTTTGTTATTATTACCTTTTCTTGGTTCATGTCAAGAATGAATGAAACAATGCACATAGTGACTGGATGCATCAACCCTGCACTAGTTGAGAAAATATTGCCTCTTGTTGGTATGGCTCTACCTAAAATCAGGAGAGAAGCAGCAGCAGATGCCGAGAGAACTAAGTAAGAGAAGGACCCTCGATGACTAAGGATTGTTAGCATCTTGATTTGTTATTATTACCTTTTCTTGGTTCATGTCAATGAATGAAACAATGCATAGTGACTGGATGCATCAACCCTATACCAGTTGAGAAAACAGACCCTCTTGTGAGTATCGCTCCACCTAACACAAGAAGAGAAGTAGCAGCAGACGCCGAGAGAACTAAGAAAGAGAAGGACCCTCGATGACTAAGGATTGTTAGCATCTTGTTTTGTTATTATTACCTTTTCCTGGTTCATGTCAAGAATGAATGAAACAATGCATAGTGACTGGATGCATCAACCCTACACCAGTTGAGAAAACAGACCCTCTTGTGGGTATCGCTCCACCTAAGGAAAGGAGAGAAGCAGCAGCAGATGCCGAGAGAACTAAGTAAGAGAAGGACCCTCGATGACTAAGGATTGTTAGCATCTTGTTTTGTTATTATTACCTTTTCCTGGTTCATGTCAATGAATGGAACAATGCATAGTGACTGGATGCATCAACCCTACACCAGTTGAGAAAACAGACCCTCTTGTGAGTATCGCTCCACCTAACACAAGAAGAGAAGCAGCAGCAGACGCCGAGAGAACGAAGCAAGAGAAGGACCCTCGATGACTAAGGATTGTTAGCATCCTGTTTTGTTATTACCTTTGCCTGTTTCATGTCAAGAGTGAATGAAACAATGCACATAGTGACTGGATGCATCAACCCTACACTAGGCCTCTTGTTGGTATGGCTCTACCTAAGACAAGGAGAGAAGTAGCAGCAGATGCCGAGAGAACTAAGCAAGAGAAGGACCCTCGACACCCTCTCAACGGAGATGAGCCTCAAGTCCACCGGCTCAGATCCAGGGCAAGAACAAACACTCTTGAGGGGACGCAAGAGCAAAACCAAAATAGAAGATGGAGGAAGTTGCTCACTGGTCAAGGAACGGCATGAAAGGAGGATATGGCTGAGGATTGCAGCCTCCCCTATGTCACTCGGAGGACCCTGAATAGGCTGAGGGTTGGAGTCCCTAAATGCAAGACCAATAGGTTCAAATGGAAGCTGTTCAAACTTGCTACGAAGCCAGCTCCTACTGATTTTGCAAATGGTTGAAAAACAAGCTGATGCATCACACCGAAAGGATGGAGGCAAAACAAACTTGGTGGCATTACGCATTTGCCAATGAGTTGTAACAGAATGTCGTATTTGTTTCACGGAACACTGACTGACTTTCTGTGGATCACCAGCATTCCGCGGGACAGAGTGTGGGAAATGCTGCGTTATAGAAGCATAGAATAACTGAGTCGGTAGGAGCCTTGTAGGCCATTGGGCCTAACGCTCTGCCCACCCCACCCCGCTCAAGGCAAACAAAATATTTCAAGGCCAAAGCTTGAACACGCAGGCACTAGAAGCAAACCCAACCTGTCTTCCATACAGACAAGATCACGTCTCTGATGTCACCCTCACTGATGCAATCTGCTCACCTGGCCGGGATATTAGTCTTGAGGACTAGCTCCTTGCGAATCAGGGTGCTGACTGTGGACCAGGCAGTGTTCTTACTCCCAGGAGCAACCTGTAAGAACCAGCAGGAATTGATTTCACCACCAAAGGAAAAGTGTGGTGAAATAAAGTGAGCCTCAGCCACATTGCAGGCAGTGCATGTATTCACGCACTGTATAGTCACAGGAAACATGTTCATCTCCCTGACGGCCTTTTCTCTCTCTCTCTCTCTCTCTTTCTTTCATTCATTTTAATTATTCATTAATTTTATATCCCACCCCAGTTGGTACAAGCGCCACTCAGGGGGCGGCTTACAACAATAGACAACCCACAACACAACAATATAAAACAGAACAAACCAGGCAAGATAGAATCAATGGCAAACATTAATTACAGAGGTAGATTAGTGGTTAAGACCTGCATTTGACGACTGAAAGGTCGGCAGGTCAGTAGTTTGAGACCCAAAGGCTGCACGACAGAGTCTCTGTCCCAGCTCCTGTCAACCCTAGCAGTTTGAAGAAATTGCAAGTAGATAAATAGGTACCACTTTGATGGGAAGGTAACAGCGTTCCGTGTGTTCTGGCGTCTAGTCATGCCTGCCACAGGACCACAGAAATGTCTACAGACGTTGACAGCGCTGGTTCTTTGGTTGTGATAAGAGATGAGCACCATGCCCTAAAGTCGGATACAACTAGCTTTCAAGCGAGGCCGACTTTTAACCTTGACCTACAGATTCTTAAAAGCAACTCACCAGACAGAAAGATTTATCGCACAATGGCTGAGCAGCTCTCTGTAATTCTGGTTTTGTCAGATAACCCCGGGATTCAGGATTCTGAGAAAAATAAAGATCAAAAAGGCAGATTAAAGTTAAACGTTCCTTCTCAGCACCTGTTTCTTCGACTTGGACTATACTTTTTTCCCCCTTTTGGAAAGGAATGGAAAAGAAAAGAAAAATACAGATTTTTCAATTCTTCTATGTCTAGGCAGTGATGGGTTGTTACCGGTTCGCCCGAACTGGTAGCACCCATCAGGAGGGGGTCGCCGGGGTGGTGGTAAAACCTCAGGCGACCGGTTCGGTTGCCTCTCTGGCCCCCCTCCGGAAATGTATTTCCAGGCAGCCAAAATGCCTGCCCGGAACTGCGCATGCGTCAAACCTCAACTTGATGCATGCGCAGTTTTATTTTTTAGTGCACATGCATCAAATAGAAGTTTGACGCATGCGCACTAAAAAAATAGAACTGTGCATGCATCAAATGGAGGTTTGACGCATGCGCAGTTCCGGGCCGCCATTTTATTTTATTTTTATTTCCTCCGCCCATGACGTCATGATATCATGACGTCGGCTACGCCCACGAAGTAATGATGTCATGGTGGGGTAGCAAAAAAACTGCCAACCCACCACTGTGTCTAGGGCTTAAGTGGTACCGTTACCACTGGTTCTTCCCCACTGCCTTCTGCACAGGGTCACGACGGATGCCGTCTTTGGAAGGAAAACCTATGCGCTGTTCATTTACCGTCCTGTCCCAGTAGAGAGCCCGCAAGAGGGCATAGGCTGCCGATCGGTAAGCAGGAAGATATCCCCGGCCCCGTTTGTGTGACACGGGTGGTTTCTCCTGGAAGGAAGACAAAGGATAAGATATGCTTTAGTTAGGAAACCTCCAGCCCCTGATCTCAATTTTACCGTCTCAAAGGCACAAGACAAAAGGAAAAAAGGAACGGAGGCAGAAAAATAATAATACTGTAAATCAGGCATCCAATTCTCTCTCTCTCTCTTTCTCCCTCCGTCCAGTGCCAAGCACATCATTTTACAAAAGTCTTGCACAATTTTTCAATCTGTAGCCAGTTTCTACTCCAGTTTTATAAGACCTTTTATCAATTTTAATTCACATGTCAGCTTACCATTTATAGCCATATCCCACAATCCTTTATACAATTCAAACCAAAATTCGTACACATTTTCCAATTCCTATCTGCTAACAATCTCGCAGTTGGCAGTATATTTAATAAGAAGATCTTTCTTACGTTTTCCCAAGTTTTAAACTTCCTAGTTCCATTAGTAAGGCAGCCCTAGGGCACGTTGGTAATCTAAGCGACAACGTCTTATTCATTTCCTCAAAAACTTTTGTCCAAATTTTATCCACCTCTTTTTAGGTTCTGCAGCGGCTTAGCGGTTAAGACGCTGAACCTGACGACTGGAAAGTTGGCAGGTCAGCAGTTTGACGCCCGAGTGCTGCAAGACGTAGTGAGCTCCCGTTGTCTGTCCCAGTTCCTGCCAACCAAGCAGTTTGACAGCAAGAAATTGCAAGGAGATAAACAGGTACCACTTCAACAGGAAAGGTAAACAGTGTCTAGTCATGCCTGCCAAATGGCCATAGAATTGTCTGCAGATACAGACAGCGCTGGATCTTTGGCTATAAGCAGAGATGAACATTTACCCTAGAGAAAGATACGACTAGCTTTCGAACAAAGGCGACCTTTGCCTTTACAGGGCACATTTGTAATTTAAGTGACAAAAACTTATTCATTTCCTCAAAAACCTTTCTCCAAATTTTCTCCACCTCTTCATATCCCCACCATAAGTGTTTTTGTTGTTCAGTCGCATAGTCGATTCCGACCCTTTGCGACCCCATGGACTGATTTATTTGTACGTTTTACGTTTTATTTAATGTTTAATAAAAATACTTTAAAAAATAACTAAGGGCTTCATAATGTCAATTTCATTCTCACTTTCATGTGTTTGCCTGAGCTTTGGGCAGACTCTGTCAGAGGTTGTACCACGGGAACATCACTGGAACATGCACTGGGGAGAAGGCAGTTTTCTTCTTGATCCTTTGAAGACAAAACCGGGGCCTTGAGATCTGGAATTCACAACACAAACAACCTTTGAGAAAGGCAGCCAGCTTTCTGGTTTTGAGAAAGCTAGGATTGGTGAGGGCAGATGGAATCTCATTCTGAGGCCAGCCACAAAGTCATGGAGTTGGGATGTTCACTTGCCATGCCGAGCCCTGTTCCAGGAACAAGCTGAAACTCTGCCAGCCTCCCTCACTACACACCTGTCACCGCCATGCCATCTTGTCCGCTGAGGTGCCTCTCTAGCCGCTCATCCAGCTGGCGGCAGATGTGCTCTCCAAAGTACTGAAGGATCCGAGCCTCGCACCCACTGCGCAAAGGGAGAGGGTATTTACGGAGGGAACTCAGCGCCTGTCGGGAAGCAGGAGACCGGATCGTGACCAGCTCAAGATATTTGAAAGGAACTGCAGAATGAACTCACCCAAAAGTGCCTTGTCTTTGAGGGAAGAAGTAGAATTTATTTGTTTATTTACCTACAGCCCACAGTCCGGATCTGGCCCACAGCACCAAAAGGTTGAACCCCCCTGATTTATGCACACATCAGGCACACTGGCACACAACTGGCCAGCCTAACAGAACAGTAACCTTATAGCTTTTTTGAAAACTGACCACTTATTACGTGCCTGTGTACCTAATGTGTGCATAAATTGATGCCACGAGGCCTCGCTCTTGTCTGATGAAATGGACTTCATCCAACTCCAAAGACTCTGGGTGGCTCACAGAAAACAAAACCAATCACAGTTTACAAGCAATTTAAAAACAAACATTAAAAACTATTGACAAAAGTTTAAAAAATCAAAAGTGTGTGTTCTACTAAATTAGCCAGATACAGAGGAATAAAGATTAATCATGCTGATTAATCACTCTATTCCAGGGGTACCCAAACTTTTTGGGCTGTGGGGCAGTCACTATTGTCCGGGGGCCAGATCCAGTCCTCGACGCCAATTCATCCAGCCCACATTGTTCCTGGGAGTGGAAGTAGAACGCATCCATAGGAGTGTGTTTTACTTCCGCTCCCAAAAGCGACAAGGGCTTCGTGGGCCGGATGAATTGGCACTGGGGGCCAGATCCGGGCCCTGGGCATAGTTTGGACACCCCTGGAATAGAGTGATTAATCCGCATGATTAATCTTGGGTTGCTATTGGGATTAGCTTTAAATGTCCCCTCTATTTAAATGTGCCCTCTCCTCCTGGACCGAATCCACTTTTTATCAGCTCTCTCCAGGTTCCAATTCTGGTGGGCAGGCAGGTGCGGTGGGCGTGGCTTGGAAGCGGTGGGCGTGGTCATGTTCTTGCGGTGGGCGTGGCTTACCCTCTCGTAGGCCCGTTGGCTTCGGAGCCGCCCGCTCTGGGCCGCTTGGTCGCGCCACTCTTCCAGCCATCGCGTGAATAAGGGGTTCGGGCTGGCCAGAGGCGGCTTCGGCATCTCCGGAAGCCCCCCCCCCGCCCACCCCCACCCCCCAATCCGTCACCCAACCTCCTAGGCCCGATGCCGCTCGGCTTGCCCGTCATCCGGGACTCGCCGAGCGCCTTTTAACCATAGAGTCACCAGAAGAGCTGATGAGCGGAGCGCCGCGTTAGAGGTTGCGCGTGCGCATTGCGGTCCCTGAAGGGCAAGTGGAAGAGGGCGGAAGTGCATGGTTTGCTGGCCGCTGTCAGAGAGTGGTAACACCTCAAAGCCCAACTCTTAATAGTGTGCTGAAATCAAACAAGGGTGCAATTGTAAACATAGGCCCCTGAGACAGAGAAAAAGCTCCTACATCAGAGGAAATGCTCCTGATGCTTCCTGTTTATTTGTTATATTTCTGTACCACCTAATAGGGAAATTTCCCACTCCGGGCATTGTACATACAAAAAATACCAAATAAACCAACAAAACACACAACAAATCAAAAGCAGACCAACCAAATGCATCACAAAGAAATATTAAATATAATAAGCTGGCGGCGTCCAAGTGCATGTGACTGCATTACTTTTAAATTACATGTTTTTAACCCCATTATAGTTGATTTTTTTTGGGGGGAGGAAGCAGCAGTATGAGTGTGTTTGTTATACCACCTACATATAAACCTTTCACTAGAATTGTCATTCACAACACAGGCTGTCTCACAGAACAATGGATGAACTCACACCATTGTCAATCGATGGCACTGTGTCAATCAATAGCATTGGCAAGAGCTGGGACAGAGACAGAACCTCACTTGGGTCTTGAACCACTGACCCACTGACTTTCCAGCCATTAAGTTCGGCATCTTAACCACTGTCAGCTCAGCCCTTTGCTATTACAAAGTTGTTTTTTCTTAGTGATGTGCTCTCCACCTCCGACTGCTGCATCATCCTTTACCTCCCTAGACATGGACTATGCATTTTTACAACTACCTTTACCTTACCTTCAGGTTATTAAAAGGTGTAGCAACCTGAACCCTCCATCCAGTTATACCAGCTCAGCTCCGTGTTGTATTTGCTAAGAGTGAAGTCACTGCTGTTATTTAGGCAGCTGAAACAGCATGACTTTTATGCAAGAGAGAGGTTTCGGCAGGCCGGTGGAAATTCCAAGGTTTTCACAAACCTGGGAGGGGAAGCATAAGGAAAAATAAGCTTTTGTATTTCCACTATATTCCACAACATTTTGGTTTTTAAAGGCTACTACAAAATGGTATTGCACTCCTCAAATAACAATCATATTCATTTCTTCCGTTTTCTTTAACTGTCCTGCGGCTGCCTGTCACACAGTGATGTTAAAATCTGTTATTTTCAGCGAGCATTATACTACACCAGGGATTATCAACCTGTGGCCCGTGGGTCGGATGCAGCCCATGGAACTATTTCATGTGCCCCCCTGCCTCTACCACACCAGGAAGTGCCATGTGGCGGATGAAGGCGGAAATGGTCGTGCAGCTGCCGAAGCTGTCTGAGGGAGCGTGACCCGGCCCCTGGCTTTAAAAGATTGAGAACTCCTGTACTACACACGGCTGCCATAATTCAATTCTATTTCAAAATGTAAGATAACATCTCTTTTAAAAAATTTATTTTTATTTATTTTAGATTTATTATCCCGCCCCAATCAGGTGAACCTGACTCTAGGTGGTTTACAGAAAAAGAGAAAGAGTACAAAACCAAAACCAAAAAACATTGTGGCACTTTAAAGCAGGGATTCTTAACCTTTTCAAGCCCTCTCAGACGACGTCATCAGACCCAACTGATGAACTTAGGTTTATTTATTTATTACAGGGAAAGGTATGTGATAGCATAAAAATATTATGATTCTGCAGCTACAGTACTGTACTTGTATTTACTGTGCAACAGCATAACAAAAAAAATAACATTATGATTTTTATTTTAAAAAAACACCTTTTGCCGCCTGTAGCTTGTTATGCAGGAGTGCAAAAGCCTAACAGGGGTGCCTAAACTTTTCAGACCGCAGGCCAGTCACGAAGATCAGGGAGCTGATCACTATGGCCCAGGAGCCAGATCCACCCCCAATGCTAATTCATCTCGCTCCCAGAAGTGGAAGTAAACCGTGCCCATACGGCTGTCTCATACAGCACGTTTTACTTCCGCTTCCAGGAGTGACGAGGGCTTCGTGGGCCGGATGAATTGACATCATGGGCCAGATCCAGCCTGCGGGCCGTAGTAAAATGGGCACCCCTGGCCTAAACCCAGGAACTGAACACAGCTAGATGATGATGGTGGTTTTTTCTCCCCCTTCCTCTTTATCCTAGAGATCCAGCCAGAGGTTCTTCTCGGGGAAGCCTTGCAGTACCCCGGCGTGGCAGCGGGAGGGCGCGCCTGCGCCAGGCGTGGCCCGGCTTTCTTTCCCTTCCTCGCCCGATCGGCTCCACATGCCCATATAAGGGCAAATCAGGTTGCGAAGGGGTGGGGCCATCGGGTTCGGCTCGCGCGACGCCTTATTTGGAAGCGGCCGAAGCAGCCGAAGGGAGAACAGTGTGGGTTGGGATGGGGTAGTGCGCGTGCGCAGCAGAGGCGGGAGACGAAGGGAGTAGAGCTGCGCGCATGCGCACACTTGCCCCTTCGCCTTGCAAAAATGCCTTTGTCCCGCCTTGCGTGTCTTTCCATTTGAGGGCGTGGGAAGGCGTCTTGTCCTTGTCGGTGCTACACGCATCTTTGCAGGAGACAGAGAGAAAGGGAGACACCCGAGTCAGGACTGGGGACCCTCTCCCTTTCTTTCTCTCTCTCCCCTCTTTGCCTGACCCAACAACTTCTGTGTGGCTTTTTTTCCCCTTTCAGACTCATCTTTGCAACGCGTGTCTGTACGTCTGAAAGAGAATATGCAGCTGGGTGGTTCTGAGGAGTGAATAAAGTTATCTTTCTCCTCCCTCCCTACCTTTTCCTTGCTCTCAAGCAATCTTATGTAGTTGAAATATAAATATGAATTTTTAAAAAAAACCAAAATGCATATATTACATACCATTTAGTTAATCTTGTGATTAATTGAGCCCCATTTTATGAGGAAAGGAGGGGGGACTTTCTTTCCCAAAAGCCTAAGTCAGTACATTGGCTGATCAGTGCTTTGGAGAATTGACTGAGGCTTCTGGGAATAGAAGTCCAAAGCACCAAAGGTTGGGAAACACTGGTTTAAACACTGGTTCTCAACATTTTCAAGCTGTGGGCCCCTCAGACAGCTGAGCGGGCCGGACTGGTGGTCTTCCCCCCCCCCCGCCATAAACGCTGCCGTAAAACGCATCCACAGCTGTCGTAATTGCATTTATGACAGCCGTGGGTGCATTTACGGCTGTCAGAAACACTTCCGCTTCTGCTGGTGGCAACGGCATGGGCCACATGAAATGGTGCCGTGGGCGGGGCCAGCCCGCGGGCTGTAGATTGAAAATCCCTGTTATAAACATATAAACATATCGTAAAAATAAATTGAAACATTAAAAAACAATTTCCAAACCCTTTAAAAGCACAAGAGGTAAAACAAGTACAATATGCAACATTACATCAGCCAGAAGGGTCCCGTCCTGTGCCTATAGAGGTTCTCAACTTTTGCCTGCTGTGGGCTGGATACATGGTTCCCCTGCTGTAAACCGCATCCGTGGCTGTCGTAAATGCATTTACGGCAGCTGCGGGTGCATTTACAACGTGTTTTCGCCGCTTCCTGTGGCAGCAGGAGCAAGGGTAGTGGGCCACATGACATGGCGCTGTGGAGAGGTACAGAATCCGGCTCATTTACTGGTCTGCTGATGACTGCCAGAAAGATTCACCAACGAAAACTTAATTTTGGCCCGTGACAAAGCCACGAAAGTGGCTTCGTTTCGGCAGTCCAGGGTTTGATCGGGACACAAAAGACAAAGAAGAATCTGTTTTAAATCTGTTTTTTTTTTTATGTAATCAGATTTTATCTAATGTATTTTATCACATTTTAACCTGCTATAGTCAGATGACTATTCAATTAATGGATACTGTGTCCAGAGAGAGCTGAGCCGAAACAGCTGGACAAGTCAAAGCTTTGCCCATCAGCCCTTGTGTCTCTCCCCCCCCCCTTTAAACCGGACTGTTTTCCTGCTGGCAGCCTGGATTCTTTTTTTTACCCTAAAATGGGCATATAATTTATAAGTGCCTCGTCTGTCTCACTCATAGTCGGTCAGAACCAACCATTCCCCTTGCCTTGATGAGTGACTCGCCATCTGTAAGGTCAACAATGCTCTAAAATTCCAACTCCCTCCCATTCCGTGTCTCCTTTTCCTACCAGGTCTTGAGATGTCAATGTTATTTGTAAAGGGATCTCATGGTGGTGAAGTTATATAAAGCCAAAGAGCAATTGGGCCTTCTTTAGTGGAAGGCTTTGTGCATTTTCTAATCTATGGCTGTTGAATCATAGGCGCGAACACATGCATTGCAAACGACCTCCTAGACATCCTCTAGGAAGAGCTGGCATATTTTGAGCTGGGGGCAGGACATTCTGCGGGATGTGCCATGTGGTGGAGGAAGGGCAAAATGGCCGTCTGGCTGTCTGAGGGAGCGTGACCCGGCCCCCTGCTCCAAAGACTACTCTATTACAACACCCAGAATGCCTCCCCACTAGCTTTGCTGGGGAAGAAGCATAATGGGAGTTGTAGTCCAAAAACCTTTGGGAGTCCACATTTTGTCTATCTTAGACAGTCCTGTTCCTCTCATAACTTGTCTGTTTACCTTCCCACCGAAGTGGTCGCTATTTATCTACTTGCAATTTCTTGCTTTTGAACTGCTAGGTTGGCAGGAGCTTGGGCAGAGACAGGCGCGCATTCCGTCCTGCAGTACTCGGGTTTCAAACTGCTCACCTTCTGCCTCCAAGTCAGCGTCTTAACCACTTGAACCACTGCAATCCTCATTTCCACGTCCGCCAATGGCCTGCACCGATGAGGACTTAAGGTTGGCCAACGCCAAGAAAGTGGATTCATTTTGCCAGTCCAGGGTTTGATAGGGACCTGAAGGAAGGTTGGGTTGGGTTGGGATTCACTCCACGACTATCACTGGGACCTTGTGTCCGTTTCTTTCTTCCCATCGCAACACCTGTAAAGGTTTCCCTTGCTCGAAAGCCAGTCATATCCAACTCTAGGATTCAGTACTCATCTCTGTTTCAAAGCCGAAGAGCCAGCGCTGTCTGCTTCTGCAGATATTTCCATGGACATGTGGCAGGCATGATGACTAGACATCAGAGCGCATGGAACGCTTTTTACCTTCCCACCATAGTGGTACCTTTGGGAGTCCACATTTTGTCTATCTTAGACGGTCCTGTTCCTCTCATAACTCGTCTGTTTACCTTCCCACTGTAGTGGTACCTTTTTATCTCCTTGCAATGTCTTGCTTTCGAACTACTAGGTTAGCAGGAGCTGCGACAGAGGACGGGAGCTCATTCCGTCCTGCAGCACTCGGGAACCAAACTGCGGGCCTCCCTCCCCGCCTTCCAGTCAGCGTCTTAGCCACTTCTAGACCTATAGGTGGCGCCAAAGCGGCCCTTTCATCCCTGTCTTCTTCTGCGGGCGGGAGGTTTTTTTTTTTTTTTTTTTTGGGGGGGGGGTGGAGGAGGAGGAAGGGCCTCGCTTTCCCGTGATGCTCCGCGCTGCCGGGCCGGAAGCGGCTCCTCCCCGGGAGGCGCCTTAAAGCGGAAGCGGGGCGGGGGGAGCAGTTCCTTTTGGGCCCTCGCCTGACGCGCAGACTGAGTTGGAGCCGCTGCTGAGAAGGAGGAGGAGAGGAACCGCCAGCTGTCGCCTCCGTCTTGCCGAGCGCAGAAAGCAGCCCGAGGCTCGTCCCCCACCCCGCATCACCGACAGCACCATGGTAAAGCCCGGCCAGCGCCCGGCCGCCTCCCTCCCTCCCTCCCCGCTTCTCTGGCCGCCATCTTGTCTCCTGGCGGCCATTTTGTGGAGGGCTCCCTGGGGCCCCCACGGGGTGTTACCGGGGGGGGGGAATAGAAACGGGGTTCTCTTCGGCTTTAGGCGTCGGTTTCCTCTTGCCCTCCCCGACCTCCTACACCACCATGAAAACCCCCCCCCACCCTGGTTACTGGTGACCCCGTAGCCCTCCCCCTTTTATTTCTGCTACCCTATAAGTCACCCACCCACCTCCCTCCCTCCCTCCCTCCTTTAGGGTAGTTTGTGGGCCTCCCTTATTTCAATCAGGGACTGCTGACGCTGAACTTGACAGCAGGTCAGCAGCAGTTCGAGACCCCCGAGTGGGACACGACGGGGTGATGTCTCGTCTCTGCCCCGGCTCCTGCCGACTTAGCGTTTGGAAAGCAAGGCGTTGCAAGTAGAACAATAGGGACCACTTCGGTGGGGAAGGGTAACCTCGTCCCGGCGTCTAGTCCTTCCTGCCACATGTCCACGGAAGCGTCTGCAAACACCGAGAGCGCTGGCTCTTTGGCTAGAAACAGAGATGAGCGCTGAACCCTAGAGTCGGATACGGCTGGCTTTCGAACAAGGGGGACCAGTTATAGTAATTACTGCGGATTTTCTAGCTAGGAGTCCTTGTGTGGCGTGTGTGGGATTTGCACTGCCCCCCTTACTTTAGAGACCCACATGCCCTAGGGCTGTGATGGCCAACCTTGGCACTCCAGATGTTATTGGGCTTCAGGTAGTTGAAGTCCAGGAACACCTAGAGTGCCAAGGTTGGCCATCACTGCCCCATGGGGTTCCTCCGATGGAAGAGGGACCCCAAGAGTCCCGGATTGTGGCTTTCTTCCCCCTCCCTTGCCTTCTCTGTCTCCTTCTGTACCAGGGGAAGGGATGCTTAGGGTCCCATTGTGTCCAGTTCAGGATGGGTGGGGTGTCCTTTGGTCAAGGATTGGGAGCCCCTTTTATCTCCTCTCCCCCCCCCCCCAGCATGGACATAAGGATCCTTTGCTGCCGCCCAGGGCTTGCATTGTGAGCCTTCGCTTCCTTAAAACTGTTTTCTCCATATCTCCACGACCCAATCATGGGACAAGATCCTTTTAGAAAGATGGTTTTTGCACCCTTTCATAATTGAAACGTCTGAAGTGGTAGCTGTGTTAGTCTACAAACATATTTGAAATTAAGCAAAACAGCAAAAAAAAGAAGACAAAAATGTTGTTGCACCTTAAATACAGGAGTTAGTCTTTAAGGTGCCGCAATATAATTTTTCGGGTTTTTCCTGTTTTGTTTAATCTCAGAGATACATTCTTCCAGTAACCACGGCTATCCTCCAAACCATCTACTGGCCATGGCGCTCTGAGCTATTCCTGGCTTTCTGTCTTTTTTTATTTGTCTCTTCCCCATTTTTTTCCCCACCCTGGCTTGCCTCTTTCCATTTGCCATCCTTTTCACAGTCAAGTGTGACCTGATAAGGCTGCTTTCTCCGGAGCCATGGCACAGCTGGTGTGTCTGCAACAACCCCCCTTCCATGTGAACCTCGCCCCCCCTTCTGCTGACAATAGGTCTGTTCTCCTCTCTCCCCCCCCCCCTCATCTCTCATCCCCGCCCATGCAGCAGAAGCTCAGCTCCACTTCCTTTTCTGGAGTTGCCCATCCAAGCGCCTCCTTCCTATAGCAGGCGGCTTTTGGGGGCACCTGCTTCTGCTCATTCTGGTTGGGACATTTTCCCCTCCCATCCCAGAAAACCAGTGTTAGACTCCATGTGTTTTTGCCCCTCCTAATGTCCTGCAACCTAGCAGTTTGAAAGCAAGAAATTGCAAGTAGAAAAATAGGGACCACTTCAGTGGGAAGGTAACAGCATTCTGTGCGCTCTGGTGTCTAGTCACGCCTGCTACATGACCACAGAAATGTCTGCAGAAGCAGACAGCGCTGGCTCTTCGGCTTTGAAACAGAGGAGCACTGAACCCTAGAGTCATATATGACTGGCTTTTGAGCAAGGGAAACTTTTACAGTCCTGCATCGAATTCAGGTGACCAGATTTTCTTAGACACTTCCTCGTTGCTTTATCTACCAGCTCTGCCCAAGAGGTAAATCGCCCAAGTGGCACTCCTAAATCGGCCTTCCGTCGATTGAGAGAAGCACGTCTTCACTTCCTGACATCTCCCTGTGGAAATGGGTCCTCTGTTTTGGTGTTTAATTATTTTGGGTGGGGTGGGGGTCCTTCTACTGCATTGATGGCAAACCTTGGCACGCCAGGTGTTCTTGAACTTCAGTTCCCAGAAGCCCTGATCATCACGAGTGCTGACTTGGGCTTCTAGGAATTGAAGTCCAAGAGTGCCAAGGTTTGCCATCACTGTTCTATGGTTTTTAAAAATCCAGTTGCATACCGTCTGTCCACCTTCATTGTCTGGTGCAGCATTCCCCAAATTATGTTCCCTGGAACCCTGGTGGAACTTCACTTCCCGGAAGCCTCATTCTGTCCATTGGTCTGATCAGTGCTTTGGGGAATGGACTTAGGCTTCTGGGAATTGAAGTCCAAAAACCAGAGATTGGGAAACATTGGTCTAGTGACTCTAGTCTTTTAAAGCAGCCCTTGTAAAAGTTTTACAAGAGCTTCTTTGGGTGATGAGTCAGTGGCGTCAGAGACAGGACAGGATGGGTTGGGAACAGGCACCCTGTCTTAAGCACTATTGTCCCGTTCTTGGCTGGTTCCAGCTTTCAGAAGAGGCAGCTTTGTGGTCCTCTTCACAGCCAGTACTGCCTGTATTACATAGGGCTTTTTGAAGAAACCTGATCATATAATACCAGAATTATTGGCTAATTTCTCCCTAGGGAGAAGAGGGGTGGACTGTCTTCATCATTGCATATGAAACAGTTCTGTAGGGAGACCTAGCTAGGCTTATTCTTTCCAGAATGAGAATGGTGCCTGGCTCTACTGAGTAGACCTGTGGATTTGTGCACCCGAGGTCTGGCTGGTTTGCTTGGAATAACTTGAGGCGGGCTGCCCAAACTACAGCCCACAGGTCAGATCCAGCCCCCAATGCCAATTCCTCCTGTCCCCGACACCCTCGTCACTCCCGGAAGTGGACGTAAAATGTCTGGGTGTGTTTTACGTCTGCTTCTGGGAGTGATGAGGTTGGTGTGGCCCGGATGAATTGGCATCAGGGGCTGGATCTGGCCCCTGGGCCATAGTTTGAGCACCCCTGGTTTAAGCAAAGAAAATGGCAACTTAAAATCTATTTCCTCCTGTTGCAAAACAGATTGCAAGGCACCTTTTACTTCCAGTGGCAAGAACCATATGACCGGCCCACTGAACCACATGACTGGCCCTAAAAGTTTGGGCAGCCCTGACTTAAGGGCTGGGCTCTGTCGGGGTCAAACGTCACTTCAGTTGAACCATCTGGCTTCCTGCAGTGACCAGCCAGATTCCTCTGAGCATCCAGTGACCTCCTCTTGCTTCTCAGCAAGTGACCATAGCACTGCCTTTGAAAACACGGCAGCTGCAGTTATGGCCGATAGACTTATCCTTTGCTAGTTGTGTTCATACCACGCCTTTTTTCCAGTGAGTTTAAGGCTGCTTAGGTTATGCCTAGCTTTCCTTTTTTTCCCTTTCAGCAGATCTGTGAGATAGATGAGGGTGAGAGAGAGAGAGGCCAATGTCATCCAGCAAATTTCAAGGTGGCCGCTCCCAGGTTCTTGTCTAAAACACTCTCGCCGCTATATCTCATTGGCTGTGTAATTTATGGAATCCCCTTTTTCAAAGCCACTTAAACCTAAGCTTGTCGCCTCAGTCTGTAGCAGCATGTGGCTTAAAGAACTCACCAGGTCCCTGCGTTGGGTTGTCCAGAACGTCTGGGCGTTTGATTAGATTAGTTGAGCTTGAGTTCTAATGCAGTGAAAGAGGGAGACATGTATTTCTGCGTTGCCCACTTTCTCACATGCCTGCTTGCCCTGTTCTCTTTGCTTGGGAGAGTGACTGCAGCTGACCCCCTTTTCCTCTTCCCCTGGGCAGGCATCCGGCGTCGCAATTTCTGACGAAGTTATCAAGGTCTTCAATGAGATGAAGGTGCGCAAAGCGTCCACCCCAGAGGAGGTGAAGAAACGCAAGAAGGCTGTGCTTTTCTGCCTGAGCGAAGACAAGAAGCAGATCATCTTGGAGGAAGGGAAGGAGATTCTGATGGGTGACATCGGCAGCAAAATCGAGGATGCTTACCAGTATTTTGTCCAGATGCTGCCCGACCGCGACTGTCGCTACGCCCTCTACGATGCCACTTACGAGACCAAGGATTGCAAAAAGGAAGACCTTGTCTTCATCTTTTGGTGAGGGCAATTCCCCCAATCCCACCCCCTTTTAGCTAGCCTGGAAGAACAAATCAACTCAGCCCCATTTGCTGAGCTGTATAAGAGTAACTTTTAATTCTGACTTAAAAGGCTGTTCCTCCTTGAGGAAGGGTGTGGAAATATTTTTCTTCCATGTCTAGACTGGACACGAAACTGCCAAAATGAAGGCACCTTTTGGCGAGTCCATTCTGCAGTTCCTTTAACCCTGGGGGCCGGATATGGCCCCTAAAGCCAATTCACCTGGCCCGCGAAGCCCTCGTCGCTCCCGGAAGTGGAAGTGAAATGCGCCTGTATGGGCATGTTTTGCTTCTGGGAGGAAGGAGGGCTTGTGGACCAGATGAATTGGCATCAGGGGTCGCATCCAGGCCCTGGGCCGTAATGACCTGCCCCCTGAACCATGTGACGACCCTGTGGCCCAGAAAGTTTGGGCACCCCTGCTTTAACCTGACCTAGTGCGAGAAAGATTAGCCAGTAACACGGGATCGCCATTGCCAGGGCACCCCCAATTTTGGTTCAAAAACACCACATTCTTTGAGGAGGCTCTTTCTGTGAAAATATGGGGTGGGAGATATTTGAGACTCCATAAATGTGTGAGTTTTAGCACCCAGCAATCCAGTGGCTCAAGTCACTAAGACGCTGACTGGGAGGCTGAAGGTCAGCAGTTCGATTCCCGAGTACTGCAGGACGGAATGAGCTCCCAGCTCCTGCCAACCTAGCAGTTCGAAAGCAAGAAATTGCAAGTAGATAAATAGGGACCACTTCGGTGGGAAGGTAATAGCGTTCCGTGCTCTCCGGTGTCTAGTCAACCCTGCCACATGACCATGGAAACGTCTGCAGAAGCAGACAGCGCTGGCTCTTCGGCTTAGAAACAGAGATGAGCACTGACCTCTCGAGTCGGATACGACTGGTTTTCGAGCAAGGGAAACATTTACCTTAATCCTAGTCTTCCTTATCAGTGGGCCGATTCCATGTGCAGTGCTATGTCACCTGGAGAGTTGCCCATAGCTTCTGCATAATGGCAGGTAACTCAAGCGGGACTGAGGGAGAAGGTTCTCGGCTTTGCCACCTTCATTCTCTAATAAGTGGGCTTAAAGTGATAGTTTCTGTGGAATAATAAACCCAGGTATGTTATGGGATGGAAAGCGAGTTGTGACCCACAGAAACTCATTCCCTTGATAATCTGGTCAATCAAGGAATCAAATCTTATTCTACTGCCTCAAGCATTTCTTCATATCAGGCACAATGTGTACTAGCATTAATAATACTAGAACAAAAACTTTCCCACTCCTTTTGCTCAAGGCACTTTCAGGGCTGCTGAAGGAACACTTTTCATATCTGCACCCTCCTTATCTCTCCAGATCTGGGGTGTGGGCAGTAGAAATCTCTTGCTAGCTGCTTTTGCACAATGGCCTTGCTGCCGTGAGAGTGCAGTAATTCACAAACATTGTATACCTTGGGTCGGTGTGGAGTATAGACAAGCAAGGAGTAGCAAGGGGGGGCTTGGTTCTTTGTGTAGGGCAGTGATGGCGAACCTTGGCACTCCATGTGTTCTTGAACTTCAGTTCCTATGAGCCTAAGTCTCTGTGAATCCACATAAATGGGTTTACTAGACGCAGTTAACCCATTTGTGTGGATTCACAGAGACTTGGGCTTCTGGGTTTTGAAGTCCAAGAACACCTCAAGTGCCAAAGTTCACCATCATAGGTGTAGGGCATAGGTCTGCAAACTTGGCTCTCCAGATGTTCTTGGACTTCAATTCCCAGAAGCCCTTAATCAGCAGGAATGCTGACTGGGGCTTCTGGGAACTATAGTCCAAGAACATCTGGAGAGCCAAGTTTGCAGACCCCTGGTGTAGGGGAATGAAGTCTAGGCTGGTTTATTTATTTTATTTATTTATTTATTTAATCAGACTTCTATACCGTCCTCCTCAGAGACCCAGGGCGGCTAACAAAGCTTCAAAGGAAACATAAAACACAATATAAAATCCTGTCTAAAACACTGGGGAACAGTGATTTTGGTGCCTCACAATTTTCACCTATTTCTGGCTATATTTGGGTCACTGATTCCAAAAATGCTTTCAGTTATTCCCCATCAGCTCTATAGTTTTTTAGATATGGCTTATTCACAATCAATTTACGAATGGTGAGGCAAATACAAGTGTAGTCGTGAGAGCAATGTATAATTACATCATCGATATCTCATGAACTAGAGCTGCTAGAACAAAATGGATGGCATTTTCAGAATCAGATGCCCCAAAATGCCCAAAATCAGTTGAAAAATTTTAGGCACCAAGAAAAAAAAATTTTTTTTTTGTTCCCCAGTGAAATTAATATTAAAAGAGATTAAAACTAAGCAAAGTTAAAAAATTAAAAATTCATACGAGAGAGAGGGAGGGATCAGATGATCCAACAGGCTGACACAACTGTATGACCCAAACCTCATACCTGTCCCACCAGCCAGGTCTTAACCCACTTCCTAAAGGGCAGCAACTCCGACTGGAGGACGTAGCTCAATTGGCAGGAGGTTCCACAGGGCTGGGGCGGACACAGAGAAGGCCCTCCTCCTAGTCCTAGAGAGGTGGGCCTCTTGCTGATGGTACAACCAGAGAGCCTCTCCGGTCTGCTCTGGTGGGACGGACAGGTGTTCTTAGGGTGATGTAGTCTCTTAGATATCCTGGCCCACTAGCATATAGATTCATTATTATTATTTTGGAATCCTCATTTAAAAAGCTCACTGGCAGAGTCCGTTGGTGGACTTGGATATTCCGCCCCAGTTTTCTGTTTCATTTTCCAGCCTCAGGTCCCCATTCTAGGTGGCCACCAGCTGAACATTGGGAACAGCTGGTTGGCCTGTCACCGTAGTCTCCAACTTTGATTTCCACCACCACTGATGTGTGTGGATTTTATTTATCATCATTGCTCTTTGAGCGGTGCCTTCCTAGTTCACTTCACAGAGGCTGCTGAGGAACGTGTTCATTGATGGATTGGTCCTGAAATCCCTCTTCTCTTCCCTTCCCCCCCAGGGCACCAGAGAATGCTTCCCTCAAGAGCAAGATGATTTATGCCAGTACTAAGGATGCCATAAAGAAGAAAATGCCAGGTGAGAGTAAACCTATATATACCGTACTGTATATGAATTTATCTATCCAGCATGCTGGGGGCAAAATTCTCATTAACTTGTGAACTGCCCAGAGAGTGTACTAAGCGCTATGGTGTGGTATAGAAATGTCATTGCTATTGCTATATCCTTGTTAGATATAACAATGTTATAATTATGGGCTGTCTACAATGTCTACCATATATACTCAACTATAACCCGACCCAAGGTACCTAATTTTGACCTAAAAACCCAGGGAAATAGATTGACCCGAGTATAAACCGAGGGCAGGAAATGCAGCAGCTGCTAATGAGTTTCAATAATCAAAATACATGAACATATGGTAAAATTAATTAAATTGTTGGTGTGTTTCAGTCTGGCACAGTCTTGGGACCCCTCGCTGTTGACACGAGTATAAGCCGTGTCCCATTTTCCGGGCTCATTTTTGGGTCTTAAAAAACTTGGCTTGTACTCAAGTATATAAGGTACTTCTCCCCCTACACCGGTGATGGCTAACCTTGGCACTCCAGTTCTTGGACTTCAATTCCCAGAAGCCCAAGTCAGCACTCTTGTTGATCAGGGCTTCTGGGTATTGAAGTTCAAGAACACCCGGAGTATCAAGATTCGCCATCACTGCCCTAAACTATCAAGTTGTTCTTCATGGTCTCTGTGAATCCACACGAATGGGTTTACTGCACGGATGCCCATTAGTGTTGATTCATGGGATCACGAAGAACAGTTACAGGTAAGCAACCTGTCATTATAGAGCCCTTGTGCAGGGATTAAACTACTGTACTGCAGGCAAAACTTAAATTCGATCCTGACCTCAAGGTTGGACTCCGCCTTCTATCCTTCCAAGATCACTCAAATGAGTCCCCAGCTTCTTGGGAGCAAAAATGCTTATTAACTTGTCTGCTGCCCAGAGAATGTACTGAGCGCTATGGCGGAGGATAGAAGTGTAATGGCTCTTTATTCTTCTCTCCTCCCAGCCCTTATAGAGATCTCTGCCTCTCTCTCTCTCTCTCTCTCTCTCTCTCTCTCTCTCTCTCTCTCTCCAGGGCTGGGAGGGGAGCAGAATAAATGCTAGGACTTGTTCACATTTCTGTATCATGCTTTGCCCCCTGAGGCTGCGATGCACAGCCCAGAAGTGTGTAGGGCGCTAGGATGCTGACGAACCAAACCCTCTCCACATACCTGAGTGTAGCAGGCTAGATTCCCAGCGCCTTGTTAGAATTAGTCCTTGGCTTCCTTGGCAGTATGGAAAGAACGCTCTGTGTTGTGCTATTTTTAACTCCTTGTTTTGCAGATTTCGTGCAAAATGCTTTCTTTGGTCTGCTACTCGAATAGAACTGCCATATTCTCAGAACTATAGAAACTGAAATAAAAGGAAGCTATGCCTCAGAGAGCTGGTTTCCTGCCAGCCACATTAATCAACCCCCACACCTATATTCCCCAAAAAGGGGTTCTCTATAGAATCAGAAAATAACTGAGTTGGAAGAATCCTGTCAGACCATTGAGTTGAAATCCCTGCTCAGTGCAGGAATTGCAGCATTTAAGTGCTTAGTGGTTAAGGTGCCGAGCTGGAGACTGGAAGGTCGGGTTTTGATTTGGGGACATGAAAAGGGCCTCATTTGGGTGTCCCCTAAAAATCCTTTCAGCTCAGAGTAATCTCTGACACGAAATTATTATTAATGCAGGGATCCAAGTCAAAGTGGATCAGGGAGATGGTTGCGTTCCAATTTTCTCTCGAAAACCTCCAGTGCTGGAGCGTTTGCCACCTCCCCAGCACAGGAGGTCAGCAGTTCGATTCCCGAGCACTGCAGGACGGAATGGGTTCCCGTCCTCCGTCCCAGCTCCTCCCAACCTAGCAGTTCGAAAGCAAGAATATTGCAAGTAGATAAATAGGGACCACTTTGGTGGGAAGGGAAACAGCATTCCGTGCACTCTGGGGTCCCAGTCCTGCCTGCCACATGTCCACGGAAAACATCTGCAGATCCATGTTTGCCTTTGCTTCTTGGGAATGGGCCGGATTTCCCATAGCTTCCAGCTGTTGTGCCAAGATAGAGTGCCGTGATGGTGAACCTTGGCACTCTAGGTGTTCTTTGAACTTCAATTCCCAGAAGGCCTGATCAGCAGGAGTGCTGTCTTGGGCTTCTGGGAGTTGAAGTCCAAGAACACCTGGAGTACCAAAGTCCGACATCACTGAAACCCGGCCTTGTGGAAGCTTGTTCTGATTGCAAACATGCGGAGCGTAAAAAGAAATTCAAATTAATGGCTATTAAGAATTAATGTATCTGATTTGCTTAGGAGAGCAGCCTGTGCATGTCTTTTGCTTGAAAAGGTCCGGGATCCCCCCTGAGCTGACTTTTGTCCCTCCCCAACCCCTTTTTTGCCTTCCCAGGGATCAAGCATGAAGTACAAGCAAACTGCTATGAGGAAGTGAAGGACCGATGCACCCTGGCGGAGAAATTAGGCGGCAGTTGCGTCATCAGCTTGGAGGGAAAGCCCTTGTGAGCCCCTTGCCCCCCCTCTCCCCCCCCCCGGCCCCTTCCCTGTTGTGCCAGAATCTCCGGAGCTTCCATCTTAATGGCCCTGTGCTACCGTTTGGGGGTGGGGGGTGGGGGGGGCATTTGGGTAGATTCTCCTCCTTAGTTCCGGTTTTCTGCCTTCTCATCTTTAGACGAACCCCGCCCCACCCCCCTTTTCCAGTCCTCCCTCTTGTTTAAGAGTAAGAGAGCAGTCCCCCCCCCAAAAAAAAATGAGCCCCCCCCCCCCCCCCATTGCGGCTGCTGTTGAAACTTGCCAAACCAACGACAACTCTTCATTCCTTCCCTTTTGCCATTGCCCGGTTGTTGACATTCCCGGTGGGAGGGTGGCTGGGGGGGGGCAATCCTTGGATGCCTCCTTTACTCCCCCGCTCCCCCAACTTTTGTTATTCAGTCGCAGAGTCTATTCCGACCCTTTGCGATGACCCCATGGACCACTGTCCGCCAGGCACTTTTCTCCACCATCCTCCTCAACTCGCTCAGTTCTGTGCCCATTGTAAATCTAGCCATCTCATCTTTGGCCTCCCCCTTCTTCTTTTGCTCTCCACCCTTCTCAGCATCAAGGCTTTCTGAAACGAATCCTCTCTTCACTTTTGGTGTCCAAAGTCCTTTAGCTTCATCTTCACTATTTGACCTTCTAATGAGCAGTCAGGGTTGATTTCTAAGATTGACCTATTCTCCTCACTGTCCAAAACTCTCCTCCAGCACCACATCTCAAAGGTATCTCTTTTTCTGCACTCCACTTTCCTTATGGTCCATCTCTCACAACCCTACATTGCCACAGGGAATACCATTGCTTTGACTATGTGAATTTTTGTTTGCAATTTGATGTCTCTCCTTTTCACCATGTTCCCCCATGATCTGGGTTTTCTTGATGTTGAGTCTCAAGCCAGCTTTTGCACTTTCTTCTTTCAACCTAATCAGGAGCTTCTTTAGTTCTTTCTCACTTTCTGCCATTAGGGTGGGATCATCTGCATATCTCACATTGTTCTCCCAGAAATAGGACCATCTATTCCTCCATTCCAGTTACGGGACTACCCTTGAGCGAGGCTTTACTCCTGGCCATGACTTAGGAAGTTGGGGAGAGCGTTCTTTAGGCAGGGCACCTCATTCCAGAATCACAGCCCCGACATTCCCAGTGTGTAAATTTTTTTTATTAGTCTCTTTCCTTACATGTGTTTTGGAAAAAATAATGTGGAATGGCAGCTGCGTTCCCTGACACACCCCTGCCCCCCAAAAAAGAGACCCCTTCCCCTCCCCTACTGCCATAGTGGCTTTGTGCTTGTCTGTAGTACTGTGTATAAATGAGATATTGTGGAGAAAGTTGCACCCATCTCAGTGTTGGGGGTGAAATTAACAAAATAATGGAAGCAGCACCAATTACCTTCAATAAAAAAAAATTAATGCTATCCCTACGTGTGGGTCTTTTTCACCTGATTTGCAGGGTGTGTTTTATAGTCACGGGATAGTGCATGGAACGCCTGAGTGCTGTTTGCGTTCCGTGGTCATGTGGCAGGCATGACGAGACACTGGGGCGCACGGAATGGAGTTTACCTTTCCCACCAAAGTGCTCCCTGTTTATCTACTTGCAATTTCTTGCTTTCGAACTGCTAGGTTGGCAGGAGCTGGGGCAGGGACGGGAGCTTATTCCGTCCTGTAGTACTCGGGGATCGAACTGCTGACCTGCCGCCTTCCAGTCAGTGCCTTCTTAGCTACTGGACTAATTACTCACCTGTATGCGTCAAGGTCTGTTTTGGTTTAAGCGTGCCCCACTGCCGCCAGTTTGCAAGAGGGCGGAGGCAAGGGCCTTCATTTTTCCTAGGCAACACGTCCAAGATTTTCATCTGTACCAGAGGTTCCCAAGCTAAGGCCTATGGGCCAGATACGGCCCACCGCACCATTTCATGTGCCCCCAAGGGCATTTGAGAAACAAAATAGCTACCCCCATTGTGCAGGGAGGGCAAAACGGCTGCCTGGCCCTCGAAGCGTACAGAGAGAGTGTGACGCGGCCCCCGGCTTGAAGACGTTACAAACCTTTAATTTTTTAAACCTTTTCGTGTAATTAATGTGTTTAATTGTGTTTTTAGTTTTGATGAAGGCGGGATATAAATTTGATTAATAAATAAAACCTGCTGATCTATACCCAAGTACAAAAGGACCCTCCATCTGCGTGGCCTCCTCGTTGGGTGGTTTGAATCTAACAAAGACCCAGGCCTAGATCTTAGCCAGCTCTGCTTCTAAGGCAGGGCCAGGATTTCTGGCCCAGAATCGCATTTGAAAGGACCCAGTCGACTTAATGCTCCTGGGAGAGACCTGCATATGGGGCAGAGGTAGGAGTGGAGGATTTTCCCCAAAGCAGTCACTGATGGATTAACTTTTAAGGTTTAACCGGAGAACATTAAGCACCAGAATTTGCCCAATGCAGCGTTTGCCTCCTTGCTAAATGGGAGTTAATACTTAACAGGCGCCGTTGGGGTGGAAAATTTCTGTTAGCAGCTGGCTCCGCTTGCTTGCTTGACACCGAATAGTATGAGTTTTCAGGTTTCACCGAAGGCTTGGCCTGATGGAAGTTTTCCGTCATGTTCTCTCCTACCGAGGGTGGCTTGAAACCAGCCACTTCCGTGTTTGTTCAGGCTTTGGAGTCGGGGACGGGGCAGCGCTTTTGAAACCAGACTGATGGCTTGGACTTTGGTCAGCCGGCTGCAGGGTGTCTGTGGCATGCACACGCCATGAACAAGGCGCGCACCTTTGTTTAAACATGATGTGGGGAACGGTAACCTTCGCGGGGCGTTTCCTCTGCCTCTTTGATGCTTACCATAGCAACAGGAAGACGTTTGTTTTCTCACCACCTTTTTCTCCCTGGCTGGGCTAGTTGGTGGGAGGCTGCGATGGGACTCGTAGTCTACTAGCCCTGTGGTCCCTTATCACCCTGAGGACTAGTGGCCTTGGGTATCAAAGTCCACAGGGAAGGGTGATGGTTCCCAAATGGATTAAATCCTACTTGACTCCATCTTGATGGAGGGCAGCAGCTTCATCCATCCTGGCCTGGGGCTGATGATGAGGACTTGGTGTATCAAAAGGGTTCGGGACCAGAACGACTCGTGGAACTGGATCCGTGGTATGGGTCACGCTGTGATGCAGAAGGCAAATGAAAGGCCACTGCATTATATTCACAGGACAATCTTCATGGTTGATCACCATAAGGATCACCAATCTTTGAGTTCTGTAGAAGAAGAAATAGGTACTGATTCAGCAGGGAAGGTAACAGCGTTCTGTGCTCTTCGGCGTCTTGTGGCTGCCACACGTCCACGGAAACGTCTGCAGACGCAGACAGTGCTGACTCTTTGGCTGTAAACAGATGAGCACCACGCCCTAGATTCAGATATGACTGGCTTTTGAGCAAGGGAGACCTTTATCCTTTACCTCCCATGTGTAATTCCAGCTGGCTGAACGCCCCACCCTAGGACAGTGATGGCAAACCGTGGCACTCCCGCTGTTCTTAGACTTCAACTCCCAGGAGCCCAAGCCCCTGTGAATCCACACTGATGGGTTTACCATGTATGCAGTGAGCTTGGGCTTCTGGGAATTGAAGTCCAGGAACACCTGGAGTGCCAAGGTTTGCCATCGCGGCCGTAGGACCGGGCTGCCAAGGTAGGAAGTTGGGTGCAGCTTTGTAGATTCTTGCCAGGTCGAATCACGCCTTGGGCGTGGCCGGACAGTTACCTGGCCTCTTACTAGAAGAGACCAAGGTCTAGGGTGGGGTCCTCAGACTGGGACTGAAGTCATCGGTGCCTCTGAGCTGAGTCACCCTGGCACTGCCAAGGTGTCATCACACAGTGGAGTGTGGCAGCTGGACATGCCAAAGGCTTTGCTCTCCTGGCCCACAGGGCACAAACCTAACACATTTCCCCAGTGCGGTCCGTGTAATCTCCCTGCATTATCTTCAGAAGGACCCTGGAAGGGAGATCCGGAGGAAAGAGAAAAGGCAACCCAGAGTCAGTTCATGAGTTTCATAGCTGGGGGGATGCTGGGGATCTCGGTCAATGTCTACAGCAAGAATGAGCAAGAGGAAGAACTCTTTTTAAGACCATTAAGCAAAGGAAGCGCCAGTCCCCCGGCTGTATCATGAGGAGCAACTTAAAACATAGGATCCTCCGACTCACTCTGCAAGGAGAAATCCCTGGGAAGGAAGCGGTCCTGGACGTATAGATGGACTTCGTGGCTGGAGAACCTGAGAGACGGGCATGGGAGGTCCTCAAAAGACACTACTCCCAGGAGTTAAGAACAGGAAGGCTATCGCCATGATGATAGTCAACATCCGGAATGGATACAGCACACGAAGAAGAAGATGGAGGAGGAGGAGAAGGTGTTGAAAGAGGAGGAGAAGATGAAAGTGTCAAAGGAGAAGAAGGTATCGAAGGAGAAGAAGAAGGAGAAGAAGGTGTTGAAGGAGGAGGAGGAGATGAAGGTGTTGAAGGAGAAGAAGGTGTCAAAGGAGAAGAAGGTGTCAAAGGAGAAGAAGAAGGTGTCAAAAAAGAAGGTGAAGAAGGAGAAGAAGTTAGTCTTCTACATAATGTTCTACATAATGTTAAATGCAATTAACAATAGTAATTTCATGTCAGAAATTATTCTGGATTGAAAGGATTTTTGCAGAAGAAACTCCGCCAGCGGACACACGAATGAGGCTCCTTTCATGTCTCCAAGAACTGGGACAGAGACGGGCACTCACTCCACCGTGCAGTACCCAGGTCGCAAACTGCCAACTTGCCAGCCTCCCAGCTAACAAGGCGAGCTTCTTGACCACTGAGCCATCACAGCCACTTAAACTGAAATCAACTTCACACCACCCTGAGTCCACCGGATTAGGACGGTATAGAAATTATTAAATAAATAAACAAACTTCACATGAATTAAATGCAATTAATTCACGTGAAGCTGTTTTCATTGTTCAAAAAAACCCCCAGTGGGTAGGAAAGGGACAATCCGTACGTTCTCTAGCTGACTTCATAGAAATTCAGCACAGTCAGATCGGATTGTTTGTTTCGGCACTTCTCAAACGGGACTAGCTTCCTGAGGGGTGTTATGAAAGACTTTCATTTCCTCAATCTGTTCTTTCTCACTCACACACGCACTGCGCACCGTTTCACTCTGAATTGAACATTTTGTGGTTACGGAATTGCAGCTTTTTGCCGGCTGCCACTGTTGACACATTCGTTTCTTTGTTCTCGGTCGCCCCGGGCAGGAGTCAGCGCCCGCTTTTCCGACTGAGTCACGGCCGGGGTTGGGATTTGGCTCCATTTCCCAGGAGGGTGGGCGGTGGGTGGTTGTATTTCAGAAAGCGCCCCCTGAGCATCTGCAGAGTTTTTGTGCCGCTGCCGGATTAAGTCCCTGGGCCAGAATGAGGCCGTCGCCCCTAAGGAGACTTGAACCAGATGACTTCCAAACGAGGAAGCCAAGAAAGTGGCTTCGTTTTGGCAGTCCAGGGTCTGATCCAGACAAGAAAGAAGGACTTCCAAATGGACAAGGGATCAACCGAGTAGCTCGAAAGAAAGATTTTGCAAGGAGATAAAATAGGGACCACTTTGGTGGGAAGGTAAACGGTGTTCCGGTGTCTAGTCGTGCCTGCCACGTGACCACGGAAGAGTGCTGGCTCTTCGGCTTTGAAACAGATGAGCACTGAACCCTAGAGTCGGATACGACTGGCTTTCGAGGAAGGGAAACCTTTACCTTTTAGCCAGGTTAGAGAGACTGGTGCCTTAATGGTTAGGACACTGAACTTGATGACTGGAAGGTCAGCAGGTCAGCAGTTCGAGACCAGAGTCCTGCATGACGGAGTGAGCGTCTGTTGTCTGCCCCAGCTCCTGCCAACCCAGCCGTTCGAGAGCAAGAAATTGCAAGTAGATAAATAGGTAACACTTTGGTGGGCAAGGTAGCAGCGTTCCATGTGCTCCGGTAGCACACGCAACGCTGTTGCCTTGCCCACCAAAGTGTTAGCTATTTAAGAAGCTCACCTTGTTAGCCGGAAGGCTGGCAAGTCGGCAGTTCAAGACCCGGGTACTGCATGACAAACTGAGTGCCTGTCTCTGTCCCAGCTCTTGGGGACATGAAAGGAGACCCTTACAGGTGCATTTTACTTCTGCTTCTGGGAGCAATGAGGGCTTCACGGGCCGCATGAATTGGCGTCGGGGGCCATATCCGGCCCTCTGGTCGTTGTTTGGGTGCCCCAGCTCTAATTAAACTGGCCCTGTCGTCCTCGCAGCGATCACAGAACCTGAATGGAAAATAAGAAATCACTTTCTTCTGCCAGAGCAACCTAGACTAGAGGGAAAGGCTGAGATCAGGCGATTGTCTAGGGTGGGCCTTTAGTGGCCTCTGCCGGCCATATCTGGCACTTAACAGGCCTTTTAGCGGCAGGCATGGAGGATTGGCTGGCAAGACTTCTAAATCCACAAGAGTGAGGGTGGAAATCAGGAGATGCCCACTGGGTTTCAACTACAGAGGATGGAAAGAAACACTCCTTTTCAAAATATGTAGTTAAGGACCCTCGTTTTGACTTCTGTTCTTTTTGCTGCAATAATGATGATTTCATGTCAGAAAGTATTCTGGGTTGAAAGGATTTTTTGCTGGAGAAACTGCTCAGAGGATGCCCGAATGAGGCTCCGTTCCTATCCCCAAGAGCTGGGACAGAGATGGGTGCTCACTCCATCATGCAGTACCCAGGTCTTGAACTGCCGACTTGCCAACCTTCCAGCTAACAAGGCGAGCTTCTTAACCACTAAGCTGCCACAGCCCCTTTTTTGCTGTACTATGCTAGTAAGGTAAAGGTCACCCTTGCTCGAAAGCCAGTCGTATCCGACTCTAGGGTTCAGTGCTCATCTCTGTTTCAAAGCCGAAGAGCCAGCGC
Source organism: Furcifer pardalis (assembly GCA_030440675.1). Classification (NCBI taxonomy): domain Eukaryota; kingdom Metazoa; phylum Chordata; class Lepidosauria; order Squamata; family Chamaeleonidae; genus Furcifer; species Furcifer pardalis. Next base: position 2,613,157 of record CP126899.1, on the reverse strand, counting down.
TGTCTGCTTCTGCGGACGTTTCCGTAGTCATGTGTCAGGCACGATTAGACACTGGAGCATATGGAATGCTGTTACCTTCCCACCAAAGTGGTCCTTATTTATCTACTTGCAATTTCTTGCTTTCAAACTGCTAGGTTTGGCAGGAGCTGGGACAGAGGACGGGCACTTGTTCTGTTCTGCCATACTCGAACTGCTCGAACTGCTGACATGCCGGCCTCCCGCTCGTCAAGTTTGGTGTCTTAACCGCTACGCCACCACTGCGGTCCCTTCCTCATCGGTTTGACACCATTACAAAAGAGAGAAAGAAAGGCGTGTGCATTGATAAAGTGGAGTCTTTACACGCGTTTTCACAACTGCTACGTTCTCGACGTGGAACATGCAGATCATCCGGGTTCTAGATTCTATGGAACCTCTTGGTCTACTCATTCATTCCTCCTCTGAATTTGATCTACCCTACCAGGTTGATGTTTTGAGCCTTCAGTGGAGGAAAATGTGGGCCAAGCTTGACAGCCTGGGCCCCCACCCTAAAACAGTGATTCCCACTGTGGGGCCCACGTCCCCCAGTGGGATGTTAATTCCCAGAAGTCTAAGTTCAGTACACTGGCCAATCAATGCTTTGGGGAATTGACAGGCTTTCTGGCAATGGAAGGCGAAAAACCCAAAAGTTGGGGGGGGGGGGCCTTCTCTAAAACGTTAACAGACGTCGAAACGTGTCCACTGGCCTGCGCATGAAGTTGGTGATTTATGTGAAGGCTGATCACAGTTTCTACAGCTTCAAATGGAATTTGGAAAATGCTGTTTTACTTTAGAAGGTAAAACCGGTTTGGCCAAGATCACGGATGACAGCAATTTCCTCATGTTGCACCGTGAAGATGCAACATGCAGGTCTTGAAAGGGTCCTGCATGAGCAGGCATGGGTTGGGCCAGCGGGATTCATCTCGGTGCGCCCTCGCCTCTGGCACCCTGGGGCACAAATAATAATAATTATTATTATTATTTTATCTGCCCAGCGGGCTGCACTTTAGATGAAGCCCTTGCGCCAAGCTCCCTCCTTCAGCTTGGGGCAATGGTTTATTCTAAAGTGCCGTGTGCCGTGCCGAGCAAGAGAAGGGTAGTGACCAAGCGGTTCCCGGAACAGCCTTCTCCCCCATCCCTTGGTTGTTGGCCCTGCCCAGCGTCCTCCCATGTTGCCCAGCACACCCCTTTTCAGGCTGCGTGCTAGTCATGTGGTTCAGGGAGCTGGTCACTATGGCCTGGGGGCCGAATGTGGCCCCTGATGCCAATTTATCCGGGCCGTGAAGCCCTCGTTGCTCCTGGAAGCGGAAGTAAAACTTACCCATACAGGCGCATTTTACTTCCGTTTCCAGGAGCAACAAGGGCTTCATGGGATGGATGAATTGGCATCGGAGGCCACATCCGGCCCCTGCCATAGTTTGGGCACCCATGTTTTAGACTGAGGGACGAAGGATCTATCTAACCCGAGAGAAGCACAAACTGTCCCACGCCCTCTCGACCTCCAGGTGGCGCCCTTCTCCAAAGGCTCCTGAAATGTTCCATGGAAAGAGTACAGAAAGAAAATGAGATTTTACTGATGGAAAAGTATTGCAGGCGGCCCGTTTTTTATATACAGTTATTTGGATAATATTCTCGTGGTTCTCTGATGGATTCCACCCGCAGGAGTTTCCTTGCCCCCCAAACGTCTTCTGTCTCTTTCTCTTCTTCCCAGCCAGAAGTACAAGTCTATCCTTTTTAATCCCGCAGGCACATGCAGTTTCATGCACTGCATAACACACCACGTAATATTTCCATATACAGGAAGGGCTCTATTTTGGTGCATAAAATGCTCTCTTTGAAACGCGGTGTTATCTTTTCCCTCTGCCAAGTTGGTGGCAGGCTGGCATTTTAAATTGTAGGAAGGAGGGGTGAATGGCTAGGACAGACAAACAGACACAAATGGCCTGGATGGATGGATGGATGGATGGATGGATAGATAGATAAATAGATAGACAGACAGACAGATAGATGATAGACTATTAGAGAGAGAGAGAATGTATTGTATTGTATTGTAGGTAGATAGATAGATAGATAGATAGATAGATAGATAGATATACTGTATTGTAAGACAGACAGATAGATAGATAGATAGATAGATAGACAGACTATTATAGAGATAGATAGATAGATAGACTCAGAAGCGTAGCTTACCTTGGCGGGGCCCCGTATAAAAATTGTTTGGGGGCCCTTTATATGTGGGGCGGAGCTAACATCATGACATCATGACGTCGTGGGGGGAGCCAACGTCATGACGTCATGGGCGGGGCCAAAATAAAAATAAAATAAATAAAAATAAAATAAATAAAATAGAATTAAAATTTAAAAAAAAAAAACCACACACACCTCAACCCACCCACCCACCCACCCGAAACACAAAAACCTCACTTACCTTAATCCTGGAGCCTCTTCTTCCTCCGCCTCTGCTGTCACCGCCGCCGCTGCCATCGCACGATCGCTCCCTCGCCGCGCACGGCGAAGGCAAGGGGCAGTTGTGGAAGGCGAGCGGGCGCAGTGAGGCAGCCCCGAGGCCCTCCCCCTGGTTGCCGCGGGGGCTCCCTGGCAGGCTGCGCCAGCCCGGGCGGGGCTCTCCACCTCGACGCTGGGGTGGGAGTCCAGCTGCAGGACCAGCTCGCGCGCCCCATCCCGCACGCAGGCGGCAGGTGAGCTCCAGGCGCGCGTGGCAGGTGAGTTCCAGGCGCGCGCGGTAGGTCAGCTCCAGGCGCGCTCCAGGTGGCTGCGCCTGGCTGGAGCTGACCTGCCGCCTGCCGCGGGACGGGGCGCGCCCGCGAGCTGGTCCTGCAGCTGGTGGACTCCCACCCCAGCGTCGACCGTGGAGAGCGCCGCCCGGGTTGGCGCAGGCAGGGAGCCCCCGCGGCGACCGGGGGGGAGGGCCTCGGAGTCGGGGCTGCCTCGCTGCTTAAAAGCTGCGGCTCCGACTCCGACTCTCCGACTCCGGCTTTTTTTTTTAAATTGGAGCCAAAAATGGCTCCAATAAAGTGCGCATGCGCAGAAACTCAATCTGACACATGCGCAATGCATCAGATTGAGTTTCTGCGCATGCGCAGTAAATTTTTGCTCTTTTTTATTTTTAATTTTATTTTTTGCCGTTGGGGGCCCCCATAGCCCGGGGGCCCCGTATAATTGATACGGCTGATACGGCGGTAGCTACGCCTCTGGATAGACTGTTAGAGAGAACGTACTGTATTGTAGAGAGAGAGAGATACTGTATTGTAAGATACATAGACTATTAGAGAAATAGATAGATAGATAGACTATGAGAGAGAGAGAGAGAGAGAGCGTACTGTATTGTAGAGAGAGAGAGATACTGTATTGTAAGATAGATAGACTATTAGAGAAATAGATAGATAGATAGACTATTAGAGAGAGAGAGAGAGAGAGCGTACTGTATTGTAGAGAGAGAGAGATACTGTATTGTAAGATAGATAGACTATTAGAGAAATAGATAGATAGATAGATAGACTATTAGAGAGAGAGAGAGAGAGAGCGTACTGTATTGTAGAGAGAGAGACTGTATTGTAAGATAGATAGACTATTAGAGAAATAGATAGATAGATAGATAGACTATTAGAGAGAGAGAGAGCGTACTGTATTGTAGAGAGAGAGAGATACTGTATTGTAAGATAGATAGACTATTAGAGAAATAGATAGATAGATAGACTATTAGAGAGAGAGAGAGAGAGAGTGTACTGTATTGTAGAGAGAGAGAGATACTGTATTGTAAGATAGATAGACTATTAGAGAAATAGATAGATAGATAGATAGACTATTAGAGAGAGAGAGAGCGTACTGTATTGTAGAGAGAGAGAGATACTGTATTGTAAGGTAGATAGATAGACTATTAGAGAGATAGAGAGATAGATAGACTATTAGAGAAAGAGAGAGAGAAAGTACTGTATTGTAGAGAGAGAGAGATACTGTATTGTAAGATAGATAGATAGATAGATAGACTATTATAGAGATAGATAGATAGATAGATAGATAGACTATTATAGAGATAGATAGATAGATATACTGTTCTGTAGATAGAAAGAAAGAAAGAAAGAAAAAGGAAAATAACACTGTAATCCAGTGGTTCTCAACCTTTTCAAGTCAAGGGCCGGGTAATGCTCCCTCAGCTTCAGGAGCCAGACGGCCATTTTGCCCTGCCTGCCACACGTGGTACTTCCGGTTGTGGCGGAGGCGGTAGGGGCCACTTGAAATGGTATCATGGGCCACATCCGGCCCCTGGACCATAGGTTGAGAACCTCTGCTGTAAGCACTGAACTGAAAGAGAGCTGAACCACCATCTCGACTGAAGTTTATTTGCCAAAGAATTCTGCAAACTCAGCTCTCCCTCTTCCCTAAGAACAGCGGGGGGGGGGGGTTGTAGCTCTCCTGGCCTGATCTCCAAAAGACCACCTCGGTTACCCCGCATGCGCAGCCGGGCTTTGCATGTCCCACATCCCCCATTTCGCCTCCCTCCCAGACCACCCTTAACCAAAACAATTGCAAACCCATTAAGATTCCTGCTTTCTCCTTCAACGCTCACACACACAGAGAGACAAAGGCTGGCTTTTTCTGAGGCATTCTGTGAAAAATGAACACCTTGGGGACTTAAGTTTCAGTGCAGAAAAATAAAATAAAATATTATAGGAACTGCTGCATTTATTTGTGTGCGTCCATTTTTCCTGGCTGGCTGGCTGGCTGCCTGCGTGATGTGGGTATCTGGCTGAGGAGCCAAAGGTTGTGAATTCGATCCCCGCTGCACAGTCCCAAAAGAGAAGCAAAGGGGGAATTAATTCCTAGTTTGGCGTGTTTTGCTTCTGCTTCTGGAAGAGACGAGGGCGGTGCGGGCCAGATGAGTCGCAGTAAACCCGTTCGTGTGGATTCGCAGGGGCTTGGGCTTCTGAGAATTGAAGTCCAAGAACATCTGGAGTGCCAAGGTTAGCCATCACAGCTTTAGGTGTTCTTGGACTTCAATTACCAGAAGCCCAAGTCCCTGTGAATCCACACGAATGGGTTTACTATGCATATGCAGCTGTTCTTGGACTTCAATTCCCAGAAGCCCAAGTCCCTGTGAATCCACACGAATGGGTTTACTGTGCAGGAAACCCATTTGTGTGGATTCACAGAGACTTGGGCAGGAAACCCATTTGTGTGGATTCACAGAGGCTCGGGCTTCTGGGAATTGAAGTCCAAGAACACCTGGGGTGTCAAAGTTCGCCATGATGGACCTCCTAGGTCAAACTGATAGAGACAAAAGCCGATGTTTACCTCAGGAACGAACAATATGGTTGCCACCGCCAACCTCACGCTCCCACCAGGCTGGTTGCCCTCCATCGCCCAGGCCTCTTTTCCTCAGATGGCTTCAGGTCCGAGAACTCCATGACGCATCATCTCCTCAACCCACGATGGGGATAATGTCTGGCTTTGAGGGTCTTTGGGGCCAAGACACTGTGGGAAGGATGGAGGAAGTGGTCTAGTTTCTTGCCACCCCTCCCACAATGTCTGGACTTGGAATTCTTCTGAATCCAGATGTTATTCCTATAGCTGGTCCAGAGGCAGCCGCAATGTGGGGGGAAAGCCAGGCAACCATTCAGAGAACATGGTGTCAGAGAAGCCTCTTCTTTCCATTCTTCTTCTTCCGTAGAATCAGAGACAAATGGGGTTACACAGAAAGTGCCTTCTGTCGTCACGACAACCTTGTTTTGCCAGCTAATCTTTCTTACACCAGATCGATCCGAAAGATAGACCTTTTCTATCTGGGGGCCATTGGGTCACGCTCCCTCAGACAGCTTCAGGCTCCAGACGGCCATTTTGCCCTTCCTCCACCCCATGGCACTTCCTGGTGTGGTAGAGGCAATGGGGCCCCCACATGAAATGGTGCTGTGGCCCCCACTGTCGTACTGTTCTATCCTACTACTGGTACCACTTCAATGGAAAAAGTAACAGTGTTCCATGCACCCCGGTATCTAGTCATGCCTGCCACATGTCCACAGCAACGTCTGCAGACACAGACAGCGCTCACTCTTTGGCTGTAAATGGAGATGAGCACCAAACCCTAGAGTTGGATATGACTGGCTTTCGAGCAAGGGCGACTTTTACCTTTACCCAGATAGGTATCACTTCGATGGGAAAGGTTAGAGTGTTCCATGCGCTGCAGTGTCTAGCCATCCGACCTTCCGACCTTCCAGTCATCACGCTCAGGATCTTAACCACTAAGCCTTGGACCAGCGGACCCATAATCCCCACTGTGTGTTCTGGAAAAGGTCCAGCCAAGATCAGCCAGAGTCCACAAGCTGCCAAATTACATCCCCTGCCGCCTATGTGACCTTGGGAAGCTTGCAGAGCATCAGAGGACCTCTAGAAAGAGAGAATGAGGTGCCACCATCGACCATGTGATACCTGGAAGGCAGCTGTGGGCCAAAATGATTTGGCTGTGCATCATAATGACAATTGTCACTGATTTATTTGATTTTGATCAATCCACGGATGGAGCTGTTTGGACTTCCTTTTATGGTTGTTTTCATGATTGTGAATGGCTTTTGAGCATTGCTTGGCGGTGAAGAGTAGGAGGAGGAATGTAGATGATGATGAAGAGGATGATGACAGCAGTGACACAGAGACTTGGTGTGGGTTTCCGTTTGTTTTTCACAAGGGAATCTTCCTGTCCGATCGTTTCCCATGTTAAACTGGCTGGAAGAAGGATTCGCGTCTGGATTTTCTGCCGTGAAACTGACTTTTGAAGGATTGCCCAGACGCAACTGATGGAGGACCAAAGAGTCCGGCCGGTTCAGGCCAAAGGCCAGTTCTCTGTTCCCGCTGTGGCCAACCAGATGCCTCCAGGAAGGCCAGAAATAGGAAATGAAGGTGAGATCAGGTGGGCAATTGTCCCACGGTTTGGACTGGGTTGTGATTATTTTCCCAGCGGCATACAAAATTTAATTTAATAGATTTATATACCACCCCATCCAATGGACTCTGGGTGGTGTACACAAGTTAAAACCAATATAAAACAATTTTAAAAACCCTTAAAAGTATAGCAATATTACCCACTACCACCCCTGCTGTGCCATTTACTATCTAAAAACAAATCTAGAATCTACAAAACCATAACATTAAACAATTAATTATATGTGATGGAGAAGACCCTCTCTTTAGTAGCACAGGGGGCTGGTGGTGGATAACAACAGGCTGTGTGAATGTGGAGCCAGGATCCGGCTTATTTACTGGTCTGCCAATGACTGCCAGAAATATGCACCGATGCGGACTTAAGTTTGGCCAACGACAAAGCCAAGAAAGTGGCTTCATTTTGGCAGTCCGGGGATTGGGGGGGGGGGGGAGAAGAAGAAGAAGGTGAAGAAGAAGTGTTAAAGGTAAAGAAGGTGAAAAAAGAAAGTGAAAAAGAAGAAGGGGTGGTGAAGAAGTGTTAAAGGTAAAGAAGAAGAAGGTGAAAAAAGATGAAGAAGAAGGAGAAGAAGAAGAAGAAGGAGAAGTCTTGTTTTTAACATTATCGTTTTCTTCTGCAGTGGTAGGAATCCAGTCCTAATCTACACACCAAGCAGCCACCCAACAAGATAATTGTTAAGGCTACAGTGCTTAAAATATAAATCTCCAGAGATTCTGATGGAAATGAGAGCAATAAAATGGAGGCCGAGAGGCCGTCACTTCCACCAAAGAACGGCATAACAATTTCCACCAGAACTTTTGAAGCCTCGTGAAAAATTGAAGCCCGGGTTGAAGGGGGGCGGGCGGGTTTGAGATGAAAACCCTTTGCTCTTAAATTCCTGGAGATTTTTCTATAAATTTATAACAGGGATTCTCAATCTGTGGCCTGGATGTGGCCCATTACACCATTTCATGCGGCCCACCACTACCTCCACCACACCAGGAAGTGCCATGTGTTGGAGGAAGGGCAAAATGGCCATCTGGCCCCCGAAGCTGCCTGAGGGAGCGTGACCTGGCATTAAAAGGTTGAGAACTTCTGATCTATAACCATCCCTCCAAGCTTCCACAAAGGGACATGGGTCATGCTTCTGCACTTATTCATTCACGCTTTTTAAAATCACTCTGCATACTTTCTTTGTTTTTCTTTTCCTTTCTCTTTTTTTTCTCTTGTTGTTTCCTTCCTTTCTTTTCAGACTGATGTGCTTTTCAGCATAACATTAAAGTCAACTTAATGGGCCTTTCAAGATAAGCAGGATATTTAAGGAATGAGGGGACTGAGGTTAAGATGTTGAACTCGCCGACTGGAAGGTCAGTGTTCGATTCCCGAGTACTGCAGGAAGGAATGAGCTCCTGTCTCTGTCCCAGCTTCTGCCAACCTAGCAGTTCGAAAGCAAGAAATTATTATTATTATTATTATTAAATTCAAACTTATATGCCGCTCCCCTTGCCGAAGCAACTCAGAGCGGCTTACAGTGTTACAATATCAAATAGCAGCACAGTATAAATACAACAGATATGTCACAGTCAATACAGTCAACAAATCCCTCATAAAAACAAGAGTACAATACAGTCAGAAAAATGCAATACAATAAAAAATATGCTACGGTCAAAAAATACACTAAGGGCAAGAATATACAATACAGTACAGAACAATCTGGTCGGGGCGACAGAGGCAAAGTTCTTGTAGCTTCCCGGTCGCCCAGCAACAGCTGTCTCTCATTCCCTCATTTCCTCAAGCCAAGGCTAGAGGAGGGAAGCTCGGTGGTCGGAGTGACGGGGCAAAGTTCTTGTAGCTTCCCGGTCGCCCAGCAACAGCTGTCTCTCATTCCCTCAAGCCAAGGCTAGAGGAGGGAAGGTACCACTTTGGTGGGAAGTTAAACAGCGTACACTTCGGTGTCTAGTCATGCCTGCCACATGTCCACCGAAATGTCTGCAAACGTAGACAATGCTGGCTCTTTGGCTATAAGCAGAGATGAGCACTGATCCCTAGAGGCGGATATGACTGGCGTTTGAGCAAGGGTGACCTTTACCTTAAGGGAGTGACTTGACCAGTTCTAAATCCTCAGTGAGTTTCCATGGCAGAGGCAAAATTTGAACCCTGAATCCTAACCACCACACCGAGTCTCCATCTTCTGGCGTAGGTGGTATTAAAAAGTGGAGAACTGGAAAAGAAGGAAAAACGGTTCCCTTATCTCAAAAGCATTCCAGAATACACCAAGAATTAAAGGGTGTGTGCCATGTTGAGATAAAGCATGTTTAAAAGGAGTGGAACTGAAGCCTAGCATAATGTCGAAATCCCACCCTAGCTGAAAGGTTTAAGAAGGTATTTTCCTCTCTTTATGAAAGGTGTTTTGGGCTATAGTTTTGGTAACGCTTCAAAGCCGTGGAAAAGCCGACGGATATGATCTCCTGATGCGCAGGGATTCTCAATAAGGAGGATAAGGTTCTTTTTAAAATCATCCAGATGTTGAATTTCCCCAGCCTGTTGGTTTCTTAGTTTAGCACAGGGGGGGGGCAAACTATGGCCTGGGGGCCAGATCTGGCCCCCAACACCAATTCATCTTCAAGCCCTAGCGAAGGCTTCCAGTTAGGGAATCAATACATGAGCTCAGTCCGAAAGAGGCACCGAAATGTTGAAGTTTGCAAAGAGGGGAGAGGAAATCGCCCTCGCCAGTATACCGAGCACAGCTGGAGTGACTTGGAGAGGTCTGGGCAGGTTGTGTAAATACGGTTCTCAGAGCCGAGCCAGCCTCAATACAATAGTCTAAGGCAGCAGTGCCCAAACTATGACCCATGGGCCAGATCTGGCTCCTGACACCAATTCATCTGGCCCATGCTGCCCTTGCCGCTCCTGGAAGCGGAAGTAAAATGCGCCCATACACCTAAAAATCTATCTCATCCTGTTGCAAAACGGATTGCAAGGCATGTTTTACTTCCACTTCCGGTGGGAGGGACTAATGCGGCCGGCCCGCTGAACCACGTGACTGGCCCGCATCCCAAAATGTTTGGGCACCCTTGGTTTAAGGAGCTTTGCAGAAAGGGTTGTGGGGGCAGGGAGGTACGATCACAAGGGAAGGGGGCACTGCCAGGAAGCCCCTACGCCTTGAGATTTCTCGGCATTGAGGCCTGGCATTGATTGCTTCAAGGCCCGCTTGAATTGTTCTTTCCCACACACAAAGAATTCCTTTTATTTCCTTCTTGGGGTGTGTGTGTGTGATGGGACCCCCCCAGCAGTTAACTTCTCCACATATCTCTCCCTCCCACCCCACACTGGTGCCAGATCAAGAGAAAATCCAGATGGCCCAACCAAACCAATAGTTTACAGTCCTTCCTCCTCAATCCCCATATGTATCTAGGGCAGCCTGTAGCCCCCATAACTCCTCCTCCTCCTCCTCCTCCTCCTCTTCTTCTTCTTCTTCTTCTTCTTCTTCTTCAAGTGCTGTATCTAATTTCAAATATCGGCTATATCCTCATGGCGATCAGCCATGAAGATTGTCCTGGAAAGAATATAGCACAGTGGCCTTCCATTTGCCTTCCACATCACAGCATGACACCCATAGTACCACGGATCCAGTTCTGTGAGTCACTTTATGTTCCTTTGGGAACATAAAGTCCTCCTCAGCCCCAGGCCAGGATGGATGAAGCTGCTGCCCTTCATCAGGACGGAGTCAGGTGGGATTTAATCCACTTGGGGACCATCACCCTTCCCTGTAGACTTTGCCACCCAAGGCCATTCATTCTCAGAGTTGTCAGTTTAGTTCACCACTGCCTGATGATCGGCATTGAGTGGCTGGTGGTAGGGTCTACTCCCCGGGTGCTCGCTGCAGGCCACATTAATGAGATGCACAGGCCTAATTGGGCCCATGGGCCGTAGTTTGGGTGCCCCTGGTCTACTCTGTTACAATAGCAGGATCACCTGCCCAGGTGATTAGTATTGTTCGATTTATTATTGTTCGATTTATATGCCGCCCCGATTGTTTATAGCAGCTCCGGGCGGCTCTCAATGAAACAATACATCACAGTTACAATAGCAAATAGCAAAGTATCAAAACCAAGAACATTTCAAGGGATCCCCAACCAAAGTTAGAAAATGAGCGGAAGTCACAACGACACAATCTGTCACAGCTACAAATATCATGTAACAAAATATCAGACAACAAAACAAAGCCAAAATACTATATCAATGCATCAATAGAAGTCCAGATAAATAAATAAATAAATAAATACAAAACATTTCAAAAATACATAAACAGAGCATCAATGCAACAATGCCCATGGTGGAGTCCTGCAGCTGCAGCGGAATGCATAGCTACCATACGACTTTGGAGGGAAATGCCAAATTGCAGAATTTGAATGCATTTCTCCTGTTTCCCCCCTGAGAACTGCATGCAAACCAAAGACCCCACTGTTACTCCTCCTTTTTAATTGTATTTTTCTTCATTCTGACAGTCGCTTGAGATACAGGAATAATAAAAGCCAAATTTCTAACGGGAAAGCTGTGCGCTTTTCAAAAGATTTATGGAAGTCACTGTTGCACTTTGTTACAAAAAGTGTGTCAATAAGACATCAATGGAAATGCACCAGTGACTTGGATCGAACCATGACACACACGCCACATTGCAGCCACTGAAGAGCAAACTCAGATCAGCGAAAGAGCAAAAAGCCCCATTTTCATTTAAAACCATTTGCATCGCGATGTGCACCCAGGAGACAGTAATAGGTTCAGAGAGTAGATGTAGAACAACAAATATACCGGTGAAATCCTTTGGGTGCAGTTCTGTGAATGCAGCGTTGATGACGGCATCTGCTGCAGCTGTCTGTCATTAAATTAAAGGTTTCCCACCCCCTGCCCCAGTCTCACTAGGAACCAGAAATGGCATTGATTATTATTATTATTTTGCACATTTTGGATTTTCTGATAAGTTTTGGATATTTCAGGCCCCAAAGGCTCCCCCAGGAAGACGGGATCTCCAGGGAGCCTCAGAACCAGAAAGTGGGGGTTGTGGTCAGAAACTTTTGATGATAAGAGAGCATGGCCGTTGACATCAAAAGCCTTGACCACACAGAGCTGCACGGAGGAGGTTTCAGGCACTGTGTGTGCTGACGCATGACTGCAGTGCGCTTTGAGGTATGAAGTTTTGGGGCACACTTGTTCCCACCTCTCTATGAATGATTGGGAAGAAGTGAGTTGGAACTATACACGAACCTTGAGGCATAACTTCCCGGCCTGTTTTTTGTGACTCTGGGTGGCTTACAGAAGAAGCAGTTACAATACATAGCACATTCCATAGCATAAAAAACAATTTCAAATATCACATAGTAAATTACAAATATCACATATACAGAATATATATCTCCAATAACAATTACAATTACAGAACATCAGGACATCCTAAGAAATAAAAAAATACCAAATAATATAAATCATTACAGGATCAAAATTCAATAGATAACGATATCAAGCAACAATCAAAAATTCCAAATATCAGTCCAGTTTACACAAAAATTACAAAAGCAGAAAACTAAACAAAAAACAGTTGCTAAATCCCACACCAACTTCCTCCCTTAGTCCATCCATTTTTATTGGGAAACTTTTTAATCTCCCAGTTCTGTAATTGGAGAGACATCTGGGCCCAGATGAATTTCCCACATATATCCCTAGCAATGATATGATTTCTCTCCTCTGTAGATCATCTTATGTTTCACAAGGGATGAATTCTTAATTAAACATTTCACACACTCCTGATATTTGTATGGTTTCTCTCCAGTGTGGATTCTGTGATGTGTCATAAGGTGTGATCTCAGAGTACAGCATTTCCCACACTCCTCGGCACTTGTAGGGTTTCTAGCCTGTTGATATTTCAAGGTCATTTTGCCCTCTCTTCAAGGGTCAGTGCCGGGCCGGAAATGGCCTTTTATTTTAACCATTATCCCCCATCCCAAACAGGGCTAAAAGTGCAACCTTCTAATTGCCGGGTGAACATCACCGCCCTAAAAAGTTAACAAGCTTCAGGACATTGAAGATAGAACGTGAAGGAGAAAGGGGTGTCCAAACTACGGCCCACGGGCAGGATCTGGCCAGAGGCAAATTCATCAGGCCCACGCCACCCTTGGCACTCCTGGAAGCAGAAGTAAAACAGGCCCATGCGGGTGCTTTTTACTTCTGCTTCCGGGAGCGCCGAGGGTGGCGTGGGCCAGATGGTATACCCTTTAGCATTAAGACCAGGGGTTCTCAACCTTTTTAAGCCGGGGGCCGAGTCACGTTCCCTCAGACAGCTTCGGGGGCCGGATGGCCATTTCCCCCTTCCTCCACCACATGGCACTTCCGGGTGTGTGGGGGGATGAAATGGTGCCATGGGCCATATCTGGCCCACGGGCCACAAGTTGAGAATCCCTGGTTTAGGCTCTCTGCAATTTCGTGCCTGCTTGGGGTGGGATAATGGGATTCTCTCTGCGCTTTGCCACCCCCGACGATTCCCTTTGGGAGAGAAAGAGAGAGGGAGGATGAAGGAAGCAGGGCTTCGATTGCAGCCTCCCTCCCGTCCTGCCCTGGTGGGCACGGGCTCAATTCGGAGCCTTAGAAGGGGGGCGGGGGCGGGGAGGCTGGGTGGGACCGGAGTCGCCCCTCCTCCTCCTCCTCCTCCTCCTTTCTCCATCCCACCCGGTCCAGGCGAGGGAAAGGGTCGGGCCCCTCACTTCGCCTGCCAGAAGGCCCGACGGGACGGCCAGGCGAGCCACCGACCGGGAGGGACGTCGAGGATGATGGCGGGGCTGCCACGGCCGCCGCTGCTGCTGTTGCTGCTGCTCCTGGCGGGGCTCCTCCGGGCCGCCCCGCCGGAGCCTCCGACGCCGTCCGCCTGCGACCCCGAGGGCTGCTACGCCGCCTACTTCCAGCGCCGCAGCTTCCTGGAGGCCTGGCGCGGGTGCCGGGAGCTGGGGGGCAACCTGGCCACCCTCCGGCGCCCCGAGGAGGCGGCCCAGGTGCGGCGGCTGCTCCGGAGCCACGGCGGCGGCGGCGACGGGGAGGCGCCGGAGGAGCGCGAGGCGCCGCCGGAGGATCGCGCCGCCGCGCAGCCCCCTCGACGGCTGCTGTGGATCGGGCTCCAGCGCCAGCCCCGCCACTGCTTCCCTCAGCGGCCGCTGCGCGGCTTCACGTGGACCACCGGCGACCAGGAGACGGCCTACACCAACTGGGACCGGCCGCTCTCCGCCGCCGCCGTCGGGGGCGGCTGCTCCTCGGCGCCGCGCTGCGCCGTGCTGGAGGACCGCGGGCTGCGCTGGCTGGAGGGCTCCTGCACCGTCCCCGTCGACGGCTACCTGTGCCGCTTCGCCTTCCGCGGGATGTGCCCGGGCCTGGCCGTCGGGGAAGAAGGCGCCGTGCGCTACGCCACCCCCTTCGGGGCGGCCGAGGGGCACCTGCGCTTCGCCCCGCTGGGCACGGTGGCGTCGGTGGGCTGCCCGGGGGGCGCCGTCTCGGTGCTGTGCCAGCAGGCGGAGGGCGGCGGGGCAGCCTGGTCGAAAGGGCCGCCCCTCTGCCGCCCGACGCCGCCGGCGCCCAACTGGTGCGAGGGCGACAACGGCGGGTGCCAGCAGCTGTGCCTGGACGAGGGCTCGGGCTACGCCTGCGAGTGCCACGCCGGCTACTACCTCCTGCCCGACGGCCACTCCTGCGCCCCGGCCACCCGGGCCTGCCTGGACGGGGAGGGCAGCTACCCGCAGTGCCAGTGCCCGCCGGGCTACGAGCCGGGCCCCGACGGGCAGGAGTGCCAGGACCTGGACGAGTGCGCCTCCGGGGCCCTCTGCGACCACGAGTGCGAGAACACCGAGGGCTCCTACCTCTGCAGGTGCCGCCTGGGCTTCCGGCCCTCCGAGGACGAGCCCGGCCAGTGCGTGGACACCGACGAGTGCCAGTTCACCGGGGTGTGCCAACAGATGTGCGTCAACTATGTCGGCGGGTTTGAGTGCTACTGCGCCGAGGGCTACGAGCTGGACGCCGACAGCATCAGTTGCGTCCTGATGGCACAGCTGGCGCCGCCGGCCACCCCTGACGGCCCCCTGCGACGGCCCTTTGAGGCGGGACACGGGTGGCCGCAGGATCCCGACCCTCCCCACCGGCGTCACTTGGGTGACGGGACGGCCTTTTCCGACCACTACCCGGTCTTCCAGGATATCCGGCTGGGAGCCCCTGAGTTCGAATCCCCGTCCTTGTTCCTCCCAGACTCCAGGGTCTTTCCCCGCATGGTACCCGACTCTGACGTGGGCACAAACTCCCAGGAATCTTTCTCCGTCCTGGTGCAGCACAATCCTTACCCCTTAGATTTCGGCCCGACCCCTGACCCCACCACTTCTGATGCCCCTAGCACCCCCTTTTTCCCCACTGGGGTCATCTCCCCGTCTCCCCCTCTTAATGTCCCCCAAGACCTCCCTGAGCCTCCCACCAACCCAAGAAACCCCCAATCTCCAGACCCGCCTTCTGACCCCTTGGCCACTCTGCTCCCACCCCTGACCCATTTCCCTGACCTCAGCATTGGCCCTGTGGTTGGTGGTGTCCGGGCCCTGCTGCCCACTTTGGCCGGGCCCGGCCCGACCCCAGGGGAGGGCCATAGCCGGCAGAAGAGAGATGACCGCTGGCCGTTGGTGGCCTTGCTGGTGCCCATCTGTGTCTTTGTGGTCATCATGCTGGCCTTGGGCATCGTCTACTGCACTCGCTGTGGGGCCCACACCAAGACGAGGCGCATCACCCGCTGTTACCGTTGGGTGGTCGGCTCAGCCAGCAAGGGAGCCGCCCCGCCCTCCAGGCCCTGCCAGCCGGCCACGTGCCGAACCACCGTCTGAGTTGGCAGCGCCCGGCAGGGCCTGGCCAGGGCCTCCGGAGACACAGCTGCTGGGACTTGGCAGGACATGCGAAATTCGCCGGACTCTTTCTAGTGGGGTGAAAAACGCTGCCTTCCACTGGTCTCTTTGGAGACTTCAGGGGAAACACAGAACTCCTCGACCGCGGCCGAGTCACAAAAGCGGCCGCTGTCTGGCAGGGAAACAGGATCCAGGAACAGGACAGCAGCTGTTTTGGGGGTGCAAAAGACCTTCCTTTGGGCTTCTGGACGAGGGGCTCCCAAGCCGGGCCGGAGACACCTGGCAAAAGAATGCCAGTTTCATTTCCCTTTCTCTAAAAACCTGCGTCACCATTGAATCGCTCTAGTTTGCGATGCCCTCTGTGAACCAGGATTGTCTCTTACTCGATATGTCTCCCTTTATCTATCTATCTATCTATCTATCTATCTATCTATCTATCTATCTATCTATCTATCTATCTATCTATCTATCTATCTATCTCAGGAGTTCTCAACCTTTTTAAGCTGGCGGGTGGTCACACTCCCTCAGACAGCTTCAGGGCCTGGATAGTCATTTTGCTCTTCATCCACTACATGGCACTTCCTTGTGTGGTAGCGGTGGTGGGAGCCACATGAAATGGTGTTGTGGGCCGCATCTGGCCCATGGCCTGCAGGTTGAGAATCCATGGTCTCTCTCTCTCTCTTAGCACATGTGTAATGAGACATACAGGATTTAACACCGGGGCTGCAAAGGACTGCTGCAGCCTTGAGGATATTAACAAGGTGCGCCTTCACAGCCAGTCCATCTGGCATGGCCTCTTCCGCCTCCCTGACTGGGAATTAGAATGTTTCTTCCTCTGCTCATTTTGCCCAAGAGGATGCTTTCCAGTGGCATTTCCTCCACTGAGGGGAACCCTCACCCCACCTAAAGAAGCACATCTTCCCTTAGCCATTGGCCCCTTTTGGGAGTCAGGTTATTTACTGCCACCCAACGCTCAGCATTGAATTGCTGGCTGTATGGTGGTTTACTCCTTTACTGTAGTGAGATGTCCAGCCAGCCAGACCATAATGTGTGGATCCCTCCATGGCAAGCTGGGATCCACCTTAAACAAATTCACACCAGTGGCATTTTTTTTACTTCAGAAAAAAAAGTGCATTCTTGGATATGAGTTGCAGCCACAGCCTATCTATCTAATCTCTCCCACCCTGCCTGCCTGCCTATCTCTCTCTCTCTCTCTCTCTACCTACCTACCTACCTACCTACCTACCTACCTATCTATCTATCTATCACCATCTTCCCTCCCCATTTTCTCCCTCCCTTCCCTGCCTGGAGAAGCTTCCAAGACCGAAAGCTGGGACCTTTTTCGTTCTGTGCAAAGCTGAGCCTGAGACGCTGAGCTGTGGCTCTTCCTTCTAAACAAAGAAAGTAAGCTTCCAGTCCTTATGAGGAGTGGACTTTGGTGGGAAGAGGAGCATGGCCTTATACCAGGTTGGACTCTGGGACCCCCGTTGTTTGCTTTTGTCCATGCAAATTGGCAGTGGGGTCTCTGGACAGATGCTGGCAAGTGGCACCCCCCCCCCCGAGACTCCAGCAGTGGACACTTGGACATTTGACTTTCAGAGTGGGCCTTTCTCCACACCCATGGAGGAAGAGGGGGGGCACAGAATCCCAACTGGAGATCTGACTCCCAGGTTTTGGCGGATCCTCCTGGACAGAGGGACGCAGTTTGCCCAACGGCCAGGTGGACAGATGTCGGCTGGCACCAGAGCTCTGCAGAAGAGCACAGCTGGATGGAGTAGCTCTGCACCCTCCCTTCCTGGTCCGGTCCAGTCCCCCTACCTCAGAAGATGGAAGGAGAGCGACACCTCAGAGACCCCTGCCCACCGTCTGTTTTCAAGACCCCCATCTTTAGCTGGATGCATCTTGGTGGTGGGCAATGTGTGGGGTGAAGTGGGTGGGGAAATGGGGAGAGGGGCTTAAGGCCCTGGCTGGGACGGGCCCCCCAATCTGTGCCATAAAACCGAAAGGTACAATCCCTTTGCTTCTCTCCATCTTCCAGATACTGCGGGGAAGGGGGGGGCGTGTATGGCAGCCAGAAGCGAGGGAGGCTGAGAGATCAAGCCTGCAGAGGAAACGGGCGGCGGCAGTGGTGGTGGGTCTGCATTGACCATGACTGCTGATGTACTTGATGGGGAGGGAGGGGGATCCATTCCCCTTTTTGTACATGTGTTTTAAACCCCCCCCTTTCATATGCCCAATAAAAGGGACTGGTGCTTCCACCTGGCTGGAATGAAAACATCTGGTTTTCTTCTTCAGTGTCTAGGCCAGACGGAGAACTGTCAAAAGGAAAGCGGGCCGGGAGAGAAATATCCCATTTAAAGGACTGGAACGGTAATAGAAAGTGCCTGCTATACCATCTCTCTCTCTCTCTCTCTCTCTCTCGAGCCCACAAAATTAAGAGTGCAAAGCAGGGCTTCCCGACCTTTTCAAGCCAGGGGCCGGGTCACACTCTTTCAGTCAGCTTCGAGGGCCAGATGGCCCTTTTGCCCTGCCTGCATGATGGGGGGCTGGCCATTTTCGTCCCAATGGCTTCAAAGGGGTGGCCATTTTGTTTCTCGGACATTTATGTCAATGGGGACATGGTTTTAATGCAAAAATCATTATGTAAGTCGAATTTTATGTAACTCGGGGCATTTAAGTCGTAGTTTTACTGTATTATTTCAAGGAGATCAGAGAATAAACAAAACAAAAACTTTGTAGCACTTTGAGACTCACGTTATATTTTAATGTTAGCTTGGACTTGGTCCATGAAAGCTCGCATTAAAATAGAACAGTCTCAAGGTGAAGGAAGTTGCACTTTGCCCATGCCTAGAAACACCCTCCTTTACTTTCCATGTGCATCGCTCCAGAGCTAAGCCCAGCCTTCTGGGGCTCAGTTTGGGGGCCCCACAGACAGCTCAGGGGTCAAGCATTGAATGGGAGTCAGGGCCTGGCCACCACATTTGTAAACATGAGCCCTTTGTGGATTTGATGTGCCCACTTTGTGAACATAAGTTTGGGGTGGGATTTTTCCACAACCCAGCGTGACTCAGCTCAGCTTCGTGTCCAAAATGCTAAGCCTTTGCTGGACAGGAAGGAGAAGAGATCAGAGCTATGTGGCTTTGAGGGAAATTTGGGGTGGGGGTGGCACATTTTCACAGGAGGAAGAGAAAGCTTCAGCAATCACCATCTTGCACTGTTTCCAGAGCAAGATTGCACAGGGACGGCGGTAAAGAAGCTCACCTTGTTAGTTGGAAGGTCGGCAAGTCGGCAGCTCGAGACCTGGGTACTCCATGATGGCTTGAGTGCTTGTCTCTGTCCCAGCTCCTGCCAACCTAGCAGATCGAAAGCAAGAAATTGCAAGAGGATAAAATAGGTGTTTCAAGTGGTTAAGAGGCTGAGCTTGAAGCCCAGAAGGCCGGAGTTCGATTCCCGGGTACGGCATGGCGGAGTGAGCTCCCGTCTCTGTCCCAGCTCCTGCCAACATAGCAGTTTGAAAGCAAGAAATTAAAGGTAAAGGACATCCTTACTCGAAAAATTGCAAGTAGATAAATAGGGACCACAGTGTTCTGTGCACTTCAGTGTTTAGTCATGCCTGCCACATGACCACGGAAACTTCAGCAGACGCAGACAGCACTGGTTCTTTGGCTATGCAACAGAGATGAGCACTGAACCCTAGATGGCTGACTTTTGAGCAAGGGCGATTTTTACCTTTACCTTTATCCTAAATAGGTGTCACTTCAGTGGGAAAAGATCTTGGGGAACATGAAAGGAGCGGAGTTTCTTCAGCAAAAATCCTTTCAACCCAGAATAATTTCTGATACGAAATTATGATACTCTTTCCAGGCACATTTTTGCTTCCCAACCCAGTCTCTGCATCTCCTTTCCTTCACCCAGCCCTCCATCTTGCCCCGTTTCCAGAGGAATTCAAAACTGGAGTGAGTCTTGTTTTGGGTTTCTTTGGAGGGGTGTGTGTGTGTGCTGGAAAGAGACGTTTCCCTTCTGCCATCTTCCTCAAAGGCCGTTCCCCTGAAAGTGGCACCGAAAAGGTTAATTCACAAACTCTGGAATCTGTGGGGTTTTTTTCCCTGGCAGTTTTTAATCAGAAACAGATGAGGTTGAGACTCCTGGGCGGTTTAGACCACCCCTTCCCCCTGTCAAGCCCCCCCCCCTTTCAGGACCCCCTGCCCGATCAGCCTTCAAGCGCAGCAGTAACAGGGCCAGAAATGGCCTCCCCCACTTCTTTGTTCTGCAGCCCTGTTCTGACAGGGGTGGTTGCCCTAACAGACAGAAATCCAACAGGTAGAGCTTCCTCCTATTATTGCACCATTGTTCGGTTTCTGAGAAAGGACAGAGGGAGGTAATCTACATACGTTGCAATCCCATAATACTAACGATGACCTATTTCAGAGTTAGAAGAACATGCTTGTTGGAAGCACAGTAAAGGTAAAGGCCACCCTTGCTTGAAAGCCAGTCATATCTGACTCTAGGGTTCAGTGCTCATCTCTGTCTCAAAACCAAAGAGCCAGCGCTGTCTGCTTCTGCAGACGTTTCCATGGTCATGTGGCAGGCATGACTAGACAACAGAGTGCACGGAACGCTGTTCACCTTTCCCACCGAAGTGGTCCCTATTTATCTCCTTGCAATATCTTGCTAGTTTGGCAGGAGCTGGGACAATTCATTTGGAGAAACCACAGGCTTATCTCCGTCCAGGAACAACTGCTTATAAAGGGAGACATAACAAACTTATCACAAACATTGGGTTATATCGGATTGAGAAAGGCTTATGGTCACACATGCTCTGGTCACCTCCAGGCTAGACTATCGCAATACGCTCTAAATGGGGCTGCCCTTGATGACCATTCGGAGGCCGCAGCTGGTCCAGAATGCAGCTGCTCGGGTAGTGATGGCGTGTGGGCGTTATGCTCGTGCCTCACCACTGCTTCAGCAGCTGCACTGGTTGCCAGTGTGTCTCCGGGTGCAATTCAAGGTGCTGGTTATCACCTTTAAAGCCCTACATGGTAGTGGGCCAGGATACTTATGAGACCGCATCGTCCCAAGGACATCTGTCCGTCCCACCAGAGCGGACTGGAGAGGCTCTCTAGTTGTTCCATCGGCTAGAGAGGCACATCTCTCTTGCACTAGAAGCAGGGCCTTCTCAGTGTCCGCCCCGGCCCTGTGGAACCTCTGCCAATTGAGCTGCGTCTCCAGGCAGAGCTATCGTCCTTTAGAAAAGGTCCAACCCAGGCTGGCACAGCAGGTGTGGGGTGCTGCCAATGGGGAGCAACCAGGGCTTTGTGGGCCAGATGAATTGGCATCAGGGCCATATCCGGCCCCCAGGCCATAGTGACCAGCTCCCTGAAGCACATGACCGGCCCACGGCCTGAAAAGTTTGGGCACCCCTGCTTTAAATTAGCACATGCAAATAGCATGCGGAAAACAGTCTCCTCTGGTCGCTGTCGAGGGAGCCCGGTCTGGAGGAAGGGTCGGTTTTTGCAGCTGCAGGCGAATGAACGTGGATCGGGGCCATCTCCTGCCGGGCCTGGCCCACTTTCGGGCCCAGCAGCCACAGGAACACCCCCTCCCATCTGTCCTGAAACCGGAGATGATGCTCGAACACACTTTGCTTGGCGCTGGCGCTTGGGTGGGAAACGCTCCGTCTGTCCGGCCCACACACAGCGAGGCCGGCCGAAGGGGAGAGGGTGGGCGGAGGAGGAGGGGGGGAGTAGCCTCGTGTTTCTGGCCTTGGTTGTGACAATCAAGCTAGTGGTTAGATCAGAAGCAATTGCATGTCAAAAGGGGGCATTGAAGGGGGATCATCGTCATCACCATTGAGGTGGGTTAAGTGCCTTTCAAGAACGGCAGCGGCTTATTGGCTAAGAGGCTGAACTTGACGACTGGAAGGTCGGTAGGTCAACAGTTCATGGCCCGAGTGCTACACGACGGAGTGAGCTCCCGTCTCTGCCCCAGCTCCTGCCAGCCTAGCCGTTTGAAAGCAAGGCGTTGCAAGTAGGTAAATAGGTACCACTTGGGTGGTAAGGGTAACAGTGTTCCCTGTCTAGGCATTCCTGCCATATGTCCACGGAAACATGCAGACACAGACAACGCTGATTCTTCTGGCCATACATAGAGAGGAGCACTGTACTCTAGAGTCAGATACAACTGGCTTTCGAGCAAGTGTCTTTCTCGCTCCCTGTTTAGCCCCGTTCCAGGATTCTAATGGCTTTGAAAGTGGCAGAAATTCAACAGGTGAAGCTCCTTGCTTCCCACCCCAAACCAGAGTAGAAGGAGACAGCAGAGTACAACAGTGATTGGGGAAGCCTACATATGGGGGGGGGGGGGATTCTGAGTCCCCCCCCCCCACTTTATAGCTGTACTATAAAGGAATAGAACAGAAAAACTTTGTGTAAAACTTTATGGCAAAAGGACACGTTTTGCAGGGCTTATAAAACAGTGGAAAGTTTGCGATTGCAGCTCGCCTTGGCCTGTGCCCAAATCCCTGCCTGTGGTTAAACTGCTGAACTGCAACCCAAAGGTTGTGAGTTCGATCCCGACGGGATCAAGGTCGGTAAAATGAGTCCCCAGCATGTTTGGGGCAAAATGCTATTTAACTTGTCACCCGGAGCAGAAGTAACCAGCCTTTCCAAGCCAGGGGCCATTGGGTCACGCTCCCTCAGGCAGTTTCAGGGGCCAGATGGCCATCTTGCCCTGCCTGACACACATGGCACTTCTGGGTGTGGTGGAGGCGGGGGGGGGGCACATGAGATGGCGTCACAGACCGCATCCAGCCCCCAGGCCGTAATTTGAGAACCCCTGGCCCAGAGGGAGCACTCAAAGCACTATGGGGCAGTATAGAAGTGCGGTAGCTTTGCTTTTGACCCCATGTCCACCCAGTCCAGGTCCAAAGTTCCAACCAGGGGTTGCCAACTGATCCTCTTCTGTCCTGCTCCGGTGCCCTTTGGCAGGGGCCAAACCAGCCGCGATGCGCTCCCTGCCACCTGAGGCAGGGCTGAGGAGACCCTCGGCCATCCTGTGCCATCAGGGCTGGCGTGAGAGGCCAGTGTTTGAGCCGGCTGGTGCTCCTCTGCCTCCGAGCAGCAGAGGAGCACCTCGAGGCGGAGGGTGGTGGTGTACGCAGGGCCGAACCGGGCCTCCCTTTTGGGATCCTTCTGCGTCTCCAGGCAGGGCGGAGGCCCCGTCCTTGCTCACTCCTTTGGCCAGCGATGGTGGCTGTTCTCTCCCGGTCCGGGTTGCTGCGAGGTCAAGAGGAACGCTGCGTCCTTCGCTCGCAGACGGACGTGTGTGTTGCAGTTGTTGTGAACGCCATCGTGGGTCTGGTTTCTGTCTCATCATCCTCCCCCTCCCTAAAATGCCTTCTCCTTCTGGGCCAAAGCTCAAAGCACTCTGTGAGACCCCCATCAAGTGTCTTCTGTCCAAATCCGGACACAGCGCACTTTACGAAAGATGCACATACATTAGAGCATTTCCAGGGAAGGGCAAGAAGAATCAGAGGATACTGGAAAGCAAACCCTAGGAGGAAAGATGGAAGGAACTGGGTATGTTTGGCCTTGAGAACGGGAGACTGGGAGGGAATAGGATGATAGCACTCAAGTGGTTAAAACGGAAGGAGTTCAAGACCTGAGCACTGCAGGACGGAATGAGCTCCCCACCGTCTCTGTCCCAGCGCCTGCCAACCTAGCAGACCAAAAGCAAGAAATTGCAAGTAGATAATTAGGGACCACTTCGGTGGGAAGGTAAACAGCATCCCGTGCACTTCGGAGTCTAGTCATGCCTGCCACATGTCCACTGCAACGTCTGCAAACGCAGACAGCACTGTCTCTGTGGCTAAAAACAGAGATGAGCACTGATCCCTAGAGTCAGATACGACTGGGTTTCGAGCAAGGGAGACCTTGACCTACTCTTCAAATACCATCTTCTTCTTTCATGTCCCAATCAAACCCCGGACTGGCAAAATGAAACCACTTTCTTGGCTTTGTTGTTGGCCAAACGTAAGTTTGTATGTTTCTGGCGGTCATCGGCAGACCAGTAAATGAGCTGGATGCAATTACCTGAAAGATCATCAAAAAGGCAATATCTGTTCTCCATTATCCCAGAGTGCTGGATGCATAATAATGGGGTGAGATTAAAGGAAGCCAGATATAGGCTGAATATTAGGGGGAACATTTTAACTGTTAGAGCAATACGACAACAGAACCCATGACTTTGGGAGGTGGTGAGCCCTTGTGTTGCTGGTTAATCTTCCTCACACTAAGTCAGAGCTGCAGAATGAACTCAGCAAAAGGCGCCTTCATTTTGGCAGTTTCATGTCTAGCCTAGGAGAAGAAGAACAAGAGAAGCAGGTCCTAAAATGAACTGAAGCCTGAACTAAAAGCAAAAATGGCAAAAGGGGAACTGTTCATGAGAAGGCGAGAAAGACGGCGATGCTAGGAAAAGTCAAAGGCAGCAGGGAAAGAGGAAGACCCCAATACGAGATGGATTGACTCGATATAAGAAACCACAACTTTGTGTTTACAACAGCTGAGCAGGGGCTGGCAGTGGTGGGGACGTTTTTGAGGCCGCTCATTCACAGGGCCCACCTAAGTCATTGGTGGCTCGGTGGCACGTCACCACATGCTTCCATCCAGATGCGAAACGTGCAAAGGCCAAATGCATTTTTGTTTTAATTTTTTTTTTGCCATCTATGAATCCCTCCCACCACTCCCTCCTCGCTTTCTGGGCCTTGCATGGATCGGCTGCCAGAAACATCCCCCTCCACCAAACCAGCTTGGATCCTTCTCAAAAACATCCAGCCCAGGAAAGGGGGGGGGGGGGAGAGAGAGAGAGGACAGAAGAAAAAAGCTCCCACCCTTTTAAACATCAGCTGTGGGACGCCCCGAAGGGTGGGATGGTTAATGCATTGTTTGCAACATCACTGGTGGCGCCCAAGCCAAAAGCTGGGAAAGTTGAACAGGGAGGGAAGGGGGTGGATCAGGCTTGGAAAGAAAGGAGGTTATCAACGGAGGGGAAAGAAAGACCATCAGACCTGGGAGCAAAACACACACCGATATCTCTATTGTTAGGAGAAGCGGACTTGATCCACGAAAGCAAACAATAAAAATAATGCAGTTAGTCTTTAAAGTGCTACAGTGTTTTTTAATTTTATTTTTATTTCATTTTGTTCATTTTGTTTTGTTTTCTGACCTGTTGAATTAAAAGTATCCCAGTCTTTCAAATATGACCATTCAGATCAGGGGTCTCGCTCTCTCAGTCCGCTTCGAGGGCCGGACGGCCGTTTCGACCTGCCGGAATGGTGGAGGTAGCAATTGCGTTCCAACAGTTTCAAAAGGGCAGCCATTTTATTTCTTGAACACCCTTGGATTTTACAAACTTTTTCAATTTTATACAGTAATTGTAATTTTGAAGTTTTCAACAATGGGTTTGGGTTGGGTTTTATTATGCTTTTGTGATGTTGTAAACCGCCCTGGGTCGCCCCGGCGAGAAGGGCAGTATACAAATGTAAATAAATAAATAAAGTGGTGTTATAGGCCAGATCCGGCCCACGGGCCTCAGGTTGGGGACCCCTGATTCAAACATTCTGTATGCGGTTCAGATCTGAAATTGAAACTTCCTCTTTAAGTAGAAAGTCAACCCCATGTATAAAAATTCAGGTGCTTTTAATTTTTTCCTGCGGAGGCTTTTCCAGATATGGGTCTGATACTGTGTATGTTTCCAGCTGGGTTTGATAGAATCAGTGGCTAAATTCCACTTGCATGTTAACTGTGGTCCAGTAAAGCACACTGGATGTCAACTATGCCAGATACAACATATTCTTGAAATCCCTGGCATTCCCACAGTGAAAATTTGCACATTTGATGCCACAACAAGCAATGAAGAATTTTCGACATTAAAAATGGGGACTGTGGTGGCTTAGTGGCTAAGGCGCTGAGTTGGATGCCAGGAAGGCCGGCAGGTCAGCATTTCGAGACCCGAGTGCTGTGGGACGGAATGAGCTCCCGTCTCTGTCCCAGCTCCTGCCGACCTAGCAGTTTGAAAGCAAGAAATTACAAGGAGATAAATAGGTTGGAAAGGGAACAGCGTTTCATGTTTAGTCATATCTGCCACGTGACCACGGAAACGTTTGCAGAGGCAGACCTGGATTAGACAGGACTATGATTTATTTAGATTTATATCATGACCCATGGCAGCAAGTGAAGCTGAGAATTTCACCTTGACTTTAGAGTCATTCTTAATTCTGGTTTCCTCCTCCTCCTCTCCCTCTTGCAGTGATGGGGTAAAACACCCCACTATCCAATGTCTTACTCAGGGAGGGAGGGGCGTTTGGAATAGTAGCCATATTAATTTTAATTTTGATTTTCCCATTTGCATGCCGCCCAATCAGGAAACCCAACCTGGGGCGGCATACAAATCAGTCTGTGTTTCAAGCATATTAGAGAAGAAACTAAACTGCTGTAGCACTTTGAAGGACTACCTGTTAGGTTTTAATGTTAGCTTTCGTGGGTCAAGTTTGTGGCTTTTCCAAGTTTTGGACTACAACCCCCATCAGCCTTTGCACAGAGCGAACGGTGAGGGACAAGAGGAGCTGTAGTCCAGTGGCATCATGGCGCTGAGTCCTGAACGGAGCAGACTCAGATGCGCCCTCGTTTCCCTTTGCTAGGAGGGAAAGCGTGTTTTCTACCTTGGGGGGGGGATTAAGAGATCCATTATCCCATTGGGGGCCCACATTTTTTGGCCCATGGGCCGGTCACATAGTTCAGTGGGCCGGTCACGTGGTTCCTCCAACCAGAAGCAAAAAAATACCTTGCAATCTGTTTTGCAACAGGATGAGATAGATTTTAAGCTGCCATTTTCTCTGCTTAAATGAGGGGTGCCCAAACTACAGCCCGTGGGCCGGATCTGGTCCCCGACACCAATTCATCCAGCGCATGCCGCCCTTGTCGCTCTTTGAACACGTATGAGTGTGTTTTACTTTTGCTTCTGGGAACGACGAGGGTGGCGTGGGCCAGATGAATTGGCATCGGATGATGAGCTGTCCCTCTTTCTGTCCGCTTTGCTTTCCTCACCACTAGCAGCCAGGACCGGTTATTTCTCTCCTGTCCCGGAGCCAGCTTTGACGCCTTTGAGAGGGAAGGCAGGCAAAAGCCAAAAACACAGAGTTTAATCCCCATGAGGCTTAACAGGGTTAAGTTTCTGCTTATCCTGGGCTGATGTACCGTGTGAGGGCCAGGGTGGTTTGAAGTTGCACCATGGCTTGTCTTGCCATTGACAAAACAGCAGCAGCTGCTTCAGGCGGCACGCAGTTGAGGGGTGGCAGGAGCCATCGCTTGGCTGTTCCTTCTGATCCCTGTTCCCTTTTGTGGGAGGACACAGGACTGCGGTGACTTAGTGGTTAAGACACTGAACTTGACAACTGGAAGGTCGGCAGGTCAGCAATTTGAGACCTGAGTGCTACACAACATAGTGAACTCCCGTCTCTGTCCCAGCTCCCACTAACCTAGCAGTTCGAAAGCAAGAAATTGCAAGTAGATCAATAGGTACCACTTCGAAGGAAAGGTAAGTGTTTAGTGTTTAGTCATGCTTACAACATGACAATGGATACATCTGTGGTCGCAGATATGCTGGATTTTTGCTGTGGTGGCTTGGTGGTTAAGAAGCTTGCCTTGTTAGCTGGAAGGCTGGCAAGCCGGCAGTTCGAGACCTGGGTACCGCATGACGGATTGAGCGCCTGTTTCTGTCCCAGCTCTTGGGGACATGGAAGACGCCTCCTTTGGGTGTTCCCTGAATGGAGTTTCTCCCACAAAAATCCTTTCAACCCGGAATAATTTCTGACATGAAATTATTATAATGGAGATGAGCACTGAACCCTACAGTCAGATACAACTAGCTTTTGAGCAAGGGGGATCTTACAGGTGTGAGTCATAAAAAGGTAAAGGTTTCCCTTGCTCGAAAACCAGTCGTATCCGACTCCAGGGGTCAGTGCTCATCTCTGTTTCTAAGCAGAAGAGCCAGCGCAGTCTGCTTCTGCAGACGTTTCCATGGTCATGTGGCAGGCATGACTAGACACCGGAGCGCATGTTACCTTCCCACCGAAGTGGTCCCTATTTATCTACTTGCAATTTCTTGCTTTCGAACTCCTAGGTTGGCAGGAGCTGGGACTGTGTTTTAAGCATATCAGGTAAAGTAAAGGTGAAGGTATCCTTTCCTCGAAAGCTAGTTGTATCCAACTCTAGGGTTCAGTGCTCACCTCTGTTTCAAAGCCAAAGAGCCAGCGCTGTCTGCTTCCGCAGACGTTCCCGTGGCCATGTGGCAGGCAGGACTAGACACTGGAGCGCACAGAATATCAGAGAATATGGTTCTCTGAAAATCTGGACCATCCGGATGCTTCATGTTGTCAGCCTCCAAAGGGGACAGGGGGAAATGTGGCCCTCGGCCATCCGGACCTTTTGCAATCCGTGGCACCGTTTCAAACGCACGCAATGTGGAATTGGACGGGGACGGGATGATCTCACCCGATAGGAGCTAAGAAGAAACATGAAAACTCAGCAGCGCTAATAAAGAAGCGACGTGGAAGGAAAAGCCCGGGCATTTTTCTTCTTCGTATGTGTTTAGCGCGGTACCGCCTAAGCCCCAGAGAGCCAAGAAGCAGGTCATGGTGGTTGCAGAGTGCGGGGAGGCCAAGAAACCAAGGTCTCAGAAACAGTGTGAGGCCTCCCCAGTGTTGCCGAGAAAACGGGCATCGCTTTGCCGGCAGCTGAGAAATGGATCTCTCAGGGTGCGGCACGGATCCTCCGCGATTCTTGGAAGAGATTCTTTCAGATCCCGTCCACAGTGGAAAAAATTATGACAACTCAGCACTAGGGCCGAGGCTGCTTTCAGGAGCAGATGACTGGAACAGCTGAGGCCGGAAAACATCTGGGGAGCAGAGCTGGCATTGTCCGGGAAAACAAAACAAAACAAACGCTTTTGCATAGACAGTTCGAGTTGCGTCGTTTCGCAAGGGGAGAAAAGGGGGAGGCCGGAGCCAAAAGGGCTGTACTTTTGAGTTTCAGACTTGGGTAGGACTCGGGGGTGTGCTGGCTATGCTAAAAGGGTGCTGGATGGCGCCCATTGGGGGGGGGGGGTACTGCATGATGTCATGGATTGTAGCTGCCAGGTGACACTCTTCTGCCCATCTCTGAGGGGGGCTGCAAGTCACTAGGGCGCACCGGGACTTATCCCTGTGTCCCAAACGGGTCTGGCCGGACTCGGACTACGAAGCTGCTTCTCAAGGCTGGGAAGGGAGTGACTTTTACCAGTAGAAAGGCCTCTGGGCATGCACAGAAAGGATCGGTTTTATATAAATAAATAAATCTGGACCCATGAAGAAGAGTCCCAGGTTCCCACAGCTCACCAAAACGCAGATGCTTTTCAGCCATCAAGAACAAAACAATTATGTTTTTCAAATCAGCCTAAATCCTGATTATTATTATTATTATTATTATTATTATTATTATTATTATTATTATTATTATTATTATTATTATTATTATTATTATTATTATTATTATTATTATTAATAATAATAATAATAATAATAATAATAATAATAATTTTTGCATTTCCTAGTTTAAGCACTTCAACAAGTGGAGGTGCTAAAACATTAGAGCAGGGATTCTCAACCTGCAGGAATGGGCCGAATGCGGGGCACCGCCTCCAAAGTACCCGGAAGTGCCGTGCGGTGGAGGAAGGGCAAAATGGCTGTCTGGCCCCCGAAGCTGCCTAAGGGAGCGTGACCCAATGGCCCCTGGCTTTAAAAGGTTGAGAACTCCTCCATTAGAAAGCACATTTGAAATGGAAAATGAAGTCACATCTGGTTCCTGAACTGGTTTGTTTCAGCACCCAGGACGCCGAGTGCTAACAAAAAGATTGGAGGTGTTCCTGAGCCATGTGCAGAGTTTTTTTCTCGTAGCGCCTACTTTTCTGTACCAGGAGAGAATGTTTTCACCAAAGAGGAAGAGACAGTCAGGGAGTCAATGGGCTTCGGTAAAGGTCATTCTTGCTTGAAAGTCAGTCATATCCAGCTCTAGGGTATAGTGCTCATCTCTGTTTATAGCCAAAGAGCCAGCACTGTATGTGTTTGCAGACATTTCCGCAGACATATGACAGGCAGGACGATATACAGAACACTGTTTACTTTCCCATCAAAGTGGTACCTATTTATCTGCTTGAAATTTCTTGCTTTCGAACGGCTAGGTTAGCAGGAGCTGGGACAGAGGCGGAAGCTCATTCCGTCCTGCAGTACTCGGGAATTGAACTGATGACCTGCCGGCCTTCCAGCCATCAAATTCAACATCTTAACCACTAAGCCACCATATAGTCCCTAGTCGATGGGTTTAATGGCCCCTTTTCCATCCTTCTCCCACTCTCTGAATTTCTTAAGATGAAAGAACTCTCTCCTTCAACAGATGTTTAAATAACAAACCAACCTAATATTGCTGCAGCAGTTGTGGAATATTTTAGGATTTATATCTTACAGCGACACTTTAATGACTTGGCCAGAGTTCAACCGGCAGGAGGGGGTGGAAGGATGTTTTTATTTATTTTTTTAAAATGGGGCTTTTTGATTTCTTGGACCAGTTTCTCACGCTTTACAGAGAAAATGTCTAAACGGCAGGATCTTAAACATGCATGTTTATCATTCCAGGCTCCACATTCTGCAGCCAGAAATGGGCTCCAGAATGGCTTGGAAAAGTGATTGATTAGACAGATACAAAGGGACATTTAAGACTAATAGATATTTATATAAGAGTCGGGCTTGCCCGATTGGAGCGGGGTAGCAAGTACGAATAAATAAATAAATAAATAAATAAGGAGTGGATAAAATTATCTGTTTGGGGAGTGTGTTAAATGAAAACTGGGATTCTAAAGTAGAGATTAAAATACGGATTTGTTGTTGTTCAGTCGCACAGTCGATTCCGACCATGGGTTGACCATGGGACTCATGTAGAAGAGTTGTGCCAGATGGATAGAGAACAAGAACTGTTCAAGACTATTAAGCAAAGCTAAAGGTCTCCCTTGCTCAAAAGCCAGTTGTATCTGACTCTAGGGTTCAGTGCTCATCTCTGTTTATAGCCAGACCCGGCGCTGTCTGAAGCTGAAGACATTTTCATGGACATTTGGCAGGCATGCCTCAACACCTGAGTACATGGAACACTGTCTACCTCCCCACTGAAGTGGTCCCTACTTATCTCCTTGCAATTTCTTGCTTTCAAACTGCTAGGTTGGCAGGAGCTGGGACAGACGACGGGAGCTCCTTCTGTCATGCAGTACTCTGGAATCAAACTCCGACCTTCCAGTCAGCAAATTCAGCATATCCTAGTAGCTTGCACTGTCTATTGATCTCCCTCCTTCTGTCCGTCTGTCCGTCCATATCCCTCTCCCTTCCCCCTCCCTCTGTCCATCTATCTATCCGTCTATCTATCCGTCCATCCATCTATCTACAGTATCTGTCTATCCATCCATCCATCCATCCCCCTCCCTCCCTCTCTGTCCGTCCATCTATCCGTTTGTCTATCCCCCACCGTCCGTCTGTCTGTCCATCCCTCCCTCTGTCTATCTATTCATCCATCGCATTCCCTGTCCGTCCATCTGTCTGTCTGTCTATCCATCCCCCTCCCTCTGTCCTGTCAATCTATCTGTTCATCCCCTCCCTCCATCTGTCTGTCTGTCTATCCATCACTCTATCACCCTCCCTCCCTGTCCATCCATCTATCTGTCTGTCTATCCCCTGCCCCTTTCTGTCTGTCTATCCATCCATCTCCTTTCTCCATCTATCTATCTATCTATCTATCTATCTATCTATCTATCTATCTATCTATCTATCTATCTATCTATCTATCTATCTATCTATCTATCTATCTATCTGTTTGTCCAATTATCTGCCTACTTACCGTAATTTCATCCTGTCTATCTGTCTGTCTGTCTGTCTATCTGTCTATCTGTCTGTCCAATTATCTGCCTACTTAATTTCATCCTATCTATCTATCTATCTATCTATCTATCTATCTATCTATCTATCTATCTATCTATCTATCTATCTATCTATCTATCTATCTATCTAATCTGCCTGCTATTTTAGGTTTTTCCAGCCAGGGCAGTCTACCACTAAATACTGTACCAAAACCTGGGCACAAAAGGGGGAATTTGTTATTGTCCTCAGCTCCTTTTAAAAGCTTTCATGGGGTGGGGTGGGGTGGGGGGCTAGTTGACTGTGCGGGGTGGCAAAGTAGAGAGGGTCTCATCTCCTTCTTCTTACAGTGGACTGGAGAGGGAAGGGATTCGTCTCTTTTCCCAGGCTCAGAACTGGGAAATTTACTCTGTTCTTTACGGTGGCTTCCAGCTTTTACACACACACAGAGAGAGAGAGACACACACACAGAGAAGAGGTTTGTTTTGGGGGTTCGGAAAGGCTGCCACCCGCCCCCCAGTTGTGTGGGAAAACAATCTGTGGATCTGTGATTAGAGCCAGGTGGATGTGGGTGAAAGAGGGCCGAGCCCAAGACCAGCCTCCCTCCCTCCCCACCCCACCCCACCCCACGGGAGGTGAGTCAGCCCTGGAAGCATTTCATGCGTTCATCTGTTCTTCTTCGGTCCCGCCTTGGGGCCAAACTGACCCCACCACAACAGCTGGGGTTTCTCTCCGAGAAAGTGGACTTGAGAGAACTCGGGAGAAGGTTATACGCTGTCATTGACCTCTCCACCTCTCCAGCTCCAAAGCCTTGCCCTGCCATGGGCTGTAACCACTAGGTCATGGCTGCCATCCCCGGAAAGACCTTAAACAAAACTATTGTGTGTCTATTGCATGTCAATGCCACAGGGGCGCCCAAACTAAGGCCTGCGGGCTGAATCCGGCCCATGATGCAAATTCATCCTGCCCATGCCACCCTTGCTGCTCTCGGAAGTACAATGTGTTCACACACACATGCACAAAAGGTTTCCCTTGCTCGAAAGCCAGTCGTATCTGACTCTAAGGTTCAGTGCTCATCTCTGTTTCAAAGCCGAAGAGCCAGTACTGTCTGCTTCTGTAGACGTTTCCATGGTCATGTGGGCAGGCATGGCTAGACAGACACCGCCACGGAACACTGTTAACCTTCCCACCGAAGTGGTCCCTATTTATCTACTTGCAATTTCTTGCTTTGAACTGCTAGGTCGGCGGGAGCTGGGACAGAAGCGGGAGCTCATTCTGTCCTGCAGTACTCGGGAATTGAAATGCTGATCTCCCACCTTCCAGTCAGCGTCTTAGCCACTTGAGCCACTGGAGTAAATGCATTTACGGCAGGGTTTTGCACATGCGCGGGTGTGTTTTACTTCTGATTCCGGGAGTGGCAAGGGAAACTTTGTGGTACCACTTTGGCGGGGAAGGTTAAAGCGTTCCGTGCACTTCCAGCATCTAGTCATGCCTGCCACATGACCACAGAAACATCTGCAGACGCATACAGCGCTGGCTCTTTGGTTGTAAATGGAAATGAGCACCATTCCCTAGAGTTGGATACGACTGGATTTTGAGCAAGGGCAGACTTTACTTTTACTAGCTAGTGTTAGTTTAACCTGTCAGAACTGCAAGAAGGTGTCTTGTGATGTCTTGAAACCCAACTAATTTCTCAGCTATTTAAGTGCTGGCAGGCTTTTGAGCAAGGCCAAACTTGAACCTGCAATCCTCCAGGTATTGTGGAACTACTATTCCTATTATCCCTGCTTGTCATATAGGGCTGATGGGAGCTGGAATCCAACATCACTGGCAGAAGCGCTGCTCCCTCTGCTCTCTATTGAAAGCCTCCTTTTCTCCCAGGATCGGAAATGGACACGATCAATCTGTAGGAATTTCTCTCTCCTTCCCGACCTCTTTTTGCTCCTGGTTTCATTTCCTGTTCTCCCAGGGACACAATGTCCTGGAGGCAGGAACAAAGAGGGCAGGGGAGGCCGGATCCTGACTCCCTCGGGATCTGGTCCCCTTAGCAGCTGCACAGGGGCAGGTTGGTTAAAGGACGCAGCGGAAATAGAGATGGCGGTGGTGTCGCCGACGCAGCAGGGCCTCCGTGGGAGAGAAGGAGATGGGAAGAGGGAATCTGTGTCGGCTGGAATCCCCATCCGCTTCCTTAGCATGAACTTGAGCATCCCCAGAAAGAGAAGGAAGGAGGATGCCCAATTAGCACAAAAATCTGCATTTTTAATTCAAGTCAAATCAAATCTTTATTATGGTCCAAGAACAACAAAGGGAACAGAAGTTCAAATGGGGGAACTAAAATATATATCAAGAGATAAAAGATGTCTGTCTGTCTGTCCAATTATCTGCCTACTTAATTTCATCCTTCCTGCCTTCCTGCCTTCCTTCCTACCTACCTACCTACCTACCTATCTACCTACCTACCTACCTACCTACCTATCTATCTATCTATCTGCCTGCTATTCTAGGTTTTTCCAGCCAGGTGAATGAATAGTGGAACCTCCATCTGCCAGGGCAGTCTACCACTAAATACCGAAACCTGGGCACAAAAGGGGGAATTTGTTATTGTCCTCAGCTCCTTTTAAAAGCTTTCATGGGATGGGGTGGGGTGGGGGGCTAGTTGACTGTGCAGGGTGGCAAAGACAGGCGCTCATTCTGTCCCCCAGTACTCAGGAATCGAACTGCTGACCTCCCGCCTTCCAGTCAGCGTCTTAGCCACTTGAGCTCTGGCATTAAAAAGGACAATTGGCTAATTAGCCTTCATAAAATATCCACAGAATGCTGAAACAAAAACTGAATGTTAACGAAGCCTCCACCCCAATGAACTGCTTGATACATTGAAGGAATGGCCCATTTAAAAGAAATAGCAGAACACAACTGGGGAAAGGTTAAAAGCGGAGCATTTGACACAAAATCCCAGAACAAAAGTGGAACGCAAACGCAAAAAGCACACTTGAAGCAGGCCAAACGTTACAGGCATGCAGTAAATTAATCTCTCATGTTGATTACCCTCTTTGGAAAATTGGCAGAAAATTACCTAGAAATTTCCTCCATAGGCTGGGAAGGAGAAAAGGATGACATTGTCAGGACTCAAATAATTTAAACACAAATGTTACCCGGGGAAAAAAATGTTCTGTCATGTTATTTCAGCTCTATCTTCACTGCCTTGAATATAAAAATGTAATTTATATGCAGATAGGACAAAAAATATTTATTTGGACTGATACTCTTCTGTCAACGGAGAGCAAAATCTCATTACATTTGTTTCGACACAGAAACAAACTACAGTATTACTTTCTTTGAAGCCAAGACCTTCTTAAATATTTCTGCGTTCTTCTCTCCAAGAGCCATTTACAAAGACTGAACACAAAAGGATTGCCATATAATTACTAAATGTTTAGATGGAAATCCATACTGCATACAAGTGGGGAAAAAATGCTTGGTCTGTGAAGACTTGCGGAAACTACTTAAAATGAAACAGGATAAAGCTACATTTTAAAACCAATATTGTGATGGCTAACTTTTTGCGAAACCTGAAATTTAATTTGTTTGTTACCATCATGAAAATGTACAGGTTGGCTACTATACAATCTGACGCCTGCTGTGAATATCTTCCTCTTCTTCCATGTCTCGGCCACACGTGAAACTGCCAAAACGAAGCTACCTTTGGGTGAGTTCATTCTGTATCCTGTAGTTCCTTTTGCCTGACCTTGTGTGAGAAAGATTAGCTGGCAACACAAGGTTGCCGGTTACCAAGGTAGACCAGATTGTGGTTCAAAAATACCACAATCTTCAAGGATGCACTTTCTGTGTATGCCACTGTGAATACCTGAAACTATGGATAACAGGGAACCCTCTATTTTACATTGCAGACAGTGACATCTAATGGCCAATTCTGGTACAACAACAACAACAACAACAACAACAACAACAACAACAACAACAACAACAACAACAACATATCAGAAATTATTCAGGGTTGAAAGGATTTTTGCTGGAGAAACCCTGCTCAGGGAACGCCCGAATGAGGCACCTTTCATATCCCCAAGATCTTTTTACCACCGAAGTGGTCCCTATTTATCTACTTTCAGTAGAAATACACATATTATGGTGGTGGAGGTGGTGGCTTGTATCCAAGTACAGTATATATATATATTTTCATGGAAATCATTTTTTGGCTTTTTAAATTGTTTTATTTACTCTCTGGTATGCTTGCACTGGCTAACATGGCTACCCGGGGGGGGGGGGGGACACATTATGTATTTCAGGATATTTTAATTGAAAATTTTTAGCCCAATTGATAACTGAAACCGTGGATATTGAATCCACAGACAGGGCGGCAACTTGAGATGTCTTTACTTTTACATTACTCGAGATGTCTTTATTTAAAACAACAACAAAGATATAAAAGAGAATGACTGGAAATGGTTTAAAAATCCGCTTTTAAAGTTTCCTTTAAATGCACATTTAAAAGTAGTTGGAAGCTATTATTTGTAATAAGGAAATGGGTCTTTCCACTAGGGGCATTACTTCTGTTATCGTTTCATTACCGGATATGATTTTGTCAGGTCATTTTATACCCTAAATCAGGGATCCTCAACCTGCAACCCACAGGCAAAATGCGGCCCGTGGCACCATTTCATGTGGACCCACCACCATACCAGGAAGTGCCATGTGGTGAAGGAAAGGCAAAATGGCTGTCCAGCCCCCGGAGCCGTCTGAGGGACCGTGACCCAATGGCCCCTGGCTTTAAAAGGTTGAGAACTCCTATCCTAAACGAATATTCCTGTGCCTTAACATCCAACTTCTTCTCCCACGCCTGGATATTTATTTCCTTCACTGGAGCCCCCAGCAACTGGAGCACCCGATTATCAGGAATTACCAGAAACCGAGTGCCCGATTATCAGGAAAGTAATTTGTTCCTTGTAATTTGTTACTGCAAAACTAAAAGGAACTAACCTCTGTTTGTCTTTGGTAGGCCAATGATGTCTTTTTCTGCGCTTTCTAAAAACTGGCCTCGCTCATCAAGAAGCCCAACTAAAAATGCTGATACCCCCCCATCCAGAATTTTATTATTTATTTATTTTATTTTATTTATTTATTTATTAGTCAGATTTATTCATCGCCCTTCTCACAAAGTGAACCAGGGCGATTCACAATATAAAACAACAACACAGTTATAAAATCCAAAAACCATTTAAAAAATTTTTTAAACTAGCTAAAACCGTTAAAACTGTTAAGATTTTAACGATTAAAAATTTATATTACAGTACATTACAACTAAGGACAAGGGGGACTCAAATAAACCACCTGCGACTCCGGGCGGTTTACGAGGCAGAAAACAACACTAACATAAAGGATACACATAGATAAAACATCATAAAACTCTAAAATCCAGGTGGTAGAATTGACTGATCATCTTATGATCCAGCCAGGGGTGAGGTTGTAGGTCGAGTAGCAGAACATTACTAGAGATTGTAGTAATGCTTCTTCGGCTTCTCTTCCTTTGACTTTTATTTTTTGTTCTCTCTTAGCTACGGTCCTCACAAGTAGGCAACATGACCTCTGAGCACTAGTTTTGTTGTAATGGAATGTGCTTGTAATGGAACTCAAGGTCATTAGCTCTACAAAAGGCCCGTTTCCTGATGGAGAGGGAAACTATTAGGACCACTTTGATATGACCTGGAATTTGGGACATTTCTCACGGGCCTCGTTGGAAGGGAAAGTCAGGATGAGCACACACATACCATAATTAAAATCTAGCTACGCCCCCATGGGTGGGAAAGCGATGGATTTGTCCCACACCGCACAAAGACGGATGGCTTGTCAGCCGTGACCCCGTGGTTCCAAATGACTTCAGAATAAAGCTAGTCATGGGGAGACGCAATCATCTCCTTGTGACCACAGACCGCACATTCCAGGAATCATCATCCAAACCAGTTACATCTCCATGTTCTGCCTCTGGCTGGAGGACTCCTCAGTTGTCTGGGAAATCTGCCCCTCCCAGGTTGATCCATTTCATATGCTGTTTTTGTTTGCCGAGGAAGCAAATTTTGAGGTTACTGGGTTAGAAAGTAAATTCCCAAAAGTTTAAAAGTCAAAAGTTAACCTTCAGGATTTTTGCACCACATCTGTGGATGCTTGTGAATATTTGGGGTTAACCCTTTATTAAAAGGTGCCCAGGTTACCCTGCTATGGTCATAAAGTAGACCCTACTGCCAGCGACTCAACGCCAAGTGTCAGGGGATGGTTAACTAACCTGACAACCTTTGAGGACTTGGGTGGCAAAGTCCACAGGGAAAGGTGATGGTCCCCAAGTGGATTAAACCCCACATGAGTCCATCTTGGGGGAGGGCAGCAGCTTCATCCATCCTGGCCTGGGGCTGAAGAGGATTTTGTGTGCCAAAAGGACTCGGGACCAGAAAGTGACTCATGGAACTGGATCTGTGGTATGGGTGTCACGCAGATGAAAGGCCGCTGCATTATATTGCTCCCAGGACAATCATGGCCGATTGCCATGAGGAGAGCCAATATTTGGAATTGGATACAGCACTTGACAAAGAAGATGAAGATAAAGATGATTGATTGTCCTGAGAATATAATGCAGTGGCTTTCCATCTGCCTTCCGCAGCGCAGTGTGACGCCCAGAGTGCCATTGATCCAGTTCTGTGAGTTGCTTTCTGGTCCTGAGCCCTTTTGGCACGCAAAGTCCTCCTCATCAGCCCCAGGCCAGTGTCGATGAAGCTGCTGGCTTCCATCGAGAGAGATTCCAGTGGGATTTCATCCACTTGGGGACCTTCATCCTTCCCTGTGGACTTTGCCACCCCAGGCTGTTAGTCCTCAGGGTTGTCAGGTTAGTTAACCGCTGCCTGACAATAGGCGTTGAGCTGCTGGCAGTGGGGTCGGTCTACTCATATTCCTATAGCAGCACCGTCTGGCTGTTTATTTAAGAGACTTAATTGGGAAGCTGATATTGGACACAGCTCAGAGGTGGGCGGGCGGCGAAGTGGACATTTGTGGTGCACAAACTAAAAGAATCTACAACATCTTCCTTTGTCTTATTCTTACAGATGAAAATAAGAAACTGCAAGGATTAAAAGCCGGATAGTGGAATATTTTCTCTTGGTTTTGATGGAGATGTATGTGTTTGCAAGAGTTCTATCACACACACCCCAAAATTTCCCCCCCCCCCCTGAATATTTTAAGGAGATAAACCAGGCTAAATGCTGCCTTGTATCCTGGACTTTTACAAATTAGAAGCATGGGATGGATTGTTGAAAAATTAAACCAGCCATCCAATCTCAGGAGCTAATACAGTGCAACGATTCTCAATGTTTTCAGGCTGCAGGCCTGACCACACCTCCCGGGCAGCTGGTTGGGCTGGTGACGTGGTTCCTCCCATCCTGAACCTCCAGCTTCCAGGAGTGGTGAGGGTGTTGGGGGCCGGATGAATGTGCATCGAGGGCCGGGTCTGGCCCACAGGCCGTAGGTTGTGAATGCCTGAACTAATAACTATGTTCACACACTGCAGACAAGCAGAGGTTAATAAACCTTGCGTGCATCTTGACTGGGCCAAAAGACTGTACTGAAATGTGTGTGTGTGTGTTATCCCTGATTTCGGGTCACATGATGTTTGAGTCAGTATAGGTGTCCATACCTGTCTCCCTTAACCAGCTGGAGTCCATCAAGTAGCTGTGACCTGTGTGACAGAGGAGATGAGTTGCAGATTATTGGAGGATACTGTCCCCAACTGATCCACAGCGTCCACTCTACCTGTGCAGATCCCTACCACCAAAGATCTTTTTCTTAAATATTTATTCCAAGTGTCACAGCACTATGACACTTCGAATAAATAATTTTTTTAATGATCGCTGGCGGAGAGGGTCTCCAGCTGACCTGTAGTCAGGTGCCAGCTGATCTGACACCATAAAATGCAGATCTAGCAGAGATGCCACCGATCAGCTGGAGCCATCTCTTCTTCTGCAATATCCGAATCTGAACATAGGCGATCATCATGGTGATCAGCCATGAAGGCTATCCTGAGAATATAATGTAGTGGCCTTCCATTTGTCTTCCACATCGCATTGTGACACCTATACCACTGATCCAGTTCTAGGAGTCACTTTCTGGTCCTGAGTCCTTTTGGCACACAAAATCCTCTTCAGTTCCAGGCCAGAATGTATGAAGCTGCTTCTCTCCATCAAGATGGAGTCAAGTGGGACCATTTAATCCACTTGGGGACCCTCACCCTTCCCTATAGACTTTGCCACCCAAGGCTGTTCGTCCTCATGGTTGTCAGGTTAGTTAACCACCACCTGATAATTGGTGTTGAGTCACTGGCAGTAGGGTCGTCTACTCTTATTACCATAGCAGGATAACCTGGCCAGACAGACAGCAGTTAGC
The DNA here is from genome assembly GCA_030440675.1 of Furcifer pardalis. Lineage (NCBI taxonomy): Eukaryota > Metazoa > Chordata > Lepidosauria > Squamata > Chamaeleonidae > Furcifer > Furcifer pardalis. Next base: position 2,572,881 of record CP126899.1, on the reverse strand, counting down.
AGTGGAGAGGGTCTCCAGCTGCTCTGTAGAGACAGATTCCGGCTAATCTGCGACCATAAAATGCAGATGTAGTGGAGATGCCACAGATCAGCTGGAGTCCATCTTAGCTCAATTTCCATCTCAGCTCAATTTATTTCATACCACCAGCGTAAAAAATCCCCAAGCCAGCAGTTTCTGATAAACTGCTTGGAAGCCAGAATAAACTGAATTTGGTTGTGCATCATGTAAATCCCGATCTTTAAATTGATCGGATTGTTTTTCCTTTTAGGAATCTAGACACATTCTTTGTCAAACTCTCAAATTTTGGAAATGTGTTTTAATGGTGAAACACGGGCGTGAATTGCTCAATTCGATGGGAAGGTGCTGCCCTCTCCTGGTGGGGGGCCTCAAAGAACTTTTAGTCATATCAGAAAACAAAACAAAATAAAGTAAAAATAAAACAAAAAACTCTGTAGCACTTTAAAGACTAACTTACTTTATTTTCAAAATGGCAGCCATATTAGTTTGTGTTTTCAAGCATATCAGTGACTAACTCAAACTCGTCAGGTTCTAACTTAAAATGAATTCAGGTTCTAATTAATTCTTTTTAGGGTCTAATTAATTATCTTCAAGTCCTAATTCTATTCGGGTTCTAACTTAAACTTACTTCAGGTTCTAATTAAACCTCTTTAAAGGCAAAGGTTTCCCTTGCTTGAAAGCCAGTCGCATCAGACTCTAGGGCTCAGTGCTCGTCTCTGTTTCAAAGCCAAAGAGTCAGCATGGTCTGCTTCTGCAGACATTTCTGTGGTCACGTGGCAGGCATGACTAGACGTGGAACGCTGTTTACCTTCCCACCAAAGTGGTCCTATTTATCTACTTGCAATTTCTTGCTTTTGAAGTACTGATTCTCTTCAGATTCTAACTCAAAACTCTTCATGTTCTAATTAATTATTTTCAGGTACCATATTTGCCAGCGTATAAGACGACTCCCCCTCCCCTGAAAAACATGCCTCCAAGTGTGTGTGGGGGGGTCATCTTATACGCCAGGTCACGTGCCCTTCAGTTGGGATAGACATAGCTGCCCATAGTGGCCTCCTGATGCTTAGTTCACTTCAGACGGTCTCCATGGCTCTGCTTCCTTCTTGAGGTTGTGGCGCTCATTTGGTGCTTCGGGACTGGGTTGCTACTGGACGTGTTCGTGGGGGCCCTTCTTTCCAGGACGTCCTGCCACGTGGCCGCAGAAGCCATCCCTCCCCCCCTCCCGGCCGCCCATCTCGGGCCAGGGTCGGCCCAGGGCCTCCGTCAGACAGACATGACCACCATTTCCAGCCGAAGGTGAGGAGGGGGCCAGAGACAGCAGCTGCCGCCTGATTGGCCAAGGCGCGGGGAGCTCAGTCCGAGGATTGGCTGCTGCGGGCGGAATGGGCGGGCCCGTCGAGAAAACGACATGTCACCGCCCTTCGGCACATCGTGCGTCAGTTGGGCCCCACCCCCGCCTCGCGCCGGAGGAGAGACGACGGACGATGGAGAGGGGGGGTTATTTGGTGTGTGGACGGTGCGCGGAAGAGGGGGTAGTCTTATACGGCGAGTATATAACAAACTCTATATTTTGAGTGAAAATGTTGGGGGGGGTCGTCTTATACGCCCAGTCGTCTTGTACGCCGGCAAATATGGTACTTATTTTCTTCAGGTTCTAACACTTAAACTGACTTCAGGTTCTAAATACAATAAAACCGTTTTACAGAAGCCTCCTTTTACAGGCACTTTGGCTGTAAACTGACGAGTGCAGAACCCTAGAGTCAGATACGACTTGCTTCTGAGCAAGGGCAACAGGGAAGCACCAGCTCTGTGGGGCTACAGCCCCCCCTTTTGTCTAGACAGGGGAGGAGAGACCCAGGTTGGGGCTTCATGCTGTGGCCCCCTCCCTTTAAGAAGCAGCCTGGACAGAAACCCCGGGATCGGCCGCCTACGGCCAGGACTGGATTAAAGACCCCTAGAGACCCTAAGAAGCACTTAAAAGATTTTGGTGCCCCCCATATAGATGTACAAGTAAAAGTTACAACCGCCTCGGTTTAAGTTTGCTGCGATTTACAGCGGCAAACCTTATGGAAATGCCGTCCCAATTTATAATTTTTTAATCTTATTTTTCTCGGTTTACAACAATCAATTCAGGACAATAGTTTTTAATTTTTTCAGTGCATCCCTATGGATGTTTCGGTTTACAATTTTTTTCGGGTTACAACGGAGGCTGTTGGAACGGACCTCCGTCGTAACCTGGGGTTTTACTGTAATTCAAAATATAAACAATAATAAGCCACACAATAAAATGTTATCTATCAAAATGCAACAAAACTTACAGTAAGATGGAACAGAATGTTTAGTTTTGTATACTTCCAGTTAATTTATATTTGAAAAGTTTACTCCTGCTTTTTTAAAATTGCAATGGAAAATTTCTGCAGTGGCCCCTTCCCTTGATGCCCTAAGGATGTACGATATTTATTTTGCTTCATGATTAATCCACCCCTGCCTACAACCCAATTGCTCCCTTCTCCTTGGAGGCAGATAGAGTGGCCCTTCGACTGGAGGTTCCACCAAATGCTGTTGGGCTTGAGGGAAACTAGGAAGCCCGGTCTAGTCTACATACCTGGCCTTTTCCCCACCTGCCACTCACACTCCACCTGCCCTGGGGGACATGAAGACCCCTTCAAAAGATGGGACCGTCCTCCTCTCTCCTTATTAAAAACACAGAGAGAGAGCAGAGTTCCAGATTACATCTACCTTGCGTAGTCCCCGCATTTATATTGGTGAAAAAGAAAGTCAGATTCCTTTTAATGATGCAGCTTGGCTGTCTTGATTAAGCTGTGCCACTAATGTGGATTCATCTCTCGCTTTCGTGTCCTGATCAAATCCTGGACTGCCAAAATGAAGCCACTTTCCTGGCTTTGTCATCGACCGGACCTAAATCCTCATCTGTACAAATTTTTGGCTGCACTACGGAAGCGGGATATAACTGTGATTACTTTGCTTAATAAATAAAATAAATATAGAAATAGAAAAATCTGAAGGGCTTTTATGGGTAAGTATCGATCACAGCAGGAGTTTTGACATGAACATCTTACCTTTCGGCTGGGTGGTCTGGCAGCTTTGGTGATGTAATGAAAATCATGTACTTTTGACAAGCTGCCACCACAAAACTAAAGCATCCACGAAAATAATTTTTACATCAACTGAAAGCTCGTCTCGGCGACTTTCAGAAATGTAAAGAGCCATTGGCTGAAAATACATGTAGCAGGCACATATGCATATGTGGTGCTTGAATCTAAAGTTCCACCTGGAGGGTTCCACCCAGAAGCTAAGAGACAAGGTGGTCACCATGACGACTGTTGGAAGGCCAGGTGCTAGAAGAGGCTGGGCTGGGACTTCCTTCCTTCTGACGCCATGGCTTCGCTTCCCAGGGGCTCTGGCCTGTATGCCCCAGAGGAGGAGATGCCCAGGAAGCGAGTGGTGTGGAGGAACCTCCCCCCGGACTCCAACCTCCAATTGAGGCTCGCCTTGAGGGGGAAAGATTTGCCCCCACCTGCCATGTGGTCTGCGGAGGGGCCAGTGCCGGTGCCCATCTCCCAGGCCACCTTGCTGCAGTTGGTCCAGAAGCGGTTGGAGCTGGGGCAGGAGTGGGCCCACGTCCCACCCAAGCTGCAGGCGGCCTTCCGGGACATCATCCTAAGGGAGGTCCGGTGTGTCTTCAAGGACCTCCAGGGGTCACTCCACCACCCGGCCTTCAGCGCCCAGGAGAACCGGCACCTCTACCAGAATCTGGTGGCCTACATCGCGGTGGTGTGCCAGTATCTCTTCCTGCACTACTTGTGCCTCCTGGAGCAGCGGGGACTCCTCAAGGTTTTCACCGACCATGCCAACTTCACCCGCTTCTCGGCCCAGCTCACCCTGGACTGCAGCACCTTCCTCAACATGGCGGCCGTTCGGCGGCGCCTGGTGATGGAGATGAAGACCATGCCGGGCCTCTGGCCGGAAACCCCTTGCAAGACGCTTCCCACACTGGCCCACCTGTCCAAGAAGAGGCTGGGCTGCCGCCTGGGCTTCTGCATCGGCTACTTCATCAAGCTCACCAGACCTTACCTGCCGACAGAGAGAAACAAGGTGGCTGAGGATATTAAAGCGCTCCAGAGCTTGCCTTCCTTAGACATGGACAAAATTAGGCGGTTACATTTGCCGACTGAACAGGAAATTGCCTTAAGAAGGAAAATGCTCTATGATCCAGGCACAATGCCTTGCTTTTCTTGCTTGAAAAAGGCTAGGCAGCAACGGTTAGGAAAGGCAACTTCCACCACGGTGAAGAGGAGCCGGTCCATGCCCAATATAAGAGTTGGACAGCCCTCAGAGGACAAACTTGAAATCTGTCTACCATGCCGCCGTCTCAGTCCAGACCTGCCTTGCCACTATGCCGAAACCAGTATGGATGACCGTGGAAGGTTCCGTCGCTTGGCTGAGGATCTCCAAAGATTGGTCCAGGGCCGTGTTGTCAAACACGGCCCTTGGCAAGGAGAGCCAAATGATGATATGGAGCTGCCGCCTCTCATTAGCGTCTTAACGAGGTGCAAGGCCAATGAGCTCCGCCAGGAGCAGCTCCAGAGAATGCTTCATGGTCTTCAAGAAGAAGAGTCCGCTGAACGGAAACGGAGAGACACCCTCATTGCCGCCCCAGCCTCCCACCCTCAGGCCACAACCACTGATTTCAAAGTTAACGACTGGATGGTTGTGAAAGTGGCCGACATACAAGTGTCGGAGAGGGTCTTCTTGGAAGACGTGTCTCTAGAGCGCCATCCGCCCGTTTACAATCACCTCCTGGGAGAAATCGACAATGCAACCGTCGAGTTGCTGGATGCCACGATTTCCACCGGGGAAGAGGTCAGAGAGATATACAAAGAACTGGCGACGACTATCTCAGAAGACCATCTGAAGCTTGATGTCGGGCCCTTGATTGAATTCCCTCCTGCTATTAACATAGACCCTTCCATCTGCTTTGCTTCCTCAACGCTGACCAGAAGGAAAGGCCAGCAGATTATTAACCAAGAGCTGAGCAACATTTTGCCCGCTGGACCATACTGTCCCCAAGAGGTGATAGATACGATGCAGACCCCAAATCTACCCTGCAAGAAAGGAACGAAGAAGCAATTTGCCTCTTGGCTGAAATGGTGGAAAAGAACATTCAACACAGACGATTACCTGACGTACCTCAGCACCAGGGGATCGGACTATCTGACTGTGATTTTTCATTTGTATGACACTGAGGAGGAGGAGGAGGAGAAAGAGAAGATACAGCGGCCAGTTTTGATCCCAGCTGAAATGAAGAAAGAGGAGGTGGAGGCAAGGGAAGCAATGAAGCAAGCGGCACAGGTCCCATCTAAGGACAAATGTGAGCCTGGCCATCCCACGAGCCTTCTAGAGGAGGAGGGAACTCTGGACATTGGGGACCAGGAATCTGACCATGTCAAGCTCTGGCAGACAGGACTGGAAACCTTGGGTGGTTCCGAGTACCACCCCGAGGATCTTAAACTCCTCCAAAGACGGCTGGAAAGACTCTGGACGGTTCTTCATTTCTCTGCGCCAGAAAGGTTAGATATGGCCATGAAGTACAGTTCCCTTCCTCATTACCTCTTGCTCCCAGATGCGCTCCAGGCTTGGGAGGAGGCAGCACAGTCTATCCAAGAGCGGGAGGTTCTGCTGGCTGAACTGGAGAAGTTCGAGAGGGCGGCTTCGGACCCCAACCGCTTGTTCAACTTGGGCCTCGAGACCTACGCAAAGCGGAGGCGGGAGGGCAGGGCCAGGAAGCGCTTCCATTCGGATCTGGCCGAGTGCAACTCAGACCTCTACCTCATCCTGACCCACGTCAAAGAGGCATACGGGGACACAGTCACTTTCAAGGGGCGTCCCTACCTGGAGAAAATGGACCAGGATATGGTGGAAATGCTCTACTGGTTACAGCAGGAACGCCGCGCTGATGCCTTGAGCAAAACTGTCCAGAAAAGCACCCGCTCAAGGAAGCTGCCCCCTCTCCGTTAAGAGTTTTTGTGCCTTTGCTGAACCACATCACGCAAACAGAGCGGTTTGCCTTTTGGAGCCTAGGCCAAGCACTGGAGACTTGATGGTGTGATGAGAAAGGAAAGTGGCGCAAGAGAATATTTACGGCTGTCTGGTGGGCCTAAATAACGTGGAATCCTATTCTGTGGGTCAAGATGGCTGTTAGGGGGGCCACTTGATTCGTGTTACATTTCAGAGATGCTGGTGAGATTTGCCTTTGTCACAATTCAATAGGATCTACTGAAGAACATGGGGTCCCCGTGATCTGTTAAATATATATATATATATATAAAAAATCTTTATCCTCATTTTTTGTAGACTACTTGAGTTGTAAGAGACCTTTTAGGGCATCGAGCCCAAGCTTGTTCAGTGCAGGAATCTGAATCAAAGCAGATCTGAGAGATACAGTTTTGTTGTTCAGTCGCACAGTCGATTCCGACCCTTTGCGATGACCCCATAGACCACTGTCCGCCAGGCACTTCTGTCCTCCACCCTCCTTCTCAACTCGCTCAGTTCTATGCCCGTTGTGTCTACAACACCATCTAGCCATCTCATTTTTGGCTGCCCCTTTCTTCTTTTGCCCATCACCCTTCCCAGCATCAAGGCTTTCTCAAGTGAATCCTCTCTTCTCATTTGATGTCCAAAGTACTTTAGCTTCATCTTTACTATTTGACCTTCTAAGGAGCAGTCAGGGTTGATTTCTTCTAAGATTGACCTATTTTATTCATTCATTCAAATTTCTATTCCGCCTCTCTTGAATGCTTCCAGTGTTAAGAGAGCTCACCACCACCCAAAGCCATGGGTTCTGTTGTCATACTGCTCTAACAGTTAAGCCTCTATCTGCCTCCCTGTAGTTTGAGCCCATTATTACGCATCCTGTGCTCTGGGAAGATGGAGAACAGCTCCTGCCTTTCCTCTTTACGACCATCTTTCAGGTATTTGGAGTGTACGATCATCATCTCCCTTCACAGGTCTCCTTTTCTCAAGCCCAGTTCCTCTCTGGACCCTTGGACACGTGTCTCGCTGGCTGTTTGCTGAAACGCATCCTCATCAGCTGACTCCAGACTCAGCAGCTTTCTGCGTTTCCTAAACTATGTTCTGACTCCCAGAAGTCTCTAAACCAGCACGTTGGCCGATCAGTGCTTTGGGGACTTGACTGAGGCTTCTGGGAATTGATTCCCAAAGGTGGGGAATCAGTAAGAGGCAGAGGGGCCCACCAATTTCCAAGCATCCTGAAGGAGGACCGGTCTACTTGCAGGGCAGAAGGAAAGGCAAAGACCCCGCAGGCCTGCCTGCCAGTCCCAAGGGATCTCCCGGACCCCTTGACAGGCCTCGGGGGAGCCACGCGGCTCTTTTGTGAGGCTCCCTTCTGACAAAAGCTTGTGTCCAGGGATGACTTTCAATAGATCACAGCAAGGTGCTGCTCTGCTACGTACGAAACCCGGACCCAGAATCAGGTCGTCTACGAATGATTTAGCACCGGGTTCCCCTCGAACATGCGGTGCGTCACAGGCAAGAGGCGGCCACCCTCCGGCCACCCTCCGCGCCTGAGTCGGACGGCTCTCCCCACCGGGCCCGGCGGCCCGGCTATCCGAGGCCAACCAAGGCTCCTCGGCGCTTTGCTATCGTTGCGTTCAGGCGGGATTCTGACTTGAGAGGCGTTCAGTCATTAGCCCACAGATGGTAGCTTCGCCCCACTGGCTCCTCAGCCAAGCGCATGCACCAGAGATCTGAACTGGCTGTTTTTGTGGTACTAGGCAAGTTTACTGTTGCAACAACACATCATCAGTAGGGTAAAACTGACCT